>JANZXR010000172.1:24551792-24589233 GCA_027575705.1 Erythroxylum echinodendron | reverse complement strand
TGAACATGTTAAGACAATTCTAAGCACTCATAACCCATTCCAAATTACTATTTTACCCTTCCCATTGGTGATGGGATATTACACTCCATGTATGATCGTGACAGAGAAATACATGTCATGATCCTGATCCCTCAAGATCATGACAAAGGTAATTCCAGTTTGCGAGGTTTTTTAAGCTCGGAGTAGTTTTCTAAATTGAAAGATTACAAATCTATGATTATCAAATTCAATTAGGGTTACTTGATTAGATCTCAGGAGAGGGTAATCCAAACTTTAGGATATCCAAGATCAAGCATAATTAAATCAACAAGATAAAGGGAAAATAAGATAAGGATATAATAGTTTCAAATCTTCAACTTTGATCAACCTTAATTGAGTTCTCAAATAAGATCTCTCTTTATGATTATCAATCTGATAATTGTATGACTTATTAAATCACCAACTCTCATTGCACAGCCTAATCTGATTACTTGTGACTCACCCTCCTGATTTATTGTCAAAGTAATGACATGCACAATTATCATCACACTAGAATATTATATTGAATTTAATAATAATCAAGTTAGAAAACAACTAAAGAACAAACCCTAATCTAGAAATTTAGAGCATCATAAATGTTTCTTAGAATCCAGTTTAGGCATCAATTTTAGTGAAAAAAATGAAAGAAAGAAAAACTTGATCTGTACTTGGATCTACAAATCTTTGATGTTCTTTTTTATCCTCCTTGTTTGATCTAATTTTGCAAGATGGTGGCTACCTTCTTTAGAGTGGTTTTATGTTCTTAAATAGTTTCTAAAGGACTTGGGGTGAAACTTTCCCCCTTCAATCAATTCCAAAATGGCCGCTAAAACTCAAAACAGATGAAAAATATCGCGCTTAGGAAGTGTCTATCATGATTGTGGCACTGTAGGATGACATTCTGTCGTAATCGTGACATCGTTGTCATGACAATGACACTGCCATACAACCCATGTGTGCTCCGTTCCTTCCTTCTTCACTTAGCTAGTTTCCATCACCAACAAACACATCAAATAACTTAAGAAACACAAGATTAAGTTCTAAAATCACATAGACTCAAAACATAAACAACCAATCACATTAAAATAAGTCTAAGTCTATACATGCAATAATCATCTAATAAACACCTATAAATACACTAAAATGCCTATCAATACATAACATAAACTACATTTATTAACATCCCCACACTTAAACTTTTTCTTGTCCTCAAGCAAAAACAAAAAATATCCCAACCCAAATAGAAAACACATAAGCACATATTCATTCAATATGCAATAATGAGACAATGGCTCAAATCTCACGGAATCAACGTAACCTAAAACATTAATCATTCAATTTGTACCAACATACTAACTTATGCTTTTCATGATTAAGCACTTTGAACTGAATGTACATATTAATCAAATAATTAACACCCTATATATTAACCTGTGTTACTTTCACATATACATTCATAATTAGTAATCAATTGAAAATGCAATTATCACTAAGTACCCATTCTTGAAAATTCTTGCTATTTTCAAAGATCAGTAGGTTAAAACATTATTTTGAAATTTTTTCAACATTAACCTAGTATTTTGATGTGAAGGTAAACATTTTACTGTGAATGTCCCTGATTACTCAGTTAGACCGCATTTTTATTATTTAGCTTAGTTGAACTGTCATTATAGCCTTTTGGCATAAAGATAAACATTTTTCCATGAATGTCCCTAGTTACTCAGCTATATCACATTCTCAATTAGATAACAGCTCTATTCTTATCCCGATTTGTTTTAAAAGGGGCTAGTTGAATACTTATTTATTTAACATACATATTTTTTAATTTATTACTTAGCCTACCTCATTTCTTTTTGGTCAATCATTGTCATGAAAGATTTCTAATGATGCTAACTCTTTCAATTGACTTATAATTATAAATGTATACAAACAAATTTCTTATGGTGAACAAATGAATATATTATTCTAATTAACATGCATATTCAACCAAAGGTACTTAAAACATAAAATTCACAAATTAATATGCCTTTACAAATTAAATGACAATGTTCAAACCTAAACTAATTCCATTAAAGTATTACCATTGACACATTCACACAATTCATAGATATGTAATACATTGATAACCTAATCAAAACTAACACAATATGGTATGTTAAATTCACAAACATATTTCATGTCATTGCACAAACCTCCCCACACTCAAACATCACATTTTCCTTAATGTGAGAAAACAAAACACACATATAAAAATAAAAATGACAAGAAATGATATAAATACAAGTATGAAACCCATCGAGGTGGTGATGGTGTTGGAGATGGATGTGAACACCTTGAGTAGTAAAGTATTCGTAAATCTTCTTGATGTCGCATCACTTTTATTGTTGTTCTTACACCATCTCCTTCAGCAGTTTGTTATTATCGAAAACCAAAGTAAGTACCTTCCTTTAACTTTCCACTTCATCATCTTATGTTTCTTCACTTGACCCCTAAGCTTGCTTCCCTGACTTATAGTCACCTCAAAAACTAAGAAAGTTAACAATCCAAACCATTCCAAGAACATGAAAATTAAAACCTAATTACTATAATTTAAAACAAACCTAAGTACACAACATTTGCAATCTAACTACCAAACATGCTAAGTTATGGTCACTAGCTTGACCTTGCATCCTTCAAAACTCAACCAGAATCAATTATGGGTAGCTTGCTACCACATTTTTCTCTACAAAACAGTTTTATAGTCTATAAATAGGTTACATGTTGGGAGTTAATGAAAAGGACATAATCAATCAAATCGAATAATCTAAGTAATTTATGTGATGCCTTTTTTGATAACAAACTATCAACATAATTGGGAATGATGAAATCCCTTAAATCTTCAATGGAGCCAAACAGTTTGTGCTATAGGACATTAAATTTCTCGTCTTCTTCAACAATCATCATTGTCCGCTCTTCTGCTTCAGCTTTTTAAACAAATGCTTCCATATATTCCTCAAACTTTAAGTCCTCTGTCACTTTCTCCTCATAACTTACTTCTTTAAAGCAATCTTTCTCTTGCACTTTGATATACTCATCCATTATTTCTATTTTCATACAAAATTTACTTTCTTTCTTTCGGATGTTTCAAGTATTTATTCTTACTGAATTTCACGTGCTCATCACCAATACGAAGAAGCAACTTGCCTTCATAAACATCTATCAGTACTTTTCTAGTGTTCATCAAGGGTCATCCAAGAATTAATGGATAGTTTTTATCCTCTTTGAAATTTAATACGAAGAAATCCATAAGAATAATAAACTTGTCCACCTTTGTGATAACATCCTTCATCATGCCCAATGGTTTCTTTAAGGATCGATCCGCTAACTGAATAAACATTGAAGTTGATTTCACATCACCAAGCCCCAATTTCCTTAAGGTAGACAAAGACATAAGATTTATACTTGCGCCTAAGTCGCACAAGCACTTTGCAAATTCTAACTCACTAACCACAAAGGGTATTGTAAAGGTTCCAAGATCCTTCATCTTAGAAGGCACGTGATTGGTAATAGAGTTATGTTCTATTAGTGCTACCATTTGATTCTCTTCCAAAGTCCGCTTTTTTGTTAATATGTCTTTAAAGAACTTTACATAGTTGAGCATATGTTCCAATGTCTCTACAAAAGATAAATTAATTTGAAAAGTTTTCAGCTTCTCTATAAACTTTGCAAAATATGCATCTAGTCTGTTCTTTAATAAGTGTTGGGGGAATGAAACCTTGGGTGGATATGGCAGAGCGGTAATGTAAGGAGGATAGTCACTTATGTGTATATCCTTGTTCTTCTTTTCTTAGTTCTTCTAGGTTGGGTTCAAATTGCTTCTCTACTAATTTCTCAAGCTCTTTCCCAATTATAATTATGATTTCCTTCAGTTGCTCTCTTTGGTTGTTTCAGTATTGCTTCAGAGACTCCCCATACTTTTTATAGATAACACTTTTATCAGTTGGCTCATTTAGACCTCTAAGTTATGAATAGGCGAGGAATTGTTTTTAGTTACTTGCTCGAACTTCCCTTTCAGCCTCTTCTGAGCCTTATCCATACTTATGATCTTCCCTTCTAGCCTCTTGTGAGCTTCATCTATTCTCATAATCTTGTCTATGATCTTGCTTAATTTAGAGTCATTGGTATTGGAATTAATTTTTTGAAATCCAGGTGGCCCTTGATTCAGCTATTGGTTACTCGTATTGTTTGACCAAGAAAATTTTGGTTAATTCCTCCACTCAAGGTTGTAAGTGTTAGAATAAAGGTTGTTTCCTCCTTCTCGACTGAATTGTGTGTTCATATAGTTGAGGTTTCTCCATATTGTTATTTTGTATTATAAAAATCAACGATAACATGATTAACTTGTCCACATAACTCGTATCCATGTTGAATTGCACTAAGGAGAGAAGATGACGAGACTTGCAAGATGTTCAGTTGTCATGTTAAGTTATCGATCTCAACCTACATTGCTGTTATTGAATTGATAACAATGACTCCTTTTTTTATATAAGAAAATCGACTACAGTCTACTTTTTTTTGACATCCAAATATAGTTGTTGTTCGCCATCTTTTCTAGCAAGTCCTCCGCTTCCACAACAGTTTTTTACATAAGAGATAATCTAGAAGCTGCATCTATGGTGCCCCTCATGGGTGGATTATCTCCATAATACAATGTTTGCAAGGGAAATTCCTTTAGTAAATTACTGTTTGCAAGACTTTATATCACTTCCATATTTCATAAATTGACTCCCTGTTATTTTGTTGAAAATTTGTAATCTCCTTATCATCTTCTTTATGTTAAATAGAGGAAAGTATTTGTCTAAAAATGTACGCACCAATTTCTCCCATATCGTGATGTTTGTAGGGTTTAGAGAGTGATACCATGCCTGGCTCTATCTCTTAATGTAAAGGAAAAGAGCCTCATCCTAGCGACATCTTCCAATATTCCATTATATCGAAAATTATATCACATATGTCTAGAAAATTCACCAGATGAGCGTTAGGATCCTCATTAGATAACCTATAAAACTGCACATTGGTTTGCAACATGTTTAATAAAGCTAGCTTGATCTCAAATGATGTCGCTTGCATCAGTGGTCTAGTGATGCCTTGATGTGCAGCGTTGAGCCCTAGTCTTATGAAATCCATCAGTGTTCATTACTGGTCTCCTTGATTATACTCTTCTACCATCATTTTTTTATCTCTTCTTGGTGTCTCACTCTTCAGATTTCGAGTTCTTTTCTTGTCATTTCAAGAGTTGGATTGTCTTCGATCTTGCTTGAACGCTAAGTAATTCTTGTGTTCATGGAAAAACAAGGACACAAAAATGGAAAAATATTCCTTATATCAAAGGAATTAAAAAATCCTAATCTAAATCCCCAACAATGGTGCTAAAAAATTGTTAAGCAAGTTTTACCTCTAATAAAACTCTCCATATTATCAAGTATACAGATTGTAAACTTGTAGTGTTGAAGGTGTCGATCCCACGATGAAATAGTTAAAACCAAGTAAACTTAATTTTGTCTAAGGTGGTGAAATATGAGTTAAATGAACGTAAATAGCATAAATTAAAGCAATCAAATAAAATTAAGAAAATAATTAACTAACAATTGAGCGTCCACAATTATGCAAGGATGATCAATGATAAAAGTTTAGGATTTATTCTTTTGGTATTTTATTCCCTTAACCACTGTTGATTCAATTAGGTGATGATCCTAGATTTTCTAAGGGATTGATTAATCTCTCTCAACACCTAATCAATTAACCCTAATTGATTGTGAAATTTTAGATTTTGAAACCTCTTGATTTATAAAAACTTCCTAACATTTTCAACTAGTTATAAAGTGAACTATTGAATAATTGAGTTCTCACACAAAATGTCTCTTCGTATGATTATCGGTATGATAATTGTGTCACTTATTAAATTGTCAACTCTCATCGCACAACCTAATTTGATTACTTTCAACTCAATCTCTCGATTTTTTATTGAAGTATTGACATGCACAATTATCACCACACTAGAATATTGTATTGCATTCAATAATAATCAGGTCAGAAGATAACTAAAGAACAAACCCTAATCTAGAAATTTAGAACATCATAAACGTAAACAATAATCCAATTTACACATCAAGTTTAATGAGAATAATAAAAGGAAAGAAGGAAAAACTTGATATGGAACTCGATCTGGAAATCTTTGATGTTCTTTTTTATCCTCCATGTTTGATCCTGTTTTGCAAGATGGTGGCTACCTTCTTTATATTGTTTTTATGTTCTTAAATAGTTTCGGAGGTCTTGAGGGTATAAAGATGATTTTCCCCCTTCACCAAAACTCAAAACAGATGAAAAAGCTTGCGACTAGGAAGTGCCTGCCATGACCATGACGTAAGTATCACGATCGTGACACTACAAGATGACATTCTATCATGATCGTTATATAGATGTTATGACTATGACATTCCCATGCACTCGTGCTCCCTTGCATGCTTTGGTTTCCTTCCTTCTTCACTTATCTGGTTTCCATCACTAACAAACATATCAAATACCTTAAGAAACACAATATTACAATCCAAAAGCATGCTCTATCCCACATAACACTTAAAACATTAAAAAAAAAACACAATCACATTAACATAATTCTCAGCATACATGCAATAATGATCTAATAAACACCTATAAACACACTAAAGTACCTACCTAAACATAGTATAAACTACACCTATCATCTAAAGTGTGCATTGAAGGGAATAGAAGTTGTGAATTTCTTTAACTCCATTATAAAGTGATTAGAGCACAAGTGAGGACTAAAATGGTAAAAAGACTTGGTAAAAATCCTCATCCATGCCTGGTTAATGAAAGGTGTAAAACTTAGTATGTTTTCTAAGTGTTAAATTATATTTCTAGTGTTTTCTTAGATATTAATCACGTGTTTAGGACATAGATTTATGTTTTTGTTTATTTTTTGATTAATTATTGTTAAAGGCAAGAGATTGGTCTTAATTGTATATTTCAAGGATTGTTGAATGTGTTTGGTGATGAGTGGAGACAAAAAAAAAGTGAGATGTTAATGATGATTAATTTGGATATTTAATACAGCTATGGATTGATAAATTTCCTTTTAGGAATTACTCTTAAATTATTTGTTGATAGATTGGAACGATTCACTTATGTAGTGTTGCATAGTGAGAGTTGGTACCTGATGCACCTAAAAACATCAAGCTAATAGGTAATTGAAGAGAGATCATAATTTTTCCTTAATTATCCATAAGATTGATTTAAATCTAGTTTCATAGTTAGAAACAATTTTGATAGATTGATAGATCACAATTTAATTTTTATCTATTATAATTGGGATTGCTTGAGTAGATCACTAGAGAGGGTAATAATAACTAATATTTAGCATCAAGTATAATTAAATCAAGAAGGTAAAAGAAAAAGAAAAGTAAGGATAGAAGTAATTCTTAGCTGTAATTATTAATCAATTTTATTAATACTTAGTTTATAGTTTATTTATTAAATTTTTGTTTTAAGTTTACTTCTTAGTTATTCATCTTATTATTTACCTTAAATAAAGTTTACAAGAATTTTGAGGTGACTATAAAATTCTTGTGGGAACGATATCTTTTATACTATAAGTTACAATCTGTATACTCGCAATACGATTTTTTTTCTATTTAAAACTATCAATATTTAACTAGTAATCTTTTAAGATTTTTCCTAGTGAAGTATTTACCTTGTTGTTACTTACTCCATGTAAAAAAATTACTTACATACTTTAAGTTAAGAACTTCTAACTTACAAAATACATTCTCTAGTTCCTTGCCTATATTAGTGAATCTGACTCTTTCCCTTTAAGCCTCAAAAGGTGTAGGACATAATTAAAATCACCAGCTAGCATTCAAGACCTGGACATTGAAACTTGAATGAAGGTAAGATCCTTCCATAGTTTAGCTCTTTGGAATTCAAAGTTTGAAGCATAAATGATGGATAGGTCAAAAGAGTTATTTATGCCTTCCATCTTGCAAGGAAAATAAAAGAATTGATAAGAGTTGTTTATAGTAGAAACCTTTTTTTTTTTTCCTTATTATAGGTATACTTTATTATACCATTATAATGATGCTTATGATTGGATCCAAAAGTCGAATTGGTGCCCAAAAACTTCATAAAATCCTGAAGTTTGGGAGCTTTGATTTTATTCTCAAGAAAACCTAAATTGATATGCTTTTTCTTTAAAATGAAATCCCTAATGGCTTGACTTTTGCAAGGTCATTCATACCCCTTATGTTCCAAAAAATCATGATTGTACTGTGAGAGTTGGGGAAATTACTAACCCCCTTTATGTTTCTTTTCTTTCTCCCTGATTTCCTATGAGATGTTGAATAAATGTTAAAGAAACTTGCTCTATTAACTCCTCTATCTAATTGAGTTCTTGAATCTCATGTTTATTACTATTTAATTCATTCTTTTGTTTCCATATTACATTCTCATTTATTACTTCTATTAAATCTACTAAGAGTTCTTCTAGGTATTATGCAGTACTTACACTCTTATCTTTTATTGGTCCTATAATCCCCATCATTTCATAATAATGACTAGAAAAGAACATTTTTCTAATAGGTTTCTAAACTTTCTTAGTTAGATGAGGTCACTAGTTATAAGTAAGTTGGATTTCTGATTTAACCAGTTCTTAAACTTCATTTAGTTTCATAACAAGAAGTGCATCAGGGATGTCATCCTTAACCTCAACCTCCATACATATTATGGCAAATTATATTCTCACAAGTCTTGTTGTTGGTGTGTCATAAGCTAATGGTCTACCTACCGAAGTTGCAAGAAAATCTAGACCATTTAGATTCCACTACTCTAATGGGACATTATAGAAGTTGATCTACAGAGGAATAGTATCAATTCTAGCTCTATCAATCTCTATTCCAAGGAACTACTTTTGAAAAAATATTGGCTAACCCCAATGTGCCAAGGAATAAACTCAATGACCATATTCAAATTGTCTTCCTTTTGTGAAATTAAAGCAGAAAAAGTCCTCTTTTATTAGCAGAATTTTGTCCAACACCCTATTTCCCATTTAACTTTTTCCTAGATTTGAACCTACAGGAATGAAGGCCTCTTATTAAAGAAAAAATCTATCAATTTGTTACACCAGCTCTAGCCTACAACAACTCCAATGATGGAGTGACGATCCCATTCTAAAAGTGATTAGGCTTCCCTGTTAGAGTAGCAATTACTGTTATACTTCTCTGTGATTTACCTATCTCCATTTGAGTATATGTAGGTGCATTTCTTCTAACTGAAGAATCATTATTGGGTCTCTAGTTGATAACTTATAAGGATTCACGAATAGTTAGAAAATGATTATCTCTATTTCTAAGTTCAGATGTACTCCCTTCAAGCTTCTCCCTCTCTTGTTCTGAAGGGTACTTCGAGCAGTCTCCATTAGAGGCTTTTATTTGATATGCTCAGAATATAAACCTACTAGTAAGAGAACCAATTACTTACCAAAAATAGTAAATGTATAGTTGCCTTCTTAGTTTGGTCATGAAATTATCTACTTATGATGGATCTTTTAATAATCTATACATAATTTGATTATCCTTTGTTAAATGTATTCTCTTTGTTCTTAATATTAGATTTATGCATGATCAGCATATATTCAATCTTAAAAGATTGCATGAAGTACTGAGAGGTGAATCATGATCCGTGCATTAGGAGAATAAACATGTTAGTGCTCTAGAATGAAAGGATCGTATATTACTATGGTTATTAAATAAATTAACTATACGTAATGAGTTTGATTAAGTTAAATTATGCATAAAGAGGTGGTAGTTACCTAATTGAATATACTTATATGCTTTGATAGAGGGAATAAATATATTAGGTTAATTATTATTTCAATAATGATAATAAATCTTGTATAATAATTAAAATTCCATATAAGTGAATTCTAAAACCCTATCATTTCTTCGTCTTGATTTCTCTTTTAATATTTACTTATCTTTTTTATTAGTATAAGATTTAAATATATATTCTTAAATTTTTTTATACAATTAGTTTTTTATGACGATTAATAAGCATAATAATATACTTCTTATGGGAACACAGCTCTAAAGTACTTCAGTTTTAATAACCTGTTGTAATTCACTATGTACATTTGTTTATCAATTAGGTCAAGTTTTTAGCGTTGTTTCTAAGGAGCTATTCACTTACTATTTCATTAATTCTCAGTTTTCTTTTTTTTCATTTTCTTGTATCTGTGCACAAATTAGCACTTCTCTATATGGAATTTTCTTGAGTGGTCATAAAATCATTCATTTCTAATATTATGGCACAAATTATTATTATTTTTGAAATAGGTAAAGATGTTTATATATCATAATAAGGGTTACCGGGGGTGTGTTAACATAATGACACTTATGGGCATACTTTCCATGCAGGCATGAATGTAAAGTAAGCCATTTTATACTTTAAAGCTGTTGATTATATGGCTGCCTATAAGGGAAATAGAATGAACAATCTTTACTCCCATATGTTTCATTTAGGAAAGAGAAACCATCCAAATATCTTTTAAGAGGAGTAAGGAGCTAGAGAAGGTAGACATATGGGCCCTTTTTCTTCTTTTTGAAGAAGAATGTAATTAAATTAAGCCATAAAAAGGATAATTAATAAGTTAAATGTGACATGCTATCATAAGGATAGTTACAAAAACAAAGCAACATATTAGCTATTCAAACATCACATTTTAAACACAAATCATAACTAGCTACTGTTCTAACTATTAATACACACATCATCTAGAGATAGCTTTTCACTAAAGGTTTTTATTTAGAGTCTGATGACATTGATTAGCTCTTTATTGAAAACCTTATAATTTCCTTGAAGCAAAAGATACGCCTATTTCTTTCATGCTAAATGTGCAACACCACATAAGATAAGTGTAACATCACCATTTTGCAGTCTTCTTTGATGTGTTGTAAATTCATACCCCAAATAATAATTTGTTATCATTCCTCTAGAGGATTAATGATGTTACATTTGTGAAAATTTGTATTTTATACACTTCAAGTGTACTTGCATTTGAGCAACAAATGTGAAATACTCTTCATTTGACTCTTACAAAGATTGCAACATTTTGTCAAGTAGGAAATTTTGTTTAATCTGTCAACCATGGGAAGCTTTTCTAAAACAACTCTCTATAAAGTTGTGGTAGCTTTGGGAGGTTAAGTTTGCATCATAACATTTTGTGCCATATGACACACACATAATTAAAACAAGCAACAATTTCAAAGATTGAAGATAACTTTAAAGAAGCTATCAAGGCTTCCTTAAATGTTTTATCTCATCGAGAAATAAATGAATACAATGTTAAAAAATATGGTTGAATGTGTGGGACTCACTTTGTAATTTATCCCTTTTTTTATTTTACTCCTTAAATTTGAAAATTTATCAATGTTCACTTATAATTAACAATTAATTTTAAAGAATTCTTTATTGTCATTCTATGTTAAGTTTTCTTGACAATTAAGAACTTATACGCCTAGCAACTACCTTATAAGAAAAATTACATCATTTTATAAAGGACATAACCCTCATCACAACATTATTACATATTAATCAAAATAAATAGGTAGGATTTATTTAATATGAAAAGACATCATCTAGGAGTTGGTTTCTCTTTATTCAATAATGTTGTTTTTTCAATATGATACATAATGAATATGCGAAGTTTTTACATGCTAATTTGGTTGAATATGTTGCCAGTCTATGCCAAGTACCTAATGGAAGCTAATATTAGGGATATGTTCAGATGAATAACAAAGTCCAAAGGAGATATTTAATAGTTTTTAAAATTTAAGGATAGATTTGGTTTGTTTAACCTCTTTAAAAATAAAAATACATATAATTTAATGAAATCTTATTACTAGCCCTTAACTTTCAAAAGCAAGTTATTACATCCACAAAACAATGTATGCATCACGTGTCAACTTCTTTGGTCTCAACTGATGACTTATCTCAATAGAAAAACTACATCATCTAATCTTCTTTGGGACCTAGGTTGCAATGGCTCAACCATGATTGAGGACCTTACGAACAAAATGTGCAGATTTGGTTGGAGGAGTTGCTTCAAAAGAATTGATCAAGATCTTCTATCATAAGTTCCTTATAAATAGCTATAATTCACCTTTTCTTTGGCATTTATAGATGCTTTCCTAATGTAATTTCTTTCTCACCTTTTCGTTGGCATTTATAGATGCTTTCCTAATATAATTTCTTTCTTGGGTTCACTATAGCTCATAATGAAGCAATTCGATCCCATATCTAGGAAATTCATATTCAATGGCATTGATCACAAGTCTTAAGTCTTATCCTTATAAAATAAGATTGTAATTCTGTTTGATAGTTGATCTTTTATACTTTAATATGTGTAATGATTATCATGATATTTAATTATAAACACTTATATGTTTCATGGTTGTCTTATGCATAAAATTATAATTAATTAATTAAAATTTATTTATTTATTTATTTTTCAATTTTGGAATTCTTAAATTTTAAAAGATATTAATAAGAGGTTATTAATGTAAAATCAAAATTCTATTCATTTTTAAAGTGGTCGAATTTTTTTATGTTTAAAATTTAATAGATGCCAAACTTAGTTATGAATTTTAATAAGAATGTGCGAAATTATATATTTAGTTGAGTTTTTTTATTTGATTTATTATATGCTTCATACTAACTATATGATAAAATTACAATGAAAATTTATTTTTTTGAATATTTTTGTCAGTTTATATGCTAAAGCAAATTGGTTAGTTGTAATTTATATAATATAATTATTTAAAGTCATTATTTATATTATACATATTTCTTTAATTAACTGATATATAAGATAAAGTCAATGAGAGAAAAATATATTGCAAATAAAATTATAATGAGATCATAATTATAAAATTCATATTACATTTATATATGCTCCTTAAATTGTTTCTAGTCTTCCTATTGAGAATGGTCATTAGTAAAGCATAAAGGACTTCCACACTTATATATATTCCTTATAAAGGAAGTAGTTTATCACACAAATTAAATTATGAAGATACTTAAACAAATGTATCAGTGCTTGTTAGAACATAAGTTTACTGAGTGACCTAATATAGGAGTTCTATTTGAAATATTACTTTTAAGTAAAATTATCGATATAATGATTGTATAAGTAATCTATTAATATGAGATCTCTAAAGTGTCTCATTTAGGAATTGTCATATTTCAATATTACTTATGATATATCCTAGTCAAAGATAGCCCAATTGGTATTTATTAGATATACTATAAATTATATAAAAATAGTTAAGTGATTAATAAATAATTCATCACTCTAAAGTGATTACAAAAAATATTATGTTGTTCTTGATTAGTATTGATTTTAGAAATCGTTGATTGTGGTGAAATGACACTTTAAAAATAGGTTTCAAATGTCATTCATATAATCAATTATTATTGGTAGATAACTAATATAGTTGGACTCAAATAATTTTATGCTCTATCTAATAGGAACATTTTATGATGAAAGATTGAATTTATCTAAATTTAAATATAATTTAAGATTATAATATTGTAATAATGACAACACATCTAGGCATAGGCCACATACAAAAGATGATTGAAGATAAAAAACAATTTACTCAATTTAAATTTGATCATAAAATTTAAAAAACCAAATTGAGATATATATTTATATAATTAATATTTAATTATAATTAATTACAATTAGTAATTAATTAAAATAAACATTATATTTTAATTAAATTAGTAATAGGTTCAAAATCTATTTATGCAGAAGTTAACACTCTTTACTTATCCCTCTATATTATTTGAAGAATTCTTTTGACTTATTGTATAAACGGCATCAAACGTGTACATCGATAGTGAATGCAATAGACTAATTTTCAAAAATAATTTTTAGAAAATTATAAAAATTAAATTACAAAATGAAATACAATTTTTATTTTTATTTTATTTTATTTCATGCGCCCAACTATATCGTAAAATATTTTAACTCAAAATAAAGCTTAAAAATTATATGTTCGCAAGATCGGTTCATGCCCCAGTTTTTCAAAACCTATAATGCACACATATATATATATATAATTCTTGTAACAGATAATTAAGGTTTAGGTAGCGTTGGCAAATAGATATATATATATATATATAATATTCTTGCAACAGATAATTAAGGTTCAGGTAGCGTAGGTTGATCCCTCGGTTAAACACCGCTCCGACCGCTGTATCTATTCTTCTCTCTCTCTTAATCTCATTGGAATGGTCAACAATAAGACTAAGTGGAACACATCCCATTAAACCTTTATTTTGAATGCTAACAGCTTTTATCGTCCTCTGTGCCAATTGAATAAAAAAGTCCAACCGCAAATAACAAGTACAGCAGAAAACTTGATTGCTTCCCTCAATTACACCCTTCAACCTTTACCGTAACTACAAAACTTTGTCATGGGACTGCGTGTGCTCTTTCATGAACTTCTAAAGCTGAAATACCGGTAAATTCATAACGGTATGGTAATAAAGGAAAAATCTAACTGATGGAGCAAAATCAAGATAAAACATTGGACATTTAGATTCTCTCTCATGTTTACATGATCATGTATTCTGGAATAACCAGTTGGACGAGTTTCCTAACTCTTGGCACCAACTGCTCTCTTGGCAGGACTGTAGACACTGAATTCACCGAAGTCCCTTCTGCCACTGGCAAAAATACCGCTCATAATCAAATCCTTGTAGAAGCAAACAAATTTTCAGTTGCAAATCAATTGAAAGAACTATGCAACCTACAAGAACTTTTTCACTCCAAAGGTTACATTGTCGGAATAAAGAACTTTCATCAATGTAACAAAAGATGCATCCTGTTGGAAATCCCATTCACTCCAAACGAGCAATTTTTTTTTTAAAAAGGAAATGTTCTACAAGGGGCTGTGGATGATTAGAGAACATGCTTTTTTTTTAATTTTGTACGTTCACACAAAGGACTTAAGGTGATGTCTTGATGGTAATTACTTGTAGCCTAGTTCTGGATTCATAACAAATGGATTAATATGCAGATAAATGGACGCATATCTGCAACAATAGTGTTTTGGTGTCCATGCCCACACCCGCACGTTTACAACCAGTTCAATTCTGTATGCATAATAAATTATATATAGCTTATTGTTAGTTTACCAAACTCATCGACTTATATATGTATAAATTCATTTCCAAATTCAAGTACACTTCTGAAAATACATTCTTTGGGGATGCTTAGTTAATTTGTACTACAGTAATTCTCATTTGCACTGAAGTTTTGGATAAAAATAGGAACACAAAATGATAGATGCACAATCAGGTCAGGTTGTTGAACCATAATTGATAAAGAATAAACTATAACTAAAGCAAAAGCAATTCAATGAGATGCCAGTTCAAAAACAAAATCTCTACTTGAAACAGAACACCTAAAGACTTTTCCAGTTCACTACCTAATAGCAGAATAATCTGGTTAACCAGACGATACAGTTCAGATGAACCAATTTAGTTTGGTTAGTTGCCCTAGGTTCCCATGCTTTTGGAGACTCCTAGTAGTACTTGTAGATAGAAATTGAAGAAACAGGAGGTAAGCACACGGGGTAGAAACAATTTAATCACACTATAGAGACTAGTCCAGTCTAAACATGTTGCTACCTTTGATTAACTTTTAACATGTTATTATTCGATAATAATGTATGAGTTACTATACCTGTGCATTACATTCCAACCAGAAGGTAAGAAACGAGGATGAATTGCTTCAACAAAGACTTGTCTCCATCTCTGACAAAACTGTCCAATTCCATCCTCTCCATATTCCTTCAGTATATAATCCACAACCTGTTTTCCATGTGGTCCGTGCCCTACCAGAGAGACTTTCAAATTTGGAAGTATTGTGTCATCCTGTCTTGAACAATGGCGATCAACTGATCCATTTTCTGAACTTTTATCAAAATGAGTGGCATTTTCATTAAAAACATTTCTCACACCAGAAACTTCACATTCATCTAAATTCATGGTCTTGCAAGTGTTAACACTAAATGAAAACTCATCAATAATTCCAGTATCTGTAAAGCTGCAATCATCTTGTTGATCCGATCTTCTGCTAGACAACTCTGCTTTATCTTTTCCCGAGTGATCTAAATCATCAACTCCATATTTATTTTCTGTGGCGCCTTTAGTCATGGTGCAGGCAGCATTTTCCTTCTTGTTACCTGTACTCCTGCCACTAGAAAGCTTTAAAGACAACCCTCTCTTCTTCTCAAATCGTCTCCTCTCATTAGGACTCATTCCGACCAGTAAGGCCGTTTCCAAGTCTTCCTGAGATACCTCCCTTCCTCCATAGAATTGCATGACAATCTACAGAACAAGAAAAATAAATTTAAGGAGAAGGTCATGGCACTGAAAGATTCATCATATTACTGGAAACTTCCTGGTAATCCATCAAGGTAAACAATGGCATCTTGTGTATCAAGACTGAAGTTTCATATCACAAATAACATTGAACACGCAACTTTCAAATGGTGTTTATCAGGTCAATTAACAACTGCAACTATCTTAGAGGATTTTTTCAAGTAAAACTTTTGTTTATGTGGAGAACTTATTCATCCATACCTTACTGAGCAACTACTTTCAATTGGACATCCAAGCATTCACGACTAACATATTTGATTGTTATTTTCTCTTTCCTTGCTGTCAGGCACATCCCACTTACCACCATGAGCCCTCTTTAGATTGAGAAGTGAAAAAAAGTTCCAAGTGAACATGACTAAGATAGAATTGGTACAAAATTTCAGTTTACCTTTGCTTGTTCAAACTTTGAATTCTCAAGCCAACAAAAAAAAACTCCCCCAAATGCATTTTTTTCTGCGTTTTGGCCATGTAGTAAATATGGTATTAGACATATTTAATTTTCCCTATAGCTATATCATCATTGGCTTTGCAACAATCTAACTTCTACGGTGACTGGAAGGAGCAAAACTAAAAAGCACCAGAAAAAAGAAAACAGATTCCACAGTTTAGATGCTTGTGGGATGTGAAGTGTCAAATCTCTAGAAGATGCCATCTTTAAGCTCCATACACGCATATCTTTGTATTTGAAATCTATTAGTAAAGCACAAGGATTAAACATGGCATAAATCAAACCAGAATCACGAATAATATTTTGTAAAGCAATGGAGGAAAGTGGATTTGAATTGCACGTACAGAACTAGAGAAGTAAATAGTTTGGTTCCTATGAGACATAGATTATAAAATCAAGATTGGCATACTGGAAAAACAGTTGTTCTACGTACAGCACATTGAAATAAAAGAAAATAAGGCCGACAGTCACTATAGTATATCACGGCCAAGTGGAATTGAATAATTCATTTCACCAAGTTCATCAAGATTGCATGCCCCTTTCTATACAAACAGGCGAATCAAACATTTTATTAAATTAATTACACAAGCTCTCATGTGCCATGGTAATATTTTTTGCAAAAGAATTCTCATGTGGTTTAAATTTAACCTAATCCTACAATTCAATAATTAGGAACATAGATCATTTATTAAATGTCTTATTTGATTTTTCCAAATATCGAGTATGATCATGCCGTAATCAAAAGTAATTTATTTATTTTGTTTTGAGTGTAATTAGAAAAAATTACACTTTAACTAGACGTCTACCCAAACTTTGTAGAAAAATAATATCAATTATATTCTTCAATTTGGTATGATTTTTTTAATATTCATAAACATCTTTGAACAACCCTTAAGATACTGAAAACATTAATCTGACAGAACTCTTTTCTAAAGAACTTAAAACAATAAACTAATATTTATCTAAAAAATAATTATTTTTGTCCCACTACAAAATCATTAAATAACCTTAACTAGTGAACGGAAAATTCTCTTATCAGAACAATGATTTTATGCAACCAAAAACTAACCTACTTAATTATCTCTATATCTTATGTATCAAGATATAGTTTAATGGGATGAAACATAACTATAGGCTAATGTGTCAAACATAGGTTTTAAGTCCTAATTGTTGCAAACTCATGAGAACCTTCATATGTTTCTACATTATTATATTGAACTAGATTACAGATAGAATATGTAAAACCAAAACCGCTTTACTAATTATCAACCACAATGACTCTTGAATTCAAATATTGAATTGTAGGGAGGTTTCTAGTAATGGTAAACTTTTTTGTATTGGTTTTTGACATCATTTTATTTAGAGAAACTTTGGAATTTTACATATTGCTTAACTTTTATGGTTATAACAATAACAAAAATTCACAATGAAATATAAAGTTGATGGACCCCAAGAGAGAGAGAGAATAATTAGCTGCTAAAGGATACACAAGCTTATGAGGTTGATTCCTAGGAGACATTTGCCCTATGGAAAAAATGAAAACTATGAGAATTTTGCTATTCTTGGTAGCTCACATTGACAAGCAACTTCATAATGTGAAGAATACCTTCCTTCATGAAGATCAAGATAAAGAAATCTACAAGAATATTCTACTGGACTTTGAAGAAAACACAAAGTATTAAAATTTGTGAGTTAAAAAGGCACTATATGGTTGAGACAATCTCTCAAAGCATGGCTTGCTAGATTTGCTAAAGTTATGAAAGGATCAAGATATAACATCAAGCACATGGTTGTAGGGGGAGTAACTGCACTTCTAGTATATGTTAATGAAATGGTGAAAAAGAAAAAGGAGAATTGAAGTAACGACTGAACAAGGAATTTAAGATAAAGGAACTTGTGAAATTGAAGAACTCCCTTGGTATTGAGGTGGCATATTCCACACAAGGAATTTTCATATCTCAACATAATTATGTAATTAATATCTTGAAGGAGATAGAAAAGATTGTGTGTAAATCAATCTCTATCCCAATGGATACAAATCATAAGCTTAAAGAAGCAAAAGAACCAATTGTTGATAGAAAAATGTACCCGAGGCTAGTAGGCACGCTCATATACCTTGCTCATACTCAACCCGACATAACATACTTAGTAAGCATAGTTAGTTTGTTAAGCATGACCTAAGAGAATCACAATTACAAGCTACATATAGAATATTACATTACTTAAAAAGGCAATCCACTGAAAGGAATTCTACTTAATAGGAATAATCATCTCATCTTAGAAGCCCATACTAATACTATACAGGATCTACAATAGACTGAAGATCAACAACAGGTCACTGTGCTTTCCTTGGAGGCAATTTGATGACTTGGAGGAGCAAGAAACAAAATGTCGTGACTAGATCATCAACAAAATTAGAGTTTAGAACAATTGGTCAAGGCTTGTGCAAGTTATGGTTGAAGATTATTCTAGACAACTTTAAAGTTAAATGGGAAGGTCCTACAAAGTTCTTTTGTGATAACAAATCAGCCACCAATATTGCTCATACCCCTATTCAACATGATAAGACGAAGCACATTGAGATTAATAGATATTTCATCGGGAGAAATTGGAGGAAAGGCTCGTATTCATGTCATATGGTCCATCAAGAAGCCAACTAGCTGATGCTCTAACAAAGGGGATGAACACTTTTAAGTTTTAATGATATTATTTCCAAGTTGGGAAGGAAAACATTTACTCCTCTACTTGAGGGAGAGTATCAAGTTGTATATTAGCTATATATCACTTTAGGAAAGTTAATCTTTTGATATTATAAAGTTTGTGAGATCTTAAAAGATTGTTCTAACAAAGTGGGTGAACAGTTTTAAGTTTTAACGATATTACTTCCAAGTTAGGAAGGAAAACATTTACTCCTCTACTTGAGGGAAAGTATCAAGTTGTATATTAGCTGTATATCGCTGTAGGAAAGTTATACCTTTTGTTATTATAAAGATTGTGAGATCTTAAAAGATTGTTCTCCTTTCCTAGGAAAGTCTAGAATCTTAAGAGACTGTCTTCTTTTTCTAATGTGGAATCCTAGGAGATTGTTTCCCTTTCCTAGGAGAGTGTAGAATTCTAGGAGATTGATTTCTATTCTTAGAGATTGTTTCTCATTTTTCTTCCTCTTCTAAGGTGTATATAAATGTGTAATCCTAAATCATTTAGTAAGAAGACAATTTATTTTCCCTTCTAGTTTGTGACAATAGTCAATCAATATTGCAAATTAATAGTTCAAATACAACTAGCCTAATTGTCAAATTAGATTGCTAAGCAAACAATCCATTATCACAAGATTTAAGTTACAGAATTTGAGTTATCAAGGGCTATTAAGTAAGCTACCTGTCTCAGTTCTTCATACCGCTGGGGTGGCATTTTTGGTCCATGGCGCAAAAGAGCCATAGCAGCAGTACGCAATTGTAATGGAGATACACCTGTCTTAACAACATCCATGTCTAATGAAGATGATCTAGGTACAACTGAGGCTTCTTTAGAGTTAAAAACTTTATGAACAAAAAGAGGAATTCCAAAATCTGCAGCAATTTGTTTCTTGTATTTTTCAGCAACAGCATGAGCAATCTCATGACAATCCACGCATAGGAGGACAATATCATGAGAACGATGACTCTTTAAATGTTCAGGGAAGTGCATTCTGTAGCATGAGGGAATTATTCGATACCGCAAGTAATGACTTCCTTCACCACATCCAACACATATATTTTTCTTACTGTGAATGTAAAAATCATTGTCTTCATCCTCTGGACGACCTTTTGGTTCAAACATTAACTTTATGGAAAGAGGATTATCATCAACAAGTTTTGCAAGATCTCGACGGAGATACCTATAGGGCAATAAGAAATAAAATTAAGTTTTAAATATTTTATATTGTTCAAGGACTAAAAGACAAAAACCTGCACCAACCATTCAAGCTTTTTCTGATCACAATAACAAAGCAGCCTTCCATCATTGGCAAAGATCCTACAGTTGTGATACACTGGAGATTTGCAAGAGAACTTCTGGACAAACAACTCTCTTGAAGCCTTTCGTGTAGCCTGTTTTGGAATTTTGGACGCAATTTGTTTAGAAACCAATTTATTCCTTTGCCTTAGGTCACAGTTAACCAGTAACGTATAGTTATACAGAGATAATTGACAGCTGCCATTTGGACCTAGGCATTTCTCTACGAGAGCTGGGAAAATGTCACTGAGGTTGCTTTCCTTATAATGGATCAAGTTATAGAGATCTTCCAAATGACTGCAAATCACAAGAGATGGAGACAAAATAGAAATATTCACATTCATAGGTTCAAGATTTTGATCAGCTTGAGCTACAATGTCACGTATTTCTGATGGAACCGATGGAACTTTGGTAGCAAGGCAAACAATTGCCTGGTCAGATAAAACATATCTTAAGCTGTCATCATGCACACGAGCCTAAAAAGAAATCCAAACAACATGAAAATATTAGACCACTAAAAGGCAGTCTCCAACATGACCTACAATTGACAAGGAAGAGCAAAAGAAACAAAAGAAAATTCGTAATCACATACTTAGGGAAAAATGTAAATGAAACTATTTTGTTCAAAAGAAGCAATCACATCAGACTTCACACCTAGCATTAAATTCAAGAGCATGGCACAAAAGCAAAAAAAATGGAAGCCTAACATTAATCTAAGAAAGAATCAGGTATTATGTCAACATTAAAATATTAATTGTCTCTAAGGGAAAGGAAATAACCCAAGAACAAAAAACAAAAAAGAGGTAAAATTAACCATGTCACCTTTTGATTTACTTAAAATAGATGAATAGTGATATGTCAACATTCTTGCTAGGCTTAAAATGCTACACATGTGAATTGAACCCTCAAATCAATCACCATAGGCCTAGGAAATTTACTTATTTAAGAAGGTGAGACTAGAAATTATGGTCCTCAAAGTGAGAGCATCCTTTCCATCCTTCATTGAACTACCACAAATAAAAGGCGGTTTACCAATCACCACTAACCATAATCTCTCTCCATGTGCATATTCGTCTCACAAGTTCCTGTAAATAAGGAACACAATGGCATGAAAAACACAGAATATGAATTGAAAGACCCATGCAATAAACAAATATAAAGCAATAACCTGTGTGTCACATGAGATGGATGAACGACTACGATCAATCAAATGACGAGAAATAATTGATGATGCCGAAGACTCGCCAGGAAAAACTTCAATCTCTTTGGTATACAATTGCAAGCAAATGGTGTTTGAACGACGACTAGTCTCAGGAACAAAATGCAATTTTCCATCAAGACATGAGTAGTTATCTGATTAAAAATAGATCAATGACGGACTTTATTATTGATACATTTAAAATGATAACTAAGTTGGAAACCCATATTAGCATGAAACAATCACTTTAATTTTCATATGGCAATATTTACCCTCTAGTTAGACCAAATTCCAACCTACTAATGGCAGTCTTTTATCTTTCCTCACAGACGTATCTTCGTGACAAAAAATCCATCAGTTTTTAATAGAGATATCCACAAAGATATTATAAGATTAAACCACAAGTAAACTTCGGGAACATCATAAATACTCACCAGTATCATGCTGTTTAAGCTCAGCAAACAAACAATCTGCAATGTACAATAGATAGTATGCATCGGTTCTAGCATATTGTAACATCTCTACTGATAATGGGCGTTGCCTCCAATCTTCACGCTACAATTTATTAACAGAACACAACAGTTTCATATATATGACCTTTTAAATGAAAAAAGCAGAAAACAAAATTGGCAAAGTCCAATCCAAAATAAAATGGGAAAAAAAGGAGTATTAAATTTATCTCCTGAATACACAAAAAACTCAATAGATATAGTACTATATAAAGCACCAATCTTACTGTCAAACCTGTAGCATTTTGTCAGTGGCTATGGAACAATAAGTTTCAAGCAAGTATGCGAGCGATTTCTGTGGTTTGGATAACATTTCACAAGCCTGCATAATGGCAGAAACAGAATTTACATAAATAGTTCTCAACTATGAACTAGGAGAAAACTGCAACCTTATTAGTCTACCGGTACTAGTTTCCTTGAGTAATTAAGTAAATGTCAAGTAAAAACATTAGAAAAATTACATTGTGAACCCACCTTGGCAGTATCAAATAAATTGACAACATATATATGGAAGTCCCTTTGTAACCAGAGAACATCATTATCAGCTCCATGGAACACCTAGACCACCAAAGAATTTAACATCAATTAGAAGAGTAAAAAACAATTATTATATTCAGTAACAAATATAGCAAACACCACTCCATTATTTTACCTTGCAAATTGAGGGATTGGCAAAAACTGGGCCAAGAACACCCATTGCATCGTGTAAAGCAATTGTATCCACCAGATAATCTTTCACTTTAGTACAAATCTGTTCGCATGATATGTGGGGAGACCAAAAAAAAAAAAAAAAAGGAAAGAAGGCAAAGCCTATAAACACACAAATTCCACAAAACAAGGAATTTAGTAAACCGGGAAAAAAAAAAAGGGTTAACCTGAATTAAAGCAGTGAAACCAAGAAAGGAGCGGAGGCTATGTTGCTCGGTATCGACAGCAAAAACCCTCTCTTGACTTAAAGCATCAGCTAGGTCCCTTAATTGAGATTCAGTCTCCACCCAAACATATGAATCTCTCATTTTCAAGTCCGTTTTGGCGCATCCCTCAAATTCAAATTCTAAAGCAGGATTCTGTATCAATGTTGTGATCTCAGCTTCATAGGGATGCAAATTCGAACCATTCTCTGTCGTCGAATAGGAAAGATCCAAAAAAAAAAAAGAAGGAAATGTCCCACATTAACCATATGTTTTGTTCCATTGGCTGATAAACCTTAACCTTTCCAATCAATATCCTCAGCAAACAAGTAGACACTAACTTTTTCGATTAAAAATAAAAGAAAAGATTGTATAAATGAAAAAAAGGACCTTGATGATCAGAGGGAATGCGATTGAGCTTGGCTAAATGCTTGAAGGGAGAGAAGGAGTTGTCGGCTAAAACGCGCTTGAACGCGAACTGCGGTTTGCGAGAGTATTGATGCTGAGATTGTAAACAGCAGGTCCCGGGACTGAGAGGGAATTTTCGCTTTCGCCGCCGGAAATGAGAAGTAAGTAGTATAGAGAGGAGTACAAGTGAAATCATGGCAAGTCCTAAATCCATCTTCTCTCTATTTTCCGTTTCTGGTTTGTTTCGTTTTCAAGTCCCAAAATATTTGTTTTACTTCTTTCTTCGTAAAATAATAATAATAATAATAATGTGTTAGGTCATTTATGCGGTTCCCGGTGCTCGTCAGGTTTGCTTGACGTAAAACGTCATGATTTGGGCTAGGACTGGGAACATATTGGATTGGACTCCAGTGCCAAAATATTTATTTCAATTGAACGACAAAAACTTCCCTTAATTACCAATGGTAAATAATTCAGACAGAAGTAGGAGATGATAAAAATAACCCAACTTTGTCCATAGTCATACTGAGCTATGACCCATGAGTTTGACCCGAATAATCTCAAGCTGAGCCATGAACCATGGGCTAAGTAGCTCAAGTCGAGCTTGGGCTCGGTCCAACAAATTCGACCTGTGCGCCTCGTTTTGTTTGTAGCAAACAACGTTGTTTTGTTACATTAAAAAAAACAAAACCACGTCATTTAAGTTACATACAACTTAAAACAAAAGGCAAAATAACGTTGTTTTGAAGGCAAAATGACGTCGTTTAAGTTACAGACAAGTAAAAAAAACATAAGCAAAACAATATCGTTTTGCGGCTCATTAAACTCTTGCCTGCTTCCCTTCGACAAGATTTCTTCTGGTTCTTCACTTCTTCTTCATGTCATCTATTATGTTCTTCATTCATTCTTCTTCTTCGTGTCACCCAGTCACGTTCTTCCTTCATTCTTCTTCTTTGTGTCATATGCCCTTTCCCCAACTCCTTCGTTCGCCATCGCAAGTGTGAAGTCACTAATGTCATTAACTAACCAACATGTTATTGTTAATAAGGTAATCTCTCTTTTCAAATTTGGTTTTTTATTAATAGTTGAATGTTTGGAGATTATTATAGTTTAGTAATATTAATTTGGTTAATTTGAGAACTTTGTATGTTAATAATGAAAATATGGGATAATGCGTGTATAGTGTTTGATAAAATGTCCCACCCTTTTAATACATGTATAGTGTATGTTTAAAGAAATGTCTTAGTGGCATTTAGCTTTCTTAAATGAATTAAATATATAACCTATGATTGTTTAAAGTCACTCATGAACAAAAAGACAATGAGACTGATACAAGACTCAAAATTGCACTTGCTTTTGTCTACCACTAGTCACTACTCTTATAAAGATAATACACATGGATCAATCACAAGAGCAAAAATACATGCTAAATTTTGATATGAATTTTTCTAGTCAATTCATTCTCTAATCATAACTATATAGTCCTAAAAGCAATAGAAGACGAGAAAATGCTTATTTGTTTGTTTTATTATCTCTCTCATTTTGTTGAAAACTTGAAAAAAATAAAAACAAACAAACTTAAAAACAAAAATGCATATAAGAAAGAAATGTGAAAATGTAAAGAAAAGAAAGAAACTTCCTTTGGGTTGCCTCCCAAGCAGCATTTTTGTTTAGTGTCACTAGCTTGACTCCTTATCTTCCTCCTCACGTGACAAAATTATGATCTTCTGGTATCACAATTTGAGCCTCCTCCACGTAAGGTTCATTACAATAAGGTCTAAGCTGATCATTCACCTCCAATGTCTTCCCTATCTTCAAATTCTTAATCTTTACCGAGTCCCCACGCTCTTGGAATATCTCGATGTCTCTTTACCCTTTTCATCCTCGTTCAATTACTCTAACCTACAAAGTAAAAGAAAAGAGTCTTTCTTAACAATAAATTGGAACTCAATATTTACCTTAGAGTTAAAAGATATAGCCTTTTCTCCTTCGAGCTTCTTCTCTACTTTTTTGACACAAACAATTCCTTGAGTAGTCCACTCAAGATTCTCAAGCTCCTCATCACTCTGTAAGGCCTTTACACTAACGTCCCTTGGGTACACCTCAAGTGGATATGGTCGCATCTCTTCGCCTTGTGAGGCTAGGCGGTCAAGAGCTTCCGCCAGCTGACCCATTTGACTTGCCAATTTATGGATTCTTAAATTTGTGTCTTGCTGGAATTGTATCTCTTCCTATTGAAATTGCATCATATCCTCCTAGAAATGTTGTACACTCTGTTGAAGACCTTGTTGAAGTTGAATATTGTTAGTGGTCATAATATTAAGCAAGTATTTCGTAGACATATCTGAGTTTTATTAGTTTTCCAAATCTTGGATGATTTTCCTTCTATCCTGTTGAAATTGTGGAGTACTCTGCTAAATCTGTAAATTATTCTATTGAATTTGGATATTGTTAGCACGTACCTGGGTTTTGTTAGTTTTCCAAATCTTAGACACTTTACCTTCTATCCTGCAGAAATTGTGGAGTACTCTACTGAATCTCTAAATTATTCTATTGAATTTGGATATTGTTAGCAGCTATAAGATTAAGCATATCTTCCAGAGATGGATAGGAGTCATAATAGGAAACTTCTGGTCTATACGGAAATTGTTGTGCCTCCTGTAAACTATAATGAAAGTAATTTTGCTAGTTATTTCATCTATAATTACAATTTGTATGATCATTTCAAACATGGCTATAGGATTAAGAATATGAGTTATAAAAAAATTGCTTCCATCCAAGTATTTTTTTTTTCAAATTTTAAATCACAAACATAAAACAAAAGGTGAAAAGGTCAAGAAATAAGTAAAAATAAAATAATTATAAACAAATATGTACAAAATATCAATTAAAATCAAGAACAAAAACTAAAACACTACACTTCCCAGCAACAATACCAAAATTAGTAAAGCGTCGTAACACTACACAAAATAAACTAGACCTACCACTATAGTAGTGGCTAGTCTAGGTCGATTCCACATATGACTTCAAACACGACTATTATGTATCGCATTCAAATTCTAGCAATGGGTTTTCATGAAAAACGATTCAGTAGAGCATCAAAACATTCTCATACAATACCCAATTAATACATATAAGATAACGTAATCAATCCGAGTAAGAATAACAAATATAATGAAAAATATGCTTAATCGGGTTCGTCGTCGTCAATGTCACCTTCAAACTGACATAGGATGTCTAGCCCTTCATCTTCTCTATGACTTTCCAAGAATCAGCCTCCGTAGCCTCCATTCTTGTTCAAAAATGAAGAGAAATTGATGAAGAAAGGCTGTTGTCCGCTGCTCCTTATTCAACCTTAAAAATCGATGAGAAAATGGTGAAGAAGTTGTTGTTCGGTTCTCTCTTGAAAACCGAAGATAAATTGATGCTAAAATGATGTCTTGGTGGCCATCCCCTGTTCTTCTCTTGGTTCTTTATCCAGCTGCCACCTCCCCATTTATTCTCCAGCCTCACACACCCATGGAAAACCGAAAACAATCAATAAATTAGCTCCCCCCTTTTGGTTCTTTATCTAACCGCTACCTTTGACTTCATTTTTTCTTCAGTTGTCCTCCTCCTATTCTCCAACCGACACACCTCTTATTTTATATTTCAAAGCTAGGTTAAATACAAGAGTGGGACAGGTGGCGTAGCGTAAAACCAATGAGAACAAGGTGATTTATTGATGTCCACTCTCTCTCAGATTTTTATTCAACTTCTCCACCTTGCAACCGTCGCATACCATCTTCTTTTTATAATAAAAACATGGTTTTAAAAGAAGTGGGACAGGTGGCCTCAATACCGAAGGACAAATGATGCAACTCTCTCCTTCGGTTGCTCTTCTTTTTTTGCTCCCGCTGCCAACATAACCTATTCATCACATCTTCCAAAAGCTAGGTTAAATGGAATGGACAATTATCATTTTAATACAATGGATAGGTTAAAAGCTATATAACATTTTAATTGTTACAACTCTCTCTTGTTAATGTGATGTATATCAAATTTGTCATCCATGTTACAACCATCACACCTTTTTCTTTATAATCAAAATTAGGTTTTAAAGTGACAACTGACTCATTCTTACAATTTATGTCACAAAATTGGTAGCGCGAGGTGTCTTCCTATCTTTTAATTCATGTAACATTTTAATTGTTACACATGCATGCAATTTGTTTAATTGTTTATGTCTCACGTGCATGTAATTCATGTTACAACTGTGAGACAATGCTCACGACTGTAACATTTTAATTGCTTAGTCATGAGCCACATTACCTCACTCTCCATTTTATGCTCTATCTTGTCTCCTCTTCTTATAATCTTCTTCTTCTTCTTGCTCCATGAAGACAATAGAGTATGAATATTGAGAAGATGACTCAATAAGTATGCTTTTGGGTCACTTTAGCTCTTTCATTTCTGAAATGTACCTAAAATCAAATGTGAGCTAAAGTGAGTATCTTAAGTATTGTAAGGCATTAATCACTAAGTATAATGGATTAAATGTATCAACAATTAAGCACACATTAGAGATTTCTAATCCATTATCAAAGATAGAAGTGGAAACTTCTATTCTAGCACCAAGTGAAGATAAAACTTCAAGTAGAACTCAACAATGTGAAAGTGAAGTTTAGAATCACTTTAACAAATTATATCGACCAATGGAATTGAAAAAGTAGAGCGCAAGTATTGTTAGAAGTTGTATTCGAGTGGTTTCAAAGGTGGAGCATCTCATTTAAGGAGAAATATAGAATCTTGTACTAGAATTAAGATGGTTTTAAGAGGTCAAACATTTTTGACCCCTACCCTTATGAAAGGAAAGAATGAATTGACCGTAACAACTTATGACAAGAACAGATCAAAGATTTTGATGGCTACTATGATTATTAGAGATGAACAACCATTGTCTATGGTTGAAAGCAAAAGATTCAGGATATTTTGTGATTCACTTCAACCAACTTTTAAGGTTTCAATTTGGAATACATTGAGGAAAGATATTTTCAAAATTTATAAGGAAAGAAGAGAGAGACATTAAGAGTATTGTCGAGTGTTGAAGGACAGATTGCCATAACAACAGACATGTGGATAGTCGATAACCAAAAGAAGGGTTATATGATAGTAATGACACATTATATTGATAATGATTAGACGTTATATAATTGACTTTTGAGGTAATTTATATTCTTTAATATTGTTTTCATTTACTTTTCCATTATTTTATAAATTTATGATTAATGTTGGTAATATTTGTACATGATTAGTTCGTTTATGTGTTGACACCACATACAAGTGAAAAATTGGCAACTATGTTGAAAGAATGTTTGATGAATTTAATATCAACAACAAAGTATCCACATCACAATCGACAATTGTCGTACGAATGATACTATGAATGAGAAGTTGAAATGTAAGATGTGGGTTAAGAGCTTATTGGTTGGAAGTAAATTATTTCATATGCGTTATTTTGCATATATTCTTAACTGTAAAGGATAGGTTGAAGATGATAAAGAAAGCAATAGATTGTATTTGGAATAGTGTTCTATATTGGGATGCAACCCTTAAAAGAATTGAAACTTTTAAAGCTGCTCCACAAACTTTATCCATTTTAAGTTCAAAGAAGTTAGTTTTTGATTGTCCAACCAAATGGAACTCAATCTTTAAGATATTGGAGTCGGTAATCCCATATGCTAAGGTATTTATTAGACTAGCCGAAAGGGATTCTCAGTATACCTGCGTGCCAACAGAAGATCAATGAGACTTGGAAAGAGTGTAACGCCCTTAAATTTACTCTGGAAGTATTATAGCATGTCTAAGGTGTATTAAGAAGTGAACATAAAAAATGAATTAAGTGCATCTAAGTATAGTAAGAGATATAATGGTACTTAATGTAAAAGATAAGGATAAATGGATAATTTGTTCGATTCAACATAACCATACATACTTAGATGTGAAATATGTATGAAAATATGTTTGCTTAGATTTATGAATGTGATACGAGGAAAATTGATAAAAGAAGTATTCTATAAGTAAATGAGATGTTTTTGGTTAAAATTTGATGTGTTTTTGTGTTGCTCTCATATGATAAGACCGAAGCCAGTTGATTTAGGATGTGTACCTCATTGAATGGATAGGTTCCACTGAATAGAGTTATGTAACTTTTCCATATCTTGGCCTGTAGACCTCTAAATTGGATAATTTCAATTAGAGATTAAACTAGAGACATAGTCTAAAACTTTTATAAACGAATCAAAATTTTATTTTGCCTTAAGATTTTTAAATTCTAGTTTGAAGTTGAGTTCAGACTGTTGTCTTTGTTTTCAAACGGCCTGTCGTTTTTGGGGTATAACTTCCGATATAATCAGCCAAATTGCATAAATTTTATGTTATTAGAAAATTAAGACATAGGTGGATGAAATCAATGGATAAGATCCTAGGTAAATGTGGGAATTAAAGAAAGAAGGACCAATATGCAACTTTCCTAAAGTCCACTCATGGATTGATAAGATTAAAGCATGTGTGTCCAATAGAATTGTGACACATGGTTCAATAGAATTGTAATACATAGTCCCATAGAATTATAACACATGTTCCAATAGCATTGCAACACATGGTCTAATAGAATTTTAACATGTGGTCTAATGGGATTGTAACACATGGTCCGATAAGATTGTGCCATATGATCCCATGGGTTGAAACACAAGTGTAGGATTAGAAAATTTATGAAAAGGCATATAGACAGGGGAGATGGATGAAACTTTGATGAATTAACTTCAAATTTTTTCCCCTCCACTTCATCTTCTTCATCCTATCATTTTTTTACTCGGTGATTCAAGCAAAACTAAAGAGGAAGGGAAGAAAATGCATTAGGAGAAGTACTTTGCCAATTTTAAGGTTTGAGACTTCATTTAGTTGATCTCTATATTTTTATATGATTGAATGGATATAAAGATTCATTTAGATATGGAATTGCTGTTAGGATGCTGCTTTGGTGTTATTTTGGTGTTATCTGAGATATAATTAGTTGAATATAACAAGAGAGTATTGTGTAGTAGAATTCTGTCTAGCGTTTGTTTGAATCAATTACATTGTTTGAGTCATAACTCCGCCTACAGACCTCTAATTGTGTTATTTTAGTTGCATATGAAACCTAAGACATAGAGCTAAATATCTCTAGAAGGGACTCTAACTTAATTCTAGCTATATGACATTTGAAATTGAGATTGACAAAGGTGACATGATACTGCCCCTATTTTAGAACAACTTGTGATATGTTGCTTATATCTCATGATTTAGAAGTTCAAATGATCCGATTATTGGTGCTATAGAAACTATAAACATAGAGGACAAAATTTTTAGAAGACCTCGAAACCCGGTTATAATTTTTCTATATGCTTATTAAGAAACAAATAGTGGTATGAATAGAGAGAGTGTCTATTATTGAATTGCAAAACCAATTACTTGGTTAATGCTAAAACTGCAAGTATATAGATCATTTCTTGTAGTAAAAAACATATATCATCCCACAGAGATTTTACTTAGGCACCACTTAATTCAAGTTACACTTTGTTTAAGACTCTAATTCGAATATTGAACTGAAAAGTAAACTAAATTAAAAACTAGTAACAGTCAAATAATGTAACGATAGAAATTCATTAAGAGAATCAATCAAGTTATGATAAAAGGAATTTTACCTATTATTAATGCTAATTCAGCCTTTTATGTGTTTATAGGGTGTCGATTTTAGACGATCATTTCTTTCGAGTTATAATTATTTCCTAAATTATAAACCCTAATCGAATTATGGACTTGCAATCTCTTAATTCGCAAATTACCTACAATTCTAATTAGTTCTCAAGCTTTCTAATAAACAATCAAGTCTTGCACGGAATCTCTCCCCATGAAATTATCGACTAGATTAATTAAGTGGTCAATTAGATCGCCCAATTCTTATTAATTCAATTTAATCATTTTTATCCGGTTCAATCTCTCGATTATTATTGAATTATGCAAATACATCAATCAATCATAAAATCCAACTCTAAGTAAGCACAAATTAACTAGATTAACATTAAAGATAAGAAAAATTCCAAAGATAAAGTTTGAACATCATGACCAACTCAAAACCCATGCCCATACAACTCATCTCAATCTTACACATTAAATGAATAAAAAAGTAAATGGGAAGGAAATGAAACTCAGGCTGGATGATTCGATAGAACAGCGACGTCGGGAGATCACTTATTTCGAAAAGCTTTGACATCAGAACCCTCTTCTTCTTTTCTCTCTCTCTCTTCTTTTTCTCGCTTTTTTGGGGTTTCCAAATATAGGCAGAATGTAGACTATTTTCTAGGTTCCATTCTAATCCATTTATAGTCTTTACTAATTAGGGTAACCCTAGTATTTTTTCAAGGTCTAAAATGTCCGAAATGTCCCTCGAAAACTCGAATTTAAAAGTGACTTCATGTCTTTCTGCGTGCAGGCCACGATCGTGGCCCTTAATGCATGATCATGGTCGATTTACCTACTCTCTGTCACAATTGTGGTAGATTTCCCACAATCATGGCCTTATGCTTGAGCTTCTTTCATGATCGTGACTCAATGTTAGTGCTTCTGTCAAGATCGTGGCAAGTCCCTCTCGATCATGGCCATGTGTTTTTGGTCCGGTTCTCCTCTGAAACTCTTCCGAATGCCTTAAAACACTAACAAACTCATCACGACACCTCATATATATAAAATTGAAGCTCCAAAACACAATGTTTATGAACTAACACAAATCTTAAGCTAAACACACACTAAACAATCAACTTACCCACTAAACACATTAAATTACCTATAAAAATATAATACAATTTGCACTTATAATTTTCCACGATTGTGACATTGTTTTCATTTCCAATTTGTATCGAATCTTATCCGAATTTTTTTGGATGTGTATGAAACCTTTCAAACACCTACAAATAAATGAAATAGGACTTACCGTGTGCGAATTGGATGATTGAACATTAGAATTTATGATTGGGCAAAATTCATTCTAAAGAAAACTTACATGTACATAAATGATTTGTTTACGTATGTATTGCTCATATTTGTATAATATGATTATACAAGTATGATTTTAACATCCTTCTAATGGTAATTAGTTATGGCTTGCATGTATGAACATAGATAAAAATTCTGTGACTTGAAATGTATATAATATAGCTTGTCAATATATGAATTGTGAAATCAGCAAATGGTTAAAAAAAATGTTACAGTCCCTGCTCCATTGTCTTGGTGGTAGATAGATGGGTATGCCTATGGGTTACAATACAGCTGCCATAGTTTGACACCATCGGTGTCCATAGTTCTATACTTTTAGGTATGCACAATTTAATACCTTTGAGTATCCACAGTTTGATATCTTCGGATATCCACAGCCCCCATTATCCACACTCAGAGAAAATGTGCAAGCTTAACACAAAAAGGGAACTTAACTATCATAAATAAGAAATACAGTATGACAACATAAATATGGTATTAATGAGCATTTATATTGGTTATAATGATGAATTGTAATGATATGCAATTATATTGATAATTTGTAATAACAAGCATTGAATATCAATATTTGACCTATAAATGTGCATTGTCGGTATATGGATAATATGTTGAAGCATATTTGCATCATATATTTTGCTTAAGTATGCCATCATTGTTTACATAAGCATTGAATATCAATGTTTGGTTCACGAATATAAATTTATGGTACGTGAGTTGTGACCTTTCTAAATGTATGTGCTTCGCAGATGTCTGATGTGAGTGGTTATCCAAACTAAGTGTTTTCCAAACTAAGTTTTCAAGCAAGTGGTTATCCAAACTAAGTGTTTTCCTCCACTAAGTTTTCAAGCTTAGTACGGGTGTTAATCCATGTAGGTCTAAGTCAAAGAAGTGAGGTATGAGGTACATTTGCAACGTTTTTAGTTAAATATGGTTGTACATGTAATGGTTAAAAGACATTGTATGTTTTCTTTTAGATTACTATATAAATGTAAAAATGATTTATTACTATTAAGCATCGAAAAGTTTTATAATGTGTATATGTATAACATAGAATAGAATTGTATACCTTGAATACATGTACAGGAATTTGGTTGTTATGTGTGTTGATGGTTATAGGTTCCCTATCGTGGGTGTTACAAAAAGAACTTTGTATAAAGTTGGAATTATTCAATAATGCAACTGAATTGTTCTTAGTAACAAAATATTTAGCTTCGCACAATGTCTTTAGCACTATGTCCAACATAAAGCACGTTTTATCAATTTGGATGTTTGACTCCAATGAAGTTATTCAGATTAGGGCAGAGTTGATGACGAAGAAGTTGAATTCTTATTAGTATGATAGATATTATTGCAGTGTTTTATGTGTTGAATCTGAGATACAAGATGGACAAGGTTGAACATATTTATAATGCATTGTACAGTGGTGAAGCTCAAGAGTGTATACATACTATGAAACAATTATGATATTAATTGTTTAATGATTATCAACTCACAATGCAAAAAACTCATAATCCAGATTTCAATAGTGCAAGTAGTTCAACTCCGAGTTCAATTTCAGATACGACCTCATCTTCTAACCCATTATTGACAGGTTCTTTTTTACATTTTTTGAAAGAAAAAAAGGTTAGGACTTCTTATAATATGATGAAGTTAGTTAAATATTTTTCTGAAGATTGTGTGCCTAAAATTGAAGGTAAGCACTTTGATATATTATTATGGTGGAAGAAGTATTACAATACTTATTTCACCTAGCAAGTCATCGCAAGAGACTTGTTAGTTATTTCATCATCCACTGTTGCTTCAGAGTCTATATTTAATACTAGTAGTAGGGTTATTAATCCTCATTGTGCTCAACTTCATCCTCACACTGTAGAAGCCCTTATGTGTGCTCAAAGTTGGTTAAATAATGAAAATATTGATGGTAAATTCTTTTCTTTTTAATATATTATTTTATCTATTTTTATATTATCTTACCTAATATTGTTTTTTTAATTTTCCTACAGCCACAGGTATTAATGCGAAGGTAACTGTGAAATTAATCAACTAATTACACGTTATTTTGATCAAATATATGAAGACGAAGATATATTCAATTTTCTTTTAATTTTAATATTACATTACTAAATATAATGCTTGTTCATACAAATAATTTGATCCAAATTGTTAATGATCTTTGCAACAAGTACAATTAGATGTTGTCTCAATCCCCAGTATCCAGTGTCCAAGTTTCGTCTGTCCGGCATGATATTGTCTTAATTTTTGTAAATTGTATCATTTTTTTAACATGATTTGGATAATCATTTGTGTACAGTAAAGATTTCAATATTTAATGAATTTGGTTTTATTAATTCTTTCTAATAATAATTAATAAATTATTCAAGTAAAATTAAAATTCTTAACTATAACTAACTTAAAGAATTTTCCTATAAATTCGTAAGAATTAAAATTCCTAATTAATTATTTATTTATATAATCACATGTTTCAATCGAAGGTTAATATTAAATTCAAATTAATAAATTTAACTTTATATGTTTTAACATATTAGTGTCAATGTAACTTAATTTTAATCTATTTTATTGCTTATAGTTTTATTTTTAATTATAAATTAATTTAATTTTTGTTGGAGTCCTTCCTCCTTAGTAAAATTTCTAAAGTATGTAATGTGACATATAACATTTTTTTAATAAATTTTCTTTATTAAAGTTTATTTAATTTATTAAAATGTTTGTATTAAAGTGTGTATGTATGGTAAAGACATATATGCTCAAATAAGGGACGAGTTGACAACAACAACCTCATAACTTTTGCACAATACTAACAAAACATTGACTATAATTGGATGCCATGACTCGGAACTTTTATAAGTTGAAGAGTCCGCTAGTTCAACTCGATAATATCTTACAAGTTTACTTTTTAATAATATAAAAATAATTATAGTAAAATTTAATAAAAGTAATAATTTATAAAAACATATCAAAATCATTTATAAAATTTATTCTAGTTGTAATAAAATAATAGTTATTTTGTAGATAATATACTATACATATATGCTTTTATAACTCAATTATTTTTATATTCTTTTGAAATTGATACATTAAAATTAATAAAGTGATTTATTCATTTTAAGATTTATAAACATACATATATGCATAATGTATGTATTGTGTAAATATGAAATATAAATAAAAAAGTTTAAATGCATTAAGAGTAATCTTGATATTAATTTTTTTAATATGTGTAATAAAAATATAAAAATTTTACAATGATTATTTAATAACAGATATAATATGAAAAAGACAATAATATTTATAGAAGTAAAAAAAATCAACGATAACCAAAAGTTACATGTCTAATTATATTTAAAGTATATAATTTACAACAACAATATCAATTAAGAGTTCCATAAATAATTTATAAAAACATTAAAAGTTTGAAAATATTATATTGTAAACTTATTATACATATTTTCTAAAAAAATATTAAAAAGAATTATAATAATATTTTAAACACGTAAAAATAATATTTGAAATAAATTACACATATATTAACTTTTTTATATTTACATTATAATTAATTGTTATAATAAAATTACAAAATTGAAAGTAAATTCGCTTCTTTGTAGGGAAAAACATTATCATAGTTAAATATTTTTAATAAATATATATTTAAAATATTTTATATCATTTATTTTATATAAATATTTTGTATAATTTAAAAGTAATTTCATTCTACAATTTATTATAAATGGTTATCCTATAATTTATAATTAGAAATTAAAAATAGCACAATTTCAAATTCTCTTAAAATAAAAATATTATAAAATTATAAAATTAGTTAAAATAGACCCGACGAGCTACTTGTGGCTAGCTCGAGCCAACTCATTCCAGCCTACCCACAAACTACGGGTTAGGCCATGAGCCAAGCCTAGGCCAAAGTATATCTTGGCTGGGTTGGTCATAGGTAGCCCGAGCTCAACTTGGTCCGTTGCTATGCCTAGACAAAAAAGGACCAGGTTAGCATACAACCTAAGCTTCAACGTACTAATTCTTTACTTCTATCTAAATTTGGTTTCAATTTCTTTTGGCAACTTCCATCTTTTATTTATTTATTTCCTAGAACCGAGCTGAACTAACTTAAATGGAAAACTGCAGGTTCTTGTCAATTTCTTTTCCAATTGCTACAAGTGAAAAGAATTCCCATAGATAATCAAAGATTTGTAGAAGAATCACTTGAAGGAAGAAGATGAATGTCAACGCTCAAAAATTCAAAATAAAGTGCAATTGCGCAGTGCAAGATTCTCAGGCCTCCAAGGAGTTGGTCAATACCCCAGTCTCTAACAACTGGATCTAGAAATTCGATTTTGGATCATTCTCTTCC
>JANZXR010000172.1:24493293-24545591 GCA_027575705.1 Erythroxylum echinodendron | reverse complement strand
TTTCCTAACTTCTCCGATTGACCTCACTTGGGCCTGTTTCTCAGGTCCGACCCGTTCTATGGAAACGGGATGTTACAGGAACTCTCAATTGTTGAATTATAGAGTTGAATTATAATAATGGTGGCAAATTAGGAAATAAGAAAGATAGAGGAGAGAGAAATTATGCTGTTATCGTTAAAATTTTTGAGCCCCACTTGTCACGTAAGGTAAGGAGCCTAAAAAATTACATCAATTTTTTTGTAACATGATGCTGACAAAAATGTTAAGTTGAGGTTCAAATTGAACGATTATGAAGCATTAATAGTGCTTTTTTAACATATTGAAATGTTTGAGTTTAAATTGAATTCTAATTAAAACATTATAGTCTAATTTGACTATTTTGCCTAAATAGATGGAAAATAACAACCTAAATGTTACACCATTTGTTGAAATGTTACGTTTTATATTAACTAAATGTATTATATGGCTAAACTTGGTGAATTCTTAAAAAGGGAATGTTTATAGTTTTATATATAAAAAAAACTTTCATACCATGAATATATAGGTCATAACTTGTAGTATAAAAGATATCATTCCCATGAAAATTGGATTAGTCACCTAACAACTTGAATGTACTTTTTAAAGGTAATTAAAGATTGAATTAAAATAAATTAACTTAAATTAAAATAAACTAATAAAGTTAGCAATATAATTAGTTGAAGTTAGCAATAAGAACGAAGTTAACCAATAATAGAAACTTAGGGGTTATTCTATCTTTATTTTGTCTTCCCTTTATCTTGTTAATTTAATTATGTTTGATGCTAGATATCTTAAGGTTTTGATTACCCTCTCTCAAGATCTAATCAAGTAAGCCCAATTGAAATAGATAACAATTGAACTACAACCTCTCGATTCACAAAACTATTCTTAACAACTTAATTAGATTTGAAGCAATTCGAAGGATAATTAACTCACAATCATAATCTCTCTTTAATTGTTTATTAGTATGATATTTGTTGATCTATTAAGATACCAACTCTTATTGTGCAACTTAATACATGTAACTTTGATTCAATCTCTTAATTTCTTATCAAATATAAGCATAACAAATACTACAAAACAATACTATATCAACAAAATAATTTAAGAATAACCTAATATGGGTTTATAAATTATTAATCATGTTCAACATATCCCTAATCAAAATTATCATCCAAGATAATGAAATATAAGAAGACAAAAGAAAGAAAACATCTTTAATTATTGATCTGTAAATTCTGGAAATTAAAATTGGAGTTGATCTTGATGTTTCCACTTTGATCTCGTTATTTATGATGTAAAGTCTCCTTGTTGGTGTTATCTTCGGCTTAAATACTTATTGATCCTTTTAGGGTTCTTTCTAGGATTTTTCCAACTGTTTTTTTTTCAAAAATAGCCTTAAAACGTCAAGAATAAAAAAAAATTGTGAGCTAGAATAACTAATGCATGATCATGCATCTTATCCATGCTCTTTGTCACAATCGTGACAGAGGCTCATCCCTATGCAACCAGTCATGCATAATCATGAAAAATTATGCACGAACATGTATCTTCCTATTCTTCAAGTCCTTCTTTATGTTTTCTAATTTTCCTGTTTCCACTCACTAACAAACACATCAAACAACTCTTGAAACATAATATTAAGATCAAATCCTCGCTCTAAAAAAAATCAAACAATTAAAAAACATAAAAACACTAAGAAGAACACAATTCTAAGTCCTAATCACATGATTATCATTTAAGAAAACGCTTAAAAACTTACTCTAACACCTAGAAACATACTAAGTTTTATACCTATCAAGAAGCCAACTTTTATACCATTGTCACAAACATATTCTCAAACTAGAAATTAAATGATTTGCCTCCTCCTTTCTCTCTCTTCTAATCATCTTCTTCTTCTTATATTCTTCCTCCTCTCTCTTTTGTCTTCATTTCATTTACCCTTTATTATGACTTCACTTTTCACAAAATAGTTTGTATCAAGAAAGGTAACTTTGGAAATTTTCATCATCGAAATTATAGTCATAAAGCTAAGAAACATTTAGGAAGGCATGAAGACTTTGATAGAAACTTAGATGATAAATGAGAAGTTATTGATGAAGAATCAACATAGGATTGATGGATAAGAAAAATAATTAGGGGACCTATAAGTGTATTTTCCATCAATTTATGTAAACCTTTGGAGGAATCAAGGACCAGATATCACCAGGAAACGAGAAGGTGATGATTTTAAAAAAAAAATCCACTAAAGAATAAGGGATACAAGATACCAAAAAGATTTGGTAAGATTAAGTTTCTTATGTTTAAAGGAGCTGGGGTTAGGGGATAGCTTTACAATTGATAAGCAATTCTTTCAACTTGATCATATACCTAATATTATTAAGATAAGAATAGTCGCTATGCATTTAGAGGGACTAATGATAGATGCATATTTGACCATAATTTACACCCATATTTGATGTGTTTTGCTTAATATTTTAAATTGTTGTTGTATTTTGGTATTTAATTTCCTCCAAGTGCATTTATAATTTATAATTACCTTCATGGACCAAAATGAGACAAATATGGATGAAATCGTGTCATAAAACGAAGATTTGAAGCATCTTCAACATACATAGTCGTGTAAGTCTTTGTGAATGTGTAAAGTCAGTATTTAAGGGTTTTTGGAGCTATGCGGGCACCTATATTGCCACTAGTTTTCATAATAAAAGGACCTAAACAGAAGCAAACATAAGAGAGTTGACTTTTATAACAAATTTTAGATGTAAGGAACTTGTAAAGGTGATGATTTTCATCTAGAGACAAGGAAAATATAAAGTTAACATAAAAGGAGATCTGATTAAAGGCTACATCTAATCCAAACTTGCAACAAGATCCAATAAAATAGAAAGGGAGATTTAAAATTATGAACTCTTTATTTTCTATTAGTTTTTCTGCATGTTTATATTTGATTTCATTTTCTGTTACGAGTAACTAAACACTTTTTAGTGTGTATGTGTGGTGAACCCTAGTTTGTGATGCAATGTCTTATTTTTTTAATCAATGCAATTAGTTTGATTGATTTATTGTGATTCAATTATGTGTTTCACGCTTATTATAATATATCTGAAATATTAATGGTTGATTTGATTTCATATATTTTAGATTGAGAAATCGTTTGTATGAATAGATCTACCATTGTTAAAAGGAGTTGATTGCAAACCTAGAGATAGGTCGACATAAATCCTCTAGATTAGGATCAAACCTAATAATGAAATTTATAAATCGATAATGCAATCCTAGGGGTTTTAACTAGAAAGATTTATGTTAATAAATCGATGGATTAGTTATTAGTAATCTAGAAAATTATTAACATAAGATAGGAATTTTTATGGTTCAATAATCAATAAAATAATTGCATGATAAATGGTTAATTATTAATAACTTTTAGGTGGATTCATCACCTAGGCACTAATCTTTGATATTAACTATTCTAAGTAATTTCCTTTCTATTTTGCATTAATTGTTGTTTCCAATTTTATTTTTAATCAAAAACTAAAATTCAATTCGTAACCTACATAATAGGAGAAAGGTAATTACTAATACTTAATATCTTTATTAGATTGACCAGTACTTGCCTATGCTAGCTACAACTACGTTGTGCATTTGCGGTTAATTCAATATTGATATAACATAAAAAATATCAATCAAGTTTTTGACATTATTGCTAAGGGAAGTAATATTAGGAAAACTTTTTATTAATCTAACTCTTTTTTTGTTTATTTTATTTTTATTGTACCTTATTGTATTCTTAGTTTATTCATTTAATTATTTTTTGAATTTCTTTAGTTTAACTTTGAGTTTGTGACTTATTGTTAGGATATTGAGATTTGATGTCATAGTCACAACTTATAATGGATGGATGGAGCAGTTAGTACTCTTATAGGAGCTATCATGAATATTTGCAATATGTAATATCACCATATTGGAAAGACCTAGTTCCTTTAATGTTTTAGAAAGCTCAATCGATGTCCATACCATATTGTGACATTTTTGAGAGTAAATATTATAATTATGAATATCGAACACCAATTTATATTTGGAAGCAACCAAGCATGTACAACCAACCTGAAGGTGTATCATATGAGAATACTTATAATTCAGAGTAGAGCAAAACTTACACATATGGATGGAATGACTATGTTCCAACTAAATATGCATAGCAAAAGCAACAATACAAAGATATCATAGATAAACTAATACAATTCCTTACCAAAAATGTTTTTAGTCGACATGAATTTACAGAGAGATTCATATAATAAGCATAATACCTCATACTATCTGAGTTTACTAACGTCTTAGAGTGAAGAAGAGATAAAGGTTGAGTTCATAAAGGAAGATAAACTTCAAGAAGGCTTGAAGTTAACCACTACTCTATAAGATAGGTTGACCAAACTTATTCAAGAATCAAACATGATGCGTTAGAGAGCAGAGGCATGTATACATAATATGGTGAATCAGGATAATCAGTTGGTGAAGATATTATCTGAAGAACTATAAGGGAGTTTTCCTAATACTACTAAAACAAATCCTAAAGAACATGGAATCACAATCATCCTTAGGAACAGAAAAGAGCTTTCAAAAGAAGAAAAAGAAGAAGAAGCCTCTGTCCATAAAGATGAAGTAGCAAAGTGGCAAGAGAGAACTGAAAAAGAGCAAGAGCCAAAAAAACTTTGCCGAGGAAGAAGAAAAAGAAGAAGAAGAGTGGACAAAGGTGGTTAAGGAAGTACTGGGAGAGGAACCAAATAAGGAAACCATTGATGAAGTATTGGTAGTCACTCCCATTTCCTACAAGACAATCTGCTTACATCAACCAAATATTCAAGGAATTTTGTTATTCCTTATATTTTTAATATTTTGTTATTGAAAAGGGAATTAATGGAGTCCATTGATGTTACTGATCTATTCAATTATGTACTTATGATTATCTTTCAACGTGTGGCTTACTTATAGATTACAAAACTACTTTGTGTAGATAGGGGTGGAAGTAGGCTACTGATTATAGACCCAGAATGAGGGTAATGTGCAAGGTACGTCTAGTTAACAACATTAAACAAGCGTTGTATTAGAGGTAACCATAAATTATGATAGGTTTTATTTTACAATTTATGTTATTTCCATTTTCATATTTTGTGTTTATTTTCTTTTTTAATATTTCCTTTTATTTCTTTTTATCCCTTTTTCTTTATTTCTTGCAAGGGATTAGTATATCAAATTGCTTTAACAGTCCCAAAATCATGAAAATCAGAATCAAAAAATCGTATTACTTAGGAAATCATGTTACTTAGGGAAATACCAAGCGCCGCATTCTCACTTATAACATATATGCTTATATTGTGTACATTGAGGCCAATGTATGATTTTAAGTGTAAGGGGATTATGATTTTTTTAAAATCTTATTATAATTTTTGTCATTAGATTTTTTACTGGATATTCTGAGTTAGAAGAAACGTGTCTATATTCATTGTTGAATAACGATTTGAATAAGTATGGAAAAGGATGATAGTTAGAATATATTTTCTTTTATAAGTCACATTTTGAGTAATCATTGAGATAGTCAATTTGAATGTAAATTGCAAACTATTTATGCATGTAAAACCATTCTTTTATGTAAGATTTTGAGCCTGAGAGTAAAATTTCCAAAAGATTTAAGCTTTTTTTATTCTTTGGTGTGTTATCAAGCATAGTGAAATAATTATATAACTTGCTTTTATTAGGCATATTGGGACCATATTTATTAAATTAAAAGTATTGAAGTGATAAAGGCATTTATATTTAACATTGTTTAAGCCTATTTCCTTGATAATTACCTTATCATATTTTATCCTTTTGGAATAACCAATTTTGAGCCTTAGCCTTTTTCATTGATTGTAACAAAATTATTAACCTTTATCCTATCTTTCTTTAAAGCCTTTTATTATTTTAAACCTTGAAGGTTATTTACATTATTTTCATGTTTGAAACTTGAAAATTTGAAAGGTCCAATATTTCTTTAATTGTGATACATAATGAAATCTCAATTATTTTGACTACAAGAAGAGTATAGAAAAATTGTGGTTAAATATATAGTATTAACGGATTTACAATGTAAGGACTTGTGTGTATTATGAACAAGCTTATTGTAATGTCTTTTTAGTAAATTTCCTTCAATCAACCCTTCTCATTAACCCAAGCATACCATACCTAGGCACCATTGTAACCTTATAAAGACTTTCTGATCTTTGTTTATAGGTTACATACAAGTGGTGGAAATGTGATAAAATTGCAAGCCTATATTAAGAGTTCTACTATGCATTGATTCAAGAGTTTGATACCTTTCACCCTAAACACTTGATGTATTAAGTGAAATCTTGGTGAGGATGTAAAGATTTATGCTATTGATTTCAATAAGATTATTGATGTAATTATTATTAATATTGACGTATGAAGTTAGTTTATAATTGACTATACTTTTATGTTAATTTCACTAATATGACTTAGTTTTAGAATTGACTCTACTTTTATGTTAATTTCACTAATATGACTTGATGATTTAGAGTACAAATGGACAAGTTAAGATCAATGAAGGATAAATGTTGTAAGATTTATAATTGAGATTATGATTTGCTTGAGGATAAGAAAAAGCTTAAGTGTGGGGATATTCGATAGATGCATATTTGACTATAATTATACACCTATATTTGATGTATTTTTTTAATATTTTATATTTTTGTTGTATTTTTGGTACTTAATTCTCTCTAACTACATTTATAGGTTATAATTGCCTTCATAGAATAAAATGAGAAAAATTCATATGAAATTGTGGCATAAAACAAAAATTTGAAGCATATTAGACTTACACGACCATATACATAGACATACACGACTGTGTATATGGTCATGTAAGTCTTTGTGAACATGTAAAGTAACAATTTTATGGATTTTTGGAGTTACGCGAGCACCTACATGACTATGTAAGTGATCCTGTATGTCCCATACCCTAGTTTTCATTATAAAAGAACGTGAACAGAGGCAAGTAGAGGAGAATTGACTTTTACAATAACATTTTAAACATAAAAAGCTCAAAGAGTTGACGATTTTGATCCAAAGACAGGGAAAATACAAATTCAACATCAAAAGAGATCTGATAGAAGGCTACATCTAATCCAAACCTACGAGAAGATCCGATAGAAGGCTACATCTAATCCAAACCTGCAAGAAGATCCAATATAATAGAAAGGGAGATTTAGAATTATAAACTCTTTATTTTCTATTAGTTTTTCTGTATCTTTATGATTTAGTAAATGTTTTTTAGTATCTAGGTGTGATGAACTTTAGTTTGTGATACAATCTGTCTTAGTCTTTTAATGGATACAATCATTTTTATTGATCTATTGTGATTCAATTATGTGTTTTATGCTTGTTGTAATATATTTGGAGTATTAGTGCATGATTTGATTTCATATACTTGAGACTAAAAAATCCTTTCAAAAAAATCCTATTTCTTTTGATCGAATAAAAAAGAATGATTTAGAATTCAGAAATAGGATTTTGCTTATTTATTTATATCTTTATTTATTTAATTTATATATTTATTCAAAATTTATTTTCATTTAATATTTAAATAGAATATATTTGTGTGTGTGTGTGTGTGTGTATATATATATATATATATATAACACTAATATATTATAGTATTGTTAGGATGCCAGTTTTCATCTTCCTTATAGAGTCGGTCCTTAGCGAATCTGTTGCATTTATTTTTTGATTTCCTTATAAATCGTATGTTTGTAATAATAGGGACAGAATTTTCTCAATTCCAATCGACTAGGCCTATTATGTATGAATAGAAGATAGGTCGACATAAATCATATGGATTAAGGTCAAACCTAATAGCAGAATTCATAAATTGATAATGTAATCGTAGGGTTTTTAACTAGGAAGATTTATGTTAATCACCTGATGGATTAGTTGTTAGTAATCTCGAGAAAGTTATTAATATAAGATAGGAATTTCCATAGTTTAACAATCAATGAAATAGTTTCATGATAAAAGGCTAATTATTTAATAATTCGTGTACTTGCGCTTGATTCAATATTGATATAATATAAAAGAAATCAGTCAACTAACTTAGGAATTGTACTAAATCATAATGAGAAATTAACCTAATAGAATCTTGCAGAATGGAAGGAGAACATAACCACACTTAAATAGAGATTTGGTGACGTAATATTCAAAGTCCTAGCAGGAGGATTTAAGAAACTAGAGCAAAACGACTTTATTTAGGAGTATTATGCTCAATTTGATAAGTAATCTAACAAATTGTCACTCTCTAAGAGTATCTAATAGGATTCTTCTTAAATGATTTAAAACTAGAATTAGAAGTGGACAAAAAGCTCTTGGAACCATGTGGCCTCTGACAAGTATACATTTTCGTAAATAAGCAAGAAGCTCTGATAATCCTTCACGCTACTTCACTATCATTTAAAGGAAATAACAAGTCATCCCAAGGCTCTTGGTAGATTAAAAGTGGCACTGGAGCTAAAGGAGTAGTATAACAAACAATTGTAACAAAGCCTTAATTAGAAATAAGAATCTTACCTATCCTAGAAAATTAAGATAATGTATCTCACGCCATCTTCATAAGAAGTCATGGTAGTTATAAAATGGTCAATAATAGAGACTTTGATGGGAAAAAGAAAAAAGCTATGTTTTTGGTGCAATGAACTCCAAAAGCACAAATGTAAAATGGAACAATTCCAACTATATACGATGAATGGAGTAGTGTGGAAGGGGAAAAGGAGGATTTTAGTAAGGAAAATTGATGAAGAGCCTTTAGTGCCAAATATATCCTTTTAAGATATATTGGAAATCAATAATAAGGATGACTATAAGTAGATGAGGGTGGTGGGGTATTACCAAAGAAAACTCATACAAATATTGAATGACAATGGATGAACCTATAACTTCTTAGATGAGGTAGTAGTAAGTAGGAGACAAGGTATCTTTGAGGATATACATGCTATACAAATTGCAATAGGAATTATCATTAATCTTACAAAGGATTTGTGTGGAGATGCAAAGTATATCATTTACAACTGATGGATTAGTCATTTCTCTAAGGGTTATGGCATGGTATTGGAGATAAAATAACTATCAACTTTTAACAATGTGTTGTGCAATCTCAAAACTCACACTATGAAGTTTAAATGGGAGGACTGCCTAGTACTACTAATAGGGAACCCAAGTAAAAAAGGTTAAGTTAGTCTTTGGTGAGGTTTAATTAAGATACTTAAAGGATCCAAAAATGGAGGGTTGTATATGATGCAACTTATACATTCAATAGAGTACTAGATGAGACAAATGAACTTAAAACAACAGTCTAATGCATTTAATGAATTTAAGGGATTATTAATATAATTTGGAGAAGTATTTAGAGAACCCTTCAAATTACATCTTACCAAGGGGTAGGTTCATATAATTATATTGAAGGAAAAAATAAAATTAATCAACATTTGACCTATAGATACTCAAGAAAAGAAGGGCATGATAAAGAGGGCATTTAAGGAGCTAATGTAATGAGGTTTATCAAACACAACTTTAGAACCTATGCATAAATAGTCTTAATAGTGAAAAAGAAAGACGACTCTTATGTGTTGATTAGTAGGAGCTCAATAAGAACATAATCTAAGATAAGTTCTCTACATGCCAAATTAAAAAACTACTCGATGCATTGCACAGATTAAGTTGGAGCTCCAAACTTAGTTTGAGATCTGATTGACGCCATGTTAAAATACATATGGAGGATTTAGCTAAGGTAACTTTTAGAAACTTATGAACATTAATGTGAGTTATTGGCTATGTTCTTTGGATTGAACAATTCCCCATCAACCTTTTAAATCTTAATAAATGAGGTATTTATACTATTCTTAAAGAAAAACTTTTAGTAATTTTATGATATTTTAATATAATCAACTTATTCCATTAACACTTAAATCATCTCTAAGAAGATATAATAATCCTTCAAGCTAATTAATTGTTCACTAAAATAAAAAATGTATCTTGAATTGAATAGTTAGGTCACTCAACTTTAGTTAAGGGAGTAGCTACTGATGAGAAGAAGATAGAAACCATTCATAATCAGCCAGTTCCTCAATCATGTAAGGAGCTAAGGGGATTCTTGAGACTCACTAGTTATTACATGAGGTTTACGAAGAATCATGCAAGCTTGGGCATAGTTCTAATATAAATTTTGAATAACTAAGATACTGGTGAGTGGAATTATGAAAGGAAACAAAAAAGTCCTTAAGTTGTTAAACTAGGCTTTTATGGCAACATTAGTTTTAGTAGTGCCTAACTTCTCACGATCATTCATCATAAAAGCATATGCATATGGAATATGTTTAAGAGTTGTTCTTTAATAAAAAAGGTACCTAATTGTATATTTTAACAAAATAGTTGGGGCTTTCTACATATAAGAAGGATTTCTTAACAATCATCAAATAATGGTTGAATGACCTCAATAGTAGGTAATTCAAGGTACAAATTGATCATCAAAGCCTAAAGTACCTATTAGAACAGTGAATCTCCAATCTTTTCAACAAACATGGCTACAAAATTTATTTGGGTATGATTTGGACCTTATGTATAGAAGTGGGAAGGAGAACAAGGTCACAAATTCACTATCAAGGATAACTAATACTAAATTATTAACCCTAATTATCTTACAGGTCTATATTTAATTATTAGATGAAATTAAGATGAGTTAAGAGAAAGATATGTTCATTCAAGTTATCATTAAGAAACTAACTTCAGTATGAACTTAAGCAATTATAAACCAAGAGAAGAATTATTGAGGTGCAATGGAAAGTTAGTGTTTAGCTTTGACAATATCTTTAAAACAAAATTTGTCTCAATAAGTCATAATGAGCCATAAAGAGGTCAGTCGGGGTTACAACCACTAAAAAGATACAAAAAAACTTTATTATACAAGTTTAAGCAAGATGTTAAAAATTGTGTCAAGAGGTGTCTAATATGCCATAAGAATAAAAATTAAAACCTTGCATCCCTCAAAAAGTTGTAGCCTCTACTTGTTATAAAAAGGTGTTAAAAAAGATCAGTTTTATGGAAAGGTTATTAATATTTAGAGGGAAATCAAGTGTTTTCATACATATGGATAGACTTACAAATATGCTCATTTTGTAGCCATTAACCATCCTTGCATTATAGTAGAGATAGCTAAGGTATTCTTTAATTATGTTTTTAAACTCCTTAAAATGTTAAAAAAGTATAGTAAGTGATAGGTAGACTTGGAATTTATGCCTAATTTTGGCCTAGTCTGGCTTGAAGTGAATATACTTGGCTTGATTCGACTGAGTTTTAGATTAAGCTTGGGCTTTTTTACTTTTATTTTTGATCTTTAGGATAGGTTTATTTTTAGGACTTACATTCCAACCCTACCTAAAGCCTGAATGTCTCATTTGAGCATTATTCAAATGACATCATTTATTGATAGGAAAAATGATTTCGTTTCCTAACATAAGTTCACTGTTGTCTCTAATGTAGCATAATTAAAACAAAATCACAGCAAAGTGAGTTTATCTTCTCTTCTTACTGTTTCCATCAGCCTTTGGCGCTCCTCTAAAATTCCATTGACATATCAGAGCTTTAGATGTGGAATAATATGACGTTTGACAATGATGGTCTAGAGGACTTAGCTTAGATTAATTCCTCTTCATAATCGTAGTTTCTTGACTCAAATTCCAAAAAAGATAACATCAACCTTATTTTTGACAACTTCTTTGTTTCTATATATTTTTTAGCATCCTCCTTTGTACTTATAAATTTGTTCATCCAAATACTTCAATAGCTAACCAATTGATGTTCGTTTCTAAAATGGTTTCACTCCCTAGGTAGGAAATTTAGGTAGAATTAGAAGATTGTGATAAGAGAAAGATCAATATGAACATTAAAGAGATTAAAAAGGAGATTAGCGTATTTTCTTCAAGGTTGAAAGCCCTTAGGCCTAAGAAAGTTAAGAGAAGTCATATGTCCATTAGAAAAATAGGGAAAAAGGTTCTAGCCAAGTTTATAGAGTAGATATAGAGTTACTATACAAAGATCAAAGAGCCATTGCTTTTAAGGGAAAAACAATTAAAATCTTTCCTTAAAGGCTGATTGGGCTTCGAGGCACCCAAATCCTAACCAAGCTTTAGCTTAGGCCTTTATAAGAACTTTTGGACCGGGTTTAGGTTAAAGGGGCTTAAGCCCAACATCACACAATGCCAAGCCTAATGAAATATACCTTCTCTTCTTAAGTGTATTTCAGAGGAAAAAATTTAAGTAACAAGGTAAGTTTGAACTTATCAACTACATATCACCCCCAATATGACAACCATATAGAGGTAATAAATAAAATAATAGAGACTTAACTATTGTGCTCCTATGGAGATATACACACTTAATGTTATGAATGGATACCATTAGCAGAATAGAAATATAATACTACGTATCATACAAAAATTAACACCACCTTATTTATGATGTTATATGGTTATCTTTCTCTTATATACATTTCAAAGTTGTAGATTGCATCATATTTTATATGTAGTCTATGATGTTTTTAGGGGTTAAATTTAATCGATTATTATATGTTTAGGTTAGAATTGTGTTAGTTAGTTAGATATTTGTGGCTTGAGTGTTTTGTGGGTTATACGTTTGAGCTTTAATTTTATATTTTTGAGTTACCGTGATGTGTTTGCCAGTTTTTCAAGGAAAATATAAAAGAATAGAGGAGATTCAGAGAAGACTTAATACCTAGGCCCACAATCATGGCCAATAAGTCATGATCATGACAAAAGTAGATGCAAAGAGCCATAATCATGGTATGTTCTACCACGATCGTGATAGAAAGGGAAACAAGGTGCCACGATTGTGGCCTGCGCAATAGACAGTGTTCCCCTTCTTTTCAAACTTCATTTTTTAGGACATTTATGACCTTTGGAGCATGAGAAAAGCACCAGAGCAAAAGGGAGCCTCCATTCAACCATTTTTGTAAAAATTTTAAGAGGAGAGAAGAAGAAGAGAGAGAATAGAAGAGAGGAAGTAGGTCTTTTGACGTTGTTGGCTTCCTAGGTTATTCGATCCAAGTTTAATCCTTGTTTTCATCTTTCATTTTCGTTCATATATTGTATGAAATTGAGATGGATTGACTGATGATGGATTTTGAATTAAGGATGATGTTTTAACTTTTCTTATAGACTTAAATTTGATTTAATGTTGATATAATCAGTTTTGTGTTATTTTAATTGGGTGTTGTGATTGATTACTGTAGCTTCATATTTTAATAATAAACCAAGAGGGTGAATCGAATGTAAAATGATTAGGTTAGGTTAGTAAGAGTTAAACGATCTAATAGACTACATAATTAAACTTATCAGTTATTGTACAGAGAGGGATCCTATATGAGACCCGGTAGTTTATTAGAGATCTTAGACTTGATTAGGTTATGGACCAATAGTTAATCAAGAGATAAAAATTTCGGTGAATCGACTTGACTACGGTTTATTATCGAAGAAGCGTACTTGGGAAGATAACCAAATGGTAGCTCTAACTGGCACTTGTAGTTCCATAATCACTAGCCAGATGCCTTCCAAGCTGAAAGATCTAGGTAGTTTCACAATACTCTATGTAGTTAGTGAACTTAAATTCACAAAGTGCCTTTGCGATTTAGGAGTTAGTATCAATCTTATGCCTTTGTCAATATTTTGAAAATTGGGACTCGGTAAGGTCAAGCCAACTTCAATACTAATTCAGTTGGATGATCAATTTATTAAAAGATTGTTTAGAGTGGTGAAAGACATTTTGATGCAAGTGGACAAGTTTATTATCTCTGTGGACTTTGTAGTTCTTGACTTTGAAGAGGATAAGAACTATCTATTGATTCTTGGACGACCTTTCATGAACATAAGAAAAGCATTAATTGACGTTCATGAAGAGAAACTAACGCTTCATATTGGTGAAGACCAAGTGAAATTTAATATGAACAAGGCTTTAAAGAATCTGAAGGAAAGTAGCACATGTATGAAAGTTGACATTATGGATAAAAGTGTATAAGACTTAGTAGAGGATTGCATTGAAAAAGTGAACTTAGTTGAAAAGGGAGACAGATAATGTAGTAGAGAAGGAGAACAGGGCTGAGGCTAAGATAGTTGGTGAGATAGAGGAGTTGGATGTTCAAATCCATCAATACATATTGGTTCGAACCGAAGCACCTATGCCACCTTCCCCAGAGTAACCACCTATGCTAGAGCTTAAACCTTTATCTACACATCTCAGATATACCTTCCTAGGTGAAGGTCAAACCTTACCCATCATCATCTTCAATGAACTAGATGGGAAACAATTTAGCAAGGTGGTGGCAATTGCTTGAAAGCGTATATGAAGGCCATGGGCTGGCAAATATCTAATATTCGAGGTGTAAGTCTAAATATGTGTGTGCATTAAATAAACCTCAAAGAAGGCTGTACAGCAGTGAGGGAATATCAACATAGATTGAACCTTAACATAAAAGAAGTGGTAAAAAAGGAGTAAAACTCTTAGATGTAAGGATAATTTATCCTATTTTTGATAGTGAATGGGTTAGCGTAGTACACTGTGTACTAAGGAAGGATGGAATGACGGCAATAGAGAGTGAAAGTGGGGAAATAATTTCAATAAGGATAGTCACAGGATGGAAGGTGCGCGTAGATTATCACAGACTCAATACGGTGACTAAAACGGACCATTTCCTAAGTGAAGAGTGGTTGTTCATTCATTCTATTATTTCTTGGATGGTTACTCGGGGTACAATCAGATATTCATCTATCCCAAGGATCAGGAGAAGACCATGTTCACATGTCCTTGTGGTACCTTTACATATAAATGAATGCCTTTCGGATTATGCAATGCCTCAGTCACATTTTAAAGATGCATGATGTTTGTCTTTATAGATATGATTGAGAATATAATGGAAGTATTCATGGATGATTTTTTTTCATTTTTGGAGAATCTTTTGGGATGTGCTTAACCAATTTGGATAGGGTACTCTAAAGGTGTGAAGAATCATATTTAGTGCTAAATTAAGAGAAATGCCACTTTATGGTGTAGGAGGGGATAGTGCTCAGGCACAAAATTTCACACCAAAGACTTAAAGTGGATAGAGCAAAAAAGGAAGTGATAGAAAAGCTCCCACCTCTAATCAACGTCAAGGGTGTGAGAGGATTCCTAGGCTATATGGAATTCTACGTCGCTTCAATAGAGATTTCTCATAAATTGCAAGATTTTTGACAAATTTGTTAGTTAAGAATGTGCCTTTTCTTTTTGACAAAAATTGTTTATTTGCGTTAAGTCAATTGAAGGAGGCACTAACATCAGTCCCAATTTTAATCCCACTAGATTGAATGTTCCCATTTGAGGTCATATGCGATACAAGACGACCAAGCTATAGGTTATGTATTAGGTCAATGAAAGGAAAAAAGGCTGCATGAGATATACTACGTAAGCAAGACTTTTACAGGACCTCAACTTAACTACACTGATAGTAGTGTTTTGTATGCTATTTTAGGGTTAAATTTGTTATGCATTTTGTGTTAAATTAAGTGTTGAGTATGAATTTAGACCCTAATTAGATTAATTTTTGTATTTAAGTGTTTTTTGATGGGTTAGTTTGAATCTTTGAGTTTAACTTGCATATTTTTAGGTACCTTGATGTGTGTGCTAGTGTTGCAGGGTAAACATAGCAGAAAGATGAAGATTTAAAGAGTTTCGGGCCAAAACATACAGGCCACGATTGTACACATTGGCCACGATCGTGACAGAAGAGGAAGAGCCATAGGTAGCCAGGCCACGATCGTGCACTAGGAGCCACGATCGCGATGGAGTAAACCCACATAATAGAGGCACCATTGATGTAGTGTCGGAAGGATCATTAATAAGAAAGACAGTCAATAAAGCAGAGGAATTAATAGAGGAGATGCCCAATAATAGCTACTTATACGCTAGTGAACGTAGTAGGCAACTTACTAACTTTAGGGAGTAGAAGGTAGTTGTCACTGTCGATGAGATGACAGAGATGCAAGCTAAGATCGACAACTTGATATGACAACTTAGTAATATAAAGGCATCATCCTCAACTATAGTAAAGGCTACGCAATTGAAGTGCAAGCTATGCAGTCAATTGGCTCATGATATGATAGACTACTTTTTGATGAGAGAGGACAACCCAGAGCAAGTTCACTATATGGTAGCTTAATTTGGACATGGAGGGGGTAATAATCCCTACTCTAACACATATAACCTTGGCTGGAAGAATCACCCTAACTTCTCTTGGTTGAAAAACAAAAATGGAGGCCAGTTCAGACCCCAAGGACAATCGAGCTTCCAACAGGACAAAACAAGCTCAATGGATTCAAAATTGGATAAAATTTTGGATAAGATAGGTGGAATGGAGGAAACACATAAGAGGCTCGAGAGTAAATTCGAGCAAGTCATAAAGAATCAAGCTTCATCTATCCACAATTTAAAAGTCCAAGTGGGGCAGTTAGCAGAAGCAATGTCAACTCGGAATGTCGGAACTCTTATAAGCAACACCGGGCAAACCCAAAGGAGTGTATTATGGTTGTAAGCCAGACTTAGGACGAGGAGTTGGAAGAAGTAGAAAAAGGAGAAGGTCAAGTAGTCAAAAATGACCTTCCAAATGAGACTGTGGCAAATCGGTGCAAGTAACTCGACGAGTATTTTCGCATCAATTTTTTGCTAAGAAGGAATTATATGCTCCGAGGTCAACAGGAACATTACAAGAAATTGAGCCAAACAAAGTTAAGGAAGTGACGGAACAAATACAATCTAAATTGAAATCACAAGAGCCTATCACAGAGAAGGGGAAGGAGCGAATACTGGAAGACACCCCCAATATAGTGAAGAAGGATGATCCAGGGGACTTTTTCATCCCTGCAGTATAAACAAGATCATCATAGATAGGGCATTTGTAGACTTAGGTGCAACTATAAATGCAATGCCCTACACTCTCAGTCTTAAATTGGGGTTGCCAAAATTAGTGCACACAAAGTTTTTAGTTAAGACGGTCGATAGGACTTCACTTAGACCGATGGGAATCGTACAAGATATGCTAGTCAAGGTTGATAATTTCATCTTTTCCACAGATTTCTATATTTTGGATATCAATGAAGATGAGGATACTCTGATAATTCTTGGTCGACCGTTTTTTCCACTGCGCACTCCATGATTGATGTGGATGGGGGCGAACTACCTCTATGAGTAAGGAAGGAGCAACTGACCTTCAAGGTGACTATTAGAGAATACAGAGCTCCTTCAACTCCAGTGGATCACAACAAACCCAAACCTCAAGGAGAATGGGAAGACATTGAGAATCCTGCAAATGCTTGCTAGAAGAAGCGCTGGCAAAGGAGAAGGCAAGGCAAAGAAAATTCCAAGGAAGGTGGTAGCGGCAATATGGTAGAAAATATTCAGACTTTGAGATTAATAACGATGCTAACATCAAATCAGCCATTCCAACCATCATGAGCTTTAAAAGAGTGTCGAGCTACCGACATTAAAAGAAGCACTACATGGGAGGCAACCCATGGAAAAATTAATTTGTTGTTTAATCTCGTTAGATTAGTTAAATTTCATAGTTAGGTTCATACTTGTTTTGGTTTAATAAAAAAATAAAAGCAAAAAGAGGAATAGGATTTTAGAATCATGGAGAAGAGTACGTAAGCCTATTAAGAGAAGCAAAGAAGAACCATGAACTGAGAGAAGAGAAGAATTGGAAGAAGAAGGTCTTGGGGTCAGGATATAGGCACTGACCATAACTGTGACCTGTCAGGTCATGATCGTGGCCTGCGATAGGGATTCCTTTCTGTGGTATGCCGCATGCCATAATCGTGGCATAGCAGGCCATGATTGTGGCCTGCGACTATGTACAAAAAGGGGAGGACGTAAATTTAATTAACATAGTTACCATTTTACCCTTTTTACCACCTATTTATTTAATTCTTACATAAACTTCATCTTCACTTTCTTTTCTAGTTTATCTCTCTAGAATTCCAACTTTCAAACGCTCTAACATCTCTCTAAAATTTTTCAAACATCAACTTCCAAAACCAAACCAATTATGCCTCGTATTAAGCAAACTGCTTGACGGGAGCCTCATGGAGCACAATAAGTGGCGGGACAGGGGAGACAAAACCGAGCAGTTGATTTTAGAGCTTCATTTCCCATTTACACTGAGGAAGAAGGTATTTGTTTCCATTCACTTCATTTTAGGAGAATTATTGTTCCTAAATATTTTGATTTTGGTACATTGGATAGAATAGAAGTGCGTGAGCGGATAGAAAACTTAGTAGAGAGGATCCAGTGGGGTCAATTTATTAGATTCCAATTTCTTGTTTATGAAGAGCTTACCCTAGAATTTTTTATGTCCTTGACCTTTGACCCGAAGAACACTAAGGAATTATGGTTTAGACTGAGGGGGCGAGCATATAAGTTAACGACAGAGATTATATATGACATATGTGGATTCCCTGAATCCACCATTGTCAACTAATATGATGACTTTTGTCCCTCCTAATACTGACATGAGTTAACTGACAATGAGTGTTTTTATGCCAAAATGCCCACAATAATATTATCTGGTTCCATGAACACTTGCTGCTGCATAAATTTATGTGATAGCTGGTCTTTGGCAAATCAGACACCAACAAGTGTTCAACCAAGGAATTGTTTATATTATGGTGCATGGACCATAGTATTCTGGTATGCACATCTAAAAATGTGCTGAATGCTTTTGCTGCAGTTTCACAAAAGTAGAGCAACCATCTTGGAATAAGGTACCTAGTTTCTGCCGTCGTAGAGCATTTTGGTATGGATCAGAGGGGTTTAACAGTGCATCTTCTCGAGTTACTTGACCACCATCATCTATTTTAGGCAGAGATCATTCACTCCACCAACATGAGCTTGCGGGAAATAAAGGAAAAGACATATGTGCGAACCAGGATGGGTCAGGCAAGCTCAATCTCTGTGCCACCTAGGCAGGCACGGGAAGCATCAACGAGCGAGGAATCAGAAGAAGAGGAAGAAGAGGACCAATGCTGGACAATGATTTTGGATGTGATATCCGAAACCAGCAGAACATTAGAGGAAGTGGTGCGTACACAAAGATGCCAGAGCCAAGAAATCTGCCAACTCCATCAATATTTCGAAGCTCAGGGTGTTCAATTACCAGCTCCCATACCATCACCACCTCCATCTCCTTAGGATCCAAATCTAACCCAAAATTTTTTTCCAATTTTATTTTATTTTTTGTGTTTATTTTTCTGTTATTTTTATTTTTATTTTTATTTTTATCATTAATTTTATCTGTTCTTTGTTATTTTAATTTCTATTTTCACATTTCGTTTATGTATGTATCATGTGAGTTCTTTCTCACATTGAGGACAATGTGTTATTCAAGTTTGGGGAGCGATTTTAAGTTTTTCTTTTGTATGTAAATTTTGCATATCGTATGATAGCATTAGGTTGCATAGTGTGAAGTGTGTGAATGTGTCAACAGCTTAGATTGAGCGAATTTTTTTAAATTTTGGATATGGTCTATTAGGTTATGAACAATTATTAGCCTGCAAAATTAGTGAATTAGGGGGCCCTTGGGATAAATATACAGCCTAATTAGGACCTAATGTAAATTTAACACCCTATAAATTGTCACATTCATTCATAATTTGAGGCCTTTTAGGTTAAGTAGCTCAACTAGTATTTTTCATAGAATCGAATAGGTAAAATCAATAGGGTAGGTAAAAAAATGTTTAATAACTGTTAATAATCACTATTCTGCTGGCCTTCGGGTTATGAATAGAGCTAGTAGCCAGTTGAAAATGTGGTGTAGCTGAGTAACCAGATCGATACGCATCACACATGTATGCCTTCACGTAAAAAGGCTATAATGATGTTTCAACTAAGCTGTTAATAAACGACTTAGTCGAGTAATCGGATTGACTTTCATCACAAATGTTTGCCTCCAAGTAAAAGGCTAAGTCTAGGGTTAAAAAATAATAAAAATAAAATAAAAGTTGTGTGTTTAAATAAAAACCTACTGGACTTGTAATAGGCTTGAAGTTTCATGGAATTATACCTAGGAACAGTTACCAAGTCTGAGGGATTGAAAAATTATTAATGTGTGTGCACAATTGAAAAAGGTAAATAGGTTAACACTTGGTCTTGAGTTAGTTGTATATTTAGTTCAAAGCCCCTAGACACATATTTTGCATGCTAATGATTTGACGTAATTCGAATGAGTGTGTCCAAGATTAAATTTAGTTCATGAAGATTAGAGCCATTATCACATTATTGCATAATGTGTTTATTTTGTTAGGTTTTGTGGTTTTGTTTGCTTGAGGACAAGTAAACGTTTAAGTATGGGGATGTTGATAGTAGTGTTTTATATGATGTTTTAGGGTTTAATTTGTTATGCATTTTGTGTTAAATTGAGTTTTGAGTATGCATTTAGGGATTAATTAGATTAGTTTTTGTGTTTAAGTGTTTTATGGATTAGTTTGAATCTTCGAGTTTAAATTGTATATTTTTGAGGTACCTTGATATGTGTGTTAGTATTGTAGGGTAAACAGGGAAGAGTGGGGAAGATTTAAAGAGTTTCGGCCTAAAACATACAGGCCACGATTGTGCACATTAGCCACGATCGTGATAGAAGAGGAAGAGCCAGAGACAGCCAGGTCACGATTGTGCACCAGGAGCCACAATTGTGACAGAGAGCATCAATTTAGGTTATGATTGTGCACTTCAAGCCACGATCGTGACAGAAAGGAAAATGAGCTGGCCACGATTGTGCCTTGCATCTTGCTGACACAAAAACACAAATTTTGGGTGATTTTTTTGGACCATTTCGACCTAAAGCTGCTACTGAATAAATAGAACAGTACCTAGCAGCTACCAGCAAACATTAAAGAGCCGAGAGAGTTGCACAAATGTGAGATTCTGCCGAAGTCGCGACTCTGAGATCTATTCCAAAAGTATCTTCTAGTTTTTATTTCTATTTCATTGATATACAGACTTTGAGATTGATTAAAATTATTTGTTGTTGAATGCTAATTTTTTTGTCTAAACTCACCTTTGAGTTTATTTCTTATTGAGATTAATAAAATTGAATTGATTGTGTTTTATCTCAATTTATTATGATTCAATTCAATTCTTCATAACTGGGAAATAAACTGAGAGGGTGAGTTGGTGAAAATCATTGATTTAGGTTAACAAGAGTTACGTAAATCGATAGGTAGAGAATTGAATCAAACTTGTAGAGTCATGTAATGAGAGATCGAGCATAGATTCCCGGTATATTAATAGACAACGTTAGAACTAATTTAGGTTTTGGACAAATTGCAGATCTAGAGATCGTAATTTCCATAATTTGAATAAGGTATTATTAATTATGGTTAAGAATTATAACTCGAGAGAGAATAATTCACCCTAGGATCGTCTAGGCCCATTAAATCGAAAATATCATAATTTGGTAGATTTTCTTTAATTTTTAATAGATTCCCCTTTTCTCTCAATTGGTCACTTTTAGGTTAAAATTTGGATTATTTGTGTGAGTTTGCTTTTGTTTGTTCATTGGGTGCTTTATTTTCTCGTATTTGATTCTCGATTGCTTTAAATTTCTGTAGTATTGTTAAATTAGGATTTACGAACTTAGTTGTCATTAGATTTTAGGACTAGTTCCCTTCCTCATAGGATCGACACTTTAGGTACTATGCAAACGACTTGTACGCTTGCGAAATTTATCGAGGCTATAAATCGTAAAACTTTGCGTGTGCATAACCTTGCGAACATACACCACCACAAAAAGGAATTGCTTGCTGTGGTGTATACATGTGAGAGTTTTGGTCGTACCTTTTGGGGTCTAAAGTGATTGTTTTCACCAATCGTGCTGCCTTAATATACGTCTTTACCAAAAAGGATGCAAAGATGAGACTTATTCGATGGGTGCTTGACAACGTGTGGTAATGCTAGTCAAAATAGAATAAACTACTATAACCAGATTTATGGATACCACTCCATACCGGCCCAAGCACGAAATAGTATCGATTTCTTCAATACTGGCCGTAGGTACTAGCTAATACCGGATAGTTTTTCCTAGTACTAGTCGGTAATCAAAATACTGGCATATACCGAGCCGGTACCTTAAATTTACAAACTTTCGAGGATCATTTTGTAAAAAAGAAATTTAAACCCTAACAAAACTACCCCGCACCCCGACGCCTCTATTGTCTGCCTCTCCTTTTTCAATTTTTCGTCTCTCTCACCTCATCCTCTCTCCATCTCACCCACGATCTTGTCATCCTCTCCACTCCCCGGCGGTGTTCGGTGCTCCAGCTCCACTATGTGACTCTTTGGTAGTGCTCCACTACTCGTCTACCACGCGACATCATCTTTAGACATCTTCCCCCATCACGTGACACTGCCATTGAGCCATCAACCGTCCTCCACGACGACGACCAACCACCATCATCTACTCTCCAGTCTTTGACAACCACCAAGTCACCAACCATGCAGCTATCAGATCTGGGAATACTACCCAGATCCTAACCTGACCCGCCCCGATTTGGAAATCCCCATCATTGATTGTGAATCTCTGTTTGGTTGGTTGTGGTTTTTCAGTTTTTGCTAGAATTTTTCTAGTTAATTGTTTGTGTAATGAATTGTGATTGTGAATGAGAAGTTGGAATGAAATTGTGAAGCATTTGTGACTGTATATGTCGTTGGTTGGAGTTGGATAATGGATATTATGGATTGGATTTAGAGTTGAATTGAATGAAAGGAGTATGGTTTTGGTAATGGTTCGGTTGGTTTTGGTAATGACAATAGTATGTTACTATGTGGTAATGGTTTGGTTGGTTTTGGTTCATTTATGGTTTGATAATTGATGACTTGATTTGTGATAAATTTTTTGGCCATTGACGGCATGTATTAAAACTTTGGAAAGGATTTCAAATTTCAATTAAAAATTCAAGTTTCAACCTAACTTATGATGCATGATTCAAAAGTTAGAAAGGATTTAAAGTTTCAACTTAAAACGAACAAACTGAGAATGTAAATTGGAAAGAATTCAAATAAATAATTAATTGAGATAATCTTAAAATTATTAAAATGGTGTTTGAATATTAGGTAAATAATTAATTGAGTATAATAATAATATAATTTATCGTTTTCTTCCATCTATAAAATGCTAGATCTTTCAATCTATTGGGTTAGTTGTTGTCCAAACATGGAATCACCGTAGAAAGAATTTGTTGAAAAAATAGTGAAAGCTGTGAATTATATTAAATGTGGGAGGTTCTTTACATATCAGCAACTGGATGCCTTGTGGGTATTATAAGTCTTATGTGGAGTCACTAAAACAAGATAACGCATCTATCAAGACATATACTCTTTAAATCTTAACTTTCATACTCATAGGCTTTACTACTCTCCAATAGTAAAATCTATCTATTATTGAATTTTACTTTAGTTTCATACATCTTTACTTCTTTACATTTAATATAAAGATTTAAAGACATTATTTATTCTGCATTGCCTCATGAAGGACTTAGTGTTAGCACTGCTAATTTTGTTGATGAAACTACTAAAGGATTAATTTCTTACAAAACTGACATCTTCATTTTTTGTTACATATAAATAGAAGGAAGTTGAACTACTCCTGATCAAACTACTTCAGGAAGATATAATGACCCAGCTTAGGCTCTTGCTGCATTAGTCCCAGGTATGAAGAATCATATAATTTGCTTGTTTTGTAACAAGCATTTAAAAGGTTGAGGAATCACCCAACTAAAGAAGCATTCAGCTGGGGTTAAATGAGATGTAGAATCTTGTAAAAAAGTAAGCTATGATGTGAAGTGGCAAATGAAAACATTGTTTGAAGAATATCAACATGAGAAAGATATAAGGGAAAGGTTGAATTTTGAAATTGATCGTGGAAGTTCATTTTCTAATTTCCGTGGTGATTGTGGAAATGTTGAAGGTGGTAGTGGTAGTGGTAACTAGTAGTGTTCCATCTCAGGCCGAAGAAGAAGTACCTGAACTTGATGTGAGGAAGAGAACAACGCATGTGACAAGTTTCTTAACACCTCGAATAACTACTGGAGCCTAACCTTTAATTCGTAGTGTAATGCAATAAAGAGATGCAACTTATAATGTCGATATGGAAGTAGCTAGATGGTGGTATGATACAGGTTCATCATTCAATGCTTCTCAATCTTATTATTATCAACTTATGATGGATGCAATAACCTCGTATGGTCCGGGATTCAAAGGTTCTTTGATTGATGACTTAAGAGGTAAACTTTTGAGTTGTTTTGTTTATGAAATTAGAAGTTATTTGGCATAAAGAAGAGTGAATTAGGGTGATTATGGATGTTCAATCATATGTGATGGTTAGACAAATAGGAGATAAGAGCCTATTATTAACCTTTTGGTTTATTTTATAAATGACTATATGTTTTTGAAATCAATTGATGCATTTGACCTAATTAGAAATACTGAGACTTTGTTTGCTATATTTGATGAAGTTGTGAATGAAGTAGGGCCAGAAAACATCGTTCAGTTTATTACTGACAATGATTCCGCTTATAAAGCGGCAAGAAAAGGTTACAATATATATATAATTCTTTTTTTGGACTCCTTGTGTTACATATTGCATTGGCCTAATGTTGGAGAATATAAGGAATCTTAGGTATTTTCTTGTTATTTTTGAGACTATACAGAAAGTTAGAAAGGTGACAAAGTTCATTTATAATCGTGCATGGGTATTGAATTTGATGAGAAAGGAATTAACCAATGGTAGGAATTTGTGCCATCCTCTCGTGACAAGATTTGCAACAAATTTCTTATCACGTCAGCCTTTTGTTAAGACAAATGTTTACAAGTGATAAGTGGATTACATCTCAACATGCTATGCCTAATGCTGGAGTGGAGGTTTGTAATATTATACTGGAAGAGAGAAAATTTTGGTCTCAATGTCAATTTGTTATCTGAGATTGTGAGCCTTTGGTGAGGGTGCTTCACTTGGCTGATAGTGAAGTAAAGCTAACAATAGGTTATATTTTTGATGCCATGAAAAAAGCGATGGAATCAGTCAAGGCCAATTTAAAATATAGGCCTTCTTTGTACACATCATATCTTTCAATCATTAATGAGAGAAGGGAAAGACAACTTTCTTCTCCGTTGATTACAGCCGGGGCATTTTTGATTCCTAGTATCTATTTAGACCAGATCTTACCAAGCAAGCTGAAGTTAATAGAGGAATGGTTTTACAACAATTGTTAGCATTGACGTGCTGCAAGATCTCCTAAGCTCACAAATGGGGATTTACAAGTTGTCTTATACAGATTTTGGAATGTCGATTGCTATTCGATAAAGAGGAAAACTTTCTCCAGGTATTAGTTATTTACTTTTTCTTATTTGTTGAAAATTAATTATCACTTTATTTTGTTATAAACACTACTTTTGTTATCTTATGACTTACAGTTTCTTGGTGGGATCCATTCGAAAATGGTGCTCCAGAATTGAAAAGGTTTGAAATTCAGATTTTAAGTCAATCTGTGAGTGCAACAGGCTGTGAATGAAACAGGAATACTTTGAATTTATCCACTCCAAGAAAAGGAATAGATTGGAGTATAAGAGGTTGAATGACTTGATTTTTGTTCGTTAAAATTTAAAGCTTCGGGAGAGGTATTTTATTATCATTATTAATTTCGATATAATTTCTTATAATTTTCTAATAATTAAATCTTATTGTTTACTAGGAGTCTTAATAGCACAAATAGTTTAACTAATACAATTTCCATTGATAATAGTGTTCTGTTGGCATATTGGGTTTCTGAAGAATCGAATTTGGTAGATGTCAATGACTTAAAAGATAATCTTGGATGGAAAAGCACTGACATATCATTTGTTGCATTAAATTTAAATGATAATGATGATGAAGCTCCTCTCAATGATGAGGATTTTGTACCGAATGATAATTGAGGTCAGTGTAGTTATAGCGGGTATCCTCCCGTTGACAATTGAATTTCATTCCAGGTTTGTTTTTCTTTTTCTCTTTTTTTAATTTTACTTATATTTTATGATTATGTTAAATTCTTTATATTTAATGTAATTGTAAATGTTTTTGTTTCAGGTTTAACTTCTACTTGATTGTTTCCTCGTAATGAATTGTTTTTGTAAATTGTAATAGTTAAGGATATTTATTGTTCTTTTTATTAGATGTTTTGATGTAATTATTATTAAAATGATGAAATTATATTATTGTAATATTTTCAATACTTTGAATTATTCTTAATTTTATATTCGTATTATGATGATTGTCTTTTTTCATGTTAATTTTGGTTATTATTTGTATGTAAAATATTTAAAAATTATTATTATTTCATATTAATTGTGATTATTATTTATTATTAGGATTTTTGGAAACAAGATTGATGTAAACTTGTAAAGTATACAGTACAACTGTATAACACATCAATGGACTATTTTGGAAAATTTAAAAAATTTCAGGGACTATTATATAAATTTAAAAAATTAACCTAAACGGTAGTTGGTATTGATCAGTACCTGTACAGTATCGTACTAGAACCCAATTCGATACCAAGTTCGCAACTTTGACTATAGTAGTGGTCAGTCTAAGTTGATCCCACAGAGAGTGTGTGTAAAGTTGTTAAACCTCTTTGAGAGGGGCAGATTTTTAGAAATAAGGAAAAAATAAAATGAAACTAATAAAAACAAATTAAAAAAACATGTGAAAAATGATAAAATCAGGGAATTCGGTAGGGACTTGATTCTTTGGTTCAATCTCGACCTACATCCTAATTAAGCATATTTCATTGATCTATTGTTCTCAAACCTCTCTTAGCAACTATTAATTGTAGGTTAATAATTAACCCGAGTTTTCCCTTAGGTTTTGTTTAATCAAGATAGGATCGTTAATTAAACCTAACTATTGAATAACCTAGGATACGATCTTTAGATTTAATTAAGTAGTAGCACTGCGAATTAGAAAAACCAATTAATCAAGGCAACAATAACATACGATGTGTCCTTTAACTTAGGTAATGTTATCCCTAATGATTATGAATCATTAGTTGCTACACATGAATTTCAACATAAAAATTACAGATTATATCGAAATTCTAGAAATAGGTTTGTAAATAAACGATTCAATGAACACATTAAAATCATCCTTTCACAATACTCAATGAGTTTATACCCAAATAACTGAACCATAATGAAAGTACGATTATCCATACACAAAACCCAAATCAAATAGCATAGGATATCACAATCAATTTCTAATGAGAGAAAGAAACAACAAAAACGGTGAAATACATTTAACTCTAGTCATGGGTGTCGATGTCATCTTCGAACCGGCACTGGGAACTTAGCCTTCTATGGGTTTCGGCTAGGGTTATTTTGAGAGGGGCGGATTTTTAGAAATGAGGAAAAAAATAAATATGAACATAATAAAGACAAATTAAAGAAAGCATGCGAAAAATGATAAAAGAGGGGAATTCGATAGGGACCTAGTTCTTTGGTTCAATCTTAACTTACACACTAATTAAGAATACTTTATTGATTTATTGTTCTTAAACCTCTCCTAGCAGCTATTAATTGTTGGTCACTAATTAATACAAGTTTTCTCTTTGGTTTTGCTTAATCAAGATACGATCGTTAATTAAACTTAAACATCGAATAACCTAGGATATGATCTCTAAATTTAATTACATAGTATCATTACTAATTAGAAAAAACAATTAATCAAGGTAACAACTATATGCGATGCGTCATTTATCTTAGGTAATGTTATCCCTAATAATTACGAATCATTAGTTGCTACACATGAATTTCAACATAAAATTACAGATTATATCGAAATTCTAGCAATGGGTTTGCAAATAAACGATTCAATGAACGCATTAAAATCATCCTTTCACAATACTCAATGAGTTTATATACAAATAACTGAACAATATTGAAAGTACGATTATCCATACACAAAATCTAAATCAATTAACATAGGATATCATAATCAATTTCTAATAAGAGAAAGAAACAAAAAAAATGGTGAAATACACTTAACCTTAGTCATCGGCGTCGATGTTACCTCTGAACTGGATTTGAAAACTTAGCTTTTCATGGATTTTGGCCAGGGTTAATTTGAGAGAGGCAAATTTTTAGAAATAAGGAAATAAAATAAAATGAACCTAATAAAAACAAATTAAAGAAAACATGCGTAAAATGATAAAAGTGGGAAATTCGGTAGGGACTTAATTCTTTGGTTCAATCTCGACTTACACCTTAATTAAGCATATATTATTGATTTATTATTCTCAAACCTCTCCTAGAAACTATTAATCTTAGGTTAATAATTAACCCAAAATTTCCCTTAGGTTTTGTTTAATCAAGATATGATCATTAATTAAACCTAACTATCGAATAATCTAGGATACGATATCTAGATTTAATTAAGTAGTAGCATTACGAATTAAAGAAACTAATTAATCAAGGCAACAACCTTATACAATGATCATTTAACCTAAGTAATTTTATCTCTAATGATTACGAATCATTAGTTGCTACATATGAATTTCAACATAAAAATTACGGATTATGTCGAAATTTTAGCAATGGGTTTACAAATAAACGATTCAATGAACGCATTAAAATCATCCTTTCATAATATTCAAAGAGTTTATAGACAAATAACCAAACAATAATGAAGGTATGATTATCCATACACAAAAACCAAATCAATTAACATAAGATAACACAATCAATTTCTAATGAGAGAAAGAAATAACAAAAATGGTGAAATACACTTAACCTTGGTTATCGATGTCGATGTCACCTCTAAACCGGCATCGGGAACTTAGCCTTCCATGGGTTTCTTAAAAGAAAATGCTTTGGCCCCTCTCAAAATAACCTTAGCTGAAACCCTTTTTGCTACGCCTTGTTGATAGATTGTAAAACCTATATACTTGTTTTACGCTTAAAAAATACAAGTGAACGGGTCGTGACTTGTAGTTAGAAAGAGTGGATATCGATCCCACAGGTATTGATGCCCAGACACCATTTAAATTAGAAAAGACTTTGTTTAAGAAATAAAATTGTTTAATGCAATTAATTTAGAAAATTAAATTAAAATAAAAAGACTAATGTAAAACATTGGACAATACCATAATTGTAGAAAGTTTGAATTCAAGGATTGAAATGCTAGAGATTATTTTTCCTTTATTCTGTCTCCCTCATGCTTCATTGATTGAATTGTGTCTCATCCTAGATTTCTGAATGTACTAATTACCCTCTCTTAAGGTGTAACTATTTGTCCCTAGTTGAATTTATGGGAATTGAGTGGATGATCTCTCAATCTACCCAATGACTATCGATTTAACTAGTTATTATACTATCCTATGGATGATCAAATGACTAACTGAGATCTATCTTCTAATTATTCAATTGACATAATAATTGCTAGTCTATAGATCTTCAACTCTCGTTGTACAATCCTACATGATTTTCATCTCACTCAGTCTCTCGATTTATTGTAAGGTGACAATTAAGAAACAACAATTATCAAAGACACTTCATTCAATTCAATAAAACATCAGTTTTGAAAAAATAATGAAAAAATAATCACTAACATAAAATTAGCCTAACATGGTCTCCATAACACTATCTACATTCAAATAATCCATATTTACAGAGAAAGGAAGAGATTAAATTGATAGAAAGTGAATGAGAAAATTCCTTCTCTTCTTTGCCAAAATTTGGAATTTTGGTGTTGATGTGCTATTTTGCCCAATCTTGATGATGATCCTTATTTTCAATCCTCCCTTGATGCTCCAAACAAGTGTTCTTCACCCAAGAAAGGTCTCTCTACAGATAAGTGTTGTCTCTCCCTAAAGACGGAGGCTTAATTCCCATTATATAGTCCAAAAAAATTAGGTTTAATGAAGCCTCGCAGATTGCATCTGATATCAACTCCCACGTGGATAGAAACTTTCTATCTTGCTTTCCTACATTCATGGGAATTTGGCTCTTGTCTTCTCTTTTATGTTCTCTTGTTCATCCTCCAACTTGCTTCCTCTCCTTTCCTACACAACCAATTCTCCTCTACAATTATTGCATGCATAAATAGATCAAAAGGACTTGTTTAGGGTTGTAATGTGGTAAGGGTTAAGGTGGGTCAAAAGAATTGAAAAAGGGTTAAGCACAAGCATAAGTAAAGTAAGAAGCGGACAAAATTGGGATAATCAAAACGTACTCTGAGATATACCAATATAATTGATATTCTGCACTTATTAATGCTATTCATTTATTCTTCCTTTTTCTTTTCTTCTCTTTTTTTCTTTTTTCTTTTTTCTTCATACATGGAAGAACTATGGATCAAAACTAGTACTATATATACTGTAGGCCCCAGGCAGAAATATAATCAATTTGTCTCGGTAAAAATTTCACACAATCCTAGCTAATATTTTACTTAATACTCTACTAAGCTTGTGAAAAAATTGGATAATGGGGCTTAAGGTTTTTAAAATTTCGGGTCTTTTTAAGAAATAAAAGGTTAAGGCTCAATGGCGGTAGCAAAGGATAATCACAGGTAGGTCGTTTAAGCCAAAGGTTAACACAAAAAGGGCCTAGATCATCTCTATTAAGCATGCATCCAGTAGACTCAAATCTATTCAAAGAAAGTTCTGAAGGTAGTAATATAAGGAAGTAACACTCAACAAAGAAATGAAATGACTATGAATAGAGTCATATAGCTCAATCCTCACTTTGGATCAATTGAAAACTCATTATGCATCTCTACACTGCCTCATTGTTTATATGGCAATTTATGACTAAGCTTATGCAACCAACTATGTTTCATCACTCTATATGGTTCACTTTCTACTTAAAGGGCCTAATTTGAGTTCAAGCATGCATTCAATTTAATTCCAACTACATGGAAAAATTTTAATGGAAATATTTATCAGAGTGATTTAAATGTGGTTCCATTGCTAACATAAAACACATACAATATGCCTAAATATGCATCCTATTTAACAAAACCTATAAACAATGCAATTGAGCAAGTTGATGTCACCTCCACACACTTAAAATTTCACATTGTCCTCAATGTGACAAAACAAGACCCAAATAAAGGGAAATGACATCAAATCATACAAAAGAAAATGAAATTAAACTAAACAGAAGAAATTAAACAACGAATGGCATGAGAACAAACAGAAGATACTGAAGTCAAAACATAACAAAGGAAATTGAAACTAACAAACGATATAGCATGCTAATAATTAATATGAAATCACATACACAAAAAGAAAGATGCATTCACACACAAGAAATAAAAAACAAAATCTAACAGGTTAAGGGAAAAGAAAAGCTTATTCCGATGGTAGTGGCGAAGGTGTTGGTGAGGGAGCTTCAAAGTTATTCCACCTACAGAAATTAAGGAACTATTTCTTCAAACTACGCTGCTCTTTGTGAACTTGCCACATTTGAGTGCCAAGTTCATTTATTTGGGACATCATTTGTTGTTGACTGGAGGCAACCTAGTCTAATAGTTGGTGAAGTCGATCAACCCTAGCTAGTGCACTGGGTTCCTCCTCTACTACTGCGTCCTCTGGTTCCTGAGCTGCTCAGGATGTAGATGGTTGGGACATAACTGTATTGATTTGTCTCCTGTGCTTAAACACGACACACGTTTGAGGATTATAGAGTTCTGTGGAATGAGCCTCCACAATCTCGAGGCGCCTTAAATATGATATGTTAAAAATATCATGGGGTGTTGTACATACCTCTTCGAAATTGTGATTATAAAAATATTGTGATTATAAAAATAAGCTATAACGATGATAATGTGCTCCATTCCAAAATATGAACTTTGTTTATTAATGACACTGAAAATTGACCTAAAGATTCTAAAAGATGGATTGATTTTTACTTTATGATCCATGCACCATAAGAAAAAGAGTTCTTTAGCTGAACATGTACTACTCTCAGTTTTATTGAACACAGTTAAGCACATGTATTTATGCAACAGTAAATATTCAGCACTACGTATTAAAGCATTCGATGCATTTTGTGAATTGAAAAGGTCCTCTCCCGTTAAAATATTTTAATATGAGTCAGCATCAAAATCAGGATGGTCATCTAGGACTTTTATATTTTGAAAATAAAAAAGATAATGCATAACACTGAAATCCAGTTTATATGGAACACCAAATAATTGAAACCAAAAGACATCCATTTTTAGGGTATATTAGACAGTAGTGAAAAATTCAATTGTCATCATAGGATGAATATTCATGTCGCACCGTATGAAACTATTCCACCCTATATTGTTGGCCAGCCTCTCAATCCTTGTCCTTAATCCTATGTTTTCTCACAAATCAAAATCAAAATACTTAGGAGGGATTATTCCCCTATTTTTAAAATCACGGAAGCATGTACCTTCTTCTTTTGAGTAAATCGAGAAAGGAGCACGATAACTAACCACTAAGTTTGTTTTGCTTTCACCCAAGACTTGTTGATGCACTATATCGATTGGTTTCCAAGCCATCATTTTCTTCGGTGCCATTGTAGAAGAGAAATTTGCAAGAATAGAGAAGAGAGAGTGGTGGAGACTATTAGGAAAAGGATAAAAGCTATAGGGTGGCAAATTTTTAATATTCGGGGGATTAGCCCTGATGTGGTGATGCATAGGATCAACTTTGAAGAAGGGTGTAGAATTGTAAGAGAAAGACAACGAAGATTAAATCCGAATATGAAAGAAGTTGTAAAGAAGGAAGTGGTAAAACTTCTAGATGCAGGAATAATTTATTGCATTTCAGATAGTGAGTGGGTGAGTCCAGTATAGTGTGTGCCAAAGAAGGGTGGCATGATAGTTAGAGAAAATGAAGAAGGGGAAAAGATCTCCGCTAGTACTGCCACAGGATGGCAAGTGTGCATTGACTATAGGAAGTTAAATTTGGCCACCAAGAAGGATCACTTTCCTTTACCTTTTGTAGATCAAATGATTGAAAGAGTGATTGGTCATTCTTTTTATTACTTTCTAGATGGATATTTAGGGAACAATCAAATGTTTATATATTTGGAAGATCAGGCGAAGGCCACTTTTACATGTCCATATGGAACATTTGCATGTCGAAGGATGCCTTTCGGTCTATGTAATGCACCTGCTACATTTCAAAGGTGCATGATGGCCATATTTTTAGACATGAACAAAAACTTTATGGAAGTATTTATGGATGACTTCTCTGTTTTTGGAGAGTCTTTTGATAATTGTCTGCTGAACTTGGATAAAGTGCTCAAAAGATGTGAGGAGTCACATTTAGTTCTAAATTGGTAAAATGTCATTTCATGGTCTAAGAGGGAATTGTGTTAGGGTACAAGACTTCATACAAAAGGATTAAAGTGGATCGAGCTAAGATAGACGTAATTGAAAAGTTACACCTCCCTCTAACATCAAGGGTATCCGAGCTTTTCTTGGTTATGTAAGATTTTACAGACGATTTATTAAAGATTTTTCCCTTATTGCAAAACCAATCCGACGATTCATTAAAGATTTTTCCCTTATTGTAAAACCTTTGACTCATTTTTTGGTAAAAGATGTGCCTTTTATTTTTGATGACAACTGTTTGGCTTCGTTTAATAGGTTGAAGAAGGCATTGATAATAGCACCAATTCTGACATCGTCAGATTGGTCACTTCTATTTGAAATTATGTGTGATGCAAATGACCATACTAATGGGTGTGTGCTAGGTCGATAGAAGGAAAAGAGGCTATAGGCTATCTACTACGCAAGTAAGATGTTGACAAGAGCTCAATTGAATTACACAACTACTGAAAAACAATTTCTTGCATTGGTATTTACATGTGAAAAATTTCGTTCTTATTTGTTAGGTTCACAAGTTATTGTGTTTACAGACTATGCAGCATTGTGCTATCTTTTCACCAAAAAGGATGCCAAGGCTAGGCTTATTCGATGGGTACTCCTACTTCAAGAATTCAACATTGAGATAAAAGAAAAAAAGGGAGCAGAAAATGCCGTAACAGATCATTTATCCTGACTTGAAGTCAAACATCATGATAAGGAAGAGGATATCAAAGAAAGCTTCCCTGACGAGACATTGATGATGGTAGATAACCCTTTCCTTCCTTGGTTTGCAGATATTGCAAACTACCTCTTAGGTGGTATTCTTCCATCCGATTTATCGTATTGAAAAAGGAAGTGATTTTTATTTCAGTGCATCCATTATATTTGGGATGAACCTGTACTTTATATGATCTATGCTAATAGCTTAATTCGCAGGTGTGTTCGTGAAGATGAAATGCTTGAGATCTTAACTCAATGTCATATCTCAGCGTATGCAGGACATTATGGAATTAACAAGACTGCGGCAAAAATATTGGAGTGTGGATTTTATTGGCCAACTCTGTGCAAGGATGCTCAAGATTTTGTGCTTAAATGCGATAGATGTCATAGAGTTGGCAACATATCAAAACATGATGAAATGCCACTTTGGAATATAATAGAGGTAGAGATATTTGATGTATGGGTTCTAGACTTCGAGGGATCATTCCCACCCTCTGAAGGCAATACCTATATCTTGGTTGGAGTTGATTATGTTTCTAGATGGGATGCAGCGACCGCTACCCTAACCAATGATAACAAGGTGGTTTAGAAGTTTGTTAAGAAGATTTTTACTAGATTCGGCGTGTCTAGAGAAATTATAATGATGGAGAAGTCACTTTATCAACAAATCATTCGAGAACCTTCTGAGAAGATACAATGTTCATCATAGAGTGGCTACCCCATAACATCCGCAAACTAGTGGTCAAGTGAAGTGGTGAACAGAGAGCTGAAAAGGATTTTGGAAAAAACAGTAAACATTTCAAGAAAAGAATGGTCAACAAAATTAGACGATGCCCTGTAGGCATATCGAACAACTTTTAAGACTCTAGTAGGTACAACACCATATCGACTTGTATACAGTAAGGTATGCCACTTACCATTAGAATTGGAGCATTGAGCTTATTGGGCAATCAAAAAATTAAATATGGATTAGAATTTGGCAGGAGAAAAGTGATTGTTACACCTCGATGAGTTGGATGAATTAAGATATGACCCCTTTAAAAATGCCAAGTTATACAAAGAATGGACAAAAAATGACATGATGGTCACATCAAAAAGAAGGAATTCAAAAAAGGAGCCTTAGTGCTTTTGTTTAATTCAAGGCTTCAGCTATTTCCGAGCAAACTCAAGTCAAGATGGAGTGGACATTTCAAAGTTCTTCAAACATTTCCCCATGGAACTTTAGAGCTGGAAAATGACAAGAGAGAATCATTCAAAGTCAATAGGCATCGCTGCAAGTCATACTATGGAGGGACATATCCATAAGAAAGGGAAGCTATCTCTTTCTTATCTTACGTTTGCTCATGAATTTATGAGGAAAGGTCAAGCTAATGACTCTAACTTAGCATGCGTAGTTCTTTTCAGTGGTTTTACTTAGTTAGTTCTTTGATTTATTTTAATGTGTTACTGTTTAGTAATATTTGATAGACATTTAATTTGGTATGCTTGAATTTCAATTTGTTTTCTTTTGATATCATCTTCATGTTTTTTTTAGGTGTTGGAATTATGGAGAATGAAATTACACTTAAAAGAAGGTTTGAAAATTTGAGGATCATTGGGGTGATTCCCACGAACGTGGGAATCCTCTCCAGGAAATTTCTGCAGAGTAAACCCATACCTGTGGGAATTGGGTGGATTCCCATAGATGTGGGAATCTTCTCTAGAAAACTTCTAGAGAAGAATCCCACGCACGTGTGAATCATGCAGATTCCCATGCACGTGAGAATTCCATCTGAAGGGGGGTTAAAATTTCCCCCTTCTTTCTCTCCTTATCCTTTCAAAATTTTTTCACTCTCTCCCTCTAACCCAAGACTTTCTCTCTTCTTCCTCTCAAAAACTCTTCATTTTTCATCTATATTCTTGATATGTTTCTCATTCTTTTTCATTAATCTTACGTTCTTGCATGTCTTCATGCATTATTCATTAAAAAACACAAATATTTAGTTAACATTTTTCACATACAAATACCACTGCAAGAAATTCTTTTTTAGTAGTTATGTAATTCAATTAAGCTCCTGCCAACGTCTTGCTTGTGTAGTACATAGCATGTAGCCTCTTTTCCTTCTACTAACCTAACATACACCCAACAGCATGGTCACTTACATCACACATAATTTCAAATAGGAATGACCAATTCGGTGATGTCAGAATTGGTTCTGTTATTAGTGCCTTCTTCAACCTATTAAACGAAGTCAAACAGTTGTCATCAAAAATAAAAGGAACATCTTTTACCAAAAGATGACTCAAAGGTTTGGCAATAAGGGAAAAATCTTTAATGAATCGTCTGTAAAACCCTACATGATCAAGAAAAGCTTGGACACCTTTGATGTTAGAGGGAGGTGGTAACTTTTCAATTACTTCTGTCTTAGCTCGATCCACTTCAATCCCTTTGTATGAAATCTTGTGGCCTAACACAATTCCCTTTTGGACCATGAAATGACATTTTTCCCAATTTAGAACTAAATGTGACTCTTCACATCTTTAGAGCACTTTATCCAAGTTTAGTAGATAGTTATCAAAAGACTCTCAAAAAATAGAGAAGTCATCCATAAATACTTCCATAAAGTTTTTTTTCATGTCTGCAAATATGACCATCATGCACCTTTAAAATGTGGTAGGTGCATTACATAGACTGAAAGGCATCCTTCGATATGCAAATGTTACGTATGAACATGTAAAAATGGTCTTCTCTTGATCTTCTAGATATATAAAATATTTAATCGTTCCTTGAATATCCATCCAGAAAGTAACAAAAAGAATTACCAGCCACTCTTTCAATCATTTGATCCACAAATGTTAACGGAAAGTGATCCTTCTTGGTGGCCAATTTAGCTTCCTATAGTTAATGCACACTCGCCATCCTGTGAAAGTCCTAGCAGAGATCTTTTCCCTTCTTCATTTTCTATAACTGTCATGCCACCCTTTTTTGGCACACACTATACTGGACTCAACCACTCACTATCTGAAATGGGGTAAATTATTCCCGCATCTAGAATTTTTACCACTTCCTTCTTTACAACTTTTTGTATATTCGAATTTAATCTTTGTTTTCTTTCTCTTATAGTTCTACACCCTTCTTCTAAGTTGATCCTATGCATCACCACATTAGGGTTAATCCCCCAAATATCAGAAATTTGCCACCCTATAGCTTTCATCCGTTTCCTAATATTCTCCACCACTTTCTTTTCTTATTCAGAGTTTAATTCGTTCAAGATAATGATGGGTAAAGTGTGGTTATTTCCTAAAAAAGTATATCGTAAATGAGTAGGTAAAGGGTTAGGCTCTAGAATTGGGGGTTTAACTATAGAGGGTGGTGTAGGTGCACCAACCCTCTCTAATCTTTCGAGCTCCATTACCTCGTATACATCCACCTCCTGTTCACACTCATCTGTGTGTTTTTCATCAAATTCATGGGCTTCCTTAATTTACTTTACACATTTCACATCAATTTTTATACACACATTTCCATCCATTGGTTTCTTCAAAGATTTTGTCATGTTAAACTCAACATGTTCATTACCAATTCTTAATACAAGTTTCCCTTTATGTACATTAAGTAATGCCCTACCTGTATTCATAAAGGGCCTACCCAGAATCGGTGGACAATTCTTATTAGCTTTGAAATCTAACACAACAAAATAATCAGGAATTATAAACTTATCCACTTTTACCAGTACGTATTCTATAACTCCAAATGGTTTTTTGATTGATTTATCTACAAGTTGAATCAAAATTGAAGTAAGTTTGACCTCTCCTAATCCCAATTTCCTGAAAATAACTAAAGGCATCACGTTAATACTTGTACCTAAATCGCATAAACATTTGGAAAATTCAAACTCTCCGACAACACATAGAATAGTAAAACTTCCTGGATCCTGCAATTTTGAAGGAATTTGTTCTCTATCAACATAACTGTCTGATTGTCTTCCCAAGTATGCTTGTGTGTGAGTATAAGCTTCACAAAATTTTCATACTTAGGCATGCACTCCAAAGCTTCTACTAATGACAAATTAATCTATAGCTTCTTCAAATTTTCCAAAAACTTGGAAAACTTAGTGTCCATTTGATGTTGTTTTACTCTCTGTGGATACGTAAGTTTGGGTTTGCATGGTGGTGGTAGTACATAGGACTTCCCTTCTTTTTCTTCTTTTTCTTCAATCTCTTTACCTTTCTTTTTTTCTTTGTTATCTTTTCATACGTTTGGTTCATCCATTTGCTTTCCACTTTGAAGTGTAATAGCTTTGAGTTGCTCTTTTGGGATGACTGCAATATTGCTTGAAAAGATACCTGTACTTCGAGAAAATAGAGAATCAGTAAGTTGACCTACCTATACCTCCAAGTTATGAATCAATAAGACATGGTTCTTCATGATTTGATCAAAATTTTCCTCCATCTTTTTGTGATTCTTCTCTTGGCTTTCATGCATCCTTTTATGATTCTCCTCTTTAGCTAAGAGTTTGGAATTAAGCGTTTCTATAAATTTGTCCATTTTGCTTTCCAATGATTGGATTCGATCTTGCTAGAATCTTGGCAGTCCTTGTGGTCTTTGCTAGCCACTTGCATTATTATTACTCTAAGAAAAATTCTGATGGTTTTTCTAAGCCGAATTATATGTGTTTGAGTATGGGTTATTACCTCGTTGTGGCTGGCCTAGAAAACTTACCTGTTCAATCCCATTAGTTCCTAATAAGAAACAGTCTGCTGAGCTGTGGTTGTTCTACCCAAACAGCTCACATTGTGCTTGCATTGCCTTAGCTACTGAGATGGATGCCCCTTGCATGTTGTTTAGCTGCATTGTAAAGGCTTTAATTTGAGCCTGCAAGCTAGTAACTGATTCAATAGGTATCATACCATTTTATTCCTTCTGTCCTTGTCCACTCCTCTCACTCGACCACATGCAGTTGTTACTTGCCAATTCCTCCAACAAATCCTGTGCTACTTCTACCATCTTCCTCATTAATGAACCTCTGGATGATGCATCAATTGTGCCCTTTGTGCTCGGGTTCACTTCATTATAAAATGTTTAAAGCAGGAATACCTTCGAGAGGTTATGATGAGGGCAGCTCTTTTAAAGTTCTTTAAATCGCTTCCAAGCTTCTTAGAGAGATTCTCTATTGCTCTGTTGGAAATTTGTTATTTCCTTTATAATCCTCGTCATCTTTGTTAAAGGAAAATATTTTGCAAGGAATGCTTAGGCAAGCTACTTCTAAGTTGTAATCTGGCCTAGATTTAGAGAATTGTACCATGCTTTAACCCGATCCTTTAATATGAATGAAAATAGTCGCAACTTCACTACATCATTAGACATTCCATTGAATCTAAATGTGTTATAGATCTCTAAAAAATTTACAATGTGGGCATTCAGATCCTCATTGGATAACCCATAGAACCGCACATTATTTTGAAGAATGTTGAGTAGCGCTAGCTTTATCTCAAAGTTATTTGCTTGAACTACTAGCCTCGCCACTCCTTGAGGACTAAACCCTGGCCTCATGAAATCCATGAGTGTTCTTTTTGGTCCTCCTTGCTCTCCTTATTCAGCCATATCTTGATTTGAGAAATTTAAACACTTTGCCCTTCTTCTTTCTCTTTCGTTCCTCTTAATGTTAGGGACTTCGTCTTCAACAACTTCTTTTGTCCTCTGTGTGCTCCTTGTGTTCATACACCTGCAAGTCCATAAGGTAACATATCAAAACTTTTAAATCAAAGTATTCAAAATTGAATAAGATGCTGAACAATCAATCCTCAGCAACAGCATCAGAAAATTATTGATGGATTGTAAAACCTATCTACTTTTTTTACGCTTAAAAACTGCAAGTGAACGGATTATGACTTGTAGTTAGAAAGAGCGGATATCGATCTCATAGGGATTGATGCCTAGACACCACTTAATTTAGAAAAGACTTTGTTTAAGAAATAAAATTGTTTAGTGCAATTAATTTAGAAAATTAAATTAAAATAAAAAGACTAATGTAAAACAATGGACAATACCGTAATTGCAGAAAGTTTGAATTCAAGGATCGGAATGCTAGAGATTACTTTTCCCTTATTCTATCTCCCTCATGCTTCTTTGATTGAATTGTGTCTTATCCTAGATTTCTAAATGTACTAAATACCCTCTCTCAAGGTGTAACTATTTGTCCCTAATTGAATTTATGGGAATCGATTGGACGATCTCTCAACCTACCCAATGACTCTATCGATTCAACTAGTTATTATACTATCCTATCGACGATCAATTAAGTAATTGAGATCTCTCTTTTAATTATTCAATTGACATAATAATTGCTAGTCTATAGGTCGCCAACTTATTGTACAATCCTACACGATTTTCATCTCACTCACTCTCTCGATTTGTTGCAAGATGACAATTAAAAACAACAATTATCAAAGACACTTCATTCAATTCAATAAAACATGAGTCTTGATAAAATAATGAAAAAGCAATCCTTAATATGAAATTAGCCTAACATGGTCTCCATAACACTATCAACATTTAAATAATCCATCTTTACAAAGAAAGGAAGAGATTAAAGTGATAGTAAGTGAATAAGAAAACTCCTTCTCTTCTTTGCCAAAATCTGGAATTTTGGTGTTGATGTGCTATTTTTCCCAATCTTGATGATGATCCTTGTTTTCGATCCTCCCTTGATGCTCTAAACAAGTGTTCTTCACCCAAGGATGGTCTCTCTATAGATAGGTGTTGTCTCTCCCTAAAGATGGAGGCTTAATTCCCTTTACATAGTCCAAACAAATTAGGTTTAATGAAGCCTCACAGATTGCCTCTGATATCAATTCCCACATCTGTGGGAATCTACATGATTCCCACGAGCGTGGGAATTACATACAAAAACTTTCTATCTTGCTTTCCCACGTCTGTGGGAATTTACCCATTTCCCACGAACGTGGGAATTGGTCCCAGGTGTGATTCTCTTGTCTTCTCTTTTATGTTCTCTTGTTCATCCTCCAACTTATTTCCTCTCCTTTCCTACACAAAAATAAGCAATTCTTACCCTCAATTAGCATCCAACACATAAGAACACAATGGAAAACAAACATAATGAAAACATACAAAATGAATCCTAAACTAGAAAAGTAAAGAACAATTATGCTAAAAAACACATATCAATTACCTATAAAAACATATCCTAATGCACACCTATCATGCCTTCCTTTCTTCTCTTTCACACTACTCACTGTTCTATTCCCCTCTCTACTATTCACTAATTTGAAAATTTAACTTAGTGGTCCAAATTACTACAGACATCTCACCCTAGCTACTCTGCGGTTTTCTCTTGCCTTGCTGCATTTTGTTATTCTTCCTTAGCTGTGCATTATTATTCCTTTATCCTAGCTGCTGCGTCCAATGATAGTGTTTCTCATTTAGTTATGCTCTACTCTCACTTGAAACATCTGCGTGCATCTGTAACCATCACTCCATTAAATTCACATTCATCCATGCAAAAACATGCATCATGAGTGTTGATTTCTGGCAGCCCTCTTCCATGGGATCTATGCTTTATCCCATTCTTTTGTTCTTTATCTTGTCTTCTCTTGCTCCAATTTTCTTCTTCTTGCTCCATAAAGACAAGTGAAAATTAATCTTTGAAAAATGGTCAAAATATAAAGTTTTCGACTCATTTTAACTTCTTTGCTTCTAAATTATACCTAAAATCATATATAAGTCAGTGTGAGTATCTTAAAAAATTTCATATTAATAATCACCAAGTGTTATGGAATAATTTCATAGTCAATTAAACACCTATCAACTTCCCCCACATTTAACTTTTGGTTGTCCTTGGGCAAAACATCAAAATTAAGCTCAAAGACCTAAAAACATTAATTCATTTCCCATATGTTACAATTATATATAATCACAAGCAAAGATGAGTGGTTTTCTAAAATTATAGTAAGATGTCAACATTCTAAGCTTTTACTCATGATTAATCAACATTCATCATCTTCAAAAACTGAGCAATCTAATAGTAGACTCAGAAAATGTGTTTAAATAAATATATCCACGGGTAAACTCAACACCATTTATGATTATGACAATCCACAACTTTGAATATCATTTCTTTCTCTACCACTAAAATTCATATGCAAAATCATGGATTAAAGGATTTTTCAAGGTTGTAATGTAGGCAAATGCAACACTTAAGATGACATCAAGTGCATAAATTCACACTCATACAAAATTGGGTACCATCAGCTATGATATATGCAACACTTATATTTCACAACTCATTTCAGCTCTCACACACAAACCACATAGAGCAAATATCGATCCGAAGAAATCATTATACAATTTATGCCAACAATACATTAAAACTGCTAGAGTGAACCTTCCAAAGTCAACATCTACCTTATATTCAACACACTCCAATAACATATGCATTACAACTTTTGGAGTATGCATTAATTATAAACAACTTTTCAACACATATGCAATTCCTCTTTAATTCATTTATTTAAATATTTTTTCTTTTCTCTTTTTCTTTGTTTTCTTTTGCTTTTATCTTTTCTTTCTTTCTTTTCCTTATAAAAATTAAAATAAACTATATAAACATAGGAATTTTAATGATAAAACACAAAATAATATCCCAACATGATAACCAACCCACACATATGTGCAACCCCACACTTAGAATTTTGTACAGCCATAAACTCAACAACCACAAATGTTCCACTAGCTTTATGGCTTTGGTAGGGAATTTGGTTAAGTATAAAACATGTAATGTGGTTGATACAAAAAGAAAGGCTAATAAGGCTCAAAGGGGGCTTAACAAGGTAAAAATTATAACACCAAACTCTTTAGGCTCTTTTTATATTAGTTTGTACTTGGAGATACTACTGTATATTGTTATGTACTTGGTTGTATATGAGTTCAAAAATATAGTTAAATCCTTTCGGTATATATGCCAGTGATGTATAATGTTATATACCCGTACATGAACTTAGAGTTTATCGATATGCAAAATCTTGGAGATTTCTGACATATAAGCTTCTAAGTGTGTAAAATCGAGTCCATTAGAGGGATATGGCCATGGTGGCCAAGCTAAATGTGTTCTAATGCCTAAAAGGTGATTAGACATGATTTATGGACTTACTCTTATTTGCAAATTGTTAAAAGTTAAGGGATTTAAATGTAATTTTTCAATTCTTGGAGGACCAATATGTAATTTTATAAAGTTAAGAGGCTTAATTATAATTTTCGAAAGTCCAGGGACCAAAATAAAAATAAACGTTTTGGTCATTCTCAAATTTTGGGCTTAATTGCCAATTTAGGAAAAGCTTGAAGGGTATAATGGTAAGTTCAAATAAGCTAAGGGCAAAAAGGTAATTTCACCATGTTTGGTCAAAGAAGAGTCAACATTCTAGACCCTTCTTCCTTATGTGGCCATGCACCCGACCATTAGATATTAAAAACACTTTGCTTTAATTGAAAGAAAGGAGAAGAGAGGAGGAGCAGAACACAATTTCGGCCATCACCAAATTTCCACCATTTTTTGGATTCTCCAACCCAAACCAAGGTGTTCTAAGTTAATTTGGGATCAAGGAACTCAAATCTATCATTATATTTGAGAAATTCTCAAAGGATTTTAAGATATCACTAAAGGAAAGTTTAGGTAAATTTTGTCTCATCTCTCTCTACATTATGATTTTGAGTTTGGTGTTAAGATATGTTGTTCTCCATGCTTGAATATGCATGAAACATGGTTTAGATGAATGAATGATTCATGGAGAAGTCTCCTTAAGCCAAAACCTAAATGCCCTCTCTTTGGTGAAAGTTTGTGAAATTTTGAATATCTTTTGAAATTGTTGGTTTAAATGATTTCTGTGGTGTTAATTATATATGTATAATGTGAATTGATGACGAAAAAAATGAACAAGACGTATATTGCATAAGGCTTGGCTGAAATGATGGGGGAAGAAATGGACTAATGTAATGAGTTGTATAATTATGATGAATATGAATTTAATAAAGGGAATTGGATTTAATGAAGTGGTGAAATGTGTTGTTGTTTGATAGTGCATGATTATATAACAAGATAGGAGCTTGCATTACTATGACAAAGTCTTGAAAATATGACTTGAAGGTTATGAACATTAGGTGTTTGATAAAATGCCTAAGTGAAATTGGCTTAGGATTTAAGGATTGTAATGGTGTGCTTTGGAAAGAGGCTTGCATGTTTACTTAGAGTAAACTTGAATTTTTGCTTAGATTGATGAGTAGTGGCCTAATGTGCTTGGATAAAAATATTCTCAATTATGCTTTGGAATGTGTAAGTATTGGATCAAAGGAATTAAATTCTTTGGAAAACAAAAATAAAGCTTATGTCAATTATAAGGGAAGTAATCATGTGAGAAGCTTAATGGCCGAATCCTATAGCTTAAAAATATTGATATTGTGTTTTATACACTTATATGGTGGTGTATAAATATGAGATACATGTTTTAATAGTAAATACATTATATATTGTATGTATAAAGGCTTGGAAGCTGTGGATCAAGGAACTTGTACCCAGGATTGTTGAAGTCAAGGGAGTGTACACCTTTTTTTGAGGTGAGTTGGGGAAACTATATATCTCAAATAGGATTAGGACAACCCAAGATATGCATGATGACTTATATGTTAATTTTGAACCTAGGTAAAGCATAGTAGAATTGAATCTCAAATGAACAACTTTGCACTTGAAGTGAAACTGATGACTTTGTTGCATGAAATAATGTTTTGGAACTTACATATGTATAACTGAGTCATGTATGCTATGTGTATGTATTCTCTTTTGGCTTAGAGCCATGATAAGGGTCCATTTTATTGGTTGGAACAATAAATAAAGCCATGGTGCCTTATTTGATTTTTAGTACTTAATATTTGTATATGATTTTTGTGATTGGAGAGATAACGATTGGCCATTCGTATGCTAAGCAAACACTGGTACATAAAAGTCGAGTCCTCATATCGATACCTTTCTATGGGACTCACGGGTGATTGCACACCTAGAGGTCTGGTCATTGAGGAGGTCATCTCCTAGAGTCATAATATTCTTGTCGACCGTAGTTTGGACTCACCATAAATGTAAGTCGAGCCAACACTAGGAATCGGTAGGTGTGTACACTAGTTTGGCTAACTAATGGTGACACACATAACTATTTTGGCCTATTATGAGCTTTAGCTTCCTAACGAGATTTAATTTATACATGTGATGCTTTTTTGCTCTTTTGTACTGGAACTGAAACCTATGTTCATTGGATGAGTGATTAATAGGTTAGGCCTTTGTGGTTCCTAACTAGTATATGTTATGTCATAGGCTAGGTATATATGTTTCTATATTATGTATGTTCACTTCATAGGTGGTTATGTGCATGCTAGATGTATGAAAAACCCATCTTCAGGTTATCTAGACGGCCTTGGTGTGTACTGGGTTCTGTTTTCAATATGTGTTTTTCTTACTCACTGAGTACATAGTGTACTCACCCCCTCCGCTTTCCAACCATGTATGTTAATTTGGTGAGTTTGAAGTTTTGGGTAAATCGTGCAAAAATTTGACATTTTTGGAGCATTACCGCATATGGGTAGTCTTTGTTTTGTACTTTTGTTATATAATGGCTCATGATTATGTAGATATACTTTATGATTGTGTAAAATAACTATTGATTGTCTTGTGGTTTGTAAATGACCTTATGTATGAAACTTTTGTACTGTTGCTGATATTGCTCTTAAGTGGACTTAAAAGTCCAAAAGTTGCGTTTGAGTTTTAATATGAATATAGAAGTGCGTTTAAAATTGACCTACAAGTGTTGTAATTGAATTTTGGGATTTTTAAAGCACAGTCGTTATGCTACCCAAAATTTTTTTAAGGTTATTCAGTTAACCTTGTATAGTTGGGTTAAGTGGTATCATAAGTATCCTTAGCTCGGTTATGTGGCGGTTGTCATATGCCCGATTTAGTTTCGGATCGTGACAAAAATCATGTTAATGGGGTAGGTTATTTGGCTAATGTAGCTTATGAAACAATGAATGCCTAATCATTTCCATATTAATATATGTGATAAAAATGTGGTCTGAAATAAAAACTTAAAGCAAAGTCAAGATTTACATGTCATGAAGGTTACACATTATCAAAAGACAATGAGACTGATATGGATGTGTCAGTTTAATAAGGATCAAAATCTCACCGGCTTTGTCTACCACTAGTCACTACTCTTCTAAAGATAATGCATATTGACCAATCACAAGAGTAAAAATACATGATAAAGTTGCTATGAAATTCTCTAGTCAATTAACACTCTCATTACAACTATATAATGCCAGAATCAACGGAAAAGAGAAAATGTTTGTTTTTTTGTTTTATTCATTCTCTCATTTTGATTGAAAACTTAAAACAAGTAGGAAACAAATTAATAAAGAACACACATACATATAAAAAGAAATGCGAAAATGTAAAGAAAAGAAATTTACTTCCCTTAGGTTGCCTCCTAAAAAGCGACTGTTTTTAGAGTCGTTGGCTCGACTCCTTCTTCTCCTCACGTGACAAAATTGTAATCTTCAAGTATTGTAATTAATGTCACTTCCATGGGAGGTTGTTCTGGATCGGGCTTTAGTTGATCATCATCCCTATTCAGCGTCTTCCCTATCCTCAGATTCTCAATCGCGACTGAGTTCACACACTCTAGAAATATTTTAAATGTCTCTTTGCCTTTTTCTTCTTCATTTAATTCCTCTAACCTGCTAGGTAAAGGTAAAGAGTCAGTCTCAACAATAATTATGAATTCATTTTTTACCTCCGAGCTAAAATATTATCTTTTTCTGCTTCGAACTCTTCCTCAACTTCTTCCATACAAGCAATTCCTTGAGTATTGCTCTTAAAATTCTCAAACTCCTCATCACTTTGTAAAGTTTCCGCACAAGCATCCATTGGGTACACCTCGGGTTGAAACGTCTGCTTCTCTTCTCTTTGCGGTTCCAGATGATTGATAACTTCCTATTAGGCAATGCAACTTACTGGAATTACAAGGCATCGTGTCAAATTTGTTGTACACCTTGCTGAAATATCTGTTACATATTCTATCAGAACTGCTGTATATCCTGTTGAATTTGAAGTTTGTTAGTAGCCATAATATTAAGCAATTCTTCTAGAGATGTATCTGAGTTATGTTGTCTCTTCGAATCTTGGGCACTAGACCATGTATTTTGTGGAAATTACCCTCCATCCTGCTAAAATTGTAAAGTATTTTGCTGCGATTGCAAGTATTAGCGTTCATAATATTAATCAACTCTTCTAAAGATAGACCGGAGTCATGAGAGGAAGCTTCTGGTCTGTATGAAAATCGTTGTGAGTTCTACAAACTATTATAGAAGTAATTTCGATAGTTATCCCATCCATAACCAAAGTTAGGTTGATCAGTCCAATTTTGGTTATAGGATTGAGAATAAGAGTTAAAGAAAAAATTACTTCCATCTATAATTTTTTTTGATTTTTATAAAACACAAACACGAAACAAAATAAATAAAGGATCACGAAATAACTGAAAAGAAACCAATTACGAACAAATATATACAAAACACCAATTAAAATCACAAATAAAAACTAAAACACCGCGCTCGTGGCAATGGCTCCAAAATTGACAACACGTCGTAATGCTAGTCAAAATAAAATAACTAGACTATTAATATAGCAGTGGGGAGTCTAAGTCAATCTCACAGAGAGTGTGTGTAAAGTTGTTAAAATGAAAGTAACTGGTGATTAGGTTTAACTGGCAGGGGGGTTTGGATTTTTAGAAATAAGAAAATAAAATAAAAATGAACCTAATAAAAACGAATTAAAGAAAACATGCAAAAAATGATAAAAGTGGAGAATTCGGTAAGGACCTGATTCTTTAGCTCAATCTCAACCTATACCCTGATTAAGTATATTTCATTGATTTGTTGTTCTCAAACCTCTCTTAGCAACTATTAATCGTGAGTTAATAATTAATCATATTTTTTCTTTAGGTTTTGTTTAATCAAGATACGATCATTAATTAAACTTAACTGTCAAATAACCTAAGATACGATCTATAGATTTAATTAAGCAGTAGCATTACAAATTAGGAAAACTGATTAATCAAGACAATAACCACATACAATGTGTCATTTAACATAGGTCATGTTTTCTCTAATGATTACGAATCATTAATCACTACACATGAATTTAAACATAAATATTACAGATTATATCAAAATTCTAATAATAGGTTTGCAAAAAAACAATTCAATGAACATATTAAAATCATCTTTTTACAATACCTAATGAGTTCATACATAAATAACTGAACAATAATGAAAGTATGATTATCCATACACAAAACTCAAATCTATTAACATAGGATAACATAATCAATTTATAATGAGAGAAAGAAATAACAAAAATAGTAAAACAAAATAACCTAAGTTCTTGGTATCGATATCACCTCTAAACTGATATCAAAAACTTAACTTTTCATGGGTCTCTCCAAATAAAATGCTTCGCCTCTCTCAAAATAACCCAGTAGAAACCCTTTTCGCTGCCGCCTCCCTCCCTTCTGCTTCATACTACTCACTGTTCTATCCCCCTCTTTACTATTCATTGATTTGACAATCTAACTTACTGGTCCAACTTACTGTGCATGTCTCACGATAGCTACTTTGCAATTTTCTCTTGCCTTGTTGCGTTTTGTTCTTCTTCCGTAGTTGTGCGTCGTCGTTCCTTTGTCTTAGCTGCTGCGTCGAACAACAACGTTTCTTATTTGGATGTGCGCTATTCTCCTGTGAAACATATGCGCGCGTTTGCAAACCATTTGCGCTGCTTTAATGGCCAAACGTCTGCGTTTTGCTTCATATGTTGCTGCTGTTTAGCTCCTTATCTATGCTGCCTCTTGGACGTTGTCATTTTCTTCCTATGTGTTGTCATGTTCTCCATCAACCACTGCGTGATTTTGCTTATGTTTGTGTCGTTTTGCATTTTCTACTCTTTGGTGTGCTATCATTTTACTCCTTGCTTATCCAACTTTCATTATCTAGCCATCATTCCATTAAATTCACGTTCAGCCATGAAAAAACATGCAACATGAGTGTTGATTTGTGGTAGCCCTCTTCTATGGGTTTTATACTTCATCCGATTCTTTTATTCTTTATCTTGTCTTCTCTTGCTCCAATTTTTTTCTTCTTGCTTCATAAAGACAAGTGAAAATTAATCTTTAAAAAATGGCCAAAATATAGAGCTTTTGACTCACTTTAATTTTTTTTCTTCCAAATTGTATTTAAAATCATATATGAGTCAAAGTGAGTATCTTAAACAATTTCATGTCAATAATCGCTAAGAGTCTGTTTGTTTGAACGTTAATTAATGGAACGAAACGGAGCGGAATAAAACAGAATAGAACAGTTTATAATGAAAAGTTGTTTGGGAGGGATAAAAGAGTTCATAATATAATCTAGTGAAATATTGTTTGAAAGATGGATGAAATGAAATGAAATGTATAATAAATGACCATTATACCCTGATATTAAAACGGTTTTTGCAAGAGATTTAACGCTATGATTTTAAAATAGAAATCATATCCAATTAAAAAATCACGCACAACCGTGATAAATGATTTTTATATTTTTTCTATTTTAAAATGATAAAAATTTTAATAAAAATTTTATTTTTTATTATTAATTATATACAATTTATTATTAATTATATAAAATATTATTATTAATTTATAAATTTTTATTAATGAAAATAGAAAATATATAAAAAATTACTCTGTAATTGTTTATATATATTTCTATACAAATAAAAATATAAATAAATAATTTTTAAATATATATCACATATAATAGAATAAAATTTATTAAATAATTAATAATAATATGTTTATATAATTAATAATAAAATGTATATAATTAATAATAAAATAAAAAATTTTTAATAAAAATTTTATTAATGAAAACAAAAAATATATAAATTATTTTTAATTGTATTTACATGTTTTTATATAAATAAAAATATAAATAAATAATTTTTAAATATAAATCATATATATATAATAGAAAAATTATTAAATAATTAATAATAATAATATTTTTATATAATTAATAAAAAAATAATATATAATTAATAAAAAAATATAAAATTTTAATAAACTTTTTATTAATGCAAATGGAAAATATATGAAAAGTTATTCTTTAATTGTATTTATATATTTCTATATAAATAAAAATATAAATAAACATTTTAAAATATAAATCACATATAATTGAATAAAATTTATCAAATAATTAATAATAATATTATTATATAATTAATAATAAATTATATATAATTTATAAACAATTACAGAATAATTTTTTATTTTTCTATTTTCGTTAATAAAAATTTTATTTTATTATTAATTATATACAATTTTTATTAATAATATAAAATGTTATTATTAGAGTAAGGAGAAATAATATGCAAATATTATTAATTATATAGAAGGGGGTTAGAGGTGGAAGAAATAATTAGAATTGAGAAAATTTTTTGAGGATATATTAGGTAGTATCTATTTATTAGTTTACGTTTTATCTTAAACCCTCCGAATTGGAGGTTTCTTCTTTTCACTGTTTAGGATGGAATAGAACGTAACATGAAACCCTCCGCTTCCATCCCATTCTGTTCCATTTCATTATGAAACCTTCAACTAAACGATGGAAGTGTGTTACGTTCCATTCTGTTCTAATTACAAGCCCTAAGTATTATGGAATAATTTCAAAATCAATTAAGCACCTATCAGTGCTCCTCTTACAAGAATTTGATATAGAAATACGAGAAAAAAAGGGAGCGGAGAATGTAGTTGCAGACCACTTATCACATATGGAGGAGGGGAATGCAAGTAAGATGATGATATTAATAAAAAGTTCCTTGATGAGACCCTGATGTTACTTGATAGCCTGGTGACACCATGGTTTTTTGACATCGCCAACCATGTTACCAGCAGTAAGTTTCCTTTTGATCTATCCTATCAATAGAGGAAGAGATTCCTATATAGGTGCACTCGACATCTATGAAATGAGCAAATATTGTATCGAATATGTACTGATAGGTTAATGAGACGATGTGTTCTAGAGGAAGAAATGTTGGACATTTTAAAACAGCGTCATAAAAGTCAATATGCTGGCCAATATGGAGCAAACAAAATGGCAACTTGGATACTTGAGTGTGGATTTTATTGGCCACAATTGTTTAAAGATGCTCAAGCTTTCGTAGCACAATGCGATCGATGCCAAAGAATAGGTAATATCTCCAAAAGAGATGAGATGCCTTTATCCAACATTTTGAAAATCGAAGTCTTTAATGTATGGGGCATCGAATTTATGGGTCCTCCATCAGGAACATGTACATTTTGGTGGGGTGGATTACATATCACATTGGCCCGGAACAGTGGCATCTCCAACTAATGATGGAAAGGTTGTGCAAAAATTCATTAAACGGTTATTCAATCGATTTGGAGTTCCAAGGACTATAATAAGTGATGGGGGCACACATTTATGTAATAGATCTAAATCAAAATTTTCAAGTTACTTTTAAAGAAAATTGTGTGACATCATTATTATCATGAATTTTCTTACACGACATAGCCCACCATTATCTTCTTTACCAGATGGTACCCTTAGGCATAAGGTCACAAAGTTGGCTCTACATCGTTGACTAGTGACTGGTCAACAATTAGTTATGGAACTGGTAATACATCGCTTACCTGCACTAAATTAACCGCTATATTCCGGAGCTGGTTCTACATCGCTTACCTGTAACTAGTTACGGAACTGGTTCTACATCACTTATCTGTAATAAGTTAACCACTATACTGTTAGGCCCCGTTTCCAGAGTCCAACTCCTACTTGCTCTGATACCACAAATGTTAGACCCCATTTTCTAAGTCTAACTATCCATACATAAATCATAATTGTCCACTCAAATTCATCCATACATAAATCATAAGTCATTACCATCAA
>JANZXR010000172.1:24475803-24493193 GCA_027575705.1 Erythroxylum echinodendron | reverse complement strand
TTGCTCTAACATACCATTATCGTAGGTTATGTGCCTAAAAGCTTAGGTACGTACTCTATGGTAGTGGGATGTTACAAAGATAATCAAAATCGATGTGCCATAGAGTCTCACTATCTCATCCACATAAAGCTGGGCTAAATTGTTTAAGGTATAATCATTATTGATTGCAAGGAAATGTGCAAACTTTGTTTACCTATCTACTATCACCTATATAGCATCGTACCCCCTCTGACTCTGTGGAAGTCTTACTACGAACTCCATAGTAATCTTCTCTCAGTTCCATTTTAGGATAGGGATGACGTGCATTAATCTTGTAGGCTTCTGATGTTTAGCTTTTACCTATTGACAGGTTAGACACTTAGAAACAAACTCTACTATTTCCTTCTTTATCCTTCTCCACGAATAACATTCTTTGAGAGTGCGGTACATTTTTGTACTACCCGGATGCATAACGTAAGCTGAGGAGTGAGCTTCCTCTAATATCTCTTTCTTTAAGTCTCTTATAGCTATTACATATAATCATTGCCCCTCAATACTCTACCATCTTCCCTAATTATAAGATCTATTCTTTTCCCAGTCTCAACTTTGGTCTTCAACTTTATCAATTATGGATCTTGTTTCTATCCCTTTCTAACCTAATCCACCAAAATGGGATAAACATGAAAGGTAGAAATTAATTGCTCTGAGTCTACCATATCTAATCTAACCCTTAGAGACATCATTTCCACTAGAAGTGGAAGATATATTGTCTTCAGTTATGCTATTGAATTGGTAGGTCTCCTACTTAAGGCATTAGCCACTAAATTAACTTTTTTGGTTTGGTACTCTATCATACAATCATAATCTTTTATTAACTCTAACCACCTCCTTGACCTTATGTTTACTTCCTTCTGAATGAGCAAATATTTCAGACTCTTGTGATCTGTGAAAATCCTTTAGGGAGCACCATATAAGTAATGCCCTCAAATTCTCAATGCAAAAACCACTGCTGCTAACTCTAGATCGTGGGTGAGGTAGTTATGCTCATGTTTCTTCAATTACCTAGAAGCATAGCCTACAACTTTACCATTTTCCATAAAAACACATCTTAACCCCTATCTTGAGGCATGACTATACACTACAAATCTATCAATCCTTGTCAGTAATATGAGTATAAAAACTGTCATCAGTCTTTGTTTCAATTCATTAAATCTTTGTTGCCAGGCATCTTACCACTCAAAGTTTTCCTTTTTTTTGCTTCAATTTGGTTAGTGGGGTTGCTATTTTAGAAAATCCTTCAAAGGATTTCCTATAGTAGCTTGCCAATCCAAGGAAGCTCCTGAATTCTATCACAATGATTAAAGGTCTCCAATTAGTAACAACTTCGATCTTTTTGGGATTAACACTAAGAATCTCAACTGAGATGACAAGACCTAAAAAAGCAACTGTATCTAGCCAAAATTGGCACTTACTGAGTTTAGCTCACAACTAGTGCTCTCGTAGGGCCTGTAATACTATCTGAAGGTGTTCTATATACTCCTCATGATTGCTTGAGTACACCAATATGTCATTTATAAGAATAATCACAAACTTATCTAGGTACTCTTGAAACACCCTAGTCATCAAATCTATAAATGTAGCTAGAGCATTCATTAATCCAAGGGGCATAAGCAAGAATTCATAATGCCTGTACCTAGTCATGAAGGCATTTTTTAGAATATCCTTGTTGTAGACTTTCAACAGATAATAACTTGATCTTAAAGCAAATTTTGAATACACCTTGGATTCTTGTAGCTGATCGAATAAATCTTCAATCCTAGGGAGTAGGTAGTAGTTACGAACTATCACTCCATTTAATTGTCTGTAGTTGATACATAACCTTAAACTCACATCCTTCTTTTTAACAAATAGGATTGGAACCCCCCATGGAGGAGTGCTTGGTCTCATGAAACCCGTATCTAACAATTCTTCCATTTGCATTTTCAACTCCTTTAACTCTATTGGAGATATTATGTATGGAGTAATTAAAATCTATTAGGTTTCTGAAGGTAAATCTATCTCAAACTCTATGACCCTATCTGGGGGTAATCTTGGAAGACCCTCTAGAAATATGTTGAGGAACTCTCTGACCATCGAAATATCTCCTAATTGAACCTCATCATTACCCTTTTCAATCATGTAAGCTAGATATCCATGTCATCCTTTAAGGAGCATTCTAATACCTACCATGACGGTCACTATACTAGTGGGAAGAACTTTTTTTATCCCATGAAATATCACTTTTACTTTCCCTAATCGACTCAACATAACCTTCTTTTTAAAGCAATCCACCACCACTCAATATGTGGATAACCAATCCATTTTGAGAATAATATAAAATCCTAAATATCATGTGGACAATGTGTTGTCATTTGGAAGTGAAAAAGATCCTCTATTCTTCTTGCACAACCCTTGTAGTCATATGCTGTTCATTTTTTTAACAATACATAGTTTTCTTTGGGAAATCTTAAGGAGGAGGGAACACTTTCTATTTTATGTTACAGAGACCTGAGATATTCAATTTTGATTTAGACCTACACTTTGGGTTTTCAATGACATCAAGAAAGGAAATCATACATTGTTAACTAGTTATTCCATAAGTGATTCGAATGAGGAACATAACGAATTAGTTGAATAAACTGTCGAGATGCTTTATAGTTTGATTTAGCCTCGATATGTATTGACTAGCAAAGGAATGATAGTTATGCTTGAAAATTATTGTTAAAGTAGAGAGGCTTCTTTATTGATGATTTTTGGATTTGGATTTGTGTTGGTGCCCTTTTAGGTTTTCTTTTTTATTCAACATATTATTCATTGCAGCCTCTATCCTTTTTTTGTGTTAATTTTTTATTCTAATCATCGTTGACCAATTCATCTCCTTGGCAAGCAACAACGATGGCATATTCTCGGTTCAACCAGGTTTGTTCTTGATCATCCTATAAAATTAGTTGAGTTTAAACAATTTAATTTGGATGCTTTGTTGACGGAGAGGAATTTGTTACATGTTTCCTTATTTCTATAGCATTTTGATGATGAGTTAGTACGAGAATTTTACTACAATTTTGAATAAGGTGTTTTAGATGATACAACTTTATGCTTTCATATGGTTTATGTGAGGGGGAGATTGATTAAGTTTGATTCTGATTTTTTGAATGCATTTTTTTATGAAATTAATCAGTTGTATGCAGATGACTTTAAGATGAGTAATGATATGTTAGCTAGTGTTTTGAATGGTGGTAAATTGTCATCTTAGCCTTTTTCTTTTGCACTATGTGGTTGTGATTCTTTCGTTGCACATATTGCTAATTTTTATGGCTACTTATTCCCTGAGAATGATCGCAATGAAGGCATTCCTTGTTTTGGCATTCTTTTGTCTTAAGGGGGAGAAAATTGGATGATTGTTTTCTTAGGATTGTTATTGGAACTTGATGTTCGATTAGTTGGAACTTGATGTTCGATTAACGGGGAGTGTCAAATTATCTTATTAAGGGGAAGTTCTTATATGTGACAAATAATGCCAAAAAGGGGAAGATTGTTAAGATATCTAATTAATTATTTTGGGCATCATTTGTCGTTGGATATATTTGGTATATTATTATAATAAGAAATTTACTTTATGTGGGATTCTTCAAGATAAGATAGAGTGGATAATAAAATCCTAGAGAATATAGGATTTATTGGAGATAAGATCACCATGTTTTAATGAAGATTATGTAGCTGATTTTTTTGTGATTTAAGTTATTCTTGGTAGCTGCAATTTCAGTAACTTGAGCTATCTTTGGTAGCTATAATTTGGGTGATTTTGAGCAATCTTTGTTGCTGTGTTCCATATATAAAAACGTGAATTTTTTGACAGTTATCTTATTGCTTTTTTGAGGAAAAAACAAGCATAATATTTGTCAAGTGTGTAGCTGTACTTTTGGTGATGTTTCGGTGATGAAATAGTTATCCGATTGATGATTTGTGTGGCTGTACTTTTGTCGATATGCTTCAGTGATTTATTATGATTTGGCAGTCCATGTTGCATGAGACATGATTTTAGTAGCCGTGTGTTTGAGGTACTTGTGAGATCAATTGTACATTTGATTGAAGAATGGTGGAGTTGCTCATTTGGGCTTTTAGTGATTGATTACAAGGTTTTGTTTGTAAAAAGCATGCAGTCCATCTATTGATTTGAGCAGCTGCATTTTTTATTAACTACAAGGTTTACAGTAGATTTTTGTTGGACGATTTTTCATGATTCAGGTTGATGAGGTTGCATATATAGGGGAGTGTCTTTTGATTCAAAGTATTTCTTTGTTTATGTCTTCATTAGGTTATTATTTTCTTCTTTATTAAAGTTCATTGTTGCAAAAATCCTTTGTTGAGGTTAGCACAATGTGGATGTGTTATTAGATGTGAAATACTTTTATAGATATGAGTACGAGTAGATAGCATCAAGAAGCGAGTAGTATTGGCTAAGTAAAGCCTTATGTAAAACTATTAGTACAAGTGGATAGTGTCAAAGGGTGAATAATATTGGCTCAGTAAAGTCTTGTATAAAACTATTGTATTTTGATGAAAGTGATTAGTTGAGTGAGGGCGTCGTAAACGTAGGCTGAGTGTGCCGAACTGTGTTACCAAATTTTGATTATTGATTGCATGTTTAATTTTTCTATTTACATTTTCAATCTAGAAAATTAATAGTTATTAACACAGTTGCTTTGTATTGAGCAATCGACAGAAACAATTCAAAGCAACTACGACAATATAGGATTTTTGCGAAACTACATCCTTCGGGACTCCATACTTGATTAACTTTTCATATTTTATATTAAATTCGATTAAATTAAACATAATTCGTTTATCAATTCCAATATGATCGATATATTTTGTCATCCCTTTACACAATTAACTCGAATGCTTACTCTATTAACATTTCTTAAAATATCCAAATGCCAAATACATTATCTTGAAATTTGGATTGCATTTTGTATAACAAATCTAGAATACTTCATCTTTAATATAAAAATATACATATAATTAAGACATAAATTAAAAGGATGAAACAAAAAGGTTTCAATTCTTTATCATCAATAAATATTGAAAAACGTAGATAATTTTTGAAATTATGCATTTAAGATGGTTTTAATTCGAACTTAAGAACTTTTATCAATAATTATAACTCATTTAGATTATTATTAGAGTAATCATGGTCCACAGTTCATGTAAAACGTTTAATTATTGATAACTTTTTTACTTTTTATCATTACTCTCATTTCCTTTTAACTTTGGGACTTTTACGTGCTGCCATTGTCTTAAGAGTTAAGACCCCTCTCAGAACTTTCGGATGTAAAACTGTGCAACTCCATGGATAATGAAAGAGGTAAAAGGATCAGATTACTATGGAAGAAGAAGTATTAGATTTAGGGGGAAAAAAAGTGAAAGACCCTGAAATCTTTGCTTCCAAATATTAGAATTGTCGGGAGTCTATGCTTGGCAAACAAGCAAAGAAGATTTCTTGCGTCTGATTGAAGAGCTACCACAAGCTGGGATAATCCGTGGTGAGCCAACTGTTCCAGTACTATAAATTCTGATGTTCTGACCTGCAACCTGGAGAAAATATCAACCCAATTTGATTATTGAGTGCAACCAGTCATGGCAGCTCCTGGGGAATTAGCTTTTGAGCAGGAGCTGTATGCAAAGAGGAGAGTAATCAGAAAAGATGGTGTTGATTGCCACAATGAATGTGAAATGCTAAATATAGTGATCGAAAAAGCTCCTGATTCGTCTTCTTCGACGTCGTCCTGCAACGAATTGCGGAATCGCATGAATGGTGGGATCGTAGATGGGACTACGACAAAACCTCCCATGATTCACAGCGTCCAAAAACTGTTTCGGCAGAAAGAATCACGCAAGGACTGTTTTGATCCTATGGTTGTTTCTATAGGTCCTTATCATCATGGAAAGAGCGAGCTTGAGGAGGTGGAGAGGCTCAAGTATTCTATGGCGCTTCAGTTCATTGGAGAGTGTAAATTGCCGTTTTGTGACATTTACTCTAAGGTGGAACAAATCTCTGCTGCTGCAAGAAAATACTATCCTGAGGAGACAGTGTCGAGGTTCGACGAGAATGCATTCACCACACTGATGCTTGTTGACGGATGTTTCGTTCCTCAGTTCATCTACAAATTCATGCACGATCATAAAGTAGAGCACATGAAAAGCAACATTCAAGCTTTTGTTAGAAGGGACTTGATGCTGCTAGAGAACCAGCTTCCTTATATAGTGCTAGAGAAGCTATTAAGGTTAAGGTTCGAGGGAAAAGCTGGAGATGAATTAATTGACAAATTCATCAGAAGCATTCGCGGTAATTTGTTTCTACAAATTACCTGGACACAAACTACTGTCAAGTGTTTTGATAAATGTTATTCAAAACTCAAAGACCCATCGAGTATATTCAAAAAAGGAACAGCATATCAAACTGACCAGCAAAAACGAGCTGAAGAACCCAATAATAGGAATCAACCTGTTCATCTTCTTGATATTTTCCTGAGTAAATACATCAAAACAGAAAATCTGGTCATGAGACCGCCTTTCAATGAAACAGGCCCTGATTGGTATTCATATCCTGCAGCCAAGGAGCTTAGGGCATTGGGGATTCACTTCAGGCCAAGCGCAGGTGAACATTTCACAGACATCAACTTTATATCAACACTTACTGCTGGATTGCTCTTCCTTCCCCAAATCATGATAGATGACACAACCAAGTCCATGCTTTTAAATTTAGTGGCGTATGAAACTAGCTCTGATGCACCAGATGATCTCTGTGGTCTCACTTCTTATATATGCTTCATGGATTCCTTGATCGATCAAGCTGAAGATGTGAAGGTGTTAAGATCAAACCGTATAGTCTTCAACCTTCTTGGCACTGACCAACAGGCTGCAGAACTTTTCAATGACATAGCCCAGGATCTGGTACCTAACCCCCATGCTTTTTTATCAATAAAAAAAGGCATTGAATTACAATCCAGGAGCAGGATCCGGAATGGGATGTCTGAGTCTATTAATACTCATTTTAGTAGCCCCTGGACGTTCATTGCATTTGTTGCAGCAACAGCTACTATTTTCCTTACATTCCTCCAAACTTATGTTTCTGTTAAAGGCTATTGTTCAGGAAAAGGCAAGCAAGACCATGCTTCCTTTTGTGCTTTCTTCTAACAACTTACGAGGCATCACCTGCTTTCTGGTGTACTTGTTGAGGTTCGTATTATATATGTATGTCTGTGTGTGTTTGTACGATTCTACATTAGCCTTTTGATTTCTGCCATGTTTCTTCTTTTCAGTGCTGTTTTTGGTCATGAATGATATTTTAATTGGATACTGTTGCCTGTTGAATTCGTGTGTCCTGCCTCCTAATTTTCCTAATAACTCTTAATCAAGCATCAAAATTTTGTATAGGATTGATAATGGGTCGGACCAGATCTGCTAAGCCTCGAGCTTGAGCCCGACTAATTTTTAATTTTGAGTTTGAGCCAAATTAAATTGACTTGGATCTTAATTTGTAATCAAGAATAATTTGCACGATTAATTAAACTTGAAGAAATTTGTCAAGATTGAGTTCAAGTTTGATCAAACTTGACTTTGAGTGATTGAGTTGGAATAATTTACCATGATCGGTAGGTTTTGAAAAAAATTGTTAAGATTGAACTTTATATCAATCTCAAACTCAATTAAATCTAACTTTAAATTATTTACTTCTGCTCTATCTAACTCGAGCACGACCAACTTGTTATGATTAGTTAAATTTGAAAAAATTTGTTAAGTCCAAATTCAAATATGAATAAATCTAACTTAAGTCCTTGACTTTTAATGTCCGATTAATTTATCATTTGGTTAAAGTTGAAAAATTTTGTCCAATTGGAGTCTTAACTGATTTCAAGCTCGATTGAATTAAATTTGGTTTGTTGACTCTAAATATAATCGAACTAATTTTTTAATTTACCATACTTCCACCTACTAATCACTCGTACTAAAGCATAGGTTGGCTATAGGAGGAGGTCATTGGATAACAATTAGCAACGACAATGAGTAGGATGAGGTTCAAGTTGGTTTGAATACCATCTAATATTTTTTTAAATAAGTTCAAAAAAAGTTTAAAGGTCATGTAAAAATTGACTATTAAGTCTAAATTTAAAATTCAATAACTTAAATTTTGAACTAAAATGCTTTCATATGAAATAATAATTAGTGATTTTTTAATATTAAAACATACATAAAAATTAATTAAATATACATTCTAGAAAATGATGAAATACAAAGGTTTCAACTCTTCTCTATAAATAAATGTTAAAAAATTAAAAACAAAAGTAAATAATTTTATCATTAAATTAAATTTAAATATTGTTTTAATCAATCTTAGCGAACCTTTTATCAATGATATAATATAACTTCATATAGGTTTTTTAGACCAATCATATGGTCACAATTCAAGGGAAACATGTGGTTGGACATGAATGAATCTTTTTACTTTTTACGAATGACTAAAAAATTCAATTTATTATATCAGTTTAATCATATAATTTTAAATTATTTAATTTTATATTAAGTTTTTAACTTTTTGATTATATTTACTTTAATAATTCTTATTGTCAAAAACTTATTAAGTTATTAATTAATCGATGAAATTTTAAAAATTAATAAATTCTTATAAATCAAAATATATAGATTAATTAATTTTTCGTCTAATTAATAATTTATTAACCTTTTAAACCTTTAACTTTTATTTCACCTGTTTAACTTTAAATACGGTTTTGAAAACATTGCTTTTATGATTACTGTCATTTCCTTTCACGTCGGCCTGAGGAGCGAATCACTTCAGTTAAGACCAATGTACATTGTTAAAGTTTCCAGTTGCCAACTGATCCTGTAAAAGAAGTGCAGCCACTTCAGATTAGTGTGGGAAAAGAAATATTAAATTCAGAAAAAGTGAAAAAGACCCTGAAATCTTGGTAATGCAAATATCTGAATATCAGGAGTCTTTGCATGGCAAGCAAGTAAAGTTAAGGTTACTTGTGTCTGACGCAAGAGCTACCAATGTTTCTGTAGTGAATCAACTGCTGCAGTAGTATAATTTCTGATAGCTTTACTTTAAACCTGGAAAAAATATCATTCCATTTTGATTAGTTGAGCATAAACAGTCATGGCAGCTCATGAGTCGTGAAGAAGTAACTTTTGAGCAGGCGCTGTCTGCAAATAGGAGAGTAGTCACAAAGATGGTTTTGGTTGCCACAAAGAACGTGAAACGATGAGCATAGTGATCGAGAAAGCTCCTGGTTCATCTTCTTCGACGTTGTCTGGCGACGAATTGTTGAATCGCATGAATGTTGGGATCGTAGATGGGACTAAGATAGAACGTCGCATGATTCACACGGTCCCTGAACTGTGTTGGCAAAAAGAATCATGCAAGGTCTGTTTTGATCCTATAGTTGTTTCCATATGTCCTTATCATCATGGAAAGAGCGAGCTTGAGGAGGTGGGTGTTTGACATTTTTGTCCCTAGGGGCAATTTTGTTTTTTTCCTATAAAGCAGAAAATTATTAATTATAATTTTGGCTTTTCAATAAATTATGAGTTAGTTACGTAATTTGATCCAGATAAGGATAATAAAGTGGCCCAATAAATGATCTAGATTAATGAGTCAAAGTTCGGGTAGAAAATGAATCTCTTTTAGTATAGACATGGTCCATATCGGACTTGTGACGGGAAAGCCCGATATGGAAGTGATATAAATAGGTTGTGGTCTCTTGCAGTTGCTCATATCAATTGTAAGTATACAATTCTCTAACTCATTTAAAGAGCTTACGTATTGAGAAAACTGTATAAAGACCTAGACCTAGTTTCGGGAAACACTTTCTGCAAGGTCCTGGGAATTATGCAATTCCTTCATTTTTAACCCTTTCATGTATGATATTAGGTACGTATTTACACGTGGTATCAGAGCGGTTACGTGATTGGGTTGCCGAAATGAAGGTTTTTTTATTTTTCATATCATATGGTTTTCCTCAGTTTTGATTCATTTTTCAGTTTTTTTACATAACTAATGACGTAAAGGTGGTATATATAATGCTAGCTATAGAAAATGGATCAAAAAGCAGGTTAAACAGAGTGAAAAACAACATTCCAGGTAGTCAAAAATCATCCCTGACGGCGGTGGGGGAGGAGACGTCGGGCTCGTGCGACCATTAGTTGCGGGTAGCAGCATACAGCTGGTGCATGCGGTGCACACGTCAACCGCATGCCGCCATGTCGCTCCATAAAGTAACTATCATGCCACATCCATCCATACACGTGGCATGCCGGATTTATGACACGTGGCAGCGTGGCCCTGGTCACATGCAGCTGATATGTGCTGGCATGTCAGCTGTACAGACTACAATACAAAAAAAGAAATTTTCATAAATTCCCATAAAGTTATTCTGGGTATTTTTGGTCAATTTTCAGGTCGGGGAATTTTTTAAAATATTCTTCTAATTTTTCTGGATTTATTACGTTAGTAATTGGATTCTGGAAAAGTTTTAAAAGCTTTTTTAAAGCTAATTTTGAGTGCATTTTTGTACTCTGACCTATATATAAGGAAGACACTTAAAGTTTTATGTCTCGTATGGTAGGTTTAGTATTTGAAAAAGTACGAGAGACACTCTTATTGAGAAATTTTTTAATAAAAGTCTCAAATAAAGTTTAAAGACGATGTTTTCAGTTTTTGTATATGATTATTTGACTGTGCATTTAGTTTTTGCATTTATAATTAATTTTCACATACATTATGCCCATATAGAATGTGAGGATGACATAAAGATGTATCCCTTGTGTTTGTAGACTTTCTGGGTTATTGATGAGAATGTAGTGACCAAAGTGACCTTTCAAGTTAATATTTTGGATTGTTTTGCTTACATATTGGGGGATGTCTCTAGCCTTATGTTTGGTTATTCTGTCCAAAGGTGTTGACCTTATATAGGATTTTGAGATATTCATAAATGCATCAGATAGAGGAAAGTCGTTGCTTAAATGATCTATTCACCCAAAGGTGGTAGTGTTATAAGAGTTAATGATTTGTACTCTGTTCACTTTTATATGAGTGCCTAATTGCATATACTATGTATTCAGCCCAAAGATGTTTCATAATATGTGTGATGGGATTCTCGGTACAGATACCTTTTAAAGGCTTTAAAGATCGCTATTGTCCCACATTTATACTGATCTTTACATTGTCTTTTTTATTTTTGAGTCACCTTTTTAGTCAACAATGCTACCACCATTGAAACCTTAAATGGTTTCAACTTCAAGAAGTGGAAGAAGGACGTGGAGTTTGCATTGGAGATGACAGACATCAGCATGGCCATGCCCATAGAGAGGCCTTCCCCACTTACAGATGTCATCTCAGAGGCTGACAGAGCAGTGATGACGACTTGGGAAAGGTCAAATATGATGTGCTATTTCACTATTAATAGGTCGATACCTGATCATCTATTGAGTGGATTTTTAAACACAATCATAGCGAGGGAGTTCATGGACAAGATATCCTAAAGGTATAAGGTGTCTTCTCATTCTGAGAAGAGCACCTTGATCAAGGAACTATTCTCTATGAGGTACACTAAATAGGGAGGTGTTTGAGAGTATATCATCCGAATGGTGAACCTTCAGAGTAAGCTGAAGGTGCTGGATATACCGATTACTGACTCGCTTATAGTGCACCAGGCACTAAACACTCTTCCTCATGAGTTTGAGATGTTGGCCACCTTTTACATCTCATAGGATGAGACATGGGACATCAATGCCTTGATTTCCTGGTGTGCTACAACAGAGAAGAAGATTAACAACTCCCCTCATGCAATTATGTTTGCAGCTGCGAAGGGTAAGGAGAGGGCTAAACCCCAACAGCCTAAGGGTAAGGGTAAGAAACCAAAACCCTCTCCTCAGATTCAGAGTGGGTAGTCTTGCATTACAAAGGGCCCATATGACCTTAAGAGTATGAGGTGCTTCTTTTGTAAGAAAAAGGGGCATAAGAAGTCTAATTTCCTGAAGTACAAGCTATGAAAGGTCAAACAGGAGTTGTTAGGTAACTCCTCGGCCTTCATGATTCATAAATCCAATGTAACTTTAACCACATCAAGTTCTTGGTGGTTGGATAGTAGAGCTTCTAACCATATTGCTTCGATGATGTAGGGGTTCATATCCAGGAGAAGGCTGATTAGAGGGGAGCAAAGCTGATGGTCAACAACAATGAGGAGGTGGATGTTTTGTATATAGGAGATATATGATTAAACCTCGATACGAGGTTTGTATTGTATTTACAGGACACATTTTATATACTATCTTTTAGACAAAACTGATAGGGAAAGTTATCATTTTGTATTTGATAATGCAGTTAAATATTTCTATCAATATAAGACGTATCGGATTATATAGTAAAACATATACTATATAATCTGTAGGATAAGAAGGCAGTTTTGATACGTAGGATTATATAGTATGTGTCTTACTCCTAATGAAATGTATGCCTGCTCTTATATTGTCGAACCTGTTACTTGAAAGTGAACCTACATAAAGGACACATGGTATATGTTGCGGCATAAACATCTTGGCCACTTTTTTAAGGAGAGGGTTGAGAGATTGATAAAGGATAACATTCTCCTAACTCTGGACTTCGGTTATCTAGAGACATGTGTCAATTGTTGTAGGGGTAAGTTGACCAAGATAAGGAAGAAGGGGTCAATTTTTTCTTCAGGCTTATTGGACCTCATACATACAGATTTTAGTCATCCCTATATGGTCACGTTGTGCAATGACAGATATTTCTTGACATTTATAGATGATTATTCCCGTTATGGTTATGTGTTATTGCTTAAAGAGAAGTCTGAAGTTCTTGATAAATTCAAGATCTTTAAGACTGAGGTTGAGAACTAATTGGGAAAATTAATAAAGATAGTTAGATCTGATATAGGATGGAAATAATAATGCAGACATGGGTTTGCAGGATAAGAAAAGGGTCCGTTTGCTAGGTATTTGGAATCAGTTAAAATAGTGGCTCAGTTCACTACCAAGTAGTCTTGAGCAAAATGGTGTGGTCAAAAGGTGTAATCGCACCCTAAAGGAGATGATGAGGTTAGTGAAGAGCAGGACTAACTTACCTAAATACCTTTAGGGTGAAGCCATCAAGACAACATTATATATCTTGAACAGAGTCTCGTGCAAGTCAGTATCAAAGACGTCTTTTGAGCTTTGGGATGGAAGAAGCTAAGCCTTGCACACATTATGTGTGGGGTAGCCCTGCTAAGATAAGGTTATATGATCCTTATGAGGGCAAATTGTAACCTAGTTCAACTCGTTGCTATTTAGTGGATTATCTCGACCATTCTAAGGGCTATAGATTTTACTGTAAAGAAGGAGGGGCCAAAATAGTGGAATCACAAATGGAAAAATTCCTAGAATACAAAGTCTATAATGAGGGAGGATCCTCACATCCTCCAGTAGATAGTAGGATGGATACTATGACCATTTCATATCCACCTCTCATACAGTCAGCTTCAGTGGATGTAAACATGAGTACCGTGCCTATGTAGGGACAAGAACCTATACTATGTAGGGACAAGAACCTATACCTATTCAGGAAGAGGTTTCTGAGGTATAAGAGCCTGTATAGTTACATAGATCCACTAGAGAGAGGAGACCTGCTATCTTAATATATTACATAGTCTATTTGGGTGAGCAAGACTATAACATTGGACATGTTATGAATCCAACTACTTTTTATGTTTCTGGACCTATGTGGATATATGGTGGGAATCAATGAAAGATGAGATGCAATTTATGAGGTCTAGTAAGGTATGGGAGCTTATTGATTTACCTCAACATTGCAGGCCTGTTAGTTGTAAGTGGCTATTTAAGACCAAGAAAGACACATAGGATCAAGTTGAGCGATTTAAGGTGTGTTAGTTGCTAAAGGATTCACTAAGGGAGAAGGATTTAACTTTAATGTTACCTTCTCGCCTCTATCCTCGAAAGATGCATTTAGAGTGATTATGGAAATAGTAACTCATTATGACATGGAGATACATTAGATGGACGTTAAGATCGTTTTTCTGAATGGTGACCTTTATGAGGAGGTCTATATAGAGCAACCTGAACGATTTCAGGATTAAGATGTAATTAACAAGGTTTGCAAGTTGAGTAAATCAATATATGGTTTGAAGTAAGCTTCTAGACAGTGGTACTTAAAGTTTGATGAGGATTTAACCTCATTTAGCTTTATGGAGAACAAAGTCGAAAGATGCTTATACTATAAGGTCAAGGGGAGCAAAGTCATTTTCATACTACTGTATGTCGATGATTTCTTGCTCATGTCAAATGATTTGACCGTATTGCATGAGGTAAAGCAACTTTTGGCCTAACATTTTTACATCAAGGATTTGGTGAAGCATCTTTTATCCTCAGTATACAAATCCACTAGGACATATCTCAATACTCATTGAGCCTCTCACAAAGTGCATACATTGAGCATGTGCTACAACGGTTTAATATTGTAGAATGTAGACCTATTATAGCTCCTATCTCTCATGGAGAGAGATTATCTTTAGCTCAATGTCCAAAGAATGAGGTTGAGAGAGAGGCTATGAGGAATGTCTCATATTCTAGTTATGTTGGTAGCCTAATGTATGCCTAGGTGTGCACTAGACTGGACATTGTATTTGCTGTTAGACTATTAGGTCGATATCTGGCTAACCCAGGTGTGGACCATTGGAATGCAGTTAAACAGGTGTTGAGATACCTAAAGGATACCAAGGATTATATGTTGATATACAAAAAAGTCAACGATTTACACCTCATAGGGTTTACAAACTTTGATTTTGCTATATGTCTGGATGATTGCAAATCTACTTCAGGATACATTTTTATGTTGGCAGATGGTACGGTATCGCGCAAGAGTGTCAAGAAGATACTGGTGACTTCCTCGACCATGCATATAGAGTTTGTTGCATGTTATAAGGCTGTTACACAGGCAGTTTGGCTCAGAAACTTGATTTTTGAGTTCTCTATGGTGGATTCGGTTGCTAGACCCATACGGTTATGTTGTGATAATCTTGCTACAGTGTTGTTCAGTAACAACAACAAGAGTATCACAGGGAAGCAATTGGAGGTCAAGTATTTGACCATAAAGAAGTTCATCCAGAAGGGTGACTTTGAAGTGGAGCACATCAGGATTGAGGTGATGTTAACTGATTCGTTGACTAAAGGACTTTGCCTACTAGTATTTGTTAGACATTTATTTGGTATGGGCGTGTTAAACTCCTTAGCCAACAGTAGTTAAGGATTATTGTATTTTTCTCCTTAAATATTGATATATTTTGTTGTATTATGACATTATCATTATTTATTAATAAAGATGATCATATTTTTTATCCTCAGTAGTAAATATTTTTTGTATAAAGTCATATATGTGGAAGTCTTAAGATTTGTATTGATCTTAAGCATTTTAAAGTTCATTGGGCATTTATAAAGATTGACCTTAAGCCTATGTCATTAAACACATAAAGTTTATATAGCTATCCTTAAAGTTTCATATGACATATGGTTATATATGGTTTTTAATCCCATAAAGGTTCTCTAATGCAGTTTAGCATTCAGTTGGAGAGCATAAAGGTTTTCTCTAATGCTGTTTAGCATCTAGTGAGAGGAAACAAGTTTTTCTAATGTTGTTTAGCATTCAGTGAGAGAACAAGATTTCTTTGCTACAGTTTAACATATGCAGTTTAGCATAAAGTTAGAAAAATCAAGACCTACAGACAAAGATGATATGTATTAGATCATAAAGGTATCGTCCTAGTCTGCCACACTTCATTTTCCTGTTAATGTTAGTAATATATTAGATATTTGTGATTATATTAGACCTGTGTTACACATGACACATGTATTTGATATTTTTTGGTATCGACAACCTTGCAAGACAAAATGTAGGACTTTCATTACCTTTGGATCAAATATTTTTTAAAATTTTGTACTGGTATAGTAGCATGACTTAATCGAGTTTTTAAACAATTTTAAACTCGATTAAAAATGCAATTAATAATTGTCCAAGGGGGAGAATGTTAGACATTTTTGTCCCTAAGGACAATTTTGTCTTTTTTCTATAAAGTGGACAACTATTAATTGTAATTTTGGCTTTTCAATAAATTATCAGTTAAGTTACGTAATTTGATCTAGATAAGGGTAATAAAGTGGCCCAATAAATGATCTAGATTAATAGGTCAAAATGAATCCCTTTTAGTATAGACCTAGTCTATTGCAGACTTATGATAGGGAAGCCCGATATGAAAGCTATATAAGTAAATTATGGTCTCCTGCAGTTGCTCATATCAATCGTAAGCATACAGTTCACTAACAAGTTAAGAGAGCTTATGTATTGAGAAAATTATAGAAAGATCTAAACCTCATGTCGAGAAACACTTTCTGTAAAGGTCTCAAGAGATTCGAGATCGTTTAGAGCTCAAAAATGACATCGAAAATCATAAATGGAACTGAAATTAGGTATTCTGCATTTCCTTCATTTTAAATCCTTTCATGTATGATCTCAGTACATAATAAGGTCTGTACTACGTATTACATGAGAGGCTCAAGGATTTTATGGTGTTTTAGTTCATTAAAGGGTTTAAATTGCAGTTTTTTGCCATTTACTCTAAGGTGGAACAAATCTTTGCTGTTGCAGGAAAATACTATCCTAAGGAGACAATGTTGAGGTTCGACGAGAATGCATTCACCACACTGATGCTTGTAGACGAATGTTTTGTTCTCCAGTTCATTGAGAAATTCATATACAATCATGAAGTAGAGCATATGAAAAGGAATATTGTAGCTTTTGTTAAAAGGGACTTGGTGTTGCTAGAGACCTAGCTTCCTTATATAGTGCCAGTGAAGCTAATGAGCATAAGGTTCGAGGGAAATTGTGGAGGTGAGTTAATTAACAAACTTCATCAGAAGCATTTGTGATCATTTTTCTCAACGATCAACGTGCATACAAGCTAGTGTCAAGTTTTTTTGATAAATGTTATTCAAAACCCACAGAAGCATTGAATACATTCAAGAAAGAAACATAGAATCAAACTGGCCAGCAAGCGCCTGCTGAAGAGGCCAATAATAATGATCAACCCCTTCATCTTCTTGATAGTTTCCTGAGTAAATACATAAATAAAAAGATCTGATGAGATGGTCTTTCAAACATCGTGATTGGTATTCATATCCTGCAGCCAAGGAGCTTAGGACATTAGGTGTAACATCCCGTTTCCAGAGAACGGGTCGGACCAGAGAAACGGGTCCAAGAGTGGTAAATCAACACATCTTAT
>JANZXR010000172.1:24463391-24475703 GCA_027575705.1 Erythroxylum echinodendron | reverse complement strand
TCACCCATGACCAAAGAGGACAATACCTGGAGTGATGGCGGTGGAGGCCGGGCTCCACAGTAGAGCGCGAGGCCCGAAAGGCCGAGGCTCTACATTAGGGATTCACTTCAGGCCAAGTGCAGGTGAACGTTTCACAGACGTTAACTTCATATCAACAGTTACTGCTGGATTGCTCTTCTTTCCCCAAATTATGATAAAAGACACAACCAAGTCCATACTTTAAATTTAGTGGCTTATGAAACTAGCTCTGATGCATTAATTGGTCTTTGTGGTCTCACTTCTTATATATGCTTCACGGATTCCTTAATCAGTCAAACTGAAGATATGAAGGTGTTAAGATCAAAAGGCATAGTCTTTAACCTCCTTGGTAGTGACCAATAGATTGCAGAACTTTTTATTGACATAGCCCAGGATTTGGTGCCTAGCATTAATGTTTTTAGTATCACTAGACAAGGCATTGAAGCAAATTTCAAGAGCAGGATCAGGATTTGGATGGCTGAATGGATTAATACTCATTTTAGTAGCCCCTGGATGGTTATTGCATTTCTTGCAGTAGCTGCTACTATTTTCTTAACGTTCCTGCAAACTTATGTTTTTGTCAAAGACTATTGTTCAGGAAAAGGCACGTAACTTGATGGTTGGTGCTTTCTTCTAACAACTTACAAGCCATGACCTGCTTTCTTCTCTACTTGTTGAGGTTGGAATTATATATGTATGCATATGTGTGTTTATACAATTCTGCATTCACTTTTTGATTTCTTCCATGTTTCTTTTTTTCAGTTCCTTTTCTAGTCGTGAATGATATTTTGATTGGATCCTATTGCCTATTAACTTTGTATGTCTTGCCTCCTAATTTTCTAGCTACTCCTAAAGAACCTTTAAAATTTTGTATGGGATTGGTAATGGCCATGACCAGATCTCCTAAGATTTGGGTTTGAGCTCAATTAATTTTTAAAATTGAATATAAGTCAAATCAAACTAAATCGTATCATTAATTTTTAGATAGAAATAATTTGTCACAAATGATAAGACTTGAAGAAAATTGTCAAAGTTGAGTTATAATTTGAACCCTAAATTCAATCAAAACTTGATTTAAATGATTGATTTTCCAATTAATTTACCATGAATGGTTGAATTTAAAACATTTGTTAATTTCAATCAAACATGATCTAAGTTAGAATTTTGGAAGAAATGCTAACTCTATTAACACTAAAACCATCCAAATGCCAACGAGATGATCTTGAAATTTGGATTGCATGCAGTTTTAACAAATCTAAAGTACTTTAATATGAAATAGTAATTAATGATATAAAATTAATTATATATAAATTTTATAAAAAGATAAAATATAAAAGTTTCAATTCTTTTCCATCAATAAGTGTTAAAAAAATTAAAAACAATCGTAAACAATTTTAGCATTAAATTGAAATTTAAAAAATGAACCTTTTAAAACAGTTAGATTATTATTATTAGCGTGATCATATGGTCTATACTTCATGTAGAACATTAGGTCGAATATTGAATCAATCTTTGCTTTTTATCATTACACTGATTTCCTTTAACATTAGTTCAAGGAGTGAATCACTTCAGTTAAGATCAATGTAGGTCATTAAAGTTTTCAATTCCCAGCTCAATGATCCTGTAAAAGAAGTGCAATCACTTCAATTTCAAGTCAACTAACCATATAGAAACCTAAAAAGTATCAATTTGGATCCAAGATTCTTGTGCTGTTATTATCTTTAGAACTTTCTGATATAAAATAGTTCAGCTCTATAGATGAAACAGGTAAAACAATAAGATTAGTCTGGAAAATAAGTATTAGATTTAGAAAAGTGAAAAGTTTTTAAAATGAAATGAAAATATCATAATGTTATAATTCTATACTTGGCAAACAAGTAAAGGTAAGATTACTTATGTCTGATTCAAGAGCTACCACAAGCTGAAATGGTTTTATAGTAAATAAATTGTTGCAATACTATAAATTCTTATGGGTTTACTTGAAACCTGGAGAAACTATCATCCTACAAAATTCGGGCCTTTTTAAGGGGTCTACCTGCCTGTCCTGTAAGGGCTGCTCCCCTACCCCCTAACCCTCTACTAGATGTAGTAAAACTTGACCCTCTGGTCTGAGAACCCCAGCCACCCTACCTGGAATGCCCTCTAGCTTATAGAGGTGCTGAAGATCCAACCATCTACTTCTCTGTGATGACTAATTAAGGACAATCTCTAATAAAGTGGCCCTCCTAACCACAGTGGAAACAACTTTTCATATTCCTCCGACACTCACCTAAATGTCTTTTTCCGCAAGTAGAAAACTCTAACACTGAGGTCCTAGGGTCGTGGGAGTCTCTAGGTCTAGTATAAATTATGATTGGCTTACTGGAAACTTGGATAAAATATCATCCCATAAAAACTCGGGCTTGTATGAGGGGTCTACTTGCCTATCTTATAAGGGCTACTCCCTACCCCCTAAACCTTTGCTAGATATAGTAAAACTTATCCCTCTGGTCTGAGAACCCCAGTCATCAAGCCTATAACCTCCTCTAGCTTATAGAGGTGCTGAAGATCCAGCCATTGACCTCTCTATGATGACTAATTGTAGACATTCTCTGATAAAGTGGCCCTCCTGACCACAGTGGAAGCAACCTATCATATTACTAACACACTCACCTAAATGTCTTTTTCCATAAGTAGTACACTCTAGCACTGAGGTCTAGTGACCTAAAGGATCCCTGTCTGGATGATCCTCCTCTAGTAAACCTCCTACCATAAGACCATCTTGATTTATTCTTCTTTGCTAGAACTTGGGATGAACTAGCTGATGCATTGCGCTTATGTTTTGATAGAGAACTTTGAGTAATTGTTGTCGCATTTCTCTATAATTTTATTGTAGCTTCCATTAATTCTCCATAGTGTGTTCGTCAAGCCAAAGATAGATGGATTGACAATCTAAGACTCAAGCCTGCAGCAAACCTTTTACACTTCTGCTTTTCACTATCAGTAATAAACGGAACACTTTTGACAAGTTTTGAAAATCTCTTCTCATAATCCGTCACTGGTATCAAACCCTACTCTAGAAGAAAAACTTCCTCTGCCCTAGCATCCTTATAACTTTGTGGGTAGAGCCTATCTATGAACGATTTTTGAATTCAAACCATGACACCCTATTGGGATGTCATCTCTCAATGGCCTCCCACCAATCCTTATCCTTGTTCTCGAGGAGGAATGTCAAAGATATAACTCTCTGCTAATTTATGCATCCCACAATTTTGTATATCTTTGTAACTTGGTCTAACCATGTAAGTGCATTCTCGGGATCTCTAATCTTGTCAAAAGTCTAAAGCCTAATTTACATATGCGCTCAATCGTACATCCTCAAGCTTCCGCATTTTCTCGCGACTACCACATTGCCATGACTAGTATCTGACTCACGTGTTCCACATTAAAGTTCACTCTGGTCAATTTTTTCGACCCTGACGATTCAGAATGTGGTTGGTTCAACTGGTATCAATAACCATTAGTTTCGTAAAAGGGCATTTTAGTCCTAAACTTTTGGAACTCTATAGAATCAGACTTATTTTCTATTCGTTTCAGTATCATTAAACTATAATACTTATTCTAGATATTTTTCAATATTTTGAGGTTAGGTTCCCCAAAAATCACTATTTATCTAGATTCACTATTCATCTAAAAATATTATTCACTGAAAAATAAAAATTTATATTCTATTGAAGGAAAGGTTCGAGGTTTTACAATTAGTATTTCAACTAGAATAAGTGACAAGTTGTGAAATTTATGGTGAAGGACACCCTAGTTATGAATATCAGTCTCCTTAATGTAGGATGACATACTTAATAATTAATATAGGATAACATACTCATTACTACATCAATGTCACTTTCAAAGTACTAAAGTGTCTGTTTGAAATTTAGATTGGACAGCTTGCTAATCTTGTCTATGAAAAATAGCTAGGTATATTACTTAACGACACTGAGCCAAATCTAACGAAGTAAGTGAGTATATTGAATTTTAAGAGTGGAAAGGGGATAACATTTGAAGATAAAAAGGTTTCTGTACAAGAAAAGAAGAATGATGAGATGGCTAAAGAGAAAAAAGATGAACCAAAGAAAGAAGCAATCAAAGAGTACCAATTGAGAAATTTCATGTTGAAGTAGGCTAAAAGATAGAAAGGAAGACAAATTAGATAATTTTGTAAAGATTTTAAAAAATACTTTATGGCCACCACTTTCTAGCTAGAATAAAAAATAATGAATGTTAAAATTGGTATTATGTCAATTATGATCAAAAGAAAAAAGATTGTTCCCTCTGTATTGACATTATTTTTTAATTTTTGCCTTCATATCTACAAAATGCATTCATGTAATTATTGAAGCTTGATGGTGGGAACTACCACCTTTTCTTTGCAACTTAAATTTGGAACAATTTATTTTATTTATCTATTGTGTAATATGTAAGAAGATATATCCATAAACCATCTTCAACTATTTGTTTATTATTTTTATGGGGAGAGTGAAGTAGAATTTTAGAAGGATAAGGAGGAAAATGACCATGCATATTTTTTTTAGAAGTTAAATGAATGTATTAAGAAACAATCGATAAGATTACAAATAGTCCATTGGTCAAACCAACCACAAGTTTGGAAATCATTGTAATCCCTCCATTAAAATAACAAAATTACAATAAAAAATAGGCTATTACTTAAAGGAATCTATTGACATAGTTCTTAAGAAAATAGTCTCCTTAATGGTTTGTAGAATTTCAACGACTGTCTGTTTCATAATAGCAAATTTGTTTTTGAATATTATGTTATTCTTTTCATTCCATACCCCATAAATGCATCTTTACATAGTAAGAAAATAAGTCTCCAAAATATCTTTATAATTACAAGAATGGTCAATTAACCTTGAATAGATTCTGAGAGTGAGTTCCTAGTGTAATTTCATTGACACCATATGTTAACCTCTCTCCAAACACCTAAAGCATGTAAACACTAAAAAAACAAATTATCCTTAGTTTCCTCATAGTCCTTGCATATGGAGTAATGCCCATCCATTACTAGAAAATGCAATCTATCTATTATGCTTAATCTATTTTTCATTAGTAACCATGAAAGAAATATCTTTTTAGCAATCAACTTATTCCATACAATGTTGTACTAAAAAACCTAGGAGCTAAGTGGATGCAATAGTCTCCTAGTTACCTTGCTGGTCATGTTGGTAATTTTTTTTTGTTTCTAAAAGAAACAATCATATTTATATATGTCAAGTGAGTATTCAGGTTTATACCTTATAAGCCTTGTGGAAGAGCCCAATTGTTAGTCTCTATCAACTTATAGACCTTATTATCATAACATCTAAGTGATCTAGCGTCTAAGACTCTAATCTGATGAATCAATTGGCTATAACATGTATAGTTGTCATACCAAACTAAAAAATTCTCACCACTACCTACTCTACAAAACATATAAACTTTAACTAGGTCTCTAAGTTATAAGAGCTATCCAAGGAACTAAGAGTATAAAGAACACTTTTGCACCTTCCACATATTACTACCCTTTAAGAAATAACTATGCATCCATTTCGTCTAAAGTGAAGTTTTATCCTCCAAGACCTACTATAATCGTTTCAGAATTAAGGATGAATTAGTTACCTTAATATCATTGCATCCTAGACCACCCTGATCTTTAAAAAATAGATATCTGACCACTTGACTTTAGCCATCCCATTCACTCAATTCCATGGCTCCATAGCAAATTCCTAAACATTTTTTCTAGCATTTTGATAAGACTTTTTGAAAGAAAAATATGAGAACTCCAATATATATATATATGCAATGAAAAGTTGATTTAACTAAAGCTTATGATTCTATTAACTAGAGTTTCCTATAAATCACTCTCAACGCAGCTGGTTACCCCATGAAATTGATTAGCGGGTTAAAGAATGTATTAATACATCTACAGTTGCAATTATGGTGAATGCGGAACCTACCACATTGATAAAAATAAAGAAAGGTCTCAGGAAAAGGGATCTTATATCCCTTAACTATTTGTGTTAGGAATGGAGGTGCTATAAAAATTTTGGAGAAAAATTCTACAAACGACCTAAAGTTTCAAGACAATCAAGGCTATAAAGGTATTAAGTGAACCTATCTTTCTTTTCTAAATGATGTTCTTCTATTTTATAGAGAAGATAAATAATCTATTAACATCTTACTTCAAGAAATGAAGGAGTTCAAGGAAATATCTAGATAAAGAAGCAACCTAAAAAAGAGTAGCTTTTACCTGTCAGTGATGCCAAACTAGAAAGATCTTTAAAAGCTATTGAAATGGGAATAAAGCAAGGTCCCTTGCCATTCAAGTACCTAAGGGTCCTATTCTTATAAAAGAGGATAAATGTAGTAGAATGTAAGCCATTAATGAATCATTTTCATAGAAGAATTACTCGCTGTTGCAATAGGTTTCTTACTTATAGAGGAGGAATCCAAATTGTTCAAACCGTATTAAACTATCTTGAAATTTCTAGATCAACCATGTAACACTCCCTAAAAGCATTCTAAAGAGATTTGACAATAAGATAAAGGACTTTATATGGAATATGCTAAATTTCAACAGAAAGAAAGCTAAAACAAACTGGAATCTATTGTGCCAACCTAAAAGCTATAGTGGTTTGGGGGTATGTTCAGCTAGACTACAAAAAAAAAATAGTTTGGCCAAGAAGTTGTGGTGGTTATGTAGTTAGAAAGAAAATTTCTAGGTAAAATGGGTGTATAATGTGTATATAAGAGATAACAACATAGGGAGTTTGGGATCAAAACAAAACATGTCCTAAAACCTGAAACAAATTTTAGAAATTAGAAATTGCATACAACATCTAATCAAAAGTAGCATTGGGAATGGTAATATATTTTTCTGGTTTGATAATTGGCACCAAGAAGGACCATTGCATAGAATAGAGGAGTTAAAACATCTCAAACCTGTGATTAATTAGAGCAATAAAGTAAAAAAATTCATTAAAAACAATCAATAGGAGTGGCCTTTCCACAATAGTAGAAGAGTGGAGGTCCTTATAAGTAACATGCCAACTTGTCAAGAAGTAAAAAAGTGATGAAACAGAGTGGATGGCAAGCAATTCCAAGAATCTCAGCACAAAAATATCTATAAGAGGATCAAAAAAAGTAAAGTGGAATAATTTGTCTTGGGAAGTTGATATCCTCCCTACTCATGCATTCATTCCTTGGCTAGGAATTACTAAGAGACTTACAATTAAGAATAGAATGAAGTTCAACATAAACAATTTTCACTATGAACTATGTATTACACAACTAGAGTCAATGGATCACCTATTTCTAAACTACAAATACACAAAACAAATATGTAAAAGAATACAAGTAGTACTTGGGATATAATATCAGTACATACATAGGAAGAAATGATAAAAAGGGTAGTTATACTAAAAATGGTAAAGAGTGCATATTATAAAGCCCTAAAACTCGATATTGTTGTAATGGTGTATTTCACATAGAAGGAGAGGAATAGAAGAGTATTTAAAAATGAAGCCAGAGAAATAGAAGAAGGATATCAAAAAATTGTTTTACATTACAGATTTACACTAATAGAGATAGGAATTGTAAAGAATCTCTCCTTTAACTTGAGAATACGATGGCTACTTGATTAAAAGACAAACTCAGTTGTAACAAGGCTAAAAAATGATTAAATATCACATGTCTAGCTTTTAACAAAGTAATTTTTTTGTAAACTATTAAGGTTATGGATTATTCATTTTCAATACAATTATATTAATTTTCAAAAAAACTTAGAAATAAACTCATAGAGAAATTTCGTTCAAGAAATGAGTTTATAATCACTAAAATATGTTGAATTATTCACGTTAGGGAGCAAACAAATGAAGGTTTTGTTAGTCTCCTTTAATAGCTTACTAGTTTTGAAGCATTTATGAGTATCATCGAATATTATTTTTCCAACTACATCCTAAGACTTACGATAAAAGAGTCCATTCTAGCCATCTGGTCTAAGTGCTTTCAATCGATTTAACATTAAAATAGTATCCACAATCTCATTGTCTTTAATAGGTGTAATAAGAGAAGTAGCAATTTCATCAGGGAGTTTTTTGGAAATGAAACTGTTTAATAAAGTTGGAGAAGATTTAATAGCTATGGTTGATCCCAGCAAATTAGAAAAGAAATAAGAGAAAAGTGATTATTAATAGCTTGAAAATAAGAATCTAACAGACTTTTCTCTTTGAGATCAACATTATTTAGATTTTAAACTAATAAATTTTAAACCTCAGATAACCTTGGTTTAGCTACCTCCACTGCTTTTTGTGTATTGGTCCCCATAGATTTACTCAACTTCTTAAGCTCCTCCTTTAAGTTTCTGGACATAATAGTACTAGTGAGTTGCACCGACTAACTTCTTAACCCCTCTCTTATAAGCCTAAAAAAAACCACTCTGTTGGGGTAAGTAGTGAATATAAATGGATGGTATTTCATTGAGTTGGATTAAAAACCAGATAATTTGATGAGCGTGTGATCAGAAAATAAGGGATCCAAAAACTTAGCACAATTGTTAGGGGACATAGACAACCAATAGGAATTAATAAAAGCCTTGTCATGTTTTTTTATAAACCAATCCAAGCCTTGCTTGTTTCTCCAATTAAAGAAGTTATCTTCAGATGATTAACATACTTAAAAAGATCCTCTGACTTCATTTATATTCAAAGTAGAGTAAAGATCACCATAAATAACCCAAGGCATATTATAGACAGCTTTCAAATCTTTGATATTATTCTATAAAACATTCCTCTTAAAGACAAAATTGATAACATAGACTACTGTAAATAAGATGGAAACTTTCTCAACTTTAAAGGAGATCTTTAAGTGCATTAGTTGATCAGTAACACTCAAACATCCACTCTAATTATGTTAAAATTAAAAAGGGAGGATGATTATGTCTTGATTAAGATGAAAGTGGTTAGAGACCAAGCTCCAATTATTCACCAAAATTTCAAGATTTTTAATAATATTAAATTTTATTTTAGATTTCAAATGGAAAAAAAGAAGAGGCTTTTATTCCTTGAATACAAAATCCTTTAGTGCAAGCTTCTTTAGAGGTTTATTTAATCCTCTTACATTCCAAACTATGAGAGACACTATTGGTTTTTACCTTTGGAACTAAAACCCTTGTTCTTCTGAGATTTTCTTCTGCTAGTTACAACTTGGAAGAACTCCTTATTAGTTTGAGAAGAAGATGCAACTCTTTATTTGCATCTCCCCTTTCGACTTCAGTAGTGATACCAATGATAAACTCCTCAATCTCATTTTTATTAGATAATTAGGTTCTTTCTATAGACTTTGAAGGTACAATATTGATAAGGTTGTTAACTATTTCATTACGTATCTCCTTATTCTCCACTGAACCATTTTAAATCATTTTGGATTTTTACATTTTTTAAGGAATGAAATAAATTTATCAATCAAATCTATGGAAAATAAGGGAATAAGGTCAAAATACAACCATATAGGACAAATTAAACTTCCTGTAAGCATAGACATCTTAGGGAACTAAATTTGATGCTAAAAGCATATTTCTCAGGAACTAATTTCATTAACTATTAATATTATAACATCCTTGCTCATTATCAGAATGTTGCCTTCATTTATACCTTGTTAGGAGTTATAGGTAATGGAAAGTTCTTGACTAAGATATTCATCTATAACTGTTAGTTATCTTGTTCCTTGACTCATTGAGCAATTTATTTATCATATAATGGGACTTTTAAAAAGTTCTCCTATTCTATTCTCTCTAGATCCTATAGAGAAAAGTACACATTGTTATGCATAAGAGGTTCTTTCATGATATAGAGGGGAATTTCTATGAGCAAGCCTATATAAGGACACTATCAAGGTTGGATTTAGGACAAAAGATGCCACTTTAACTTAATGCTTATTCAAATATACTCTTGGAAATTCCATGTGAGAAAAATATATGATTTAAAGATTCTTGCTCCAACTTGCACAAGTAATAGATGTCGTCTATTTAATTTCCTTTGATCTTATTCTTATTAGGTAATTTTCCGTCTATAGAATGAAACTAGCATTGGGGCTATAACATTTGGAACATCTTGAACAATTTTGACCTTCCATCTACTTAATGCTTATTCAAATATACTCTTAGAAATTCCACATGACAAAAAGAGATGGTTCAAGGATTCTTGCTCCAACTTGCATAAGCAATAGATTTTATCTATTTAATTTCCTTTGGTCTTATTCTTAGTAGGTAATTTTCCATCTATAGAATGAAACTGGCATTGGGGCTATAACATTTTGGAACATCTTAAACAATTTGATTTTAGTTGAATGTGTTATAAATAGAGTAAGGTATGATTCTTTTATCAATTATACAAAAACATTTGCTTTCTAAATAATTTAATCCTATTTTTTTAGGTTAGGATGTAATCAGACATATTAGCTATAAGTTTGGCAAATCCCCTAAGCTGATAGGTCCCTTCTCCACCAATTACCATCTTTTTCACCCTAGTTTAACAAGGTAGTAGATGCTTGAAATTTTGGTTGTGTAAAATTTGAAATGATGATCTAAAATTTTTCCAATTATCATACAAAAATATGTATCATTTCTATTACTAATGAGCTTCATATTATGATACAACTGATTTCTTGGCTTCATCATCTATTGGAGTGTCTAAGATGAAATGTCTAATGTTTTGAAGCTCCAGATGTTGTTTCCTTGCAGGTATTGGGTATTAACCAATTTGAATTAAATTTGTTCTTTATCCACTAATAATTTGCACGTCCTCTTTATAAGTAATATGTTATTAATAACTCTGATGGAATGGATTCCTAACCCTCCTCTTTAGGATATCATACCTCATTTTGCTTCAGCTTAGCATGTATGTAATTGCTAAAGAGACGTACATTGCACTTATACATTGTTCTTATGGATGTTACTAGCTAAAATCCACTTGTGTATGATAAATTCTTATTATTTTGGCATCCTAGTCTCCATTTCATTGCATCAAGTAGATAGAAATAGTCTCTTGTGGTGAGCTTAACGATTATTATTTGTGCTTTTAGACACCAAGATGAAGGTGAAACTTTTTATATATTGATTTTAAGAGTTGACATATTACTAAATTGATTCATTACATCTATGACCATCTTAATTGATTCTACATTAGCCACACATAATAACTGAGATCATCTATAAATTCGAAGTGAGATATTATATTCCTCTTATCTTTTTAATAGAATGTAAACTTATTATTCTCACTTATGCTTACTCATCATTTTTGAAAGTGCTTTCACATAAATTATAAAAAGGTAAGGGGATAAATGATCCCCTTGCTTTAACCATTTTCTCCCCTTAAACAAACTAGTGGATTCTTAATTTATCGAGAAACTAAAAGGGTGGTTGTTATACAAATTTCAATCCATTTAAAGAATCGGGTTAGGAATCCTATTACCTTTATAGAATCTAAGATAAGGCTAAGAAATGGAGAATTAGGAATTAAATTAGCTAGCAGAATAAGCATAATGTTGTTGTAAAAGAGACTTTTAGAGGATATGTTGAGACAAAGAAAGCCCATAGGTAAGATGGGTTCACATGTTTCACATCAAGCAGAAAAGTGTATGATCTATTTCTCAATCTTCTTTGAAATCTTACACTTTTCAACAGATCTTACAAATGAGATCCTTCATACATCCTCATATCAAACATCATGTTGAAACTGGGAAAAGCACAACTTCTAGTATGATAATTGGCATGTCTTAGGTTTTTTATTTAACACTAACCTCTTTGCCGCTTTAAGAGGATCTATCCTAGAAGATACTAAAGTACAAGCACTAATCCGAAATAACATTTGGGATTGGCCTTTTTATATGTGTAGAGGAGTAAATTTTTTTGTTAAACAATGGCCTTCACACCCTTTAAGTCTAGCAAAAGAAGATGAAATCAAGTGGGAGCTTTATAAGTCTCACAAATTTATAGCTGAATCATGCAGAGAGTTGTCGCTATGACCTATGGTCAAGTTTCCACTTTACAGATTAATATAGGTATTGCTCCAACTTACTCTTTCATCTTATGGTTGGCTACTCTATAGAAATTAGTAACTAGGAATGTAACATCCCATCACCGATGGGAAGGGTAAATAGTAATTTGGAATAGTTTATAAGTGCTTATAATTGTCTTGACATGTTCATGCATACACATACAAGTGAATAGTGAATTTTGCACATGTAAATGACTGTACATGCATT
>JANZXR010000172.1:24444285-24462054 GCA_027575705.1 Erythroxylum echinodendron | reverse complement strand
TGAAAATTCTGTTGATTGTATTGTTATGTTTGAAAAAGTTTGCGAATAGAGTGGGCCCGATTTGGTTATCAATTTTCTCACTTTATGTTATGGTTTCTTTCAAAAAAATTTGTACTGAAATTTGAATGATCGAGTGCTATAACATGCCACCCTCGCGGGGCACAGACTCGGATATCCCTCAGGATGTCGGGTACGTGTGTTGCGAGAGTGGGGTGTTACAAGCAATATTATCAAGTTCCAAATTTTAAATATAAATTATCCTCTGTGCTCTAGAGAAGCTAAAATTTTAGATTAGATATTCATCAAATTTTCTCAAACCAAACAACTATAGAGTGATTTTCTTAGCATCTTTCAATTGCAAGATAGGGATCTTAGCTGGATGAATAGGATTGAGTTAACAAATGAGATAAGCTAATAGAGTTTTGTTGTATTGGTGCACTATATTTGGAGGATAAGAAAAACTAAAATCTAAGGTAAGTCTGAAGAGTACGAGGACTACAGTTGAAACCAATTATGGCTTAAACTAAGGATGGATACCATGACCAATGCTAATCATCTACTCATTTCCAATTCTATTAAAATTCAATTGAACATCTAGAATATGATGTTTTTAGATATATCCTACTATATATCTTTTTTATTTGTTTAAGCTCCACTCTCAAAGATGTAACTTCATACATTTTGCACATATTTTGAATGAATTTATTACTTAATTTTCAAAAGAAAAACTTGGTTAAAGGCTTAGTAATTCTAGAGAAATCCTTGAAAAATCTACATCAAAAGCTTGCATGAGCTAAAAACATTATAATAGCTTTAACCAAGGTAGGGGTGGTAGCTTATCTATAATTTCAATTTTTGCTTTATCTACCTCAATGCCCATATGATAGATTTGATGGCCTAAAACTATAACCTCTTGTACCATAAAATAACTTTTTTTTCAATTTACCACTATATTTGATTTCTTACACCTCTCTAGCACTCTTTTTAAATTACGGAGGCATAAATAAAAAGAATCACCAAAAACAAAAAAATAATCTATAAATACATCCATTATATCTTTGACTAGATCATCGAAAATGTCCACTATGCACCTCCGAAGCGTAACAAGTGCGTTGTATAACTGAAAACGCATCCTCTTATAAGTAAACGTACTATAAGGATATGTGAACATAGTTTTCTCCTAATCCTCTGAGGTCATTGGAATTTGAACGTAGAACGAAAGTGATATTTTTTAGCTTTAACTAGCATAGGCAAGTATGGGTCGATCTCACAAAAAAAGTAATTACTAATAGTTACCCCTTCTTTCAAAGAAGCTCTTCTTTAGCTAGATTGGAGATAATGGGGAGGGCCCTCGAGCAACCTGTAATAACAAACTTTCAAAATGAATCCATTTATCATAAAGAGATTTGTTATTATTAACCCTGCTTTGCTTAACCTTAATTTTTATTTGAATAACAAAAAGTTATGAAATAAATAAACTAAAATTGGAAACAATAATGAACACAAGATGAAGGAAATTATTTAGGAAAATCAATATCAAATACTAGTGTCTAGGTAATCAATTCCCCTAAAATCATTAAATAATTAATCTTTTATCATACAGCTATATTATTGATTATTGGACCATGAAAATTCCTATGTTATGTTAACAATTTTCTCAATACTAATAACAACAAATCCATCAGTTGATTAAAAAAGCTTTCTAGTTAAAATCCCTAGGATTGCATTATTGATTTATGAATTCCACTATTAGGTTTGACCCTAATTTAGAGGATTTATGCCGACCTATCTCTAGGTTTGCAATTTACTTCTTTCTATTATTATAGATCTATTTATATAAAACGATTTCTCAATCTCAATCATATGAAATCAAATCATGAACCAACATTTCAAATATATTAAAAAAAGAGTAAAACACATAATTGAATCACATTAAATCAATTAATATAATTGCATTAAAAAAAGATTAAAATATATTGTTATCCCAAACTAGGGTTCATCACACCCAGATACTAAACACATATGGTTGCTAATTATAGAAAATGAAATCAAAGATAAACAGACATGAAAACTAATAGAAAACGAAGAGTTAATAATTATAAATCCCCTTTTCTCTTCTATTGAATCTTTTTACAAGTTTGGGTTAGATGTATCCTTCTATCAAATCTATTTTGATATTGTCCCTTAATCAACATCATCACACCAGTACATGCTCTATGTTTTAGATCTACTGCAAAATTTGTCTCTCCTCTTATTGCCTCCTCCCACATCCTTTTCTAGTAAAATCTAGGGTCTTTAGGATATACATGGTCACTTACATGGGCCTGTGAGAGACTATGTATAATAAAAAACACTAAATTTTCAATTTCACGTACAGAGACTTACACAAGAAACATATATGACCATGTATCTAAAGATACACGGGTATGTAACTCAACATGACGAGAAACCAATTTTTTCAATCTTCACACATTTACAGAGAGTTACATCGTCTCTATACATAGGAGTGTAAGTTCTTAGATGCTTCAAATCTTCATCGTATGTTATGTTTTCATTGAAATTCTTCACCTTTTGTTTTGAGAAGGAAATTATCAAATTAAGTAACAAATATGTAACGAAACTATAAAATATCAAGCAAAACACATCAAATATGGGTGTATAATTATATTCAAATATGCATATACCAAGCATCTCCACACTTAAGCTTTTGCTTGTCCTCAATCAAATAATAATCGAAATTATCAACTTCATAACATCTATCCTTTATTAATCTCAAACTGTCCATCCATACTTTAAATTACCATGTAATATTAATCAAATTGACATATAAGTAGAATCAAGTTGTCCTAAAACTAACTTCATAAGTCAATATTAATAGTAATTAAGTCAATAATCTTATTGAAATCAAAAATATAAATCTTTACACACTTACCAAGGTTTCACTCAAGTGTTTAGGATAAAAAGTATCAAACTCTTAAATCAATGCATAGTAGAATTCTTACCATAAGCTTGCAATATTACCACATCTCCATCGCTTATATATAAAAAAGAAAAAAAAATCAAAGGTCTTTATAAGGTTGTTATGGGGCTTAGGTAAGGTAAGATTGGGATAATATAAAGGTTGCTAAAATTGAAAGAAATTTACAATATACAAGAACAAGAAACTTGTTACTTCACAAAATAGGTCTTTTATAACATAAATCCATTAATACCATTATTTGAACACTTTTTTTATGATCGCAACTTACCTTTTCTTACAATACCAAGCATTCATCATGTAACGCATTTAAAGAAATAATTGATCTTTTAAATTTTCAAGTTTCAGATAACCAAGTAATATAAATAACCTTCAGGGCTTAAATTTATAAAAGGCTTAAAAGGAAAAAATAATAAAGGTTAATAATTGGGTTGTGATCAATGAAAAAAGTTATGGCTCAAAATTGATTATTAGTAAGGGATGAAATAGGGTAACGTAATTATCAAAGACATAGGCTTAAACAAGTGTTGAATTTAAGTGTCTTTATCATTTTAGTGCTTCTAATTTAACAAAATATGATCTTAATATGTATAATAAAATCAAGTTCTAGAATTATTCAACCATGCATAATAACACATATGAAAAAACTAAAAAAAGCTTAAACATTTTTTAATTATACTCTTAAGCTCAAAAGCTCACAAAAAAGCATTGGTTATATGTGTGTAAATAATATGCAATTTTCATTCAACTTAAAAGAATCGGTTATATGTGTGTAAATAATATGCAATTTTCTTTAAACTTGACTATCATAATATGCAATTTTCTTTCAACTTGACTATCTCAATGATTACTAATAAGATGAATTATAAAAGCAATTTTATTCTAATTATCATACTTTTGCATACTAATTCAACTCAATATTTAATAATGAAATACAATATTATTGGGCAGATTTCAACTAATTCAAGATATTAGTTAATAAAATTTAATAACAAAGATTATAGTAAGCTAAAAAATCATAAAAATCATTAGAGTTTTCCTCATACTTAAAATTGTTCATTGTCCCCGATGTACATAATAAAAACACATATAATAAGTGAGAAAGTAGAGTTTGGTACTTCCTTGAGTAATATATTTTTCTAATTATGAATTTCATAATTTTGAGATAGTCTATCCAATATGATAAACTAATATCCTTGCAAAATATAAAGAAAAAGAGATAAAATAATAAAAGAAAATAAAATTAGCAATAAAGAAATTAAATACAAAATATGAAAATAGAAATAACATAAAATTTAAAATAAAACATATTATAATTTATGTCTTACCTCTCATACAGTGCTTGTTTAACATGTTAGCTTGACCTACGTTGCATGTTCATCCTAGGTCTATAATAAATGGCTTTCTTCCACCTATTTCTCGACATAGGAGTTTTTGTAACCTATAAGTAAACCACCTATTGCAAGATAGTAACAAGGGCTTAATATATCAAACTAATAAATCTAATCCCATGCATTAATGCCCTGTTCAATGATAAACTGTTAATATAACAAGTGATAATGAAACTCCCTGAATCTTCATTTGACTCAAGTAATTTGTGATAAATTGGGAAGCCTATACACTTAAGGTGCCTACCAATGACTCATCAGTAGTCTCCTTATTCAGTTTCTCCATCAGTTCTTCCTCAACCACCTTTATCCACTCTTCCTTCTTCTTCTTCCTCCTAGACAAAGATTTCTAACTCTTGTTCTTTTTTAATTATCTCATGCTACTTATCTTCTTCCTCTTCTTAGAAAGAGGCTTGTTCTTCTGAAAGATCTTTTATGTTTTTAAGGGTGCTTTCCATTACATTGTTATTAGGAACTATTTTTATAGTAGTAGGTGAACTCTCCTCTAGTTTGTCAGATAATATTTTCTCCAGCTGATTAACCCAATTAACCATATTATGGATACGAGCTTATATTCTATAATGGCTTATGTTTGATTCTTGAACAAATTTGGCCATCTATCTTCCAAAGTTGGCTCCTAAACTTGAGGTGCTTGGCATTGCAAATATTCAGTTGGAGCATAATCGCTCCATCTATAAACATAAGAATTACTCCACTCTAAATTATAAACGTTTTTGTACGGTGCACTATGAGGTTGGTTGTACATGCTAGTTTGCTCCTTCATATATGTCTATGTTCGACATTTACGATTGTAATCATTACTACCACAAATGCCACAACACAACATGTAATTTGGTTTAGCTTCCGAAAACATGTCACCAAATCTCTTTCTAATGTGGTGATGTTGCCATAGGCATGGCTCATCATAGCTCTCATAAGAGTACCATCCACTCCATCCATCCATTGTAAGTTGTGGTTATGACAATAAATTTTAAATTCTAACAATATTTGACAAACTTAAAGTCAAAGTAGAGAAGTTTAAAAGACAATTAAAGTAGTGCTTGGTTAATAAGTTTAAGAATGAATCAATGGGTAAAGAATGAAATATTGGTGGTTGGTTATTTATTATCATTATAGGAACTTTCGAGCATTACTCGATACCCCCCATATTTGGGAGGAATGAAAAACATTCCTGATTCAGGAGTAAATGTCACAGGTGTGATAGTCTTTGTCATGCCTATAACAAGAAGTGTCACAGGCATGACACTTTTTGTCATGCCTGTGACAAACATCTTTTTTAATTAAATATAATTAATTAAAATATAGTTAATTAATTACTTAACTAATTACAATATAATTAATTAATTATATTTTTGTCTTTTTTAGTAATTAAATATAATTAATTAAAATATTAAAAATTGATATAAAACAAAAATTTAATAAATTTTTATTTTTAATATTTTTAACAAGCCAACCACTATTAATGGTAATGGTAATAATTCTTTCCTCTTAACCAACCATAATGATTATAATGATTATATTTTCTCTCATTTTTTACTATATTCATTCGCATTCCTATTACCATTCCCCTATGTGAACTAACCGCCCCTAAATGAATAACTTAAAATATAATAAGATATAATAAAATTAAAATAAAATAAGATAAAACAAACGCAAAATAATGGTAAGATTAATAGAATCTAGGTTTTCCTAATATTATAATCCCCAACAATGGTGTCAAAAACTTAATTGTTGATTTCCATACCAATATTAATATAACCAAAAGTGGACGACGTAGTTATAGCTAACACAAGAAAGTATAGGTTGATCTCATATAATTATTAATAATTACCTTTTTCATAACATCTAGCTTACGAATCAATTTTTTGGTTTTTACTTAAAAATAAAAATTAAACAAATAAACTAAAATTGGAAAAATTAATGAACGCAAGACGAAGGAAATTACTTAGGAAAATCAATATCAAATATTAACGTCTAGGTGATGATTCCCCCTAAAAATCATTAAATAATTAATATTTTATCATACAACTATATTTTTAATTATTGGACTGTGAAAATTCCTATCTTATTTTAATAAATCTCTCGAGACTACTAACAATTAGTCCATCAGTTAATTAATAGAAGTCTTTCTAGTTAAAACCCTAGGATTGCATTATCGATTTATGAATTCTGATATTAGGCTTAATCCTAATCCAAAGGATTTACGTCGACCTATCTTTAGGTTTGCAATCAACTTCTTTCAATTTTGGTAGATCTATTTATGCAAAATGATTTCTTAATCTCAATCATATGAAATCAAATCATGCACTAATGTTCTGAATATATTAGAACATGAATAAAACACATAATTAAATAGCAATAGATCATTCAACATAATTGCATTAAAGAAAATATCAAAACATATTGTTATACTAAACTAGGGTTTATCACACCTAGACATTAAACATATTTAGTTGATAATCGTAGAAAATGAAATCAAAGATAAAGATGCATAAAAACTAATAGAAAATAAAGAATTCATAATTCTAAATCTCCCTTTCTCTTCTATTGAATCTTCCTATAAGTTTGGGTTTGATGTAGCCTTCTATCAGACTCTTTTAAAGTTAACTTCAAGTTTTCCTCATCTTTCGATCAACATTATCGCCTCTCTGGATGCTTTATGTCTTAGATTTGCTATAAAATTTGGCTCTCCTTATATTTCCTCTACTCACATTCTTTTATAGTAAAATTAAGGGTTTCTAGGATATACATGGTCACTTCCACAAGCGTGTGAAAGATTGTATATAGTCAAAAAACACCTAAATTCACGATTTCACATAGGCATAGAGACTTACACTAGCAATATACATAACCATGTATCTCAAGATACATGAGCATGTAAATCACACAACCGGAAACCAATTTATTTAATCTTCACATGTTTATAAAGACTTACACCTCTCTATACATGGGCATCTAGGCCCTTTTTTGCTTTAAATCTTCATCTTATTCCATGATTTCATCCAAATTCTTCTTCTTTTGTTTAGAGAAGGAAATTATAACCTAAAAATGCACTTAGAGCAAATTGAGTACTAAATATGTAAGAAAACTATAAAATACCAAACAAAATAAATCAAATATAGGTGTATACTTATTGTCAAATATGCATATATCATATGCCTAGCTAGCAACTCCAACACAAAAGACAAAAGGAAGAGATCTTTTTAAGTAACATTGTTTAGCTTCTGATAATCGATACGGACTCTATACCTAGCGGCAGTTCTTATATGAATCAATTCATTCTTCTCATTGGGTATTATTGTCATTCCTCCCTTCTTTGGCACAACCTACATAGGGCTCACTCAAAAACTATAAGAAATAGGGTATATCACACTAGCATTTAAGAGTATTATTACCTATGCCTTCACCACTTACTTAATATTAGGATTTAACCTCCTTTAGGGTTATACCACCAATTTGATCTCCTCCTCCATCAAAATCTTATACCTGTAAAAGGAATGGCTGATTCCTCTAATGTTAGAGATCTTCCAAACAACAAATTAACTAAATCAACTAAATAATTTTTTACTAAAAAATTACCAATTGAATAAGGGATAGTAAAACTAGTTGGAACTTTGAGCTTCTTGGGCAATTTCTTTTGTATGATTGTTGAGCATTCTTTACTTAGGTTTACAGTAGCTACCTGCTTCAGCTTCCTGTTTTTAAATAGTAACTCCTTCAAGAATTTTGCATACTTTTGCATCAGTGAAAAAGTTTTTAAAAAAGGTAAGTTGATTTGAAGTTGCTTAAAAAGTTTAAGGAACTTATCAAACTGCTCATCCATATGATCTTTCTTCATCTTAGTAAGGTATGGGATGGTAGGCTAGAATTCAATAATTTTTGGAGGATGTGCTACTTCTTTAAATTTCTCTTTACTTTTTTGCTATTGTCCTCCTCACCTTGGATCTTGTTATTGACTTACATTTTCTTTTCGATCCAAATGCATGACGACCTTCATATGTTCTTTAGGATTTGTCTCAGTGGTCCTACGCAAAATCCCCTATGGTCTTTTGAAAATCAACTTTATAAGCTGATCGACCTAAATTTCTAAGTTAAGTATAAAAGCCTTATTTATTTAATGTCTTACAGGTAACTCTTGAAAAGGCATAAACATCATGTGTTCTAGATTTGACTTTTTAGCTTAAGGTAGACATTGCTGAAATCCTATTAGAAGGTTGTTCCTTACCTGCCCTTAAGTCCCCCAAGAGAAATTGGGGTTGTTCCTCCGCCTAGGACTGTATGCGCTGTTATATGGACTATTTTGGGGCCTAGGAGCATTCCTAGTGTAATTCACATCTTTGAATTGTAATGCTTCATAGTTTTGACTTAGATATCCTAGCCAACACACCTCTTACTGCATAACTTGAAACTAAGGATTCATAATCAATCTATTAATATTTTGGTTAAAACTTTAGCCTAGTTTGAAAAATATGCCACTGTACCTACTTTATATAGCCTCGTTGGCTTACTAAGAGTTGATAAAAAAGAGTACCATTGATAGTTGTTCATATCCATGTCTTCAATGAGGTCATGGGTTGCTTCTAGTGTTTTATTATTCAAAGTGCCCCTAATTGCTACATTTATCATCTACTTCATATTTTGATTAGCCCATTATAAAAGATTTGAATTTGTACCCATAATGGTATACTTGATGTGGGAATTTTCTAAACATCTCCTTGAATCTCTTATATGTCCCATTTAATGTCTCTAATTCAGCCTAGGAGTAAGAGGAGATGTCATTTATCAGTTTGGCAGTCCTTACTGGTATGAAGTACTTAAGAAGAAACTTCTTTGCTATTTTGTTCCACGTAGTAAGTGATGATTTAAGTAGAGAATTTAACCATTGGTTCACCTTACCTCTTAATGAAAATGGAAATAATCTTAATCTTATTGCATCATCATTAGCAGCATTGAATTTAAAGGAATCATAAATCTCCAAAAAGCTTGAGATATATGTATTGGGCTTCTCATCTCATAGTAGATCAAACTGAACATACTATTACACCACCTGAATTATAGTTTAATCTCAAAATTATTGGTGTTAACAGTTGGTCTCGTAATGTTGGGCTCTGGTCTCGTCAAGTTCACTATAGCATATTCAAACATAGTTCTTAGTTTTTCTGCTATGGTTCCTAATTCTTCAGTAGCAATATGATCTCCTAATTCCTCTATCTTCCAATCTAACTTGAACTTTTTGAGTAATGTTCTACAGAGATTTATATGACTTGTTCACTCAATCTCTAGATCTTAATCTACTAAGTTCGATGATTAAAATAAGTAATAATGGCTAGATTAATAAAAGTAAGGTTTTCTTAATATTATATCTCTACAATGGCACCAAAAACTTAATGCGCTTTCGATATTATAAATTTTAATCATAAATTCATGGTATAGATATAGCTAGCATTAGTAAGTATGGGTCAATCCTATAATGACTATAAGCACTAGTATTAACCTTTTTTTCTATTATCTAACAGCTGAATCAAGTTAGAGATTTACTTTAAAAATAACTAAACAAAGGTTTAACATAATTATAAACTAGGATGAAGAAAACACTACGATTAAATGATATCAAACAAGTAGTTCCTAGGTGGTGAATCCTCTTAAAATATCTTAAACATTAACCTTTTATCAAGAAATTAAATTACTAATCATTAGACCGTGGAAATTCCAAGGTTAATATCTTTCTTATGACTATTAATAACTAACTCTCGATTAATTAACTGAAATCTCTTTCTAGTTAAAACCCTTAAGATTGCGTTACTTCATTAATGAATTCCACTATTAGATTTAACCCTAATCTATAAGATTTACATTGACCTATCTCTATGTTTGCATGCAACTCCTTCCTTCTGTGGTAGATCTATTCAAATGAAAGGATTTGCCAATCTCAATCAAATAAAATCAAACAACGAAATAATATCTCTGACATATTAGCTCAAGAATAGAAACACAAAGTTAAATCATAATAAATCAATCTATTAACTTGCATTGAATAAAAGACTATATCACTCTATCCATCCCAACTTAGGGTTCATCACATCTAGGCACTAAACAAATTAGTTCCCAAACATATCTTCAAGTAATCTTCATATGAGAACTCTATTCAAAACTACTTCTTATTTCATTTTTCATTTTTTGGTGTCTAATCTAACATCATAATTTCCTTTTATAGCAAAAACTAGGATTTTTGGAATATAAATGACTATTTATCTCAAAATACCCTCAAAATTGTAATTTTACATGGTTGCAGAAGCTCACATAGGCTACATATATAGTCGCGTATTCACATATATGGGTGTGTATCTTCACACAGGTATAAATTGCTTCTTCGAAGCTTCACTAATTTATAGTAACTTACATAGTCTCTTTTCACGACTGTGTATCTCTAATTTGCTTCAATTCTTCCATTTTATGTCTTGATTTCACCTTAATTCTTCTCATGTTATTTTATAAAGGCAATTATCACCTAAAAACACACTTGGAGAAAAATAAGTAACAAAAATACCATAAAACTCTCAAATAACAAACAAAACACAATAAACATGATTATATAAATATAGTCAATTATTCATTTATCACAAATCATAAAGCTTAAGTTTGAAGTCTTACATGATAAGGTTAAAATTTGTCCCTAATTCTTATTTCAACAAAAAGGGATAATCCTAATCTAAAATCATCAGAATTAGGGTTTGGATCCATATGTTCAATGATTTTAACTCAAACTCTTTAGGCAACTCCAACCCCACAAAATCAACGCCAAATTAAATAATCATCATATGAGAACAGATTTTTAGAAGACAAAAATATAAAAATAAGAAGTGTAAAGTTGAAATTAATATTTTTCCATAACTAACACTATTGATCCCTCTAATTATTCTACAATCAATAAATAATTTAAGTCCCCAAAAACATATTTTCTCATACATAATACTATAAAAACAAAGACTAAAAGACTTGAGTTAGAAACTAAAAAGGCATTGTTGCTTTAGTAGGTGGTGATGGTGAGGGGTTAGAGAAGGTTTCAATAAAACCAAGAACACCATAAAGGAACTTATGATATTAAAAAGAATACAAAGACCATTAACATGATCAACAAAAGCTATGACTATTCCATTTTAATAGAGAGAGAGAGGTGAAAATAGGTTTTCTAATTTTTAAAACTAGTTGCAATAACATATAGAAACTAAAAATATGTGTTTCCAATTATGTTGTGATTTTTTATTACTTTTGGAAACAAAAAACCCCAACAGGAGACAAAAAAAACATGGTTTATTGTTCTCTTTCTTTTATTTTCAAACAAAAATAAGGAACGTGTAAGAAAAAGAGAAACAAATAGACCTTTAGTTAGTGTATTTTAGAATTATGTCTTTTAGTTCGACAGTTTGTAATTGCCTTTATAGTTGATTTGTTTGTAATTTTAATGATCTATTAATAGATAAATAAGTGAGGTAGATTTAAATTGTACATGTTGCAAGGTAAAAAGTTTAGTTTTTTAGAAATGTTGAATTAAATTAAGCTATAAAAGGCATACATAACTAATACCAGTATAAATCACATTGTAAATACAAGGGAGAGAATCACTACATGATTACATTTGGAGCATAATTAAAGCATTACAACTCAAGGCAGATGTTTATACCCTCCGGGCATTATTGAAATAATATAAGTCCAAATCCATGTGTCTATAGATGCTAATGTGAACTCTAATCAGTTGTAATAGAGATGTATTGAAATTTAGTTGGATTCTTTGGAATTTTTCATTTCCTCCTTGGTATTATAGGCATCCCAATATAGCACTTGGCAGAAAAAGAGTTCCTAATGTAGAATTCTGAATAGGTTTAGCATATATTTCTTTTCCTTAAATAAAAATTGTTAATGACTGTCCATTGGTTAGTTCCTTTGGAAGTTGTATTAATGACAGTCCAGTCCAACAAGTAGAGAACATTGATTTATATGAAAATATGATGGGATTGAATTGCTTTGATGGCCAAAAACTGGTATAGGATCACGTGGACAACTATAAAAGAGGCTGAAAGGTTGTAGTTGGTTTGTGAGGGTTATGGAACCAAAACTGTTGAATATTGCCTCTTCTTGATATGATTTAAATTCATTAGTTGTATCAGAAAGTCGTAAACCATGAATCTACACATATAATTGGGGAAGTTTATAAGACCTATAATGCCATTCAATCAGCTTATTAATTATTCCAGACTCACTAAAAGAAAACGGCACAATTTGCGACATTTAAAAACATCAAAAAATATAAAAAATATCACAGAATACAATTTGCAACGTTTTAAAAACGTAACAAATACCGTCGTCAAATGTGGTGTAGGCAAAAGGTTTCTGCGACATTCCACCTCATGGAAAATATGGACATTCCGCAACATTTTAAAAAAAGTCACTAAAAGATTGGTCTTTCTGTGACGTTTGTACAAAAACGTCGCAGATAGTTGTATTATTTTTAATTATTTTTTTCATTTTTTGAAAATCATTTTAATTTAATAAATTTTTAATTTTAATAATTATTTTTTAAAATTCAAAATTTTTTAAATCCTATTTGTTTAATAACTATTCAATATTATTTATGAATTTTATTTATTTAATAATTCTTCACTTTTTTAGTATAACATTAATTTTAATAATTATTCATGTATCACAAGAATTTCATGCCCGCAAGTAATGTATTATTTAATTACAATTCGCAAATATGTCATAATACACTAATTAATATGAATAGTAAAACGTCATAAGTGTATAGTAAATAGTCATATGTAACACCCCCACTGCTATAAGGTACATATCGGAACACCCTTATGACATTCTAGTACATACCTTATAACAACGGTGTGTTAACTATTACACTCACTTTATAACATGGCAATTTATCCCACTTAATCATGGCATCTACTATCATACAAGAAAGTCACCAAATTTTAAAGACAAATTTCCTCTTTTCATTTTATAAATCTGAATGTACATACATTGTAGCTTTCAAAAATCTGTACATGTACATCATCGTATCCTAATACAAAATATACTGTATAAAAGAGGAAATATAAAAGATCTAACTAAATCCTTCAGTCCAGCTGACCGACCTTTGAGCCATATCTTCTTCACAAAAGTACAAGAATTAAGCTTCTTGTACGGTCTCTCAGTAGCTAGAATCCTCTCTATATCCTGAAATGTCAACGTGGAATTTTGGGTGAGTTTTGCGAACTCAGATGAGGTGACTATCATCGATGGTTCACTCAATTCATGCAACATATCATTTCACATAACAGATAATTCACATCATTGCATTTTTCATATAATATCACATATCACATTTTCATTTAAGAGTAAGACAATTGCATTTCAATCAATCAAACATACTTAATAAAAATGTATATGAAATGCACATGTGACTCTTTACCAATTATTACGTTATTATGACCGAGTGCCTAAACTGTCCTATAAATATTGTAGATACTGGGCTCATTTATACTTTCCATTATCCGTTGGGGATACAGGGCTCATTTGACATAGTGAGCCTTTGGCTCTTAATCACATTCAGAGCTTTGAGCTTGTTTTCGGTGGTTACTTAGGTCACAACTCTCATTATCAGATCATGTATTCATGTATGGAATGCATCTCATAATCAATCAATCAATTCAAGAAACAATTAGTCCCTCCCATTCACATACAAGTAGCACTTTAATAACTCATCCATACATCACAATTATCGGACCTTCATGTCCGACTTTCAGAACACAACATTACACATTCATAGGATAAGTCAAAACAGAATTTATCATAACAATAATTGAGTGAGATCATCTAGGTTACTCACTGCTTGCTTCCAAAGCTATTGCCTCGAAATTCTAGCAACGTTTGCTCCTCTAAACAGGCAATATACACAGATCACACTTTAGCATAATTATAAGAATTCATTTACACACATGTATATATATGAAATATGTACAATGCATGTTCATGATAATCCCGGGTATCTTTCCATTATTCTCATCACATAATCATACATATTTCCAAACTCACATAAGTATCATTTATACTTATGGTTTATATCTCAATAAAACCATAAAAATCAAAATTCATAACTCATTTTTTCAATTCAGATTTTTCCTAAGACACACTCCATGATCAATCTAATAATGAAAATGAAGTAATTCTAGGGTACTTTCTTCTAGAACATTGTTCATCTATCTCTTAAGTTTCTAATGACACAAAGATCATTTAATTTCGTTCAGTATCCTATGAGTTATACTCACAATACCACAGACTATGTATAATTGAACTTTTGGCTAGTTCATAATCATACCCTCAAATTGTACAACTCATAACTTTCGACTCAGATATCTAAAAATTACAAAATTAATACCAAATGAAATATAAGAGAATGGAATACAACTTTTGTGAATATACCTTTGTATGATTCAGCCTATAACCATTTAGTTTTTATGAAAAAAATCAAGATATAATTTCTATCTCAAGTAGTACTACAACCTCAATCAAGACTAAATTTCGTACCAACTTTTGAAAGTATTAGAGATATAATTAAGTTTATACTTCTCAAGAAATTGTACAATTATGGCTCTACTTTAATTAGAATTAAGAATCACCTCATTTGGAAATCTACAGCTCAAGATATCATCAAAATACCAACACATGTTCAATAAAAACATCACCCGCATACAGCCCTCGAGTCGCGACTGTCATAGCTCACCAGCAGATGTTGCAATTACGATGTGTCATGATCACGACATTCCATGTTCTGATCGTGACCTGCTTCTGAACCGCTACACTCCTTCTCCTTTCTTTTATTTTTATCCAAACTTCACTTCCATTTTAAGCCTAGAAAACGGAGTTTTTAGGCAAAGTCTTCTTCTAAACAATTGTTCACCTATGTCTTAAGTTTCTAATGAACCTAAGTTCATACAATTTAGCTCAGTATTCTAAACGTTATACACAATTTACTACATACTATTTAGAAACAGAGACATAATCCAAAAATTAACTTTAAGAAAAATTTCAAAACTTTTAGAGATAGAATTCAAACTCGATTTCTTCATGACAATTGCATCCATTCCTATCTAGTTTAATATATATCAACAATCATCCTATTTGGATATCCATAGGTCAAGATATGTCTAAAATATAGATGCATGTTCCGTAGAAACACTACATCTAAAACATTTCCAGCACACTTCATCATCAATTTCATCCTAATTCATCTCTTTTGCTTAGTCTATCATTTCTAACTTATATCATCATCATTTCCTCTTCATTTATACCCCAATTACAGTTCAATATCATCTATACACAAATTAAAAATCCATACTTGATCATATATGCCAAAAATAAAACACATCATATACACATTCATCATAATGACCTTTCTATCTCAAAAATCAACTTAACAACAACTTTTCAATTATCAACAAATCATATACTGAAAACAAGACATCAATAATCTTTATTCTTCATCCACAACACATACATATAAATTCATGACAAATCCATCAATCTCAAATTACTCATCATAAATATTCCATTTAGACTAACCCATGAAGATCAACATGTAACTAACTTGATTTAGCACCAAATCCTTCAAGAGAACACCAACCCTAGCTTCTCATACAACTCACGTAGATCATTATGGAGGTTGGAAGGTTGGGAGGTTAGGTCTTTAGTGAGAAATGCAGAAGATAACAAGATAAGGGTAGCAAATGAAAGATGATCATGAAGGAAGATAGAAGAGAAGAGATGTAGAGGTCACGAAAATGAGAAACAAAAATGAAGAAGAGAGTCACAAAATAAGTAAAGAAAGCAAGAATGAAAAGCAATTAAAATGGTCTTCCCAAGTTAAGGAAATCACGGAATAAGAGATAAAGGCATGGCTTGGCAAGTGACATTCCTCACTTGCCACATGTCATCTCCTTATAGCTTTACTAAGGTTTTCTCATTCAATTTGTACAATCAACTCCAATTTCTACTCCAATTGTCTCTAAATTTTAATGACAGACGTCATTAAATCCCAAAGTCATTAATAAAAATTTTCACTTCCATTTGACTCTTAATTCTACTGCTATTTATTAATTGTCTTGCCATTTGGCATTTTTCCTAGTCCAAAAATTACCCAAATTTTCATAAATTTTTCTAAAATTCTCCAAACATTCTAAATTATTAAATACACTCTCCAAATCAATTTTCAACAAAATCACATTCACAATTCAATTATAAATCAATTATACCCAGAAAGTCTATGAATGCATGTATAATTATTTTCATGTGCAAAAAAAGTATGCGCATATCATATAATGCATAAGCATGAAATACATTTTCTAATTTCTTAATAATCTCTCATATTTACTATTCTAGCCTCAACATAGGTAATTGGATGTTACATCATAAGTATATAATATATCAATATGAGTACATATATCTAACCAAACGAATATTATGTGTAGAACATAAAAGTTTCAACAGTCTTTTTGTTGTTCAAATTCAAATCTTTATTGTTCGACTTCAATAGTTAGTCGATCCTGTATTTGTTTAACTTTTATTCAATTCATCGACTTGAGATTGTAACTCTTGATTACCCTTCTTCGACTCCTCTAGTTCATCTCAAACTCTCTTTTTGACCGAAGTCTTCCCTTATGGTCGAGGCCTAACTCCTATGCCAACAATATAATCTGATATAGTGCCCAAGGCTTTGTCGCATGCTTCATCCTCTGTCATCGGATGACCTTGTTCTATTGAATCTGTCAATTACTTAAACATTAGTTCTTGAAAAATTAAGAATTAATTAGATACACAGTCTCATTTAAGAAATATTTGTAAATGAACTATGTACTGATCCATTTTTCTCTGCATTCGATAGTTGTCCATTCATCATAATGAGTGTGATACCATAGCTTCATCCGGTCACACTCTTCTCCATCTTTGTCACTCTGTTGTATAGAAATGTATTACTAGTAATATTTATTATAAATTTTGAATCAATCAAAGTAAAATATAATTAAAAAGATAATAACTCACAATCTCATGTTGTATCGCTTCAAAGGCCTTAGAGCTAGAGTTTGGTCAACATTTGACCTGACTCCTAGCCAGTTTGGCTTTTTCACTTTTTTCCTAATCGTAAACGTAACAAAATCTATTATAATGTCTATAAATCACAATTAATAAATGTAACATCCCCTCACCTATGGCAAGGGTATTTTGGTAAATTGGATCGGGTTAGGAGTGTTTAACTATGTAGTGATATATTCATGCATTCATATATGCACATAAGTAGCAAATAGTGAATTTTTGCACATGTAAATGCTTGTACATGCATTC
>JANZXR010000172.1:24428190-24444185 GCA_027575705.1 Erythroxylum echinodendron | reverse complement strand
ATTTTGAGTAATGAAAAGAGGAAGAGTTTGGTTTTAAAAATCTTGTGATTTACAATTACTATTTTAATTATTCAATTGTTATGATGCCATGTGGAGTATTATAGTGATTACATGTAGCGCTCCCTTATCATAGGATATGTATCGGAATGACCTACGGGCGTCCCGGTGCGTACCCTATAGTGAGGGGTGTTACAATAAATACTAAAATGTAATCAGTTTTTAATAAAGTTGTGACATTAAGTTTTGTGATCAAATTAAGTAACCTTTATAGCTGATTGCTCCCAATATTCGCATAAATCCATCCACTCCGCCACTGTCACATTATGCGGCTCAACATCCTTTCCGTGCTTGTTATAGTGCTTTTTTAAATGATATCTTTGATCTTTAGACCTTAAAGAAAGAAACTTCTTGACAGCAGCGTGTACTTCATTGTCTGACCTTATTCCTTTGACTTCCAAATTTTGCTGCAAAAAGTTATAAATTATTGGTCAAAGCTTTAGGCATATGGAAAATACGTATAAATTAGATGGTTTTATAATACATATGTCTAACTTATCAAATGCAATGTCCAACTCGTCATTGGTTATTTTTTTCCTTTTTGTTCTTACGGGTAAGGAAGTTTGGGATACCACACCAATCTCACTCGATAATTTGGCAGACTGTACAGAGTTGGTTGGTCATCCTTCAGCAGGGGAGATCTCTATCTCTAATCTCTTACCTATCGCCTTATTAATCTTTGCTAATCCGTGTCCTTTTGTGACTCCCCTTGTCTTTTTCGGATCCATGCTTTTGTGACTCCCCTTGTCTTTTTCGGATCAATCGTGGATCCTAAAATATAGCAAAGGAATATTTTACAATAAGCATATAACATACTCTTAATTGGTTAGATAAAAAAAATTATTAAACTTATACGTTTTACTAATATTACGTGAAAGATCATACCTGCAGTGCTTGTAGAGGTATCAAGTGGTAATGGTTCCTATGAATTTTTACCCGACTCTAGGTTCCCTGTGTGGCTGACGTGAAGTATGAGCACTAATACTGGGAAGAATAGTGTCCTTTACTAGTAGCTGATTATAAGAAGCTAGAGGCATCTCTTGAGAAGTTGATGGAGAACTAATATTACGTTGCATATTGAAAAGTTGTAGATACTTATCTTTAGGATGAGTAATAGGCACAGATGTGACATCTCTTGATGTTGGAGTAAGCTCACAAGGTGCAGGTGTGTGATATTCTAGCTGTGTAGGAGTAGATGGCTCATCAGTTACACTTCCAAAAAGCTCACGGTACCGCGACTGCAGTTATGTTGGTACTAAGCTGCTTGGTGCAGCCTTATTCTTCTTCTTGGGTAGACCAGGTCTTATGTGAATCACCTGCATTAAATTCGAAATTAGATTTCAATGATACTATTAATTGACCACCAGAAAGCACAAACTGAAAGTATAGATTTGTCTCCACCAGCTTTATTCTTCTAAGGAACAGAAAGCACAAACTCAAAGTATACATGCATGCCATTGAATTTTGACTATGGATGAAAATGAAAAATCAAATACGCTTTCAAAAGCAATTTACAGTATGTAAGTTCAAAATGCTTGCCGCTGAAACTTTCATGAGAGATCACTCCATCAATAACAAACAACCAAATACAAATGGATTAAAGACAATAGAACAACATTTACATGCATATACACCATGTCTACAAAGATGCATGTTTTTGCTAGTATTCAACAGAATTAGTACATATTGCTATCAAGAAAAATTTAGATAGTGCCCTTTATACTGACTTAACTAAGCCATATTCTAACATTTAGATAACCTAGAATGCTAATATCAAATAATTTTTCTTAAGGATCTCAGAAATAAGATGATGCTGCTTTCATTTTGATCCACAACATAAGAAAAAAATCAATGAAACATGTTAAATGTATTTTGACGCAATCACAAGCATTGCAAAATTGAGGATTCAATTTTGAAACTAGCAGTTTGCTTATTTTGATAGGCCAGAGATCATTTGTCAAATCTAGGAAAACGAGAGAAATAAGCTCTAATATTTTTGTACTTCCCTTTATCTTTACTAGTATTATGAGGTTAAAAATATGACTTGAAAGGATAATAACAGTAGAGATCTAGAGAAACAAAAATGTATCTTCAGCCCTTTGCTTGCAATGTCATAACTCATAGACAATCTTAACAAAAAAATCACTAATTCGAAAAAATAAAATATAAACAAGCACTTCTAAATCAATCCAAAAGTATAGCTATATAAAAATGCTAACTAATATTACAACAAGGTTATAATCAATTATGATGTCCAACTGATAAAAACAAATGAGAAAATGAAGGAAAATCAAGGAATAAGTGTAACTACATGATGATAAAAAATTTATCAGATTATATGACAAGAGTTTACCTATAGTTCAGAATTCTCCGAAATGCTAAATTAGAACAAATCACGAGGTGTAATGATGGAGATGCAAAATCTTTAGCATAGAACCACTGTGTTTTTACAAGTTAATCATCCATTTAGAATAAATAATCAGTAAAACATCATTACTTCATCCTAAAATGACAATTCTTCCTATTCTGTTGAAAGCAACAAGCTAAGAGATTGCTCAATACACAGTTTGTAAGCATAAGCAAATCAGAGTCAGTAATCAATACTATCCTACTAACAAACCATACAGAGAAAGGTTTCAGATGTGCTAATAAGTGAGGTGTCAAGGTTGAGGACCAGAGGTTGACAGTGTGAACATTCTCTGTGACTGATGGATACAGTAGGTTGCAGGGCTTCCAAAACTTTGCAAGGCTTTACAGCCAAAGCCAGCATGTAACATGGCTATATCATTTTGTTTTGCAAAGGATATTCTCTACACATCTATAACACAGCATGTAAAATAGTTTCAAGTGTTATAAAACTTTGATATAATGCTCAAGTTAAGGACTCCAACAGCAACAACAGAAGTAAAAGCAAAATATAGAGAGAAGTAAAAATGTAATATTATCTTTTATTCTAACAAAAACAATAAATGTTCAATTGCATCATAAGAATTTATTCATCACCGTCATCGGTGGACGCTTCCAAAACAAGATCACATTCATTCTCACTACTAGCTGTCTCTAAGTCCTCCAATTCATCATTAAAATGTTGTTCAGAATTCAATAAAACATTATTTATTACATCAAATGCAATATCATTTTGATCTAAAAACTCTAAGGAACATTCCTCGACTTCCACTATAACTTCATCATACTCTTCAACATCATTTGAACCTTCTTCATTACTATGCAAAAGGATATCATACGCACATCTAACTTCATATTCTTGAACAATCTGCCAATTTAAACCGAATAACAAATGTTCCACGTAAAAGACTTGCTTCGCTTGGTTTGCCAAAATAAATGGGTCATCCTTGAACCATAATTTAATTACATTGATGATTTTTACAATACCATTCCCTCATATTTGAATTTCCAAGATCGTACCATTTGCACTTAAACAGCACAACATTTTTATCCCTAACATATTCAAGCCTTATAATATCTATCAGTAGCCCATAAAATGTAATATTATCTTCCCATATTTTCCTAACGCTGCAACACCACTATTTTGTGTAATCCTACGCAGATCACAGGCTTCAGTGCAAAATTACATGCCATTTGTATTGCATACAGTATACTTTTGCACCAAACTATGAGGTCCATATGCTAATGCATACAAAGATTCAAAGATACTTCCTTGACGGGAGCTAGTTAATGTCTTCATCTATAACAACAAATGAAAAAATCAAATATGTATTTAGTAGAATCTATATATAATTATTAGTGTAAACCACATACAAATTATAATCTCACCCGCTACTTTAACCATGAAGAAAATTGTTCTCTATGTCTCCTGTCAACATATAATAGACTTTGTTGCCTCAACTCATCTATGTGCTCACTATGGATGAAAAAAAATTCAATCAATATTATATGAAATATCTCTATTTATTACATATCTTAATTTCACAATAGGTTAGAAAAACTTACTCAATAAAGGGCTTAATCTCATGAAAATTCATAAGACATACCAATGTGCAATCTCAAGCTCATCTATAGAAAGAGCAATTGTTTTGCCAGCACCAATCGGCTTACATCATTGGAAGAACACTGATATGTCACTACCATCTACCATATCATTGATTCGCTCTGGCATGTTGAAGTTGGTTTCAATTCCTTTTAGATACATTGAGCAGAATGTCAGCACTCTTTAACAACATACGTTTCGGTAATCGACCCTTCTGGACGTGCTTTATTCCTAACAAATATCTTTAGTGTACCTAGGAATCTTAGCAAATGATTAACCATAATTAGATAGGACACTATTTAGTTAACTTTTAAGAGTGATAGGATAATTTTAAATAATACCTCTCAATTGGATACATCCATCTATATTCAACTGGTCCACCAAATAAGGCTTCTTTTGGCAAATGAATAGTCAAATATACCATGACATCAAAGAATGCCCGTGGGTGTATCATTTCAAGTTTGCATAAAATTGAAGTTATCTCATCACACATCTTCTGTACGTCATCCTTATTCAAACGTCGTCTACAAATTTGGCGAAAGAAGTCCCCCAACTCAATTAAAACACTTGTCACATCTTTATTCAAGATAACACATGTGCCTAATGGAAGAATGCTTTGTAACAGTATATGACAATCATGAGACTTAAGTCCAGTAATCTTCCTTTCATCAACATTAACACATCTAGATATATTAGATGCGTAACCATCTAGAAACTTCATCTGCTTTACAAACTCACAAAACTTCTTCTTCTCATCGTAAGACATTGTATAGCATGCTGGAGGTTTTGATACAATCGTTCCATCAGTTGCTCTTTTCAAGTGTAATTCCTTTTGAATGTTCATATCTTCCAAATCAAGTCGAGCCTTGATTGTATCTTTGGTTTTACCTTCAACATTCATCAAAGTACTAAGGATATTGTCATCATAAATATTCTTTTCTATATGCATGACATCAAGGTTATGCCTCAATCTTAACTTATGCCAATATGGTAGATCAAAAAGAATTCTTTTTTTATTCCAATTTAACTCTCCTTCCAATCTCGTTATCCTTTTATTGCTGGGGTGCTTTCCATAACATATATTCTGCACATGATATAATTGATCCACCATATCATCTCCATCTGGTAAGTTAGGTATAGGTTGATGATCACTCTTGCCATCAAACTTCTTTCTTTTTCTTCATGGATGATCGTAAGGAAAAAAACGCTGATGGCCTAAGTAACCAATCTTACTTCTTAACTTACAAGAAGGAGTGTGTTTGTTACAAATAGGGCATGCCTTATAGCCTTTAGTGCTCTACCCAGAAATATTACCATAGGCTGGAAAGTCGTTGATAGTCCACAACAAAGCTACATGCATTCAAAAATTTTCTCCTTTTGAAGCATCAAAAACATCAAAACCGTTCTCCCATAACTCATTTAACTCATCTACTAGTGGTTTCATATAGACGTCAATGTCTTTACCCACCGCTTTCGGACCTAGAATAACCAGCGATAGCATAAAAAATGACTCATCCGTACACATCTAAGGGGGTAAATTGTATGCTAAGAGAACAATAGGCCACACGCTATATGAAAGTGACAAATTGTCATGTGGATTGAATCCATCTGTTGCTAAGCCTAGTATAACATTACGTGGTTCTCTAGCAAACTTAGGATATAGCTCATCAAAGCTCTTCCAAGCTTTTCCATCAAAAGGATGAACCATGGTATTTATAATTAAATAAGAGATATTTAATAAATAAGATATTGGATCTTATTTGATTGTTGTTATGATTAATTGGTATTTAATTAGAATTAATTGTTGTTATAATTAAAGTTTAATTGAAATTATAATTTAATTTCAATTAAATTACTAAAATGTTTAAAACCTATTATATATAGACCTAAGCTTTAAAGGAGTTGGCACTCCTTGACTAATCCTTTCTGCAACAGTCATAGAGTTCTTTTAATACATTTTTTTAATACTGTTAGATAGCAAACACTTGTACGAATATTGTGGTTGAGATGAGCAAGGTTTGGAAATAGTTTGAGGTAAATGACAAGATAATAATCAAACTAATAAGGTACAAATTATAATTCTTGCTTTTATTATGATTTATGTGTTAATTATTTTATAGAATCTAAATGAGACTTATATTCGAGAAATCAAAGGCCTTGTTTGGTAAATGACTTATTAACCACTTTTTAATGAATTGAAAAGTTTTAGCTGTTTGATCATGTTAAACTGCTGATATTATGTTTGGTAATCAGCTGATTAGGTTAGCAGATTGAACCCAATCCACTGATTTTGTAAACGCTACTATAAGGAGCATTTTCTTCTAGCAGTTGAGAAATTAAGGAATTAAAAAATTATTTTATCCAAAAGTTATTACAAATTAATCAAAGAGATAGAGATAAAGATAAATTTTTGACTTAAGTTGTACAAATTTTAAAAAGTTAGTCATCAAATTAAAAAATTAAAAATTTAGTATTAAATTAAAATTTTCAAAAAATTAAATACTTTTAAATTTTATCATCTCTAATTATATTACATTAATTAGTATTGTATAGACCCGATATTTAGGTTCCTTTTATATCAATATTTATAATATTATTATCACTTGAATATCGTGTTTAATTTAATTCAATTTAATCTAGATTTAATAAAACAAATTTAAATTAATTTTTTTATCTAAGTTTAAATTTTAAGAGATTAATATAAATAGTTTTTTAAATTTTATTTTAAATTAATATATTTAAATATATAGTTTCAATTTTTAAAACTAAAATAACAATATTTCCTTAAATTAGAAATTAAATCGGTATAATTTTTACAAACCCAATTTCATATTAAGCTCATTGGTACTGCATTTAAGGAAAAACTCCTGGAGTGATCCAACTAAACTCATTGTTAAACTTATTTTTAGTAACATTTTAGTGATTTCTCAAGTTTTTCAGTTGGCCTTGCTAATCTAAGAGAATTTTGAGAAGTTTTTAATCGAATTTATTCATCATTGAGAAGTTATATTGAGAGGACTTTCGATATTCTTAAGGGTCGATAGAAGATATTGTAAAAAAATGATGGTATTGACTTATTTTGCTCTTTCTAAGTTCTCATGAGAATATTTTAAGAAATACTAAGATATAAATAGCTAATACTAATGTCCTTATAAATTTTTTTAGTCATACCATCATATGTTATTTTACACATAAACATTTAATATTAAACAAGTAATTTTATCAAACGTCTTTAAGTAAATTACTGATATTATCCGATGGGCAAATAAGATAATATTAATCTGTTGTTAGCTAACTGCTGATAGAATTAGCTAATAGTTAATATAATCTATTGATTGCTAAACAGGACCAAAATAAAAAAAAAAGATTCATAATTATTTCTATGTAAACAGTATCAAATTCCACTCTAATTTCCAAAGTGTAGCCCCAAGTTACAAATCAGATGTCTACCTGGGTCCATAAAACTCAACAGCCATTTTATTTCGCCTTCTTGTCCGTTATGACCATCCGCATTATCCTTTTGGTTAATAAGGCTGATAAGTTTGATTTATCATACAAATATATTTTGTTGCCAAGAGGCATCACTATAATTAAGTGAGCAGACCGTACTTAAGATTAAGATTTCTTACTAAAATTTAAATTTGATCTTAACGGCATGTAATATTCAAATAGTCTCCTCATATTATGAATGTCATTCTACTTTATCCTTAAATAGACAAAACCACTACTTTATGTCAGAGTTTTGTTAAACCTAAACCAATTAATTCTCGTTGAGTCCTGTTATACATGAAATTATTCAAACTTAGCGGTCATAATCTGTGGTGGAATTACAACTGATTAGTATATGTAATGTAATGATTTTTAATTCTGACAACTGATTAATATATTATTTTGCATCTAATGCAACTCATTAGCTTACTTGTACTCTACAGTGCCACGTCCGGAGGCATTTTAGATAGAGCTGTTGAAGCAGAGGACAGAAAACATATCTTGAGGCTGTTAATGCTTTTGTATCCTGTGTGCTTCTATTGAAGGAATAACATACCAATTCCAAGAAGTTTCTGTTCTTAGATGAGTATAGAGTTGTATTTACATCATGCTTTTTCTGCTATGAGCAGGATCATGTAAAAGGATACCTTCAATTGTCTGCCAAGACGAAGATATACTTTGCTATAGCTGTTTTTTATTTTTTTTGGGAAATCGATTTCTATGTCAAAGTTGACGATGATGCTCATGTAAACATAGGCAGACTCACTTTTTTTTTGGTACCATGTCTTTTTATGACTTGAAGATGATTATTTTGTGTTTTTTCTTATTATGTGAACTTAAATGATGGAGCATAAGATGATGATCTGAGGATGTAACTCTCCTTGGCTCGTAAAATTACTTCAGCTGAAAATCACTAGGGGAAACTCTAGTGAGCCATCCAAAAGAAATCAAGGGCATGAAAGCTGGTCATGTCCCCAATCAGAAGTGAAAAATTCTGGGAGACTTGGATAAATGATCATGCTGTTGAACAGGGGAGAGAGACATCATATTGGAAATTTGGGGAGGCGGGAAATAAATACTTTGGTTATGCCACAGGTCAGTTATATGTCATTTCAAAAGATTTGGCTTCATTTGTATATCAATAAACCAGTTAGTTGCAGTTATTATGCCCTTTCTGATTTTATATAGTAGCTATTGTGATGGTTATTATGCTCTCGTATCAGGCATGTTCTGCACAAGTATGCCAACGAGGATGTCTCGTTGGGATCTTGGTTCATTAGATTTGAATCAGACTCGCCCTGTTAAGGGGTAATTCAATATCTTTTGATGATTCCTTAGATAGGGTCCATATTATTGCCTTAATCCTAAAGGTTCAGTAGACTTATTAGGATCCAAACTATTTCCAGCTACAAAACTTTGCCATTTAGAGGGAAAAGTAAGAGGTGTTTTATGCTTAGTCAGGCTGTGACATCTAACTGGAAAGACCATAAGCCTTAATGCCTCATCTGTGAGCCCAAGTTGGATTTAATCATTGCTGGCTATTGATCCTCAATGTTACTTACTGACGCCGAGTGTGAACAGAACGATCAGACTGGCAAAGTCTGATAGGATAAAGGAGGTCCATTGGCGGTGTGAGGAAGGTGAGAATGCTTGAATTGGATCATTATTTAACAAAGCTACTAAGACTTGGATTGGATCTCTTTGTTCTTACATGTATCAGATATTTTAGTTGTAAAAAGAACGTCAGATCGACTACCAGGCTAGGACTTGAATGAAAAGGAAGGAAATGACAAAAAGGGCCATGAAGATGCAAAACGTTAGATATAAAGAGAATCTAAGACCCACCGTTTTAAAACAATGCTTCCTCAACTGTCCTTGCTTGGGACCAGAATAATTAAGAGAATCTAAGACCCGCCATTTTAAAAACAATGCTTCTGATATTGTTGCAAGGGTAGTTCTTTTACTTCACTTCCTTTGATGGCCTACATTACTGCTTCGTTTTCCCCTCCAAGTTACCGTGTTTCTGACTTATAGGCGGCCTAAAGTTTATGTTTTGCAATCTATACGAAGAGTAAAAATCAGTGCCTGCAAGAGCAAAGAAAGAAAATTGTCGACCTAGATGAATAGCCACAGTCATTAAGTAAGCGAGTCGCATCTTCAGCATGAAAAACCACATCTTATACGGAATTAGAAAGTTCTGTCTGGCCTCCCGACATTGTCAGAGATGTTTATCACTTGAGAAGAATTCATCAGTCGGCAGTAAGCTTTCAAGTTCGAAAACCAACAAGCTAAAAATTTCTGTATCCTGCTTTCTTGTAACGTGCCTCGAAGAATGCAAAACTCTTTGGTGAAAGTGATATCAGAAAAAAATAAAAAGAAATAAAAAGCTATGGCAAATAAATAAAGACAACAGTGAAAGGCTTAATTCAGGAAAGGTTCGAATTTCACGGAAGCTGACTACTGGGGGATAAATGTTGGATCTCTGACAGTTGTAAGATAGATGATGGGTATGTCATCTAGGGCTCACCTTCTTACACACCAAATACTGAAAAATTACCTGAGATTGAACGCTACAAAATGGTGTATTCAAGCAGTGTTACGTGATATTGGCACGGCTCAATCAAAAAACAGAGCCCAAAAGATATCTGAACGCTGTTTTCTTATTGAACCGGACCAATATCCCGTTATAGGACACTCTTAAGCCCCTACAATGCTTGGTTTCAGCATCTTGTCTACGACTTTCTCCTACGAAACAAACCAAAAAGTTATCAGAAAGCAAGTGAACGAAAAAAGAAGGCATATCTAGTAGAGAGACTTGAAAAAGAACCTCTAATTATTTAGTTGAGTTCATGTGCGTACGCTCACTACACACAGAACATGCAGATCAAAAGAGTACCACAGGTATATTTCACCGTGAAGAAGATGAGAGCAAAAAGAGCAGAAAAAGTTTGCGTCTGGGATATCATGTAATGCACAGCCGAAGGCACCAACTTGCGTCTTTAAGAAGGTAGAGCTAAGTAAAAAGAAACAAAAAGAGATGGCAGATGGTGGAAGCATTGAAGAAGTCACATTAACATCTCCAACCACCCAACAAGAAGGGAAGTTGGAGTATTAATTTAAGAAGGTACAAGAATCGTGAAAAAGCCCAAGGAGACAAAACTGGAGTTTTTAATGCAGTGAATTTATAACTGATACGGGTAGTAGGAAACGGAAGGATGTTTGGTTTTGTTCAATTAGACATTAATGTGCCCACGAAGAAGTGATACCAAATAGAAATACTCTGTTTGAGTTTGCTTTTCTGGTACAAACAGGACTTTCCATGAGGCAAGTCGTAGGTACAGTAACATTATCACTCTTGTCTGCCTGCAATTATTTCGGAAAGATTTGTCTCATAACGTAATGTGATCCTTAGACTTTCATTAAATTAAGGGTTAGTAAATGGGATATAAAGTTCTTTAAGATCATCCCTAAGGCCAATTCAAAATTAGTTAGCTGATACTGTTCCTGTTCATCAGATAGATTCAGTTGTTAAATCTTGGAACAAGGAAGGAAATTCTTACCAAGAGAATTTATCGAAGTGAAAAGAAAAGACTAGAACAACAAATATATTGTTTTGAATATATAGGTGTTCCAGGCAAATAATTTTCGAGATATACAATAGTTTTAGTAATTCTTTTACATTTGTATTGATCAATAATGTTAGAAGTAAGATTTAAGAAAAAAAATGGTTTTATGGAGAATATTTTAGATTAACAATTACAAATCATCTTGATATAAGAGAATGTCACTTCTTATTTGTTCTCTCAATTTTGTACTTTAATTTGTTTTCACCAATTTCATTTTTTATTTAATATAAACAAGGCTTATACAAGATTACAAGGTGTGGACAAAGATAAAATTGGCAACATCAGCATATACAACACTACCAAGTGTGGACAAAGTTACAAGTAGCAACATCATCCATATAAGATTCCTATATGTGCCAACATCATAGCCAACATTAGGGCAAAAGTCACAACAGGCTCTAGTTGATCTTCACGCATATGCTTGTAACTTACATGCTTTGTGAACCACCAAGATTTCTCTAATCTAGTGAATGGTTTTATCAGCTAGAGCATGTTTCTCCATGGAGGTTTTTTTTTTCTGAAGCCTGTTATTTATATTCCCTTCAAAGTGCATAAATAGAATAGTTAAAAGCTAAAGCTATCTTAAATATACAACCACCCTGAATTAATCTTATAGCGTGATACTTGCCCATATACGTATGTTTATCCATTTAATTTCACCATAATACACATGCAACAGTTGCTAGATTCTTGACAATAAAACTTGGGAGTAGGATGCATTAGAAAAGTAAGTGAGATGTAGTTTCAAAAGAGGACTTAAAGAAGAGGCAAAGATGATCCTGATTATCAGAGAATCTATCTTTGGTCTTTAGTCTATGTCTAATAGCTAACCAGTTGATGAAGAAAGCTTTAGGGATTAGAGTCCTTGCCCAAATTAAATCAAACCAGAAGACCTTTAGTGACTGAGCTTTGACAATATGGAAATAGTATTCATTCTGAACCTTAGTGAAGCATTCTCATCCAAATAACCCTATCTTCTCTAGAGGATTAGGGTTATAAAAAGGAAGATACCGTACAATGCTATATAAGCCCTTGGAAACTGCAGGCCCAATTCCCTTAAGAAATAATAGCACTTACCTTGGGTATTACGAAGGATAGGCCTTCACTCCTATACAAAGGTCCTATCACTACAAGAAAATAAAACAATTTGTGACGTTTTTAAAACGTCACAGAATGTCAAAAAATGTCACAGAATATAATTTGCGACATTTTAGAAAACGTCACAAAAAACATCGCGGAATGTAGTGTAGGCAAAGGGTTTCTGCGACATTTTACGTAAAAACATCACAGAAAATACTGACATTTCATAACGTTTTTAAAAACGTCATTAAAAAATTGAACTTTCTCTGTCACATTTCACGACATTTTCTGGAAGCGTCGCAAAAAGTCACATTCTGTGACATTTCTACAAACATCGCAGAAAGTATCATTCTGCGACGTAATATAAATGTCGCAGAATGTTTTAGAAAAACGTCGTAAATACACTTATTTTCTTTTAATTATTTTTTATTTTCCAAAAATAATTTTAATTTAATAACAAAATTTTCAATTTTAAAAATTATTTTTAAATAACAAATTATTTAAAATCTTATTTATTTAATAACTATTCAATATTATATACGAATTTTGTTTATTTAATAATTCTACAATTTTTTTATATATCATTAATTTTAATAATTATTCATGTATCACAAGAATTTCATATGTGTAGACAATTTATTATTTAATTGGAATTCCCAAACATGTCATAATACAGTAATTAATATAAAAAGTACGTCATAAATTTATAATATATTAATATGAGTACATATATCTAATCTAAACGAATATTATGTGTAGAACATAAAAGTTCCAAGAGTTTTTATTGTTGTTCAAATTCAATTCTTTATTGTTCGACTTCGGTAGCTAATCGATCCTACATTTGTTCAACTTTTTTATTCAATTTATTGACTTGAGATTGTAGCTCCTAATTAACCTTCTTCGACTCCTCTAGTTCGTCTTGAAGTCTCTTTCTGACCGAAGTCTTTCCTTGTGGTCGAGGCCCAACTCTCATGCCAACATCATAATCAGATCTAGTGCCCAAGACTTTGTTGCACACTTCATCCACTGTTATTGGATGACCTTGTTCTATTGAATCTGTCAATTCCTTATACATTAATTCCTGAAAAATTAAGAATTAATTAGATACACAGTCTCATTTAAGAAATATTTGTAAATGAACTATGTACTCACCCATTTTTCTCTGCATTTGGTAGTTGTCCATTGACCTTTCTTTCATCATAATGAGTGATACCATAGCTTCATCTGGTCACACTCTTCTCCATGTTTATCAGTTTGTTGTATAAAAAATATTATTAGTAATATTTATTATAAATTTTGAAATGTCAATCAAAGTAAAATATAATTAAAAAGATAATAACTCACAATCTTATGCCGTATCACTACAAAGGCCTTGGAGCCGGAGTTTGGTTGACATTTGACCTGACTCTTAGCCAATTTGGCTTATTGACTTTTTTCTTAACCTTAAACGTAACAAAATCTATTATAACATTTATAAATCACAATTCATAAATACTAAAATATAATCAGCTATCAAGAAAGTTGTGAAATTAAATTTTGTGATCAAATTAACAAACTTTTGTAGCTGATTGCTCCCAATATTCGCATAAATCCATCCACTCTGCCACTATGACATTATGTGGCTTAACCTCCTTTCCGTGCTTGGTAAAATGCTTTTTTAAATGAAATCTTTGATTTTTAGACCTTAAAGAAAGAAACTTCTTGATAACAACATGTACTTCGTTATCTGTCTTTATTCCCTTAACTTCCAACTTTTGCTGCAAAAAATTATAAATTATTGGTCAAAGCTTTAGGCATATGGAAAAAACTTACAAATTAGATAGTTTATAATACTTATGTCTAACTTATCAAATGCAATATCCAACTTCTCATTAGTTATTTTTTTCCCATTTTGTTCTTACAGGTAAGAAAGTTTGGGATACCACACCAATCTCACTCAATAATTTGGCAGACTGTATTGAGTTAGTTGGTCGTCCTTCAGTGGTGGAGATCTTTATTTCCAATCTCTTACCTATCGCTTTATTAATCTTTGCCAATCTGTGTCATTTTGTGACACCCTTTGTCTTTTTAGGATCAGTCGTGGATCCTAAAATATAGCAAAGGAATATTTTACAATAAGCATATAACATACTCTTAATTGGTTAGATAAACAAAATTATTAAACTTGTATGTTTAACTAATGTGATCTGAAAGATCATGCCTGTAGTACTTGTAGAGGTAGCACTAATACTAAGAAAGGGGCTCGTGTCCTTTACTGGTGGCTGATTATAAGAAGCTAGAGGCATATTTTGAGAAGTTGATGGAGGCATCTCTTAAGAAGTTGATGGAGAACTAATATTGCATCGTATATTCGAAAGTTGTCCTTGCTTAGGCGAGAATTTTAGTATGTTTGGTTTGGTTTGGTTTATATTTGAAAGTTGTAGATACTTATCTCTAAGATGAGTAATAGGTGCAAATGTGATAGATCTTGGTGTTCGAGTTGGCTTACAAGGTGCAGGTGTGTGATCTTCTGGCTGTGTACGAGCAGATGGCTCATCAGCTACACTTCCAAGAAGCTGACGGTACCGCGACTGCAGTTGTATCGATACTAAGCTACTTGGTGCAGCCTTATTCTTCTTCTTGAGTAGACTAGGTCCCATGTGAATCACCTGCATTCAATTCGACATTGTCTCCTGTAAAAATCACTTTCTTACTATTTCCCAGATCAAACTCTACTTCCTTTAGTCTACAATCCAACTTTGCCTGATACTTCTCCATGGCATCCATTCCAGTATCACATCTAAACCTTTTTACCTCCAATGGCAGTAAATCCACTACTAGTGGAGCACCCTCAATGAAGAGCTTACACTCTCTATATACTTGACTGACTATCACATTTCTCCCTAAAGGAATACTAATAATTAAGAGATTTTCCAAAGGCACCAAATTAACATCATGCAATGTCATACTCGCAGAAACAAATGAATGCGTAGAACCAGAATCAATTAACAAAAATACTTCAAGATTAGACAGCTGAGCCATACGAGTAACAACTTCAGGTGCGGCTGCAGCTTCCTCTCTCGTCCTAGAAAATACTCTTGCTTATGCTTCACCCTTTGGCCTTCATGGAGGTGTTGTCTTCTTTACAGCTCCATAACTGCCCACTTCAGTAACTTTCTTGGTTCCCACAGTTTCAGCTCTTTTAGGGGCATGGAATTGTGATCCATCCTGCCTTGTTGCCTGTGGACAGTCCTTGATCATATGTCCCTTCTCTCCACATCGACAGCAAGCTCCCAGTAACTTAAAACACTCTCCTTTGTGTAACTTCCCACAATGCTCACATTGGGGATTGACGTTTCTACTACTCCCCATCTTGCTATTGTCTCCTACTGTTGAGGCTTGCACTAATATTTCCTTTGCTTGCTTGTTCCTCCCAGAAGTACTACTTCGCACCTTGCTCTGTGGATGGAAGCTTCTCACACTCCTTTCAGGCACTAGAGCACTCATCCCTTTCTTAGAAGACTGCTCCCTATTCATCCTCTTCCTGCTCATTTCATTCCTTATATTTTCAAACTTCTTAGCCTGAAGTGCAGCATCTACCAACTGTTGGAAGCCATAGAAATTGTTGATCAATACCTTCTCCTTGATCCCTAAGTGAAGATCTCCTTTAAATTTGTGGCACTTATCTTCTTTATTGGCCACAATATTTGCTGCATACCTAGAGAGCTGAGTAAACTTCAATTCATATTCGCTCA
>JANZXR010000172.1:24412332-24428090 GCA_027575705.1 Erythroxylum echinodendron | reverse complement strand
AGAAGAAGATGACGTCACCCAGAGGAAGCTGACGTCATCACAGAAGAAGTTTTCCTATTAGCATAACCTTTTCTACAAATATCAGATTCAATTTTTCTTTATATCATTCGAAAGAGGGTATTAATATATACAAATTTCATGAAGATCTCAAAGACCAATTTTACTTTCTGGAGGGTCAAAAATAGGGCAGAAGATATACAACGAACAGTAACCCCAGAAGAAGTTTAGGAATAGTAACACATAAGATGTTTTACAATTGCCATAACTTTCTCTAAGGATATCGGATCAAGATGTTCTTTGTATAGACTGAAAGAGGATTTCAAGATCTACAACTTTCATGAACATCTCAAAGACCAATTCTATCTTCTGAAGGATCAAAAATAGGATAGAAGATATGCAATGTACAGTAACACAGAAGGAGTTCATGAATAGTAACACAGAAAGAGCTCATGAAAAGTAACATAGACGGAGTTCATGAATAGTAATATAGACGAAGTTCATGAACAGTAACATAGACAAAGTTTATAAACAGTAACATAGAGGAAGTTTGTCTACTTAGGTCAAAAGCAGACGAATGCAAGAAGCAAAAGAAGCAATACACAGACGAAGCAAAAGATAGATGAAGCAAAAGGTAGAAGAAACAAAAGACAGAGGAAACCAAAACACAGACGAAGCAATATAGAGGAAGATGATGTCACCCAGAGGAAGCTGACGTCATCACAGACGAAGCAATACAAAAGAAGTTTGTTCTTAGAGGAATCAAAACACAGACGAAGTTGGTTTATAGACGAATGCATCTTGATAGACGATGCATCCTCACAGAAGAAGATAACTTACAGGAGAAGATAGCTTACAGAAAAGAATGACTCATAGAGGATTCATCTTTACAAATGATGCATCCTTATAGAGGAAGATGACATCACCCAGAGGAAGCTGACGTCATCACAGAGGATACGTCTTTACAGACGATACAGAAAATAGAAGAAGCAGAACATATCATCTTTCATGCATATACGAATTCTATACATCATTTTTATTTCTATTATACCTCCAAACATGAAAACATCATCTATACTACCCCCATTCTAGCTCCAGAACTCCAAAAAGCCAAAACTCACATAAATACCAAAATCGTAGACTACTATTGATGCTTGCATGTTAGTTCTGCATTTTCTTTCTTCTACATTTTCTTTTCAATTTAACAAACATCTTGAAACCTTATATCTATTCTCTACACTGTGAACCTTCTCATGCATATATATATCCAACATGCATATGCTCATTTATACAGTGAACACAACATTACAATCACTTGCTTGCTTAACAAGTACTCTAGCAGTGAAGTAGAAGTCAACATCACAAAAAGTTGCTAAATTGCTATTCGGTGATGAAGATTAGGGAAGAGAATTACAATGTGGAGTGTTTCAGTGAAGAATGGAAACTATAGTGGATTCTTCCTAACTTAAACAATATAATACGTGGGTCCATTGCATGTCCCTCACGTGTACCATTTATCTCCACTGATTCACCATTTGTCATAATCACAATTAGCCATATGTAATTCCACTTACCCGGAAATGCTAATGAAAGCATGTACAATCGTATGAATGTGCCAAATAAATGTATATATCACAATTAACTTATGTGTAACGTGCATTTATCTTAAGTCATATAAATGTCTCATGCATAACTATTCTAGCCGAATAGGTAACAGGATGTTATATGAATTACAGACAAAAACTTTTTGTCTTGATTTCCCATATCCGTGGGAATTTGCCTAATTCCCATGGACATGGGAATTCGTCCCAGATGTGATCCTCTTGTCTTCTCTTTTATGCTCTCTTATTCATCCTTTAATTTGCTTCCTTTTCTTTCCTACACAAAAATAAGCATTTCTTACCCTCAATTAGCATCCAACACACAAGAACACAATGGAAATCAAACTTAATAAATACATACAAAATGAATCCTAAACTAGAACAATAAAGAACAATTATGCTAGAAAACACATGCCAATTTCTTATAAAAACATATCCTAATGCACACCTATCAAAACCCATAGGGTGCAAGTGGATTTTCAAGAAGAAAAAAGATATGGAAGGTAATATGATTACCTATAAAGCAAGGCTAGTCACTAAAGGTTATCATCAAAGATAAGGAGTTGACTATGACGAGACATTTAGCCCCATAGCTATGCTTAAATCCATTAGAATACTCCTACTCATTACTGCTCATTATGATTATGAGATATAGCAGATGGACATAAAGACAACTTTCCTAAATGGAAACTTAGTTGAGGATGTATATATGATACAACCTGAGGACTTCATATCTAGAGATGGTAGAAAGGTATGTAAGCTTTAGAATTCCATTTATAGATTGAAGCAAGCATCTAGGAGTTGGAACATTCGATTTGATGAGACAATCAAAGAGTTTAGTTTCTCACAAAATCCTAATGAACGCTGTGTGTACAAGAAGTTTAGTAGGAGAGCTATCATATTCCTTGTGTTATATATGGATGTGTCAAGTTTGCAATCTATCAAAATTTGGTTGTCCCAGAATTTTTCCATGAAAGACCTTAGAGAAGAAACTTATATATTGGAATAAAGATCTATAGAGATAGATCAAGCAAGTTGCTAGGTCTTTCATAGTCAACATACATAGACAAAGTGCTAAATAGGTTTAGCATGGAGAAGTCTAACAAAGGGTTTCTTCCTATGACTCATAAGATAAAACTCTCGAAATCTATGTGTCCCAAGAAGCAAGATGAGAGGACTCGCATAAGTATGATTCCATATGCTTCGGCAGTAGGATCAATAGTGTATGCTAAATTATGAACAAGACCTGATATATTGTATGCTCTAAGTGTTACGAGTAGATATCAATCGGATCCTGGTGAGGGTCACTAGGTGGCTGTCAAGAATATCCTAAAGTACTTGAGAATGATTAAGGATGTATTATTGATATATAAAAATGAAGATCTCGTAGTGAGCAGAAATACGGATGTCATTTTTCAATCTAACTAGGATAACAAATCCTAGTCAGGATATATTTTCACATTGAATGGTGAAGTAGTCAGTTGGGAGAGTTCCAAATAAGAGAAGACTGCAGATTCGACGATCGAGTCAGAGTACATTATAGCTACAGAAGTGACAAAAGAAGTTGTTTAGATCAAGAAGTTTGTTACGAAACTTGGAGTGGTTCCTAGTGTAGTAGACCCAATATTGTTGTATTGTGACAAAAATGGAGCAATTGCTCAAGCTAAGGAACTAAGGTCTCATCAGAGGTCCAAGCACGTATTAAGGAGATATCACTTGATCAGGGAAATAATTGATAGAGGTCATATGAAGATTAAGAGAGTGCCCACAGATTAGAACATCGCTGATCCTATAACTAAGCCACTTCTACAAATAAAATTTGATTCTTATATACTCACTTATGGTATTAGATACAAAGGCGATTGGCTCTAGTGCAAGTGGGAGATTGTTAGAGTAGTGCTCTAAAGGCAATCACCTTTAACACTTTTGTACTGACTTTATTTTGATTAATAAAACAAAAGGCATTTTTCATTAATTTGATATTCGTTTATATATGAATTGATATTGACCTTAAATCAAACTAATTAAGTCCATGATACAAAATATAACATAAAGGAAATCATGATGAGATCATGATAATGAGATTCCTATCATGTGTAATTATGTTAGTATTTAAATAATATCTAGTCATATGATTAATAAGATAGGACATTATTAATCGAGATAGACTAGCACATGATATACTCCTTAATTTGATTAAGTAGTGGATCTCAAAAACTGTAAGCATGAGATGTTTAGAGTTAACATATGGATGCTTACTAAGGGTAGTAAGTACATCGGATGACCTGCTATAAGATTAACATATGGATGATCTATCGAATTTCAATGATTAATCTCATCATAGCAACGATGCAAATATCTTTAGACTTGAGGTAATCAAGGATATCTTGTATACCAATCCTGCTATTTGACATCATTCCTTGTTACCTCAAGACGATGTCACTCTTAGGGTGGTGATTGGGTACAGCTATTTATATTTGAAGGTAATTGGGTAGCCAATAAAGGATTTACCACTCCTGATAGAAGGAAATGATACCCACTTCCTTTTGCCAGTGTTATTACTCAGCACTCTCTGGCCAGAGCAGTTATGTCTCATAAAGAGAGTCTTCAATGACACATAGAGTAATAATAACCCAAGACCAGTAACAGCACTTAGACTAGATGTAACATAGTCAGTCTAGTGGGAGTTGACACATAGCCCATACTCTAAACCAAGTGGGCATAGTATGGTGAAAGGATGAATTATATGGTAATTGTTTATAGATCATAAGTTAGATATTTAACTATCGAAGAGTTTATATGTTAATCTATTTATATTCCAACAAATTGGCATCATGAAACCCTTCATGATTTACTTGAATTAAGAACTAATTCAAGTGCCTAAAATAACCGATAACCTAAGGGTCACACATATAAAAGATCAGATAAAAAATATAGTATGCATGGCTAATTTTAAGTAGAGCCACGATCGTGGCAGAAGGCGAGCCCTTTTTTCTAAGTAGGGCATGAATGAGTACATAAGTGAGTTCTTCACTTATGTACACAAGGTTTTACAACTTCTTACACACTCAAGTGAGAGCATAGGGCTTTAGAACAGTTCTAGAGTGAGACAGAGGTATCAAGAACCTTGTTCTTGCAAGTTATGCAATTGTTGCTTGAATCAAAGTGCATGCAACAAAACTCTTATTCTATCTTCTATCATTTTGAGCATCCACTAGAACTCATCTAGTTTGGTGCTCAAATCACCCTTATACATTGTTTCTTCATCTTCTTTGCATGTTCTTAGGTGATCAAGGAAGGGTTTGGTGTTTGTGACAACCCAAACAAGGAGAAGAAGAAAGAAAGGAGGAGAAAAAAAAAGTAAAAGTTTTATATTTCATGTTCTTACATATATATCTATGTAGGCATGTATGATTTTGTTTTTCTGGGTTATCATGATTTTAGAATCTAGATTCTGACACTTTCGTTGTATTTATATACATGTGATGCATACAATCATGGCAAACCCAACAGGTCATTGCTTTATTTTGATGTTTAGAATTATTATTAATTTTGTTATCTTCAATTGATTTTAAATCAATGGTCCAGTTTATTAAGTTTGTGAATAGGTGATAATTAACAAATAATCTTTGTATGATCGAACTATATTCATCAATACTAGTTATAGCTATATCATGCACTTTGGTAAAACAAAGAAAAATCAATACTTTTGATATATATAATTAAAGAGATTCATAATCTCCCCAATTGTTATGCATTATATAACATTGACCTAAAATAATCAATCATCCCTTCTTTCTAGGTTCTCTCATGTTATATTTGGAAAGAAATTATGAGGCTTTGTAATATAGATTCAGCATCTAAGGATTGATAAAGGATTATTTCTTAACTTTCCTAAAGACAAAATATAAGTAAAAAAGTATGATTGATAATAGGCTAGTCGGTCTTAAGACCCTTATAGAACAAACTAGGCCCAGAATTTTTTTAAAGCCCGAGCCCAACCTAAGGTCTAATAAGGCTTAAGAAGCTTGGCTTGAACTTGAGCCCTATCAAGTTTTTAGTAGTTTGAATCCTTATTAGGCTTATTTGACTTTGATAGAGCTTGGGCATAGTTAGACCTTAATTTTAGGAAACCCCAATTGGATCGACTCAAGCTTGATTATGTTGAGTTAAGCCCAAAAGTCTATCAATTTATAAAAGTATTAAATGGTCCTAATCTTATTCAATCTAGCCATCAAAAGCTCAAGCTTTTTAAAAAATAATAAATATTCAAAAACTAGGCTGAGACAAGCCAAGTTTAAAAGCCCAATCCTTTAAAAGATGTGTGATTGATACAAAGACTCAAATGATTTATTTATAGGATCACCTTTTTCCAATTTTTCTTTTCATTTTCAATATAGGAATTGGGAATCAACCCTTTATTGAAAGTGAAAAGACAAGGAGGAAGGTGATTCTATAAATAAAGCCTTTAAGTCTTAATCCAAAATTTTTTTAAAAGATTATATTTTTAAGCTTGACGTTACCTAATCAGATTTTACACTCCTTGTCTTAAATGTCTTTTACTATTAAAAAAGTCAAGTAATTTTGTTCAAAAATAAAAAATATTGTTTTCAATTTAGTTAGGGATTGGGCTTCAAGCTAGGGTCAACGACAAAGCCTAAGATTAAAATTTTTATAAATAAAAGTTCAAACCCAACTTAAAGTACAGTCAACTTGGGTTGAGCCCGTTCACTTCAAGCTAAGTTGAGTAGCTCAAAGTTAGTCCTAAGGTGTTTTTTATCCCTATAAAGAAGAATTTTTTGTTCTCAAAATTATTTTAGGTAGCCTGGTTTATGCTGTATGGAAGGAAAGGAACTTGAGAATTTTTTGACTAAAGACCTCAAATCAGTTGCATCTTTTATTTGAACTTAAGAATCTTATAAGGGAGTAATTAGTGGTGTATAAAATCCCAACAAGATGTAACAAGCATATTGCCATCAACTAGGAAATATATTGATGCTCCTTTTATTGATATATAATAATACACCCGATGTACGATGCTAAGTGGAACCTTCATGATGTGAGTGCAACATATGAGACTCTAAAGCTCTGTTGGTCTATTCAGGGATCTAAGCTTACACCTATAGTCTAATTTCTTAACCTATGGGAATCTGATGGAAATCAAACTCTCTATTATCCAAACTTAAGGCTATGTTTCGTTGAGAGTTTTATAATGGAATATAATATTATTCCATCATCTGGGAGGATGTTTTATAATGGAATGGAATGAGATAAGAGAGAAGAGGAAGGTTTCATATTACATCTCATTCCATCCTAAACAGTAAAAATGAAAAATCTTCTATTTGGAGCGTTTAGGATGGAATGTAAAATGATAAACAACTTTCACTATATTACATTATAAATCATTTATCCAAAAAACGTTTTACTATATTCCATTATGAACTCTTCCATCCTTCTCAAACAACAATTTTCTAATATTACATCTATTTACTTTCTATTCCATTAAAAACTTTACGTCCAACTAAACGTAGGCAAAGAGAAGTATGCTCATATTCCTATTATATCACTACACAAAATTAAAGAAGCTACATTACAAGAAAAGCTAGCAAAGTCCATAAAGGCAACTCCATTTTTGTATAATTATTATTTTCAACTCTTCAATTGTGTTTTTCTTTGCATGATGTATATGGTTAGTCAGCCCCTTGCTAAACTTGTTCTTTAAGTTTATATATTGAACTTATTATCTTTATTTAATTCAATTTTTAAATTCTTAAAAATTACTTTAAAAATTTGTTTCAGTATTTATCACTTTTATAGAGTATATTCACATATAATAAAACTAATTTAGATTAGTTGCACGGTTAGAATTTTTTTTTAAAAGAGAGGATGAAAAAAGACAGATTTAGTAGTAATAGATATTAATATCTTTTAACTTTATTTAGAAAAAGATAATTCTATTTCATATCATTCACTAATCTTCTTTACGAAATCAGAAATCTTCATTTTTTAACCTTTTCAAATTAAATATAGGGTATTATAATATAGAGAAATTTGATTATGTTGAAATATAAGCAAGAGTTTGTGTCACATGGGAAGAATATAAGACCTTAGGCATGTATATAAGTCAATGAGCTACTCTTTCTATCGCTAATTAGTTTTAGAATGAAACTTTATTTGAACTTGTATTTCTTCATTTTATTTAGGCTCAACATTAAAACTTTTAACAAAAACGGGTAAAAGGATTTTTGCATTGTTTTTACAAAATTTTGCATCATGAAACGTAACTCTTAATTAGTTTACCTGGAAAGAGCCCGCCCTATTCTTATGAACATTATTGTAAGGTCCTGGATTTTGACCTTACAAGTGTGAAATGTTGTTTTCTTTGTCTTTGGTGGTATGTAATGGACCATATAAATAAAGATGAGAATGACGTTTATAATTCTAAAATCAGCATACAAGAATTTACAGTCCATCTCCAAGCAAGCAACAGCCTGACCTAAAACTTGTCTAAACTAAAATTGATTAAAAATCTCTCCCTGCACAGAAAAAAGCTGCTGTTTGATTTGTTGTTTTTCCAATGATTTTCAAGCTGCTTTTCTTTTTTTATTAGTCAAAGGTAACTATGTAACTATAAGGAATTACTTCTCTTATTACGATGCAGGGGACATAACCACTAAGCTAACGAGTTACCTGGTAAGTAATGTCATTTAAAAAAGACGCAAAGGTCACTTGCCTTCCGTACTTGTCTTATCGTTGTACAATGGATATACATATTCAATCCTCCTAGCTTGCTCCAGGCCCACGTATCATCTGCTCAAAACCCTCGCTTTCCCTACTTTCATACCAAAAAGAAAAATATTAAAATAGAGAAAGCTGAAGGTAGGATTGAAAAGAATTCAAATTCCAATGACCGTTCACCAATATGTTGTTTAATTGCCGGTACACTTTCTCCTTAGCCTGTTTTCGGGTCAGATCGATGGATTTAGGGCTCCTCCGATTCTGGCCATTTCACCGTCACGTCCACATATACCATGAGCCTAGATCAGGAAGACACCGCGGCCCAAGATCTTTCGTCAGTTCTCTAGAAGTGGAAGGATCCGCCACGTATTCATTCCTTCCTCTGCCTCCTCGGCCACGACCAGCTTCTCACCAATCAGCATAGGCTCCGGCTACATTGCAACGCGGATGACACTTGCTCTCATTGTGGTGGAGAGGAATCCTCGCTGCATATTCTTCGCAACTGCACAAAACCCGACAAGTGTGGCACACATTCCCTTCACACTTGGTCCCTGTAGCTTTTTTTACTACCCATCATCGGAGTGGCTTCTCTACAAGCTTCAACAACACCAGCAAGTGCTCGGGTACGATTGGACTTTGTTATTCGGAATCATTTGTTGACTCCTTTGGCAGTGGAGGAACAAGACTCTCTTTGAAGTTAATTTTAATTAGCCTTCCTCCTCTCATTATGTTGTTTTGTCTTATGCAGGTCTTCTCTGCAATGCTATCTAGTGTCAACAACGCGCAATTCCTACTGGACCCGCTCCTCGACAGGAGAGGCTCATAGGATGGAGCACTCCCCCACGGGATGGATCAAGCTCAACTCCAATGGAACTGCAAAATGGGCCTCGTCTACCGCCACAGCTGGGGGCCTTCTACGTGATAGTTCAGGACAGTAGTTGGGGGGATTCTCACAACATATTGGCTAGTGCTTGCCTCTGACCGCGAAACTCTGGGGCGTTCATACCGGGCTGACATTGGCTTGGAACTTGGGCCACCGTCGGGTGGAACTGGAAGTTGATTCTAAAGCAGTGTCCGATCTCCTCGCCACGTCCGACCAGCGATCCTGGACACTTAACCCTCTTGTCCAGAGTATACATGAGCTGTTCTCCCAGAACTGGACTGTTGTTCATCAACATGTGCATCGAGGGAGCAACAAATGCGCCAATTGGCTAGCTAACTATTCCATTCATTTTGTTATGAGAGTTATGTACTTTCATCATTCACTGATTGGATGCCACCTTATCCTACTAGAGGATTTGTCAGGAGTTTGTTTCCTTACACTAGTTATGTAACTTTACTGTTCGGCTTCCTTTTTATATATAAAAAAAAGAGAAAGCTCATTACCACTTTTCAAATATAGTAAATGTAATGAAAATTTCAACCATAAACTATATATATATGCATATGTTTGTGTGTAAGCGTCTGCTTGTGTAAAGCAATTATATGTAGAAAGTAGCCCAAGCAGACAAAAGAACAAAAACAAATAAATCCCAGAGATCTCAACATAAGTTGTGGCTGAGATCCAATCTCTCCAGTCTTCACTTGCACTGCAAAGAAAAAGAAACAAACGCTACATTAGCACGCCAATCAAGCTTTACTCACTGTCTACTTCGTCCTTCTCCGTTTTCTTCTTTGTTTCCACTCTTTCACCCCTTATTTTACATAATTACACCATCGATTTGCCCCCTTGTTGTGTATATACTTTATATTTAAATAGATTGCACTTGTTAGCTTAGCTTAATCGTAGCTCTCTGGAATTAATGCTAGTTGTATCGTCCTTGAGAAGTACAGCTTTCAGTTCTAAAGATGAAAACCAAGAGCAAATGGAGAGTTTCCCTCTTGGGAACCAAGACTTCTCCGACTTACCGGACAAGAACCTACTAGAAAGCATCAATTTTGATGATCTTTTTGTGGATATAAATGCCGGAGATGTATTGCCAGATTTGGAGATGGACCTCGAAATTCTTGCTGAGTTTTCAGTTAGTCCAAATTACGACCAACTGGAACTAAACACATCGGTGTCAAATGGAAAAGTAGAAGATAATCCGAGAAAAGAAGAGGAAGAAAAGATCTCATCGGGTTCATCGTGGTCAGGTTTGGATTCGAGTTTGAGCACTCGAGGAGAGGAGACTGTTAGCAAAAGAGATGATTCATCCTAAGTGATGAACCCAGTTCCTCATAAAGGAGATAAAGGGAGGAAATCATCTGCGCAAACGAAACATAACCAAGGGAAGAAAAAGGTGAAGGAAGCTGCACGTTTTAATTTGTTTATGTCACATGAAACATAAAGAAAGATGAGTATGTTTTGTTAGGTTATTAACACTTTCTACTTTCAGCTAACACTTTTATTAGCTTAGTTGCAAGTATAATAGTACTCAGTAATCACAATTTAACTTTCAATTATGGGATATAGAGCTTAGGGGGCTAGGGGCCATAAGAGACGCCTTGCGGTTTCTTTTTTTATTTATTCTGATGAAAGAATGTATGATGTGTTTGGGTCAATCGTTGTCTGTTAGGTTGATGAAGTTTTGTCTTTTCTTTGAGACAATTTTTGAAGGTACGTTCTTAAACTGTGTGCGCAGGTGGATTGTGTAGAGTTTGATAATGATCAAAACAACGTTAAAGTTTCAAGCTTTTATGGTAATAACTAAAATCTGATAGTGAGAATAAGAACAACAATGATGATTTAACGAGGTTCGAACCAAGATATGCTTGATTCTACATCCTCCAAACAACGACGACAAGATGACTTTATTAAGCAAGGAATAAATAAAGCTACAATGAGAATGAAAATAGCATCAGAAAACTATCTTTTCACTCTCTTACATTCACACTCTATTCTCACCCTCACCTCGCAAGAATCACGACTTGGGGTTGGTATTTTAGTGTTTCTGTGTATGTAACAACTCTCAAAGTTGTCTCTCACTCTACATAATGCATTTGATGTTGTGTTTATATATATTGTGTTGGATATGAGTTTGTTGGTAGAAAAGATGCTGCTTCCTTCTGCTCCTGGTTGCACCTGACTTCTGCTACCTGCACCAGCCGCAACCCAGTACCAGCTTCTGTGCACTTCTGCGCCCTGCAGCTCATTGCTGTCTGCATCTTGCTTCTTCCTTTTACGACAAATCTCCCTTGTCCTTATAGGCTTTTATTTGCATCACTTTCAGCATTTTCTTGATCCAACAACAATTATTTAATCAGTGACTTGATTATACACCTGATTAAACTTAATTCACAGCTTCCTTCAAAGCTTCCTTGCTTCTTCTCTAAGTAACCATTTCGAAATTACTTCTTCAAAATCACCCTCTTGATTTCGAAATCCTCAATGATCACTTCTTCATATCATCTTGGTCTTTCGCTGTTTGCTTCTCAAGTTCATCTTAGAGTTGAACTTTGCTTACATGTAGGTTATCCCTACAGTAAGCAAACTTTTGCGTTGACACCACCTTAGTGCCAAAATCTGCTAGGTTCTTCTCAGTGCTAACTTTCTCCAACCGAATTAACCCAGCATCAATATTTTCTCTAATAAACTGGTATCTTACATCTATGTGCTTTGTCCTGTCGTGGTTAACTGGATCCTTCCCTAAGAAGATGGCACTTTGATTGTCGCATAAAATGGGACTAGATTCAACCTTCATGTTCAATTCTTTCAACAGTCCACTTAGCCACATTGCTTCCTTGGTAGCCTCTGCTATTGCTATATATTCTACTTCTGTACTTGAGATGGCTACAATGGGCTCCTGTTAAACTTTCCAGCTGATACAATTTTCTCTTAAGGTAAAATAGAAGGCAGATAGGGACTTTCTTGAGTCACTATCTCCTGCAAAATCTGAATCCGTATATCCCGTCAGCTCAAGCTCCATGTTGAATCTCTGAAAATAAAGTCCATAATCCTTGGTTCCCAATATATACTTCATATAGTGCTTGAACCCTCTCCAATGCTCCAATCCAAAGTTGCTCATAAACTTGCTCAATCTGCTTACTGCATAACTCAAATCTGGTCTTGTACAGACCATGGCATACATGATAGAGCCCATGCCCATATCATAGGGAAGTGACCTTGACTCAGCTTTCTCCTCTTCTGAATTAGGACAGGCCGATTTTGTCAACTTAAGGTGACTTCCTAAGGGTAACGATAGTGGCTTTGCATTCTCCATGTCAAATTGTTTAATCAACTTCGTTAAATAATTTGATTGATGCAGCCACAGTTCTCATGCTTTTCGGTTCCTTTCCACTTGCATTCCAAGAATCCTTTTTACTTCACCAAGTTCCTTCATGTCAAACTCTTTCTTGAGCTTCATCTTCAAGCTGCTGATTTTATTCTTGTCTTTACATGCTATTAACATGTCGTCCACGTACACTAGTAACCAAATGGGACTAGTGCTCTCTTTATCTTTTATGTAAAGACAGTAATCAAATTTACTCCTTTCAAATCAATAACTCAACATACTTTGATTGAATCTCTTGTTCCACTGCCTTGGTGATTGTTTTAACTCGTATAATGACTTCTTCAACAAACAAACTGAATTTCTTCTCTGTGGATCAATGAATCCCTCAGGCTATCTCATGTAGATATTCTCCTCCAAGTTTCCATAGAGAAATGCCGCCTTGATATCCAATTGTTCCACATTCCAATCATACATAGTAGGTAATACCAAAACTATTCGAATGGTTTTATATTTGGCAACTGGTGCAAATACCTCTTTGTAATCAATACCCTGTTTCTGCGTGAATCCTCTGGCAACCAACCTTGCTTTGAAGATTAGAGTATCTCCATCATTTAGACCCTCTTTTACCTTGAACAACCATCTACAATCTATTAATCTAGCTTTTTCTAGTTTATCTACTAACACCCAAGTTTCAGTTCTAGTTAGTGACGCATACTCCTGATTCATAGCTTTATTCATTCATCTCTATACTTACTACTTAGTGCTTCCTCATATGTATCAGGTACCTCAAAACCAATTCTTTCAGCCACTAAGCACATGAATTCAAGTATGTTGGAAGACATGTACCTTCTATTTGGGATTATAATTTTTGGTTCTCTATCTCGAACAAGCTGATAATCCCTTAATGGATCCTGTACCTCATAATTCTCTTCACTTTCACCTTTCACTTATGGAGTCACGAAATGGGCTTGGTCCTCGGCTGTGACGTGATTGGGTCGTCACTGATTTAGCTTGCGGTGGAATAACAAAATCAACTCTTATTGACTTTGGGTCATCCTTCTCACCCTCTTCGTTTTTGCTTCTGGTCATGGGGAAGTCAGTTTCAACAAACTTGACATCCCTACTGATCAAGATCTTGAATCTTCCTCCATTGAAAATGGCTATTTTGTATCCCTTCACTCCTTCAGGATATCCCAGCAAGATTCCCTTCTCAGACCTTGGCAGCAACTTGCCTTCACTCCTATACACATACACACTGCACCCAAATGGCCTGAGATATGATAAGTTTACCTTAATCTTGCTCCAAAGTTCTTCAAGCAGTTTAAAATCCCTTGATGAGCACAGTGATCTGTTGATCAAATGCACTTCAGTAATAGCCGCATCTCCCCAAAACTTTTTGTTCAATCCAGCTGAGATCAATAAGCATCTTACTTTCTCCAAGATTGTTCTATTCATTCTTTCTGCTCTCCCATTCTGTTGAGGAGAATAGGGTACGGTTCTGTGGCATTGTATCCCATTTTTCTCACAGAAATTTTGAACTTTGAATTGTAGAACTCCATGTCGTTGTCAGTTTGGAGATTCTTTAATCTGATTCTCAACTAGCTTCATCCATGTTTCGAAGACTTCAAGCACTCCTTCTTTTCTCTTCATCAAGTGAATCCATATTTTGTGTGAGTAGTCATCGAGCATCAGCAGAAAATACTTGTTTCCTCCATATGACTCTGTTGATGCAGGTCCCCACATTTCAGTGTGAACATATTCCAATTGGAGGCTTGTTTTGAATGAAGAAGTTCCAAACTTGTCTCTCTGCTGCTTTCCTTGAAGGCAGGTTTCACAAACCTCGAGTGATTTAGGTGTGAAATCTTCAAGGTAACCTTGCTTCACCAATTGTTGGATACCTTTGAACCCTATGTGACCTATCCTTTTGTGCCATTTTTTTGTTTCTACAATATCAGTATCATGGTTCGATTCATTCACGTTGATCTCAGGTTTTCCAATCACGAAATATAGCCCAGACTCCTTTACTAATCTCATCACTACCTTGCCATTTTTCACAATATCTTTTGTTCCTTCCTCAGATCTGATCTTGCACCCCAAATCATCAAACAATCCTTCTGAGAGCAGGTTCCTTATGACATTTCTAATAACTCTAAGTTTGCCATCGAACATCCTCATGTGCAGGTCTCTACATCCGTCAATGCTCAACGTGTTGTCATCTCCTTGTCATACTTGACCTCCATTCAAAGGTTGAAATGAAGTAAAGTATTCCTTCCTTGGAGTTGCATGAATGTTACTGCCTGAATCGATAATCCACCTATCTCTTTCCTTGCTTCTCTTGCTAACATCAAAAACTCAGGTTTTGGTGGAGCTTTGGCTTCTAGTGTACTGGTCTCATCACTCTTTGAAGCCTTAGCTTTCTCATTATTCAAACGTTTGTAGCAATTCTTTGCAATGTGACTTACTTTGTCACAATAGTAACACTTCCTTGCCTTCCCCTTTCGTTTTTTATCGTCATCTTGCTTCTTGTCATCACGTTTCTTAGTATTTCTACCCTTCTTGTTGTTCCCTTTCTTCTAATCGTCGGGTGACCTCTTAACGTACAAGGCCTCACTAGACTGTGGTTTTACCTTAAAGAAAGATGACTTGGACTCATTCTCCCTCAAATAATCAATAGGTCTCTTCTTAGTCATTTTCTCTTTGTTAATGTTAATCATCTTCTTAAGGTAACTCAATTTATCAGGCAATGCATTTAACAAGATAACAGTTTGATCTTTATCGACTGCTTCCACTTCACATGATGCTAGTTGTTAGACTATCTTGTTAAATCTATCAATGTTGCTTTCTAATGACTGTCCCGATATGAACTTGAAGCTATAAAGGTTACCTTTTAATGCCATTTCATCAGGTTCGGTTGATACAAGGTAATCTTCTTCCAGTGCTTTCCATAGCTTTCTAGCTCCCTCAATGTTACTGTACGACCTTGCAACCATGGGAGTGAGGTGAAGCCAGATTTCTCCAAAGGCTATCTCGTCAGCACCTTGCTTCTTTTCTTCTGTAACTCCTTCTCCCCACTCACCCTCTATTGCTCTTAAGCATCTCAGACGCATGAGTAACGCCCTCATACTCTTTTTCCACATAATGAAGTCACCCTCTCCATTCCATGGTTCTACATCTGCTCGAACTAACGCCATTTCTAGTAACTAGCTCT
>JANZXR010000172.1:24389688-24401975 GCA_027575705.1 Erythroxylum echinodendron | reverse complement strand
TGTCACTATACATTTATACACTCCTAAACATGGCAATTTACCAATATACCCTTCCTATTGGTGAGGGGATGTTACACGATGACTGTTACAAAACAATTGATTTCCCTAATCCTCTACGGACCATAAGGACATCACCACCACCTCCAATTCCATCTACGATCTCTTGAAGATTTGAGGAAGCTTTACACAATATATAGTATATACAATCAGACATTCATATAATAGCTTCCTAATAGAAAAAGAGATATAGATAATAAAAAGAGAGAGGTAGTTCGATACTAAAAACATTGAAGAAGAAGATTGTTCATAAAAGGCAAGCAGTGATCAGTGATTATTCTATATCGATTTGTTCTTTATTAGGGAAAATTTTGCAATATAGTAAAAAATAAAAATGAATATTACATATTAATATCATATTCTTAAAAATCCAATTTAATATTATGGACAATAAATGTAAGTCTAAAATAAATTTGGTTAATAACAATGTCATTCCTTCCAATTTATAAAACTAAAAACACAAAATTAATTTATATTATATTAACTTATAGTTTTTATTGATCTCTTTTCAAAATATATGATTTGACAATTTTATTTGTTATCACAAAACTCTATTTATTATATATAAATTATATCCTATTTTATATAAATGATATATGACAAAAAATTTGCTATATTAAAAAATTATCATAAATATGAAAAGAATTGGCGACAATTTTATAAAATTGTTGGCAAATATATCCCTTTAGCGACAATTACGTGAGATCATAGCTAAAAGGCCTCTATATTGGTGACAATTACCATAAATCATTGTCAATTGTTAAACATTTGGCAATGTTTTATTAAATCATTGCCAATTGAGAACAACAAATGACGTCATTGTTATTCAACATTTAAATTTAATAGAAAACGATGTCATTTTTAACAAACAATGTTGATGGGTGTGTTTTGGCTTTAATGTTTTAAATCAGACAAAAACCACGTCGTTTTTCGTAACAACAAAAGACGTTGTTTTCCTTAGATTTTAAACCTTGTAGCCAAATCGCGCCCTCTTACTCATTTCATGCTCTTCCTTAAGTCTTTCGTTGTTTTCTTCAATAGTTTTCATCGTTCATCTTCTTCAGTTGTTCTTCCACTGTCCATCGTGTCCTATTAATCATCCATTGAGGTTACTCATCTATGGTTTGCTCTCGGGTTTATTTTTTTACTTTCATTACTGTTGTTAAATGCTTATATGCTCGTCAATTTTGTTTTAGGTATTTAGATATATTGTGGAAGCATACTTGGATTTATGAGAACAATGTGATTCTTGATTCTTGTGGATATTTGTCTTTCAAGTCAATATGTATGTTTGTTTTCTCTCAAAAGTCGTCACTTTTCTAACTGACGGGATATCAAAAAAGATAATCATGCATATCACTTAGGGATCATAACCCTAATTCTGTATATAGCTTTTCTTATTCTATTTTGGCCTATTGGATCTTTACACATTATAAGCCCATACTTTACTAGATGTCTTATAGCCCAAAGCCTTTAACCTGAATAGATCACTTAAACTAGGCTTAAGCTTACGATGGACCATAATATACAAGCCAATATAATTAAACAACATAGATCAAGCATAGATGTGTAACATGGAAGTTACATGTAACGTGATCTTAACATGCCTACTTCCAACTATTCCAAATTCCTTATTTCTTAGTGAGATCAACCAAACAAACTTTAAAGTTCAAATAAATCATAAAAGTGTCTATAACTAAAAATCATGTGAAATATAAAAACTCCCATTAAAATGACATATCTTTAATATATACAATACCTACATAACCGACATGCTTATGAAAGACTTTTGGTGGCAATCCCTCAGTGTGCGAATCCACAACCATTGAGATTATTCCAATACACTTAATAGACATTTGACCATCTTGAAGTTTTTCTTTAACAACCAAGAACTTGAGGTCTATATGTTTTGACTTCGGTGAGCTCCTGTTGTTGTTGGAATATAATACTGTTGACTTATTATCAAAAAATAACTTTAGTGGTCTTTTAATAACACCTACATTGTGCAACCCAATGACAAAATTCCACAGCAATATTTGGTAGTACGTCCTAACACTACACAAAATAACTAGATCTAAAACTATAGCTAGTGATGAGTCTAGGTCGATCCTACAGAGAGTGTGTGTAAAAATAATCAGTATTTAGGTTAGGGGGTTTTGGTTGATTTTCAAATAAGAAAATAAAATAAAACTAAACTAATGAAAGCAAAGTAAATAAAACAATAAAAAATGATAAAAGTGATGAATGAGTTAAGGATTTGGTCATACATATAATTAAACAAGTTCTTTAACCAAACTTAGCTATTGACAACCTAGGATAACCTCTCTAGACTTAATTGGACAGCTGCATTGTAAGTCAAGAAAACAAATTAATCAAGGTAACAACCATATAAGCTTAAGTCATTTAACCAAGGTTACAATATCCCTAATGAGTCGACACCATTAGTAGTTACTAACGAATCTCATCATAATGATTACGGATTATATTAAATATTCTAGCAATGGGTTTGTAATAAAACAATCCAATGAATGCATTAAGATCATTCTTACACAAAACCCAAATAATAAACATAAGATAACATAATCAATCCCTAAGAGAGAAAGATCAATAAAAACAATGGAAGATATGCTTAATCGTGTTCTTCGGCATCAATATGACGTCTGACCTGGTGTTGGGAAGCTTAGCTCTCCATGATCTCCATTAGTCTCTAATGGGGTCAAGCTTTTCCCCTCATTCTTCTCCTTAAACCCTAAAAACGATTCATACTCTTTGTGCCTTCAACATGTTATATTATAGTGAAAAATTAGGCTTCAGTTTTAGGTCACAAAATTTAAGCCCGTGCATATTAAGTCATGGGCGCGATAACTTAATTCATCACCAAGAAAACAAAAGTCATGGTTATGCATGTGAGTCATGCCCGTGACAACTTATGTTATGGTCTTGACTTGCTATGCACTGCACCATAAACACTTCATGTATTTGCATTTTCTTATCTCCTCTTCACTCTAGTCCTTCTCCTTCTTGCTCTATGAAGACAATTAAGTGTGAATCTTAATAACACGGCTCAAAGAATATGCTTTCAACTCATTTTAGCTCTTATGCTTCCAAATTGTACCTAAAACAAAACGTGAACAAAAGTGAATGTCTTAAGCATTTTAAAACATTAATCACTACATGTCATAGATCAAATGCATCAACAATTAAGCATATATCAAGTTCCCTTACACTTAGCTTTTGACTGTCCTTGGGAAAAACATCAAAATCAAAGTCACATCTTAAGCACTTTCACAATTTCTATATAGATGATCATAAGAAAAGAGAAATAACTTTCAAAACCATGATAAAAACTCAACATTCAATACAATCAACATTCATCACCTTTAGAAACTGAGCAATTTAGAAGTAGACTTGGACAAAATGTATTTAAATAAAATAGCTCTATGGGTGTACTCAAACACCATTCATGATAATAATATTTCACAACTTTTCATATTATTTCATTTCTCCACCACTAAGATTCACATGCATAATAATGAATCAAATGACTTTTCAAGGTTGAAATGTGATCAAGGGTAAGGTAAGATGGATTTGAATAGTGTAGTCTAAAAGAAATCAAAGCTAGTGAAGTAAAAGCAACACTGAATGTAACATCAGGCGCAAAAATATTCACTCGAAATTACGTACATCAGCTACGATGAATGCAAAAACTATGTTTAACAACTCAAATTCAAGCTCTCACACCACGAACCACATGAAACATAACTAATTAGAATGGATCACTCATAAAAGTCAATGATAAACAACATATTGAAACTATAAGGAGTGATCCTCTAAAATAACATCTACCTCATATGCATTATGCTCAAATCACCCATTCATTATAACTTTAAGAAGAGAAACTGATCCTTATTTTCAAAACAAATGTATTTCGTCCTTGATACTTTTATTTAAAGATATTTTTCTTTTCTTTTTCTTTTTCCTTTTTTCTTTTCCTTTTCTCTTTTTCTCTCTTTTTTTGATAAAAATTAAAAGAAGCAACATCATATGGGAATTTCGTTGATAAGACATAAAATGACATCTCAACAATTATAACCATCCCACATAAGTGCACACCCCCATACCCATACTTTTGTACATCCATAATCATCAACAAGAAACAAATGCTCCATTAGTTTTAAGGCTTGAGTAGAACATTTGGTTAGGTTTAAATCATGTAATATGGTTAGCACAAAAAGAAAAGGCAAATAAAGCTCAGTGGGACTTATTAAAAGGAAAATCATATAAATAGGTAGGTTATTTGGTTAACGTAGCTTATGAAACAAAGAATGACTATATCATTTTCACGTTAATACATCTGATAAAAATGTGATTTTGAATAGAAAATCAAAGCAAAGTCAGGATGTACATGTCTTGAAAGTTACACATAAACAAAAGATAATGAAACTGATAAGGATGTGTCAGCTTATAAAAGCTCAAAATCTCACTAACTTATGTCTACAACTAGTCACTACTCTTCTAAAGATAATGCACATTGACCAATCACAAAAGTAAAAGTACATGCTTAAGTTGCCGTGGATTCTTCTAATCAATTCACTCTCTAATCATGACTATATAGTCCTAAAAGTAATGGAAAAAGAGAAAATATTTGTTGATTAATTGATTCTCTCTCTCTTTGTTTTAAAATTTAAAAACATGTAAGAAAAAACTAAAAAAAACACATGCATATTCTTACAAATTAAAAAATGTAAAGGAAAAGAAACAAACTTCCCTTGGGTTGCCTCCCAAATAATGCCTTTGTTTATTGTAGCTAGCTCAACTCCTTGTTTTCCTTATCACTTGACAAAATTATGATCTTTGGGTGTCATATGCACTTTCTCTACTTGAGGTTCTTTAGGATAGGGTCTCAGTTGATGATCATTCATATACATTGACTTCCCTATCTTCAAATTCTCAATCTCTACTAAGTCCATGCACTTTTGGAATATCTCTTCACCCTTCTCCTCCTTGTCTAATTTCTCTAATCTACTAGGTAAAGTTAAAGGGTTAGTCTTAACAATAATTACAGACTCAGTACTTACCTTTAAGCTAAATTATGTATCCTAGTCTCCTTCCAGCTCCTTCTCCTTTTCTTCTTTACAAGCAATTCCTTGAGTAGTTCTCTCAAGATTCTCAAACTCCTTTCCACTCTATAAGGTCTCTGCATTAATGTCCCTTAGGTACACCTCACGTGAAGATGGATACTCCTCTTTGCCTTGTGGTTTCAGGTGGTTAATAGTTCCAGCCGTCTAATCCATTAGAATTACAAAGGTCGAAAATCGAAATATTGCGACATATTGCTGGAACTGATGTATACCCAGCTGAATTTGCAAAGCATTAGCAGTCCTAACATTAACTAATTCTTTTAGAGATTCACCTAATTTTTACTGCACCTCCAAATTTTGGATGATAGACCTTGTATCTTATGGATATTTCCTTTCCTTACATCTTATTAAAATTGTAAAATATTAGTAGCAAAAATATTAACTAATTCTGCAGAGATGAACCTGAATGGTAATAAGAAACTTCTGGTCTATGAGGAAATTGTCGTGCATCCTACAAACTATCAAGGAATTAATTTTATTAGTTATCCTATTCATAACTAAAGTTTATATAATCACTTCAAACTTCAAACTTTATTATAGAATTAAGAATATGAGTTATAGTAAAACTACTTCCTTTCATATATATATATATAGATAGATATTTTAACACTCAAACACTAAAAAAAAGTGAAAAGATCAAGAAATAGCTTAAAAGAAACTAATTATAAACAATTACGTACACAACACCAATTAAAATCAAAAACTAAAACTAAAACACCAAACTGCCTAACAACAGCGCCAAAGTTGTGGTAGTATGTCGTAAAACTACACAAAATAACTAGATTTAAAACTATAACTAGTGATAAGTCTAGGTCGATCCCACACAGAGTGTGTGTAAAGCTTTTGTAATGAAAATAATCAATGTTTAGGTTAGGGGTATGGTTGATTTTCAAATAAGAAAATAAAATGAAACTAAACTAATGAAAGAAACATAAATAAAATAATCAAAAATGAGAAAAGTGATGAATACATTAGGGATCTGGTCATCATTTTAATCTCAATCTACACACAATTAAACATACTTCATTGAACTATTTTTCTCATACCTTTCTTAGTAACTATTAATTATAGGTTAACAATAAGCTCTGCTAAACTTAATTTTTCCTTAGTTCGTGATCAATTAAAAAAGCTCTTTCATTGAACGTAGCCATCGAACAACCAAAGATAAGCTCCTTAGATTTAATTGGATAGTTGGATTAGGAGTCAGGAAAATAGATTAATCAAGGTAACAACCATATAAGCTCGTATCATTTAACTAAGGTTATGTTATCCCTAATGATTTGACACCATTAGTATCTACTAATGAATCTCAACATAACGATTATGAATTATATTGAAGATTCTAGAAATGGGTCATAATAAAAATATAATGAATGCATTAAGATCATTCTTACACAAAACCTAAACAATAAACATAAGATAACAGAATCAATCCTTAAGAGACAAAAATCAACAAAGACAATGAAAGATATGCTTAACCTTGTTCTTTGGCATCGATATCACATCTGACCTGGTATTGGGAAGCTTATCCCTCTATGGTCTCTATGGGTCTCTAATGGAATCAAGCTCTACCCCTCATTCTTCTCCTAAAACCTAAAAAATGATTCATATTCTTTTTACTATCATCATGTTATATTTATATTGAAAAATTAGGTTTCGATGCTAGGTCACAAAATTCAAGCCCGTGCATATTGATTCATAGGCATGACAACTTGAGTCACACCCATGCAAGTGAGTCACAACATAAGAATAAGATTCATGGTTGTGTATACGAGTCCATGACTTGATAGTCATGTCCGTGACATGCACTGCACCATAAATACTTCATTTATTGTATTTTCTTGTCTCTTCTTCACTCTAATCCATCTCCTTCTTGCTCCATGAAGATAATTGAGTGTGGATCTCAAGAAGATGACTCAAAGAATTTGCTTTCAGCTCATTTTATCTCTTATACTTCTAAATTGTACCTAAAACTAAATATGAGAAAAAGTGAATGTCTTAATCATTTTAAAACATTAATCACTAAGTGTCATGGATTAAATTTATCAACAATTAAACACATATCAATATTACATGATTGGATGCCTCATAATATGCTATGAACTCCGTTACTATATAAGAAGAAGCTATGAGTGTCTATTTAGCACTCCTCCTAGAAATAGCTCCTCCAGCTAGCAAGTAAATATAGCTTGATGTGGATCTCCAATTATCTTGGCATCTAGTGAAATCAGAATCAGAATACCCAATGATCTTTAACTAATCTGACTTCCTATACATGAGCATGTAATATTTTGTTCTCTGCAAGTACGGGATAACTCGTTTGGCTAATCTCCAATGATCCATTCTAGGATTGCTTAAGTATCTGCCCAGCATTCTAAAAATATTCATAATATTTGGACACATACATACTTAAGCATGCATTTGGCTCCCTACTGTTGAAACATAAGGAATCTTTTGTATCTCTTTAGTTTCAAACTCATTCTTAGAGCATTGGTTGAGATAAAACTTGTCTCCTTTAGCAATAGGGTTGTTGTATAGTTTATAATCCTGCATGTTAAACCTTTTAAGAACTTTCTCAATATAGCTCTTTTGTGATAACTCAAGTATAACCCGAAAGCGATCTTAGTTTATTTGTATCCCTAATACAAAAGATGCATCATCAAGATTTTCATTTCAAATTTCTTTGTCAGAAAGCTCTTAGTTTCATGCAATAAGCCTATATCGTTGTTGGCAAGTAGTATATCATTGACATATAAAACTAGAAAAATACATTTTCTCTCACTAAACTTAAAGTATATGCAATCATCAATTGCATTCATTTCAAAACCAAACAAAAGAGCAATTTCGTGAAATTTGTAATACCATTGATGGGAAGCTTGCTTAAGCCTATAGATGGATTTCTTCAATTTGCAAACCATCTGCTTTGAGTCTCCTGACACAAAGTTTTCTAGTTTCACTAGATAAATTGTCTCATCAATGTCACCAATGAGAAACGTGGTCTTTATATCCATCTGATGCAACTCAAGGTTTAAATGTGCTACAAGTGCCATTATAGCTTTATAAGAGCCTTTTGATGGAACTAGAGAGAAAGTCTGTTTATAATCAATGCCTTCTTTATATGTAAAGCCTTTTGCAACTAAGCGAGTCTTACATCTCTCTACATTGCCCTTTGAATCCCTCTTAGTTTTAAATATCCATTTGTAACTGATGGGTTTCGAACCTTCAAACAATTATTATCTTTTGTGGACTTTATATCCTCATTCATGACATTAATCCACTTTTAAGAATTAGAACTTTGTATAGCCTAATGGAGTTAACTGGATCATCTTCCACAATACTAATGTTAATCTCATGTTCTTGGAGAAATATGATGTAATCATTTGGATGACACTAGTTCTTAAGTTTTATGAGTTAGTTCTTCTGGAATAATTTCTATAATCAGAATAAGAAGTTCCTCAATATTGTCTTGTTGTTCTGTATTTGTTACTTTGACAACATCAGGAATAAAACTCATATCATTGTTGGCAATACCTAGAAGAATATTAACATATTCTTTTTCAAGGAAAATGTATCTCACCTTATCTCCCCTCCCAAAATCAACATCCTCAAAGAATCGGGCATTTCATGTCTCAAAAATTGACTTTGCAGTGGGATCATAATACTTGTAACCCCAAGACCTTTCAGGGTATCCAACAAAATAGCAACTAATAATTTTGGAATCTAGTTTCTTTTCATTTGACCTATATGGTCTTGCCTTAGCTGGACCACCCCAAATGTGCAATTGTTTCAAACTGGGACTTTTGCCCTTCCAAAGTTCATAAGGGGTTTTGGTGGTTGTTTTAGTTAGAACCCTATTAAGTATGTAAGTTGCAGTCTTTAATGCTTCTTTGTAAAGACATTCTAGTAAAGTAGAATGACTAATCATACTCCTTGCCATATCCTTTAGTGTTTTGTTTCGCCTTTCAACAAAACCATTCATGCTAGGACATTATACTGTGGACAATATTGCACTCTTCAAGGAACTTAGCAAATATTCCTAGACGTTGTTTACTTGATCCGTCATATTTGCTATAGTATTCACCAATACGGTTGGATCTAACACTTTTTATTCTTTTGTTAAGTTGATTCTTAACCTTAAACTTATAGTTTTGTAACACATTTAGAGACTAGGACTTCTTATGAATGAGATACAGGTAGTAATAACGAGAGTTTTCTTCTATGAACGTAATAAAATATTACTGATCATTCCAAAAAGTTGTAGAGAATGACCCGCAAATGTCTATATGTATGAGTTCTAAGACATCCATAGCCTTGTTGGCACCTAATTTCATTAGGTTTGTTTGTTTCCCCTTAATATAATTAACAAAAATTTTAAAGTTCACATAATCAAAGGAATCAAGAATTCTATCAGACATAAGACATTCAATTCTTTGTTTAGAGATATGCCCTAAATGATTGTGTCATAATTATGTAAAATTCTCATTGGTTAATTTTCGTTTTGTACCTCTACATACATGCAGAGGTTCGTTATATAAGGAAACTATATTAAGCAAATATAGGTTATCAAAAAATGATAAAGAATGAGTACCATTAAGCATTGAATCTTGAAAAAGACTAAATTGACCATTTCCAAGTGAATAAGAGTAATCAAATTTTTCCAATGCAGAAATAGAAATTAATTTCGTCTAAAGAACAGAACAACATTCTCATTCAAATCCAAATAATAACCAGTCTTTAATAATAACCTACAAGTTCCAATATCCTTAACTTCTACCACTTTATCATTGCCCACATAGATGTATCTTTCACCATCAAATGGCTTTCAGTAGCTCAGGCAACCTTACATAGACACATTTATGTAAGTACTAGCACCAGAATCTAACCACCAAGTGTGTATAGGTATCGAAGTTAAATTAACCTTAGAATAAACTAAAGCAAGAAATGTAAGTTCTTTCCATGCCATATGTGATATTTGGTATAATCATTTTTTTGTGTCCATTGATTTTATAGAAATAACAGGTCAAAATCTTATCCTGTTGCTTCTATTGTTTCTTTTCTAGTTTGGCACTTGCAGCTTCCTTATCCTTCTTTCTTTTCAAGTTCTTATCCATTGAGGTAGTTGCTAAATGAACACTCTTTGTCTTCTCTTTCTTTAGACTTTCCTCTTCTTGCACACAATGATAAATGATCTTATTTAGAGTCCAAGTCTCCTTTTGACAGTTGTAGCTAACCTTAAATTGACTGAATTATGTAGGAAGAGATATCAAAACTAAATGCACAAGCAAGTCCTCAGATAGCTCTATCTTTACTGTCTTTAGTTTCAAAGTAAGATAGGACATCTCCAAAATGTACTCTTTTTAAACCTTTTTCAAAGCAAGACAGCTTTATCGTACTTATTTCAACCTTTTCACTTTTGGCAAACCTCTTTTCAATTTCCTCAATATATTTTTGGCAGTTACCCCTTCGAACATAGTGCCCCTGAAGTTTTTCGGAATCATTTTATGATGATAAGACTCATATGATTTGAACGTTCCCACCTTTCCATGTCCTTCTTATCACTAAAGGAACTGTCATTCGTAAGATCGACAGGTGGTTCAATCCTTAATACAAGGTCTAGAGCTATGACACTGAGAACAATCATAACGATCTCTTTCTATGCCTTAAAGTTTGCGCCATTAAGTATAAGAATGGAATTGATGTTGGCAGTAATACCATAAGCAATTAAACAAAGAATACAAGCTCACCTAAATTTCACATAATAATATAAAATTAAATAACGGTAAAGCCCATCATAAGATACCTAACACAACTTTAATATGTACTCATTGGATAGAAATATCAACTTGCAAGTGGTACTCTTAGTGTAGTAATCAAATAATGACAATAACAAAACTATCAACCAATTAACCTTTCTTTGCACTACATTAATTATTCATATGGCTAACTTAATAATTGTCACATATTTATCACTATATATGTACACATATTTCGTCCAAAATATTGACCTTCCTTTGGGCTGGTTAATACCCTCATAAATTACACATACATAACCATCTTAATATTAGAAAATAAATTAATCTACACAAGAGAGGCTACTTTAGCAACATGTTATTTTAATCAATTTATTTCACAATATTAATAAAAATCAATTATACCAATATTTGAGCATTGATTGTATTAACCTTAGTTAACCGAATTCCATTTTCATACAAAAAATAAACTAAAAGCATGTGTAATTGATTTCTGTCAAAATTGCATATACTGAACCATGATACATGAACCGAATATAAAATTTATATAAATAGCTTAATGTAGTAGTTGATCAAATATCCTATTTGTTTATAAAATATGCTTTACGCCATAAAGCATATAAACAAAGGTTCTAAGAATGGTTTTACTGCTAAAGCACATAACATGTATACAAATCAAAAGTTGTTTCTTATTTATGGTTTTTATCCAATGGTCATTATGTTGGCTTTTAACTAAAAGACTATAAAATTTATTTTACCGAAACATAATTAAAAATTTGAAACTAGATATATATACTGGAATAAGTGGACTCAAAGAAAGCAAAAATATTCCGTAAAAAAGGAAGAAAAATAATTAAAATTTTTTAATGATCTAATATAAAAGAGCTTGTGATATTATTTAATAGTATTTAAAATTTTATATAGTGAAAACAATCATCAATCATATAACTAATAATGTCAAATCATCAAGAATACTTAGGTCTATTTTATAAGAACAACATGATTCTTGAGTTTTGTGGTTATTCATCTTTTTAAATCAACATGTACGTCTATTTTTTTTCAAGAGCTATCACTTTTCTGACTGATAGAATATCAGAAAAGATAATTGTGCATATCACTTGAGGATCAAAACCTTATTTCTTTATATAGTTTTTCTTATTTCTTTTTTAGCTCGTTATAAAATATAAATTACATTATAGGGTCTCTACACATTAAATCCCATACTATATTAAATGTCTTATATCTTGAAGCTTTTAACCTTATACTATATTACTTTAATTAAGATTAACCTTATAATAACCCATAATATACAATATAAATATACACACACACACACATA
>JANZXR010000172.1:24365228-24389588 GCA_027575705.1 Erythroxylum echinodendron | reverse complement strand
AGACCAATTATATCATCTAGAGGATCAAATTTGGACTAGAAGATGTTCTGGCCAAAATGAGACGATGCTGACGTCATAAGACGATTACTGATGTCATTCTGAGACAAAGCAAAATGAGACGGTCAAACTGAGACGCAAAAAGTCAAACTAAAATGTAAATAGTAACTGAGACGATAATGACGTCATTTTAAGACGATGCTGACATCATTTTGAGATGAAGCAAAATGAGACGATCAAATTGAGACGTAAAAAGTCAAACTAAGACGATGAACAGTAACTAAGACGATAATGAAACCTCATAACTTGTAATGCTCGTATCTTTCGACTCTTATATCCAAAATTTACAAACTTTATATCGTTAGAAAGCTGGTAAAAACATATACAACTTTCAAGAAGATAATTTTACCAAAATCTATCTATGTAAATCTACATTTTCTCTCGAAGTTAGAACACGAATTTCACCTTCAGCTCCCAATGTACTGGACCCGGTTTTCACATCATGACAAATTTTGAGACTCTTAGAGATAGAATTGAATTTCGATGTTTTCATACTAAATGTAGCCATATATCTCTAGGTTAATCCAAATTAAGAATCATCTTTAGACAACTAGAGAAAACGTTGTGGTTAAAAGACTGAAGCATATTCAGGGAACATTTTCCATATCACTACCATTTTTGTTTCTAAATCTTTCATTATCATCACTCATACCAAGATCATCTTATCTACTTAATTTTTAACTCCATATCATCTATAAAGATATTAGAGTCCATGATTAATCATAAACACCAATAACAGAACACACATACATACATATATATGTATATATATATATATATATACACGTGTTCTTCATCACTTTCACCTTAATTCTGCCCATTTCATAGTCTCTCATTACCAAAATCACTAAATCACAAATATGAACTTCTCCATATTTCTCATTTATTAGTTCTAGTCTTCTAAGAAAAGTTCAGGGTCCAACAGGTTTTCCTGATCTTAGCCCATTGACAAAATTTTTGAGGAAAAATGTTTCGATCATATGGATTAATGAATGTAAAAATAAATTTTGGGGAATTATAATGCCGATGTTAATTATATTGTTTGAATTTGGAGATTTTGTAGTATACAATGATGTTTCACACTAGAGATTAAGATGCAATATGTTGCAGCATAATAAAGTGATTTTGTATGCATAGAGACAATTGAAGTCTCTTGAGTTGATTAATTAATACATGATTTGGAATGTGATGCAATAGTAATTGCTTTAAGATCTTGGAGTCATTATGATGTGCAAATGAGTATTTCCTAGTAAAGCTAATGTGGTAATCTAATACATTGAATAGAACATTCAATAGCAATGTAGCACAAATTTGAAAATAGAGGTTACCAAATCTAGTGCAATGAAGAGCCTAGAACGATTGAATTGAAATTGAGAAAAAAACGAAATGTTATTAACTCCATAGAAATTAACAATAGTTTTGAATAACAGGATTAGAAAAGCCTTAAGTAAGGATTCAAAATTTGTGAATCTTATTGAAGAGATGGACATGAACCAAATTTCGAGTTGAATTGAAAAAAAAGATATTATGTAGTTGTCACAAAAAATATATGTACCTAATAAAGATTATTGAGCAAAGAGATTATAAGAGAAAGCATAAATTGTAACATATGCTGTGCATTTTAATTAGAGTACGCAGAAGCAGTATTTAGCAGCCAAAAATGAAGAAGAAAGTGACCAAATGTGTAACTGAATGATTGATTTGCCAAAAAGAAGAAAGTTACCAAATGTGTAACTGAATGATTAATTTGCCAATAGTCAAACTTATATTTTTGAAGTTCCTAGGGGCATGAGATCAATATACAGTTTTGATTGAATCCAATTATGAAAATCATTATCACAGTGGTATCGGTAGGACACCGTATAAGGCATTATATGATATGATGAGTTGTCTGCCCTAATAATGAGATGGAGAGTGTCTAAAAATGGTGGAAGGCCAGAATTGATTCGAGATGTTATTGACAAGTGAAAGGAATCTGTAATAGAAATTAAGTGATCTAAGAAATATAAACGGGTTAGGTGGATAAACACCGAAGTTCTGGAATATAGAGAGTTAGATAAAGTGTTTATAAAGTATCACCTTGACAAGGTGTGCTAAAGTTCGTTAAAAAGCATAGCTAAGCTCGAATTGTATTCGTCCCCATAAAGTTATTGAGAGCGTAGGACCATTGACTTAAGTTAGTCTTACTAATAAAAATATATCAGATTCACATTGTGTTACACGAGTATGTATAGGAGATATAGGTGTGATCTGATAGATGTATTGTCAGCATAAGAAGTGAAACTTGTGAGTAAGAAGAGCTATACTAAGGAATCGGTTAAGAGGGAAGATATCTGAAAGACTGAGTGCTTCCATTGACTATAGTTAATTGGAAGAAATTATTCAAGTGATAAAGTTACATGGGAAACAGAAGAGATTATGAGAAAAACAATACCCCCATCAATTTAATCAATCAGATAAGAATTTCGAGGACAAAATTTATTAAGGGGGAGAAGTGTAACATCCCGTTCCCATATTAAGGGTTAGAGCCCGGGAATACCGTACATGAGAGATAACAATGAGGGATTAGAAAAATGCATTTCATACTTATGCATAAAATAGCATCATGTACGTGACATTGATTATTGCACATAGTACAAAAATTTGTTCATGCACATAATTGACATTTTCGGGTATAAATGATTGTTTTAATGCGATTATGATGTCAATAGTGAATATTTTGTTCTAAAAATTAAGTTGGTGTGTTTTATGAGTGATTTAGAATTTTTAGTAAAATTTGAGAATTTTCTAGAATTTTGGAACAATTTGGACTAGGAAAAATGCCAAGTGGCGAACCAATTGATGAATAGTGGCAGAAATAAGTGTCAGATGGTGATAGAAATTTTTATGAATGACATTAGAATTTAATAACAAATGTGATTGAAAATTGGGAGTCAATTGGATTACAAATTGACTAGTTATTAAAAGGGCTAAGGAGGGACCATGGAAAAAGTGACATGTGGCAAGTGACAAGTGTCACTTATCACACAACTTGTTTTAACATATGAAATCCATTAAGTGAAAAACCCACATTATGGTCTTTCACTTGTCTTTTATGGGACATGCTTCATTTCTCCATCTTCTTCTTTTTCTTCATTTATTCATGTGCTCTCTGGTTTTTAACTCATGACACCTCACTCTCACCTTCATCATGTTAACTTTTGTCAAACTTTTTCACTTTGCTTCTTCAATAGTTATTGTCTTCTCCATCTTGTTATTAAAAGACCCAACTTATTCCACCTGAAAAGCGTGATGATCGCATATGTTGGAGGAGCTAGATTTTATCGTGATTGAAGAAGCTTTGGGTTAATCAAGTAAGTTGTATTTTAATATTTGTGGGTAGTGTTAAATAAAGCATTTTGATGTGTAATTCGAGAATAATGATCATGATAGTATAGTTAAATGTGTTGGGCGTGAATGAGGAAAAATCTAGCCATATTCATGTCTTGCCTTGATGTGTATGATAATTAATGATTCATAAATTGATGTAGAGATGATTTAGAGTTTGAATGAGTCCTAAAATGGGATATATTTGGAGAATAAATGATGTGGAAATAAGTTAGAAGTAATAGACTAAGCTAAAGAGATGAATTAGGAAGAAATTGTTGATAAAGTGTGCTGGAAATGTGTTAGATGTAGTGTTTCTACTGAACATGCATCGGTGTTTTAAACATATCTTCATCTAAAGATATCTAAAGATATCAAAATAGGATTATTATTGATTTTTATTAAACTAGAGATGAATGGCTACAATATTTATGAAGAAATCGAGTTTTAATTCTATCTCTAAGAGTTCTGAAAATTGCCTTCAAGTTGAGTTTCATATTTTGTCTCTGTTTCTGAATAGTATGGAGCAAATTGTGTATAACTTTCAGAATACTGAGCCAAATTGTATGAACTTAGGTTCTTTATAATCTTAAGACATAGATGCAAAATTGTGTAGAAGAATACTTCGCCAAAAAACCTAATTTTCTAGTTGTAAAAGGAAAGTGAAGTTTGGGAAAAAAAATAGAAGACATAAGAAGGAGTGCGTCGACCAGAAGCAAGTCGCGACCGTGACGCATCGCGGTCACGATCCGAGGGTGGTATGCAGGAGATTTGTTTCTGAATATGTGATGGTATTTTGATGATATATTGATTGTAGATGTCCAAATGAGATGTTTCTTAATTCAAATTAAACTAAAGACATAATTCTACAACTTTCATGAAGAAGTCTAAATTTAATTATATCTTTAAGACTTACAAAATTTGGTGCGAAATTGAGTCTTGATTGAGGTTAGAGTACTAACAGATAGAAATTATGTCTTGATGTTTTCATAAAAAATAAATGGATATAGGCTGAATTAGAAAAAAAATATCTTCACAAAATTTTAGTCATTCTGTTGTCTTTCAATTGGCACTAAGTTTGTAATTTTTAGATATTTAAGTCGAAAGTTATAAGTTGTACAATTTGAGGATGATCATGAAGTAGTCAAATGTTCAATTATACATAGTCTTTAGTATTATGAGTATAACTCATAGGATATTGAACCAAATTGAATAATCTTAGTGTCAATAGAAACTTAAGACAATGGGGAACAATTTTCTAGAAGAAAGTATACTCAAATGACTTCATTTTCTTGGTCAAAAAGAAATTGTAAAGTTGACCCGAAATTTGTTATAGGAAAAATCCGAATTGACAAAATGAGAAATGAATTTCGATATTTATGATTTTATTAAGATGTAAATCATAAGTATAAATGATACTTATTTGAGTCTGGAATATGAATGATTATGTGACGAGAATATTGGAAAGATACCCAGGATTGTCATTCAGCATGCATTATACACAACACATATACTTATGTATGTGATTGGAGGTTTGTATGATTGTTCAATTAATAATGGGTGTAAATGTGTATAATATGATGTTGATACACAGGATAGAACGTTCGCATCCAGATGCTTCCGGATCATGGAAACTAATGCTAATTTGAAGCATACTGTAAGTAACCTAGATGCTTTCACTCAATTAATTGTTTGTTTTATGTTATGTTTGAATTATTGAATGAATGTGATTTGAATTTGCTGATTTCGGAAAATGAAGGTCCGATGATTCTGATGAATGAATATGATATTTGAAGTGTTCCTTTTATGTGAACATGACGAAATAAATGTGTTTTCTTAACTTAAATGTTGGATGTCAGACTAAGGTCCGATGACATGTGAAAGTAAATGTGTAAAATCAAATAAAGTGACTGATTGAGCATGTATGACTGATGCATTTCATTACATGAATGCATAATAATGTAAAGGCTGTTGAAAAGAGCTTAAAGCTCAGACAGTGGAAAAGAGCTTAAAGCTCAGAAAGTGATTAAAAGTCAAAGGCTCACTATGTAAAACGAGCCCTGTATTCCTATCGGATAAGGGATAGTTATTAATGAGCCCGGTATCCACAATAGATACAAGACAGTTATAGGCACGCGGTCACAATAATAACAATTGAAAGTGAGTCGCATGAGCATTACATATGCATTTGATATGTATGTTTAAATAATTGAAACGCATTGTTTAAATGGTCTAGATGTGAAATGTGAAATGTGAAATAAATGAATAAGGTGTTAATTGATGCTACATGATGAATTAATGTAGTGATGAAAATTTTGTGATGATTTATGCAAAATGCAAAGATGTGAATTATATGTTATATGTATTTATGTGATGTATGAATTAAGTGAATCATCGATGATGGTTATCTCATCTAAGTAAACTCACTCAAAATTTGCAATATTTTTTTCAGGCTCAGAAGAGTTATCCCATTAGGTTAGTGGGAGTACAGACGAAGCATTTGAGTAAAAAATAGAGATCAGAATCAGTTCGTGTCTGTATTTGTACGTTCTTATTTTTATATCAATTTGCATATTCCGCGATTTATGTACAATGTGTATTTTAACATTCTGTTTATACTAATTTTCCAAATGGGAAATGTTTGTAAATGATTTTATGATGTAATAACTTTTAAAAATTGGAAACATTTTGTAAATGAAATTGATTAAAGTGTTTTAATAATTGTGATTTCGCATTTTATGAAATAAAAGTTTGGGCCCGAATTCGATTAGTGCAAAACAAATTTGTACCAAGTTTCAAGTGTTTAATTGTTCTAGCATGCCACCTTTGTGAGGTACGCACTCAAACATCACTCAAGATGTCGGGTATGTGTCTTGCGAGAGTGGGGTGCTACAATCTCTTTCTATCAGGAGTGGTGAATCCTTTATTGGCTACTCAATTACCTTCGAACATAAATAGCTCTACCCAATCACCACCTTAAGAGCGACCTCGTCTTGAGGTGACAAGGAATAGTGTCAAAGCACAGGATTTATATCCAAGATATCTTTGAATACCTCAAGTCTAAGGATATTTGCACTATTGCTATGATGAGATTAATCATTGACATTCGATAGATCATCCATATGATAATCTTATAGCGGGTCATCCGATGTACTTACTACCCTTAGTAAGCATCCACATATTAACTCTAAACATCTCATGTTTACAGTTTATGAGATCCACTGCCTGATCAAATCAAGGAGTATAATATGTGCTAGTCTTTCAAGATTAATAAGGTCCTATCTTATTAATCCCATAACTAGGGATTATTTAGATACTAACATAATTGCACATGATAGGAATCTCATCATGATTTCCTTCATGTTATGTTTTGTATCATGGACTTCATTAATTCGATTTAAGATCAATACCAATTCATTTATATATAAATTAATATCAAATAAATGAAAATTTTTCATTTGCTTTATTAATCAAAATAAAGGTTGTACAAAAGTGCTAAAGGTGATTACCTTTAGAGCACTACTCTAACACACAATGCATAAAAGTTTTCTTTTGTTGACAATTGAATGATGATGTATGAGCATTTAAGTTTTAATGTATATAATTGGATGTTATATGCTCATTTGGTAATTTAGGCAATAACTCATCTTGTAAATGCTTACCCCTTTCAAAAAGTGTCTTGTAATTAGAGTTTCATTTTTATAAGTAGAACCAATTTATATTTATCATTATAACTCTTTTAGGCTCCAAGTATGTTATTCAAAATTTCACTACCTATAATGAATTTAGATAATGAATATTTGAATTCATTGATTTCCTATTTGATTCCTTATTTACTTACATCAAAATATTGTCATTATTGTTGACAAAAACTCCACTTTCAAATTCTATCATGTAATGTATATCACATTTTAATTTCTCAATTTTTATTAAATATTTGATTTTCTTTTTCGCAGGCTTTATATTGTGTTAGAGAGCATCACTTATTTTTCTTCATTGTAGTCTGAAGTTGTCCATCCATCCAGGTTAGTCGTCCAACTAATATACCATATGTATTGCTTTAATAATATGATTACGATACCTTTAGATTTTGTGTGAATGCAAAGGAGGTCTTCATATTATGTTGTTGTTTAGAATATTCTTACTTATCATAACTTCAAAGAGTTGAAGCTTAATATTAATTTCAGGTTGAAATATGACACCAAAGAGATGATAGGATATTTTGCAACCAAAAATCAGACCACGATTTGGATGTACTTATTATACAGGTGAAGCATCTCATGGTGTAGCAGCTAGAACTGAATCTCCTCCTCTCTCTCCAGCTACTACACTCGTAGATGAGGTACCTTCTGCAGATGTTGCTACACCATCCAGGACCCCTATATCATTTACTACCCCTATACCGATAGAGATAACAGGGGTACACAATGATGATGAAAGAAGCAGCTATCGGCCTAGAGCAGATGAACTTGATGGAAGAACTAACATTACAATTGCCAATAATATGTAAGTGAAAATACATTGAACACTATATGTTTATAATTAAGTTACAAAGTTTCAATTCTCAAAACTTTATAAAATTTTTCAATCTTACACTAGGTTCATTCCACCTGGACCTTGTTCAAGAAACGTGAAATCAAAATTCAATGAAAAGATTGATATTGAGGGCTTTGTATGGAAGAATATCTCTCAGCCGACAAGGGAATTTTACTATCACGAGTTTGAGGTACAACAAATTTTGTACATTTATTAGATGAAAATCATTACATCATAAGTATTAATTGAATGTTTTCCTTTTGTTTCAAAAAGACTTTTTTTGGGATTCTCAATTTGATGCGATTGTCTATAGAATATGGGAAAGATGAGCATGTACACGTTATCGCGACTTTGTTGCTGAGATACACAGGGAACATGTACGACCGTGTTACATTCCTGAAGAAATATGAACTAGTTGGCAGCAGTATTAGACATCACTTGAGACAATGTCTCTTTCATAGCGTAATTTGGCCAACAGACGTGGAGGATCAAGGGGAGAGAGTCTTTCCGTGCATACGAGAGGATCTATTACCCACCAAGAGTATATAGAGAGACTTGTAAGTATCTACACTTCAAATTTATATTTTCATTTCTTTTATTTGTTGTATTTCTATTGAATTTTATGTGTGAATTTTGGAATGAAAATATGTATTTCTTGTTAAGAATGATAATGTTATAAATGTCTGGTGCCATATATGGCTGTATTTTTTAGTTTTGTTCTTTATTTAACAGGGGTAGATTTCATAAAAATAGAAGAAACTCTACCAAAATTTTTATAAATTCTGATTCACTTATAACATTTTATTCTTATGCAGGAAAAGACTATGGGCATGATGCCTACCCCCCGTCAGCTCTTTTTGCACACTCACACTAAGAAACATGACGGTGTAACATTCGTCAATAACCGTTATAAAGAACTCAATGTATGTGAAATTTATGGCTTAATATTAATGCTTAATAATTATTGAAGAAACTCCGAAAATTTGGAGTCCAATTTGTATTAAAATTCTCTATCTTCATGTAACATAAGTCTGCTAGTCTTCTAGAGGAAACTAACAACAAGCTAATGACAAAACTAACAACTAGCTAACAACAATCTAACTAACTAACAGTTATCGTTACGTACTACACAGAAGAACCCAACTATATATAGAAGAAGTTTACGTAAGTTTATATACATGCAGTTTATTAAATAAAACCCAACTAGCCTAAGAAGACCTACCAGACGTCAACATCCCCCCCTCAAGTTGGAGGTTGGGAAGAGAAACCAAACCCAACTTGAAAAGAAGAGGTCGAAAAGAAGGAAGAGGCAAAAGCTTCATGAAAATATCTGCCAGCTGCAAACGAGAAGGAAGATGAGTAAGTGTAATGAGACCATCCTTAAACTTCTGGCGAACAAGGTGACAATCAATGTCAAGGTACTTAGTTCGTTCATGAAAAACCGGGTTCTCAGCAATATGCAAAGCAGCCTGGTTGTCACAGTATAAAGGAATCGACAGAGGAACATCAATGCCAAAGTCCCGTAACAAGAAAACAATCAACTGTAACTCACACACAGTAGAGCCCATGCTTCGGTACTCAGCTTCAGCTATCGACCAAGAAATTGTAACTTTCTTCTTGGACTTCCAAGAGATGAGAGAACCGCCCAGAAGAAGCATAGTCAGTCATCTGCTTGGCTGCACCACATGTACATTGAGGAAAAGGTTGCAAGCACTGTAACTCATCCCAAAGCTTTTTTAATTTTGTAAAGTATTGAGAAGAACCCAGCTATATACAGAAGAAGTTTACGTAAGTTTATATACATGCAGTTTATTAAATAAAACCCAACTAGCCTAAGAAGACCTACCAGACGTCAACAATTATCACTTACTAATATAAACATCGCATTCTGATAGGACCAAATTCAAGAAAGCATTCAACGACAGTCTTAGCAGTCTGAAGATTTTGATGAGACTCAAACCTATCTTCATGCAGTAGGTGGTAGGGACTGTCGGGGAAAGATATTCGACTTAGGTTTATTTGTGAATACGTGTTATTTGTAATCCTCCACGTCCAGTACAGCTACATCTAATAAGGGTCAGCATCTAATGAGAGAGTCGTTAAGCTTGAAAGCACAGTATAGATGCTGGCAACTCAGTTGCAACAGTCGATGAAGTACATAGCTCAGCTTCGTAATAAGATGGATGAGTTGAAGAGTAAGGTTAGCACCTCATCGCATCAATTAGAGCATCCGCCGTATCCAAATTAACAGTGTACTTTTGATCATTTTATTAGAGATACAAAAACTCATTATGTACAGTTTAATGTTTTTATTATCAATTAAGATATTTTCAACTTTATATCATCAATCAAATTTATGTTTAAAAAACTAAATTTATACTATTACATTAATAGCTGTTTAAATTATGCAAAATAAAATTTATGGAAGGTATTGATAGTACATTTTTTAAAAAAAGTTTTATAATTCATTTATCGACGGACATATAAAAATTCATCGTAAAACTAAAACATTTACCGACGGAATAAACATTACCGTCGGTAATCACAAATGGAACAACAACTTCTGCTGGTAAATTTGGAACAATTTCCGGCACGATTTCCACAAAAGTACCGAAAGAAAGACGGAAACTATCTATAATTACAGATAGAGTAACCAACCACATGTCGTCGGTAATTACGGATGAAACAACTTCTGTCGGTAAATTTAGAGCAACTTCCTGCATGGTTTACACAAAAATACTGACGAAAAGACGGAAACTATCAGTAATCACAGACGGAGTATCCAACCACATGCTATCGGTAATCACAGACGGAGTGCATACCATCGGTAATCACAGACGTTATAACCAACGGCTTATCGTCGGTAATTACAGATGGAATAACCGTCCGTAATTTTGTAACAATTTACTAACGGAAGTGTTCCAACTGTTGGTAAATATACTGATAGAAAACAATTTTCCGTTCGTAAATATACTAACGGTAAAAAATATTCCGTCGGTATTTATTAACTCTAGTTGTTTTTACGACGTTTTTGTCCGAGAATAATATCTATCACTAATCTTACTTACTAACAAAAAGTCTATGTTTTTGTGTGGATAAAAACCGTCATAAAAGCTCATTTTTCTTGTAGTGGACACCGTCCCATCTCCAAATTTGATGACTAAAGGAGTGATTAAGTGGCATTTAGGCGATGAGGTTTCATTCTTTTTGTTTATGTTAGTTAAGTTTCCACATGCAGTAATGCTAACCAACTGTCAACGTTTTGGGTTAATTGGCTCGTCACTTTCCTGTGTAGGCAAAATCATTGGTTTTGCAGCAGATCAAGTACAGTCATAAGTTCGGTCCCATCCACGAACAACATCCCCCGTCGTACTTTGACGGTTTACACATTTAAACTTCGAGAAAAGTAATGTAAGTGGGTTAGTTGCATTGCATTAGAGTGGAAATGGTAAAAAATTTATAGTTGACATAAGTCTTTATTATATTATGCATCAACTTTAATAGAAACTGTTTTGGCGTTAATTTATAATTATCAAAATAGTATACACTTATTTAATGTTTTTATAAATATTTAATCACAAATAGTGTCATTTTTTAATTTAGTGATTTTATAAATATTTAAAAAATTATTCTCAAATAGTGTCATTTTGAAAATAAATAGGGCAGGAGACCAGTAGAGTTTGGTAATTAAAAAATTAATAGTTTTAATTAAATTAAAATAATTATGATCACTTAAAATCATTTAATTTAATTTATATTATTAGTGTTGATATTTATAAATATCAAAATGTATACAGTTATTTAAATTTTTATGAAATTTTTAAAGATAAATAATTAGTTATTGTGTAAAACCTTAGAAATGACTAAAAAGTTTTGGAATTTGGCCTTCCTATTACCTTTACCAATTAGGCTATAACTTAGGATTAAGTGAAGCAGTCCAATTTGATCCACCAGTGTACCTCAACATCTTTTGGTGTCCTCGTGAATGGTGAGGTAAAAGAAAGATATGCTACTTTCTTAGTATTGCAAGTATTCCAAAAATGATCCTATAAGTTAAAAAGTAACAATAATTGGCCTCAAATCCAGACTGTTCTAATATTATTTCACTTTTTATATATTCAATTATTAAAGTACATAAAACGCCAATGAATTCTCTGTTCATATATAATTTCTACAGGTTGTTTATCCTTAAAAGTTGTTACACTGAACTGAAACTTCAAACAGCAAACAGGCTACCTACCTAAAACCCTATACCTTAAACCTTAAATTAACCCCCAAAGTTCGAGTCAGATCTCTTTACACTAATCAGAGTTATCTGACCACTTATGGGCTGGCAATTACATGCTTGTCGAGGAAAGGAAAAAGGTTTTGGAGACACTTTCAGCAACCTCTATATATACACACCATGTCCTGTCCTCCCTAACCTGTAATGTTTTTCTACTAGCTCCATTTAAAGAAACTGATCCAACTATTCAGCATCTACCATGGGAGTCACCTTAATCTTGTCTCTTCCCGCTGTGGTTATTGCACTTGTTGTTGGCATCTTTGCTTTGAAACGCCAATCCGGTGGTCGGAGAAACCTGCCTCCAGGGTGCTTTGGATGGCCCGTGGTGGGTGAGTCTCCAGCTTTTCTGTTTGACAAGCCAGAAAAGTTCGTTTGTGATCGAATCAAGAAGTATTCACCTCATATATTTAAGACCAAGATTTTAGGAGAGAAGACTGCTGTCATTTGTGGCCCTGATGGACACAAATTTCTCTTCTCCAATGACCAGAAAATTTTCACTGCATTTCGTCCTCATTCCATGCAAAAGCTCTTCAGATCATATCAAACTTCTGCTTCTGTTCAAATCCCACGTGAGGCAGAATCTAAGTTATTGAAATCACCAGGATTCTTGAAACCTGAAGCTCTAGTGAGGTACTTGGGGACGATGGACTCCATAACCCAACAACAAATTCAAACTTACTGGGAGGGAAAAGTTCAAGTCAAGGCTTTTCCTCTAGCAAAAATACTTACCCTGTCTCTTGCCTGTCGCTTCTTCGTAGGCACGGATGAGCCTGAACGTATCTCCAGGCTTATCAACTATTTTGATGACATAACTCTTGGTTTACATTCAATTCCCCTGAACTTTCCTGGGACAATTTTCTACAGAGCCAATAAATCTGCTGCTGCTATCAGGAAAGAATTAAGAACTATTATCAAGGAGAAGAAGGCTGCAATGACCTCTGGAGCTCCGATGCTGGACATACTTTCAAATATGATAGTCGCCACCGATACTTCCGGCAAGCACATGGTGGAGATGGAGATTGCTGATAAAATTATGGGCTTGCTTGTGGCTGGCTACAGTACAGTGGCAACTGCCATGACCTTCTTCATGAAATATGTTGGTGAAAGGCCAGACATTTACTCTAAGGTCCTAGCTGGTAAGATATCTTCACACGTCATCATCTTTTTTCTTAACTATAATTATTTATTATTTCGTTCCCTTGATCTTGATCTGAGGATCATATTCATTATTGAAGACACTTGGTGGAGTTTTGAATTCTAACACAACACTGTTAAATCACTGGCTTCTGTTTCTGAAAACCAGAGCAAATGCAAATTTCAGAAACTAAGAAAGACGGAGAGTTATTGGATTGGGATGACATTCAGAAGATGAAGTACTCTTGGAACGTATTATGTGAAGTGATGAGGCTGACACCTCCACTTCAGGGAACTTTCAGAGAGGCCCTCAGTGATTTTACTTATGCAGGATACACCATCCCAAAGGGTTGGAAGGTAAGCTTGATGTTTCACGGTCAACTTTCAGGCATGATTGGTGAAATCCTTCTGAAGCTTTGGATATGAAACGTTGTCAACTTCACTATTGCTTGACTGATACGTTTCTGCAGGTTTATTGGACTGTGAACACAACAAACAAGAATCCAGAATATTTTCCAGATCCTGAAATGTTTGAGCCCTCTAGATACGAGGATGACAAAGTATTTCCACCATTTACATTTGTTCCATTTGGAGGAGGGCCTAGGATGTGCCCTGGAAAAGAGTATGCTCGCTTGGCAATGTTGGCTTTTGTTCACAACGTGGTGAAGAGGTTTAAGTGGGAGATTGTTTGTCCCGAAGAAAAGATCATCGGCGACATGATGCCAACCCCTGAAATGGGTCTCCCAGTTCGCATTAGTTCACACTAGAACTGCAAAGTAGCTTTTGTGTTAGAGCTAGGTAGTTGTTAAAGCAGAGTGCTTGCGACATACTGTCACTCGTAACATCTACCATTTAATCTTACAGCGTTTCTATGTCAAAGATGAAGTTACAGTAATTTCATGCAGTTATATGGTTATATTTTTTCATTTGGTAGACAATAATTAATTGCATTTTAGTGGTTTTTAAATAACTTATCGGTTAAGTTGCGTAATTTGATCTGAATAAAGATAATTAAATGCTCAATAAAGAATCTAAGTTAATGGATTGAAAATAAGGAGGAAATGAACTCTGATCAGTATAGACCAGACTCATATCAGACCTGTGAATATGAAACCTATATAAAGATGTTAAGGTCTCGTGTACTTGCTCATGTCATTCATGAACGTAAAGTTATCTGACCTATTCAGAGGTTCAAGTTTTGAGAAAACTGTAGAAAGACGTTGACTATGTCCCGTGAGTAGAGCCCGTGAAGGTGTTGGTGAATTTGTGCTTGTTTTGGCGTCGAAAAACTTGTTTGAAGTCATGGAACTGAAATCAGGTATTCTTCACATTTTTCGTTATTTCTATTTTAAGTTCGATCCAGGATACGTAAATAAGACTCATGTTACGTGTTACACATAGTATTAAAGGGTTACGTAATCGGGTGGCTAAAAATGGAAGATTTTTGCTGTTATGCATAAGGGTTTCGAAGAATAAAGTTTTGTTTTTCAGTCTTTTCTTGCATATTGATGCTTGAATGTATGCTAAATATGGTTAGAATTGAAAATCATATTGAAAACTAGCTTAGGAGTGCAAAAAATAGCACGAACCTCTTCGAAAATTGTCATTTTTTGGTGAGGAGTGAGAGATCCTCGAGTGTGTGTGGCACATGCGCCCGATGGGTGAATAGTATCACCCTTGAGGCGATGTGTCTTGCAGGGCCAAACAACTATCAAACCCATGTTTGGACATAGGTGTGCCATATGTCAGGGACTAACACGCCTAACTCATCCAAGGGTGTGAAAGGTGTGTCATGTGCACTATACGCGTCATCCATCCAGCGACACCCTCTGACGTCAGCACTACAGTGACGACTGACATCATGTTGACATCAACTATAAAAAGAAAAAAACTCAAATTTTTTAAAATTCCCGTAAAGATACCCCAAGTTATTTTAGATCAATTTTTAGGTACGACAAATTCATAAAGTAAGTTTTGAATTTTTTTGGATTTATTACATTGGTAATTTCACTCTAGAAAAAGGGAATAAGACATTCTAAAGTCGGATTTGAGTGAATCTTTGTGCTACAAACTTGACATGAAAGAGATACTTGAGGTTTTCGTATCTTGTGTGGTAGGTTTAGTGTTCGGTAATGCATAATTGTCTCTCTGATTGATATTTTTTCTCAATAAAAGTCTTAAATAAAGTTTAAAGATAATGTTTTCATCACTAGTATGTGATAATAAGACTATAAATTTGGGTTTTGCATTTATTGATGATACATTGTTATATACTATATGCCTATATAAAATGTGAAGATAACATAAAGATGTATCTCTTGTATTTGTGAACCTTTTTGGTACTAATTAGAATGTAGTCACTACAGTAGTCTTTCGAGTTATTATTTTGAATTGTTCTACTTACATGTTGGAGAATGTCTTTGGTCTTATGTTTGGTTATTCTACTCACTGGTGTTGACCTTACATGAGATTTTGAGATGTGCATAAAGGCATTTGATGAAGAAAAGTCATTACTTAAATGATCTATTCGCCCACAGGTGATAGTGTTATAAGAGTTGATAGTGTGTACTCTGATCGTTTTTATATGAAAATTTGGTTGCATATATTATATATTCAGCACATAAGTGTTTCACAATATGTGTAATCAGATTCTCGATATATATACTATTTTCAGGTTTTGAGTATTGCTATTATCTTACATTTATGTTGATTGTTACATTGTCATTTTTTAATAACCTTTTATGTTAACGATATCATTGTCACCATTAAAACCCTGATTGGCTTCAATGTTAAGAAGTAGATAGAGGGTGTATTGACTGCAATAGAGATGGTAGATATTGTGTAGCCCCCCCTTTACCACAGGGTACACACGGGACACCCAAAGGTCATTTTGGTACATATGCTATGATAAGGGCGGGCTACTATCGATCACTATATTCACTTCACATGGCATCAGATCATTGTTCACTTATAAAGCATCATAAGAAAATCACAATATTTTAAAATCAACTTTTTTTTCCTCAATTCACTTCACAAAACCGAAAGTCTACATTGTACCTTTAATCCCTTACTACATGCACATCTTCAAAACCTAGTACCAAAGTACTACATGAAAGAGGAAAATATATAAAATGAAGTCATATTTGCAAGCCTTTAGTTTGTGGGAGGTTATTGAAAGTGAGTTTGAGCTTACACCCTTTTCGCAAAATCCAATCCTAAAACAAATTAAGAAGAATGATGACGAAAGGACGATGAAACCAAAAGCTCTATATTATCTCCATTCAGCCATGATAAAAGGAATTTTCACTGAGTATAATGGCATGTGAATCTCCTAAAAAAGTATGGGAGAAACTAAAAGAAGAATTTGAGAGCAACACTCAAATTATGATGATCAAAATTTGAATCTCAAAAGAAAATTTGAGATGTAAAAAGTAAAGAATTTTGAAGATGTCAAAGATTATAGGAGCAAACTTATATTCATTGTCAATCAAATCAAGTTACTTGGTAAAGAATTTCCTAGTCAAATAGTTATAGAAAAGCTTCTTGTGTCCCAAAAGGTACGAGTCAAAAATTTCATCTCTTCAAGTTACTAAAGTTCTATTAAATATAACCTTTGCAGAGTTATTAAATGATCTTCAAGTTATGGACCAAAGAAAAATAATGAGGGATAAAGAAAATGGTGATAAGCTCGAAGGAGCATATATGGTCAAGAGTTCCTCCTCAAAGGACAAAAGTAAAATTCTCCAATTTACAAATTGTAGGAAGTCGGCTATGAAGAGAAGGATTGTTGATACAAAGGAAAACTACAGTACTTCAAGTGCAAGAGGTTTAGGCATTTATAAAAATACTGCAAATTTCAAAATGAAGAGAAAATAAATATGAAACAAGTGACACAAAACGAAACTCATTTTTAGAGTTGTTGGTGAGAAGTGCACCAGAGAGAGATGTGCTCCAATATCTGTAAGTTGATGATAATGTGTATCAACAAATTTGAAGATGGTGATAAAAAGTGTATTACATTGGGAAAGAAGTGCTCCATTCATGAAATTTTGAAGCAAGAGAGAGTCTTGGCAAATGTTTCAAAATTGTTAGTTAGTTGTTAGTGAGTTTTGTGGATTTTGTAAATTCTTAGTCAAATAGCATGCTTATTTTATGTTAAGTAGATAGTGATGCACGTAGGCTGTTTACCCACTTCTTAGTTAATTGCTTGATTTTAGCTTAGTTGGTTTACTTTGGGTCTATTAAGTAGTTAAACTGTTGGTTTTATTTGATGAAAACGACAAGTATTTTGTGCAGTATCTTTAATTACTCTCTGTTTCATTTGTCTTTTTTCCTCTATTCCCAACATTGATTGATCTGCATCTGGATAATAGCTCCTTCCAAAAGGCGCTGATGAAGCTGCATTGGAAAATTAGGTGGTCCAGGGTTTCATCAAAGGCTTTGCAAAGTGTGCACCAGAATAGGCAACCTTCGTCTTATTGCTAGCCAAAGAGTGTCAGTAGTTCGTGGCAGGGTATCTTTGCTTGAAATAAGACCATGCCAAGCAATTTAGGTACTGATGGACTGAAGATGAGTCTACAATTTCAGTAGGTGAAGTTGCCAGAGCTTGAGTCTTTCCACGTGATTCTATCCTGGTGTCTAGGCCTAAGAACAATGGTGGCAAAGACGGAAGAGATGGTGGAGAGTGGAACCAAATAAATAACTAAATTCCAGTTCACGACAGCCTGTGCTACTGAGGTTTCCTTGGTAAGGAGCTGTGCAAGAGTTGATAGTTCAATTATGCTTTCCAGGAGGCCATAAGAAGACCAATTATCAAATTAAAAGGATGTGTTTAGGCCATCACCAATTATCATGTAACATAGAAGTCTCACTTTGTCTCATAGCTCAGTTAGAGACTTCATTGTGGAGGATGCGGCAGATGGTATCTTCTAGCTCCAAATGTTTGTTCCTTTTATATAGTATGAATATATCCACCTAATCCAAAATGCATCTTTACCCTTGCATAACCTCCATATTCTTTTAGATAGCAGTACCATGTTGCTGGTTTTAAGTGCAATCATTCCTAGACCACCTCGTGAATTTGGTTAGCATACCTCTTGCTGTTTGATTTTTGGTTTAGTTTCCTTCTCCTTGGTTCCTGATCAGAGGAATCTTCTAAAGATCCTATCAATCTCCTTTAAAATAATTATAGGGAGAACAAGGTCTAAGGTCCAGTAGGTGTTGAAGGAGCAAAGGACCCCAGCTAAAGACAGTGCTTTGGAGCTTCAGCTGTGGAGCCTCTTTTGATTCTTTTTCACGAGTGGTTTAAAATCAGCAGCAACTTGCTTAGTGGAAGAAATGAGAAAGCATACATATATGACAGGGAGCTGAGCATGTTTGTAGCTAATGATGGAGGATATGTAGGGGGCTCGATCAGCAGCACTAGTTGGTAGTTACATAGCACTCTTGCTTTTGTTAGCTATCAAGCCTGACAGATTGAAGGATATGTTGAAAGCTATTGTTATGGAGATAAAGAGTGATCATCTGCCTTGGAGAAGATAAAGAGGTCATCAACAAAATTCAAGCTTAAAATTTTGCTTTTCATGCATATGGAATGAACTAGTTTCAAATAAGAATGCTCGTAAATACATTCTAAAAAATAATAACTTCTATGGTTAAATTTATTAGTATAACATTTTTTCAACTTATGTGGTATGATATATTATATTACACAATAAAGAACTTGACTGTCTGCCATAAGATCACTTACTCTTAAGTATCTATGTCATCTTTTGGATTTATAAAGTCTTTTTATTATGGCATTTAAGTAAATCAGAATAAATGTTTTAAATAAAACTTGTCTTACATGAATCACAGTTTTTGATGTGTTTAACATTTTTATGGATGCACATTTTAAACAGCATGTCTTTAAATTGGGAGGCTAAAATGAATGTTAATATTAAGATATCGACATATTCCAATGCCGCCTGTACTCGGAAATTTACCTCAAAGTGTCTTTGGCTTTGCTGTTGTGTTCACATTTTTGTGGGCAACAAATGCCAAAATCGGCTTTGCTATTGCTAAAGATCATACCTCGATTTTCTTTACCAGCGTTTTTGGATTTCCACCATGTCAAAAAACGACTTCGAATCAAAACATTGCTGCTGTAAACAAATATTATTAGTTCACTAACATATATTACAAGTACCTTTTTCTTTCGCTTTTGGTTAAACGTGATTCTCCCTGCTTGTAACTATTTCTTATTTCATATATTATAGTCAGAAGAAAGTAAACAGAAAGAAAGAGAGCGAAAAGAAGGAACCGAAAGCCGAAAAGCAAAAGCATACTACTTTTCCGTTTCCAACATGTTATGTTGGTTGAGACCCAAAAGGGGAATAGAGAAACTAGTTGTGCGAATGTTAAAATATTCGATACATAATAAAAAGATGATCAGAAAGCACAAGCGTAGAGTATTAGTTTGATAGATACGGTACCGACATTTTTGTGATGAAGTGAGAAAACAAGAAAATTCAGTGAGAAAGAGGATGAAAACAAAAAAGATACCTTGTTGAAATGGTTTTCGGCTTAACTTTTCTCACTGATTTGTAATCCAATGCCTCTTTTCTTACTAAGCACCAACTAACTTTACACAAAGGTTATGTACAGACAGAGTTCAACAACAATCACATTCCATCACTGGCCGCATTAGTTTTGAGGTTGTCAACTATGGAGAGCCCACTTTCCGAAACAATTACTGCTGTGCATCTGCAGTATGCAAATGAAAGTACCATAAATAACACTGCAACAGATCTGAAAGGAGAACCTAAGCCTTTCTTAGATGCAAGTTAAGGTTATGCCGTGTAAAGCAGATGAAGTGAAAGCCCTGATATTGTCCTCAAAGTCAAAGTTTGAAGTGACTCTACTTGAACAGTAAATTCATGAAGGAAAGATATTTCAGAATGGAACTGAAAGTGGAAGCAATCTCAGGCATTGGCAATTGCATTAATCCAAAAGTTTGGTGGGTCAAAAGACACAAATGCATTTCTAACTGCCATAATTTCATCTCAGTTTCCATGATGGTTTGACTACCTTGGATTATTAGGATTGCGTCAAAAGTCTTTTACTATCACTGTTCCGTCTGTTTAGTTGAAATTTTCTCCACGTAACAATATTAGACTTTAATGAAGCTTAATTTGTTCAGCATAACACAAGCAGGGGAAGTCTTTTCCTGTTCTTGGACGTACAGAAAATATATTAAGCCCTCACATACTTTTAGATAAAGCTCTCATCCTCCTAAAATGAAAGGTTTTCTTTAAGAACATGGGCCCTGCAAAGTATCATTGGATGGTTTCCATGACTGATCATTTCTGTGAAAGCTCATCTTCTTTAATAGGATAACTAATAACAACAGGTTACTCAAATCCTAGATATTAACTTGTATAGTAGAGTTAATATAAAATTTAAATGTTAATTAACCAACAGTTTAGTCATCCCAACTCTCAATGTCAAGAATAACATATAAAGGGCCAAATTTTTTTTCTATTTCAACTTAATACTTTTAGCGTAAAGGGACATTTAAGCATTATTTTGAGTGGTTTGATCAGATAAAATACACGAAATCTTCCAAAATGCAGAAAGTTAAAATGTATAATTATAGTGAAAAAAAAAAACAAAGAGTTCAGAAGGAAAAAAAGAAACTTACGGAAATTTGGAAACAACTCCATGATCCACGACCCCCTTAACTTTAGCAAGGCTCTCAGCCACCTCAGCTGCAATTAGGATCGTTATATCAAGGAAAACATAGCGTTAACAAGTTATTGAGACTTTTCAACCCTAGTTTCTGAAATTAGTTTTGTGAGTTCCCCCAGATTTTGTCTTGATACTAGACCAAGACATTCTAACAAAGTGGCTTTTTGCAACTAGCCAGTAATGCTAAGAAAATTAATCAGAATTGAGTTTTTATCCGTGAAAAGTGTTCATAATTGTATTTGATTTGAGGAAACAACAAATATTGAAACAAAGAGATGCGGCAAGAAAATTTCCTTACTACAAACCCACCAAGGCTTTGTATTGGAGACGTAAAGATGACGTCAAGAATATTATGACCTTCCCTCGTAACTGCTGGAAAATCACCTCCTGTAGGACCTGCTTGCCCTATGTATGGTCTCCTCCATACCTGTAGGAAGGTGGGAAAGAGCATTTGAAAGTCAAAATTCGATAAAGTCAGGGAAAATTAATCAAATTACAGGGTTAGTTTTTCAAAGGAGGCCTACTGACTCAAAAACTAAGAAAAGCTCCTCATGTCATGATACTGAAAGGTAAAAAGTATTTATCAGAAAATTCTTAGACATCACAATAATACAGTCTGTTATTTTTTGAGAGTCTTGTGTGAGTCCTACTTGATGCAAATTATTTAATACTTTCTACAATGGTAATAAATTATCAACTTTCGCAGTCAATTACTAACCTTGAACAGGACTACTATAACAAGTCATATCTCTCTTGATTTCTCAATGTAAGTGTACAAGAATTTATTCAAAAGATGCATAATGGATATATCTAGTATTATTGCATTGTGAAGATCATACCTCAGCATCACCCAAAAACAAGTCATCAATCTCTTCAGCAATTTCCATCCAGTTAAGCTGAAATAGTAAGTCTTCAGCAGTTAATGATTTCTTTTACCAGAAGTTAATGCCATACATATAACAAAGTAATAGTTGCTCACGGATTGGATTAAAACTGGAATAGAACCGTCCAGAACACCTTTGTACTGCTTTTCTGTGATCATGAATACAAGTTTGTTGGCTGCATTTAGTATTGACTGCACAGAAGCAAACAAATAAATGACAAATATTTTATTTTCTGAAATGAAATTTTATCAACATCAAACGATTACACGAGGGTTAAATTTCAGTTATTGAACATGTCTTTGATAAAGATCCCGGGCCATATAGCTGGACATAAGAAGGCTGCACTCACCTTTTCCTGAATGATGGACTCATCACATTGCGGTTTTCTTCGGCCAATGACAGCAGTAAGTGTCTCTTCTTCTACAATATCAGCATCATCGAATGCAAAGTCAATCTATATCAAAACAACATAATTCAATGATATTATTTCAAATTTTGAATTTCTTGGATCAAGCAAGGAACAAATATGTTGTACAACGTTCCCAGATCAAGTTCAGCAATACTCACTTTAATCTATAGTCAATCCTAACAATTCAGAGAATTCTTCTTTTCATGTTTTTGTGACTAAGTTAATTTAGCAGGTCCTAAATTAAGAAAAATTTCAGCCTAGACCACATTTGCCTTCACATTTGCATTAGCAACTGCATAACTATTTAACTGATGTTTTTCAAATAAACAAGGAAAGAAATAAAAGGAAATGTTAGGTCCATCCTACACGAGAACAATATTGATATTGATCCAATGGGATGCCTGCCTTTGCTGCTTCACTTGCAGAATACATAGACCTGCATAAAAATTAAAAGCAAGACATATATTTCAGTGAAAAAATGAAAAGTAATAACAAAACAAATTTAATTTTACGGTCATATATATAGCTGAATAGTCGCCTAAAAATTCAACCAAAGGAGTACAGAAAAAGAGGTATAGGAAACTATCATAGGAAAAACATTGGGAAAATACAGACAAGCTGGAAATTTCAAATCTTTTCCTTTATAGAGAACTAATAAAAGGAATGTAGAATATATTTGCAAAGTAGCATCCAGAACTTTTCCTGCGTTGGTACTGATGGTCGGATTAACTGAAAGAGAATTGATGATAATATTCAAAATGTCTTTATAGGGGTAGTATTTACTATATCTTCCATGTAAAAAAGAAAGTGCAGCTTAAGAACCGAGGGTTGTAAGTAGATATGGAAGGTCATATTAAAGAAAAAAGGGGAGAAAAAAATACCATCCACAATGACATGGGAGAATACAAACTCACGTGGGTACTCCTACTATGTCTTTCAGTGTGCCCGCCTGAAGTTGCTGACCCAAATCATGTATAGCCATATCAGAAGCCTCTCCAGATCCTAAAACAATAACCATGCCACTTTTTGTGTACGTATCAACCTAGAAAAGCAAGTTCCAAGTGAATTTTCTTGTAATTAACCACTAGAATTAACATCCGTACGGCAAAATAAGTTCAAAGTTCAACATGAAAATGCAAGAATTGAAGTTCAAACACGGTGTCTTGAACAATGAGTAGAACTTTTTCCTAAACAAGTAAATGCAATTGTAAGGTAAAAAGCCACTAAAAAATGCATTTGATAATCAAGAATCACAAGGAATTAGAAAGACAGCATACACAAATGCGGAAGCCACATACTTTAGGTTTAGAATCTATCGAGAAATACAGTAAAACCACTGAACATGTATTTACCAATGAAGAAACACTAAACAGATAAATCAAAGAATCAACTCTAACCCAAAGAAGTTGCATACATCAACATTCATACTGGAAGACAATGCAATTGCAGATTTTGAAATCCATAAATGCAAAATTCCAAAGCCCAACTCAAAGCTCACAGGAGCACTTCAAGTTCAAGGAGGGACACTAAAAAGAAAAGGCAAAGAACAAACAAGAATGGACATGGTAGCAAAGTTTCAGGATGAAAAAGATAAACAATACTATGTTCTTTGCTGAATGGAAGAGAGTAGGTCCATGGGAGAGTGAAAACGCTCGAATGAGAGGGAAAAACAAAGGTTTGCTTCTTCTCCTCAGCGTTGGAAGAGAAGTGACACAGAAATTGAGAATAGAATAGGCATGTGTTGATGTCAATGCCATTCTTTTATTTGTTAAACTCTGTTTTCACTTTTGGGACTTCTGCTCTCCCTCTATCTCTTACCCTCCTTTCCAGATCTTCACTTTATCATAAAGTGTAACATCCCGTTCTCATATTAAGGGTTAAGATCCAAAATTTCAGTACATATGAGCTCAAAGAGAGATTAAGGAAATGCATTTTCTTGCTCATGCATAATGTTAGCATAT
>JANZXR010000172.1:24335504-24356413 GCA_027575705.1 Erythroxylum echinodendron | reverse complement strand
AATATATTATAACTTCACAATTCACAACTTCATTAATAATAATAATAATAATAATAATAATAATAATAATAATAATATCAATTGATTACAAATTAAATATTTAATTAATTAAGTTATATTTAAAATCATTAAAGAAAATATGCATTTTAAAAGGAGTCTATACATAAATAAAACGAAAACAAGAGTCTATACATAACTCTTTAATTTGCTTTTACTATATTGTATAATACATATACAATAGGCAATCTGTTTAATAAATCAAGTAATATAGGTTTATCTTTTTCATCGTTTGGATAAGAATTTAGATTAACTTGTTATTACAAGAAATTTGTTAGGGAAAAAAAGGCTTTGCCCATGAACTTAATGCACAGGGTTGCATTAAGTGCACGCGCGTGCAATAATCTATTTTTGTAATTTTAGTTTTTTATAAAATTAATAATAACATAATTATAATTATAATTATAATTTATTTTATTTTTTATTAAAGTAATACTTAAATTTCGAATTTAATTTAATTTTTTAATTAAAATGATAATTTAATTTAATTTAATTTTTATTAAATTAATAGTACTATAATTAAAATTAAAATAAACAAAAGTCATGCCTATGCACTTATGCAATTTTTCTTTATAATTTTATTTTTTAAATTTATTAATAATAACATATTATAATTACAATTAAAATTTAATTTCTTGTTTTCTTATTTCCCTCATTTTAATTTTAATTTTATTTAAAAAATTAAAAAAATTAAAATTTGTCAAATACTTAAAATTTTATTTATAAAATTAAAATTAAATTAATAAAAAAACAAAATTTGAAAAATTGACAGAATACTTTTTTAAATTGTGTCCTGATTTTAATGATTAAATTGTATTGATGTAGGCCGAATCAAATAAAGTTGTCCTCATAAAAGTTATAACTTATTCTCTTAACTTTTTAATGGTATAAAGTTTGTAATTTTCAGACATCAAAATTGAGAGATATGATTGTTATAAATTTGAGTGATACATCAGGAGTGTACTATCATACACTAACACGATCGTGCCATAACCCTTCAACAATAAGAGTGCACGATGGTCCAATCCGAAAGCTTCCAACTTCTTTTATTTTTCTTTGTAATTTTTATTTTTTATAAAATTAATATTAACATAATTATTATTATAACTCAATTTTTAATTAAAGTAAAAATTAAATGTATTTTTATTAAATTAAAAAATGCACGGAATGCACGAGCGTGGATTAAGTGTGTGCCCGTGCACTAATCATTTTCTTTTTATTTTTTGTAAAATTAATAATAACATAATTATAACTATAATTATAATTTAATTTAATTTAATTTTTTATTATAGTAATATGTGCGCTAGTCCATTTTTTAATTTTAGTTTTTTTACAAAATTAATAATATTTACAATTATAATTATAATTATAATTGTATTTTAATTTAATTTATATTAAAGTAATAATTAAAATTTAAATTTAATTTAATTTTTTATTAAAGTAATAATTAAATTTTAAAATAAATTAAAATTTTTATTAATGTAATAGTACTATAACTAAAATTAAAATAAACAAAAGCCATGTCTGTGCACTTATAAATTTTTTCTTTATAATTTTATTTTTTAAATTTATTAATAATAACATATTATAATTACAATTAAAATTTAATATTTTTCTTATTTTCATGACTTTCATTTTCATTTTATTTTAAAAATTAAAAAATAAATTAAAATTAAAATTAAAATTTTCAAATAATTAGAATTTTTATTTAAAAAATTAAAATTAAAATAATTGAAAATTGAAAAATTGACACAATACCATTTTAAATTGTGTCATGATTTTAACGATTAAACTGTATTGGTGTAGGCTGAATCAGACAAAATTATTTGCATAAAAATTGTAACTTATCTTCTTAGCTTTCTAATGGTATAAAATTTGTAATTTTTGGACATCAAAATTGAGAGATATTATTTTTATAAATTTGAATGACACATTAAGAGTGCACCATCATGCCCTAACCCTTTAATAATAGGAGTGTACGATCGTGCACTCCTAAAGCTTTCAAGCTTTTCTATTTTCTTTTTAATATAAATTTTTATAAAATTAATAATAACATAATTATAATTATAATTTAATTTTTTAATTAAAGTAATAATTAAATTTAAAATTAAATTAAAATTTTTATTAAAGTAATAGTACTATAATTAAAATTAAAATAAACAAAAGTCATGCCTGTGCACTTATACAATCTTTTTTTTGTAATTTTATTTTTATATTTATTAATAATAACATATTATAATTACAATTAAAATTTAATATTTTTCTTATTTTCATGATTTTCATTTTAATTTTATTTTAAAACTTAAAAAGTAAATTAAAATTAAAATTAAAATTTGTCAAATACTTAGAATTTTTATTTAAAAAATTAAAATTAAAATAATTGAAAATTGAAAAATTGACACAATACCATTTTAAATTGTGTCATGATTTTAACAATTAAACTGTATTGGTGTAGGCTGAATTAGAACAAATTATTCACATAAAAATTGTAATTTATCCTCTTAGCTTTCTAATGGTATAAAATTTGTAATTTTTGAACATCAAAATTGAGAGATATGATTTTTATAAATTTGAGTGACACATTAAGAGTGCACGATCATACCCTAACCCTTTAATAATAGGAGTGCACGACCGTGCACTCCTAAAGCTTTCAAGCTTTTCTATTTTCTTTTTAATATAAATTTTTATAAAATTAATAATAAAATAATTATAATTACAATTTAATTTAATTTTTAATTAAAGTAATAAATAAATTTTAATTTTAATTTATTTTTTATTAAATTAAAAGTGCGTGTCTTTTTAATTTTAGTTTTTATAAAATTAATAATAACTTAATTATAATTATAATTTAATTTTTTTATTAAAGTAATAATTAAATTTAAAATTAAATTAAAATTTTTATTAAAGTAATAGTACTATAATTAAAATTAAAATAAACAAAAGTCATGCCTGTGCACTTATACAATCTTTTCTTTGTAATTTTATTTTTAAATTTATTAATAATAACATATTATAATTACAATTAAAATTTAATATTTTTCTTATTTTCCTCATTTTCATTTTCATTTTATTTAAAAATTAAAAAAAGTAAATTAAAAATAAAAATAAAAATTGTCAAATGCTTAAAATTTTTATTAAAAATTAAAATTACAATAATTGAAAATTTGAAAATTTGACACAATATCATTTTAATTTATGTCATGATTCTAACGATTAAACTGTATTGATGTAGGCCGAATTAGATAAAATTGTCTACATAAAAGTTTCAAAATTTTTAACCTAAAGCTTTCAACCTTTCCTATTTTTCTTTTTAATTTTAATTTTTATAAAATTAATAATAATATAGTAATTATTATAATTTAAATTTTATTAAATTAATAATTAAATTTAGTATTTAATTTAATTTGTTTATTAAATTTATAATTAAATTTAAAAATAAATTTAATTTTTATTAAAATAATAGTACTATAATTAATATTAAAATAAACAAAAGTCACGACTGTGTGCTTATACAATTTTTTCTTTATAGTTTTATTTTTAAAATTTATTAATAATAACATATTATGATTACAATTGAAACTTAATTTATTGTTTTCTTATTTCCTTCATTTCAATTTTAATTTTATTTAAAAATTAAAAATAAACAATTAAAATTAAAATTTTCAAATAATTAAAATTTTTATTTAAAAAATTAAGATTAAAATAATAAAAAACAAAATTTGAAAAATTAACACAATGCCATTTAAAATTGTGTTCTGATTTCAACGATTAATTGTGTTAGTGTACGCTGAATCAGACAAAATTGTCTTCATAAAAATTGTAACTTGTCCTCTTAGCTTTCTAACAGTATAAAGTTTGTAATTTGTAGACATCAAAATTGAGAGATATGATTTTTATAAGTTTGAGCAACATATTAGGAGTGCATGATTGTGCACTAGTACGATCGTGCTAGCTTTCAACTTTTCTTATTTTTCTTTTTAATTTTAATTTTTATAAAATTAATAATAACATAATTATAATTATAATTATAATTTAATTTTTAATTAGAATAAAAATAAATTTAAAATTAAATGTATTTTTATTAAATTAAAAAATGCACACAATGCACGGACTTGCATTAAGTGCAGACCTGTGCACTAATCCATTTTTTTAATTTTATTTTTTATAAAATTAATAATAACATAATTATAAATATAAATATAAATTTTTTATTAAAGTAATATATGCACTTAATGTAGTTTTTTTTTCTTTTGATTGTTTTAGTCAGTTGGAGAAAATATGGGTCTTTTGTGTCATCACCTTCGTCACGCCTATGACATAATCGTCCCAATCGTGAGTCTCATGCATCGTTGTGACAGCTGTGACTTATATTTATTAAGTACACAGGCATGACTTAAGTGTCACACCTGTGACAAATATATTTCTTTTTAATTTTTTATTTAATTATAATTAATTAATTAATTAAAATATAATTAGCGTATATATTTTTGTTATTTTTAATTAAATATAATTTATGTATAATTAATTGACTAATTAAAATATAATTAATAGATTGATTAATTAAAATATAATTAAATGTTATTATTCATTATTAGTTATTTTAAAGTTAATTAAGTCTAAGAGTCACAGATGTGACTAATGTGTCACGCATGTGACAAATATATATTTTTTCATGTCATAATTAAATATACTTAAAATATAGTTAATTTATTAATTAAAATATAGTTAATTTATTAGTTAAAATATAATTAATTAATTGATTTATTAAAATATGATTAATTCATTAATTAATTATTAACAATTAATTATTTACTATTCTAAAGTATCTATTGACCGTACATGTTATTATTAAATATTAACATTATTAATAATTTTTAATTATTGATTGATGATGTAATTCTTAATTTTAAAATTTTAATTATTACTTATGTTATTATTAATTATTAATTATTGTTAAGTATATACTACTTAACAATTATTATTAATAAGAACATTCGTGCATGTTATTACTAATTTTTAAATTTTATTAATTAATTATTAATTGATGCTTATTATTAATTAATTATTATAAATTTATACTAACCACGAATGGGATTTTTGTCCTTTTCTTCACATGTCTTAAATTGAATGGTCCCAATTTAAGCTCCAATTTATTCCATTAACCTTTAAATAGTAGGTATAAATTGGCGTATCTTACTTCTGAATAAAAAATCTGTCACAAATCTTAAAAATAATCGAGTGGAGTGGAGGCTGACAAAATCTCAAACTAATAAATTTTGGTTATTTCTGAAGCATTTATTGAAACCTATTAACTCAATTAATAAATCGTCATGTTATTATTAATGCATGATATTATTAATTATTAATTATTAAAAATTTCACTTCAGTTTCTTCTCCTCCTCCTTCTCCATAACCTTCTTCTGTGGTAACTTCTCCGGCTTTGTCTTCTTCTCTGCCATTGGCTTCTTCTTTTTTTTTTTTTTCCTCGGTCCGAATTGTTAGTTCAAATATGTGACTGACCTCTATTCTTTGAACGAGTCACAATAACTAGAACCTATACCCTTTGTATTAGTTTAAATATGTGACTCATCTCTCTTGCTGCCACCAATGAATAACTCTTCCCATCAAATAGTCTCAATCACGTCAGAGCTTCATTTAACTAAGATACATCTCAAAAATAAAATACTGAAACTCTAGATATTTCTACCTTTAATGCACTCACCAAACCCTTCCTCTCTCAAAGTTCTAACCTTCCAACAAATAGCCCAGAAAGATGGCACCGACGCCACTATTCAACGAGATAAACCTAATCTGAACCTATGTAGAGATAGGAGTAAGTGTCACAACGCCATTAGAATCTTCAACATCAATCCCAAAATATTGATCGGTATTAGCATTACCATGTTCTTTATTATCTTCTTCTTGATTCAACACATAGTTAAACTTCTTGCAGAATCAACAAGACCTGGGGTTATAACTTCATTTCATGCTCCTAAACTCGCGAAGCTTCCTTCGATGACAATTATCAGTTAAACGATCTTATTTATTTTCTTTTAATTGTTATATTTATTCGATTCTTGCCTTTTCTTTTATTAACTGATGACAATTAGTCAATGTACATTGGGCTACTTTGTGGTTCATTACACTTGCAAATGAATGACCTTAACATGCACAGTTGTGACTAGGTTAGTCACAACCGTGCATCATTAGAATCCTAAACGTTTACTTTCTTTTTCCAGGACACGTACACGCAAAACAGACTAGTCATACTTATTTATGTTTTCCTGTAGAGTCTGACTCCAAATAGAATCATCGATGGTAAGTAAACTCCCTTTCTTATTACTTTATTACCCTTTGGTTTTTTGGCAATCCATGCTTTAATAACCCTTTTATCATTTAGCATATCTACATAATGCATATATACATATGTTCTCTGAGGCTTGACAGAATCAAAAAATAAAAGAGAGTGTTACAAAGTGAATTAAGGGTTTAGCAGGAACATGAAAACATATTTCTTCACCTTGGATTGATATTGGGAGATAAACATGATAATTAATTATGGAAAGAATACGTGAAATATTTACATAGAAAATTTACAAATTAAACATGTTAAGGAAAGCATAGTTCTCAAAACGTTTTAAGCATGTTAAGTAAAACATCTTAAAATATTGTATCTTGTAGAATTAAGGAAATGCTGAGCTGATGAGAAATTTCATACAATCGAACTTGTCTTTAGAGTTAAGTTTTACTCTTCCTTGAGAAACTTTTGCTGGTCAGATAAACTATTATGTTAAAGATGGAAGGTAAATGCTTTTAGAGGAGAAATTAGTTTAACTTTGGAGATACAACAAGCACAAAGGTGGTGCTGTCAACATAGTGATGCGCCTGGGTGTGATTTTAAGTCATCAACATTGTTGCTAATTTGAAATATGCATTCATCAGTTTTCGTGCCAAATTCATTAATGATCTTTGCCAACATTGTTGCTGATTTGAAATATGCATTCATTAGTTTTCGTGCCAATTTCATTAATGATCTTTGCCATGATTTGCTAGGTTCTTGGTTTCCCAGAAGTAAGAAATATGTTGCATGCCACTGAACTCACCTCGTTGTTTGTCTGAATCATTTACCTTTTAGTTCTCTTTCTTCTACATCCAACCGCAACATTCATATTTTGCTTCACTTTGACCAATTGCTCGTGGCTTTGCAGTAAAGGATCTATTCATTGAAGTGCAAGCTTTTTGCATCAAGTTCTCACAAATTAGGGAAACAACTGGTCTATTTAGGCTCCTAAAAAATTTGGAGTAAATGACCATAATAGACTCATGCTCATTTGTGTTTCGCCCTTATTCTGCTGGATTTCGGTGCCTTTAGTTTCTGCCTTAGTGCTTGTAGGACCTTATATTTGGAACTCTTTCCAGGCAGTCTTTTCTTTGTAGGACCATATATTTGGAACTCTTTCCAGGCAATCTTTTCTTTGTTGTTGTTGGGGGAGTAAAGCCAACTCAATTAGAAAAAAATGTGCACATTTTAGCTACAATGTTGACCCCCAATTCTACTTATTTACTTGCTGTATGATGTTTTACAAATTCCTACTCATTTCTGGAATGAGAATTAGAGTTAATAATGTTATCCGAGTTCATTGGTTACTGAAATGCTCCTACAAGGGTACTTTTCTAATCGAGTTTCTCATACTTCAATCTAATTTTCCCAAATTTATATGCTTCAATCTAATCTACCATATTCTCTAATGATACATATCGCAAGTCTCGAAGAAACACAAATCCAGAAATGGGGGTGTCAACTCATCAAGAAGATGAGGTTAGTATATTATGGACTTAAATATAATGTAATGGCATGTAGTTACTTGTGGTGAAACAACAAACTTCTGTATCTTGATCTTATTGCATCCTACATTTAAAATTGGTATTATTAAAGCAAACATTATGCAAGAGGAGTGATAGACTACTCCTAAATATCATATTTGAGCTTATTTTTTGGCCATGATTCTTTATCAATATGTCTGCTTGTGTCAGCCTAAATGGCATAGAGATAATATTTAAACAATGTATGATCGATATTCCGGACAATATTTCAATAACAAATTCTAAAATTGGCATTCTTGTTTTGACATTGTTTGAAGAGTAATGATTCTATTGAATAGTAAGGGAAGGCGAAATACACGGGCTTAGGAGTATGGTGAATTTAATTCCTTATGCTTATTTCAGAAAGTCTAATGATTCATCCTCATATAGATGATGTAATTTTGGTCATGGATTCCTATTTTCTAAAATGGGATGAATAATATATTATATTTCAGGTAAAGTTTCTCTTATGATTACTCTTCAATTCTATATGACTTTTTAATGCTTTTGGTTCCCTATTTAATGCAAGGTAAGGCGGTAGTGGGACAGGAAGTGTGAGCATCACTTAAGGAAATACTTCAACTCTTGAATTAGGTAAGATGCTTATGCAGTTCCACAATGGTTTTAGGAATTGAATGACAATTCTTTTACTAAGCCTAAGTGAATCCCTGTAAAAATAAAGCCTTCTTTTTAATATGTTTTAATCTTTTTATAGTCTTTATAGAGGATTTTACATGTATCTTGGACAAAGATAGGTTCCTAGCCTTTGGTCTTCTAATAAATCAATACCTATCTGGCACAGATTGAAGTAAATCACTTGTTATTATAAAAATCACGTATAGGGGGGTTGGGTTGAATTATGCTAAATTGTATAAGATAGTAATCTTCAAAAAACTTCTTGATTTTCTTAAAAGATTCAGACGATTACAAAACAACGTACTTATTTTGTTTGAGTAATGCAATGGAGAAAATAGTATCTATTCTTCTAACAATAAGAAATTAAAGAGATAAGGGCTAGAGAATATGACACCATAATTTATACTGGTTCACCCTTAACCTTTGGGCTATTTCCAGTACTCAGAGTTTATCTGATATTTCACTATCTCTTACAACTTTACAAGTATTATTTCTCACTTCCAGAGCCTCTTCAGGTCTTTTTCACAAAGTATTCTTTATCTGCTATCTTAGTCTCTTCAGGCTCTAGCCTTCCCTTTCACTTGAAAAGATATTGTTTGAGTTTTCTAAACTCATATTACAGGTGTTCTTGATCTCTTCTTCCTTCTTTTCACTTAGGATATTTTTACAGTATACTCATTTGATTCTTTCATGTAATTAAAGAGTTGAGAGTTGAAAGTTGAGAGTTGAGGGTTGAGAGTTGAAAGTTAAAAGTTGTAAGTTTTTGTCTATGACTATAACTGATATTTATAATCTAATTCTTCAACGGTCTTCTTGAGAAAATTGTTTGTAGAATCTTCAGAGATCAGCTATTAGTTAAGTCATGTAACCAACTCTAACTAACGCTGTAGATTATTCTTCAATTATATTGTCTTGATTTGATTTGTATGCTTCATTTTGTATCTTCACTTCTTCTTATGACTTTAATTCATCTTATGACTTCGTCTGGTTTTTCTTACACTTTGTCTTAGTCAGCTTTTTGAATATCATCTTGATTTGATGATTAGTGCTACTTATATTTATCTGCGCACTTATCGAACTCATCAAAACAGTTCACACACTTCTTTTATTATTATTATTTGACTTTTATTAAAATCAAAGGAAAAAGTGAAGTCTTCTTGACTTAACAATCTCCCCCTTCTTGATGATAACAAATAATCATAATATTATAAGATAAAAAATATTCAGGCGGATAATGATAATATTCAGACAAATAATTTTTAGACAAATAATATATTTATTTAGACGAATAATGCAAGATATACAATGCATATATAAGAAAAATAAATTTCTAATACTAATTATCCTTTGCTTTCTACTATTCTCCCCTTATTTGTTATTAATAAAAAAATATCATTTCACACACTTCAATATTTTAGATAACATATGTTGAATATCAGTGTGGATCATCTTGAGGTCTTCTTCTATAGTCATACGTAGAAGTGCTACTTCCTTATAAAAATCACGCACTAAGTCATTTAGATCATCAACCTTAGTATAAATTTCTTTAATATGTTTAGCTAAGGCTTCTTGATCTTCCTTCTAAGGCTTTTTGATCTTCCTTCTACTTTTGACTAGCTTCAATCCATATGATGAAATTCTTCAAAACTTCAAATTATCTGTAGAATCTTATAGCTTTTCACTTAGAGAATGAAGATATTCAGAGACAGATGGTTTTCTGATTGAATTGTCTAAGTCAATAATTTTGATGGAGGGTAATTGGAAAGGTTGTGTTTTGTGTGGAATGTCAAGACCATCAAGTTCGGGTAGTTTGAAAATTGGTTTTCCTAGAAGGTGTAAGATATCTTTGACAGAAGGAATGAAACCTAAGGGTTTAAAATGAATCTGTAAATGCACAAAGGTTTTTAAGTAGAAATTGATACCTTCAATTGTAATATTTTTATATCTTCCTTCCGATATTGTATTAATGACCTTGAAACTTTCATCTGTGGTTGATGTGCCAAAGTTACTTCTTGATGTCCTTGATATATGATGTGAAATGTAGACACCTACAAGTTGAACTGCATGACATACATTGTCTATATTCTTCATCGCCGCAGGAATTTCTTCTTCCGTGAGATCATCTTCTTGTTTCTCAGGAAATTTCTTCTTCTTGCCTTTATCTTTGCTGTCTACCAGTGTTGGACGTTTAAGTTGTACATCTAGTACAATCTTTATTGTTGTTCTGCTTGTCACTGGGTAGACTGTGTAAGGATTTTTTGTCATCTTTAATGGATACGGTTCTGCCTTTTCATCTCGCAGAATAGCATATAATCTTCTTTCTTCAAGACTAAGAAGATGTATTGCCTGATCGTTTACTGTTACAGGCTCAACTTGAACCTTAACTTTCTATTCAGGAGGTTCTCTGATGATAATTAAACCTATATTTCGATTAGGTATTGATTCTTCTATAATCTTCATCTTCAAATCTTCTTTCTTCATTGGTTGATGAGGATTGTAGATTGGTTGCTGCTTTTTAACCTTCTTTTTCTGAATCATCTTCGTCTTCCTTTGTTCTTCTTTTGGTTTAGAAGAGAGTTGATGTTGAGACTTCTTCTACTCAAATACTAACTTCCTTTTTATCTCTGTCTCTCTAAACCGTTGTTCTGATTGAGTCTGAGGGATAGGGACAATTGCTTTAGTAGATTGTTGTTGTTGTTGTTGTTGTTCCTCTGCATTTTTAAAAACTTGACCAAGAATCAGAGTTTTTTCTTTTTCTGTTCTTGTTGTTTTAAGGTCATCAATCTTGGGGACCTTCTAGACTTCTCAAGTCTCTCTGATTGGAGCTTCCCAGCCTTCCTCTTTAAGGAGAATTTATGAGTTGGTTGTTGAACCTTTACACTTTCCTTCCTTTCAGGAATCGTCTTGGCTTGTATTGACTTATAAGACGATTGTTCAACTTTTGCCACCTCAGCTGAGATTCTTCCGATTAATTTAGGTTTTGCTTGCATACCAGATGAAACATCTTCTTTCCAGCTTCTTTTAATTGAAAGCTCCGCCTTAGACTGTGCTATCGATGTGAAATCTTTATCCGTTTCAACTTCAATCTTAATCCCCACTTTGCGAATAGTAGAGGTATTGATAACACTCTTAATATTCAAATTTACTCTATTTCCTCTATCAAGTAGGATTCTATATTCTTTGAAGAATCTTGTCAACAGCATACCGTAATGTAACGAACCACTCTTCAGATGATAATCCTCCTTAGCCTTTATCATGTAAGTCAAAATCAAGAATGGAAGATTAATAGATTTGTGTTTGAGTAGATGAAATAGACAATTTTCATCATTCATCATCATAAAATCCATTGATCCCACTCTTGGTAAAATATAGTGAAGAAGAATTGAATGAAGAATCCTAGCCTTCGGAATTAGGTTTGAAGGCTTCTTGACTCTTGGATTACTCGATCCATATAGTTGTCGATTAATGTTGTCTTCATTTATGTGACTTTGAGCAATTCACTTTGTATTTTTGAACAATTTTGCTCCTTCATTTGGACATTCAGTAGCCCTCACAATAGAATCTTGTGGAACAATCACTGACAATCTGTCTACCACTGATACCAAGGTGTTATCTACCACCTTTGCATTTTTTCAGAACTCATATACTTCATTTGGATACACTGGTTCTCGGATATTGAAGAAATTTTCCCATTTAGTTGCTTTGATCTCAGATTTGATATCCATTCCATCTTCCTTCAGAGCTGTGAAATGAATGAGTCTCCCATAGATAAGAAATTTCGACATTTTTGTAATCTGTAATGTATAAACACTAAACACAGAAATGAATTTCGCTTAAAGAAGCGAGATTAGTATATAGAAACAATTGAGAGAAAGAGAAAATAAGAAAGATTTGATGTAGAGAACAGAGGATTGAATCGTCTTTGTTGAGAGCATTTTGAAGCAGGTCGGTTACTAAGAAAATTCTAAAATGTTGAGTGTTGCAGATTTTGAGAGATTTCTTTTTATAAACACTCTTAAAAAGTTACCATATGTAACGTCTGTGACTGATCCACAGGTAATCATACAATTGATACTACCGATTGAAAATTACCGTTACTATTCCTTACGACTTTTCTGCTTCATTATGACATATCGTTTAGGTCATAGAGTTTTAGAAAAATAGTCATTTAACATTACCATGTTCATATTTCATCTTATTTCCTTGAATCTGTCTTCACTTAAGGGTTTGGTGAAGATATTTGCCCATTGTTGATTCATCTCAACAAATTGTAGATTGATGATTCCTCTCTGTACATAGTCTCTTATAAAATGATGTCTAACTTCAATATGCTTTGCCCTTGAGTGTTGTATTGGATTCTTTAAGAGATTGATAGCACTTGTGTTGTCACAGGAGATTGGAATTTGATCTTTTTGGATAGAATAGTCCTCTAACTAATACTTTATCCATATTATTTATGAACAACAGCTTGCAACTAACATGTATTCAACTTCTGCAGTAGATAGAGCAATTGAACTTTGCATCTTGCTTGACCAAGAAATTAGATTATGACTAAGAAAGTGACAACCTTCACTTATACTCTTTCTATCAATTCTGTCTCCAGCATAATCAACATCACAGTAGTTAATTAACCTGAAATCTTTACCTTTCTCATACATTAAGCAAAGATCAATAGAACCTGCTAAGTATCTCAATATTCTTTTAATAGCAATATAATGAGATTCTCTAGGATCTGCTTGAAATCTTACACACAAACAAACACTAAATATTATATCAGGTCTGCTTGCAGTTAGGTAAAGCAAAGAACTAATAATTCCTCTAAAAAGAGTTTGATTAATCTTCTTACCAGCTTCATCCTTAGATAAGACGATTGAAGGATGCATAGGAGTTGACATTGGTTTAACATTTTCCATTTTATATTTGACGAAAAGTGCTTTGATATACTTTTGTTGATGAATAAAGATCTTTTCTTCATTTTATCTAATATGCAAACCAAGAAAGAAATTTAGTTCACCCATCATACTCATTTCAAATTCACTTTTCATAAGAATCTCAAAATTTGAACATAACCTTTTAGAAGTTACACCAAAAACGATATCGTCTACATATATTTACACAACAATAAAATCATTTTTAATACATTTCTGAAATAAAGTTTTATCAACTTGACCTCTAATAAAGTTATTCTTAATCAAAAAAGAACTAAGGCGATCATACCAAGCACGAGTTGCTTGTTTCAATCCATACAAAGCTTTATGAAGTTTATACACATAATCTGGTTTATCAATGTCTTCAAAACCAGGGAGTTGTTTTACATAAACTTCTTCATCTATGAAACCATTCAAAAAGGCACTTCTCACATCCATTTGAAATAGTTTTATATCATGAAAAATAGCATATGCAAGTAAGATCCTAATAGCATCTAATCTAGCTACAGGAGCATATGTTTCATTGTAGTCTATTCCTTCTTGTTGATTATAGCCTTGGGCTACGAATCTAGCTTTGTTACGGGATACCTTCCTTAATTCATCTAGTTTATTCTTGAATACCCATCTAGTTCCTATGATAGATTTATTGGATGGTTTAGGGACTAGAGACCAGACTTTATTCCTAGTAAATTGATTTAACTCCTCTTACATAGCTGAAATTCAAGCTTCATCTTTAAAAGCTTCATCAATTTTCTTAGGTTCTAAGTCAGAAAAAATGTTTCATTGGCCTCTCTCCTAAACTTAGATCTAGTTCTCACTCATTTTGATGTTTCGCCTATAATCAGACTTTCTGGGTGAGAAGATTTGTATCTTCAGTCTTTTCTCAAATTAATATTCTCATAGAGATATGCTACTTTATCAGATGGATCGTCTGATGGTGAATCATTTGGGTTACTAACTAAGGAAGCAGATAGAGTTTCATCATTAGAATCATCTCTCTTATTTAGATGAGAATCATCATCAAACTTTCCATGCATAGATTTTTCAACATATTTAGAAACAAGATTATAACTCTATAAGCTTTAAATCTAACAGAATAACCTAGAAAAATTCCTGAATTAATCTTATAATTGAATTTATCCAAATTTTCTTTTGTATTCAAGATAGTACATTCACAGCCAAAAGGATGAACGTAATAAATATTTGGTTTTCTTCCCTTTTATAACTCATATGGAGTTTTATTTAAAATAGGTCACAGAAATACTCTATTTTGAATATAACAAGATGTATTTACAGCTTTTTCCTAGAAGTATTTAGGAAGATTCATTTCATATAGCATAGTCTTTGCCATTTCCTGAATCGTCCTGTTCTTTCTTTCTATAACTCCATTTTGTTGAGGAGTTCTAGGAGTAGAGAAATTATGGAAAATTCTATTCTCTTCACAAAACATTTTGAATTTTTAATTTTCAAATTCTCCATCATTATCACTCCTAATTCCAGCAATAGAAATTCCTTTTTTATTTTGTAACATTTTGGATAAGACTTTAAAGAATTTAAAAGATTTATCTTTATGAGATAAAAACAATATCCAACAAAATCTAATAAAGTCATCAACAATTATAAGACCATACTTCTTTCCACCAAGACTTACTGTTTTGGTTGGACTAAACAAATCTATATCTAACAGCTCCAAAGGTCTAGACGAAGTTACAATATTCTTAGACGAAAAGGATGTTTTAACGTGTTTTCCTTTCTGACAACTCTCACAAAAGAAATCTTTGTTAAAACTTATCTTTGGTAAACCTCTTACCAAGTCATGTCTAACTAATTTAGAAATGTGTTTAAAACTAACATGACCTAGCTTTTTATGCCAAATCAGTTTTTCATCATCTTTTGATATAAGACATGAAATATTTTGACTTTTCAAATCGTATAAGTTAATTCTATAGAGATTGTTTCGTCTCTTGGCAGAAAAGAATATGGATGAATCGTTGTTTCTAACTAAACAAGAATTTTGATTAAAGGATACTTCAAAACCAGAATCATATAATCGACTTATACTGATTAGATTATACTTTAAACCATCAACTAGCAGAACATTATCAATAGACAAAAAGGAATCTTTATTAATTTTTCCGATCCAAATTATTTTGCCCTACTGGTTGTCTTTAAAAGTTACTGATCCACCTTGCTTATGATGGAGGTCTAGGAACATAGAACTTCTGCCTGTCATGTGTCGCGAGCAACCACTGTCTAAGTACCATTGATGTTGGTTGCTTCTTCCAAGTAAAGAGATCTGTAGTATATATTATATCCTTTTTAGGTACCTATATTTTCTTAGGTCCTTTGGGTTTAGTCTTATAATTATTATAATAAGAATACTGTTTCTTTTTCTTTCTATTAGGGGAAAAATTCTTATTACGAAGAACATTTCTATTATGAATTGTATTTATACTAGAAAAGTCTAAACCACTTTTATCATCTGGATGTCTATGACTTCCATTCATATCATTCATCCTTTTTGTACTCTCTATAACTTTTGATGAATCTGCTAAAAGAATATTAATCCTTTGTTTTAACTGATTAATCTCCTCAAATCTATCTATAGTTACTTTCTTTTTCATATCGTCTACTTGTTTCTTAAGGCAAATGTTTTCTTTTTCTAAGACTTTTGTGTTCTTAGAATTTTTAGCAAATTTCTTTTTCAACAATCTATATTGTTTTAGAATATCATGTGAATCTTCTAACAATTCTAAGTAGGCATACTGAAGATCATTAAAGTCAGAGATTACCTCATCATCGCTTTCACCTTTAGCTACCAAGCATATGTTTGCTTGTTCTGATGATTCTGAGTTGGATTCAGATTTCAACAAATCCAGATCTTTCCATGTTGCCATCATGCCTTTTTTGTTTCCTTGACTCTTCTTTTATTTTCTTTTGAGCAAGGGGCATTCAGACTTGTAATGTCCTGGTTTATTACACTTACAGTAGACGATAAATCCTTTCTCATTCTTTGAATCGTCTTTGCTAATCTTTTTTAAAGAGGAGTTTATTTTCCCTTGTTTTCTTTTTGCACATCCTTCTACTTTTTATTAAAACGAAAGATAGTTCATCTTCATCTTCACTTAAATCTTGATCAGATTCACTGGCATCATCATTCTTGATTTCTTTAATCTTTAATGCTTTTGAACACGTGCTTATATTTTTTTTCTTTTTTTAATTCTTCTGACCAGCCTTTAATGCAATAGATTTATCCCTTCTGGGTTTATCTTCTGCATTAAGCTCTACTTCATAGATTTTTTGTGAACCAAACAATTCATCTAGCTTTAGCTTTCTTAAATCCTTGGCCTCTTTTTGGAGGACTTCTGAGGATCTTTCTGACATGATCTTGACTATCATAGATTCTCCCCAGAGCTTTAAGTCTATTAATGATTGCTTGGAATCATCCAAACATTTGATTAATAGACTCATCATCTTTGATCTTGAACAGCTCATACTGAAGAATAAGAATACCAATCTTAGGTTCTTTCACCTTGTTTGTGCCTTCATCTGTAATGGTTAATGTGTCCTATATTTCTTTTGTAGATTCACATTTATGAACCTTATCATATTCACTTCTACTTAGAGCACAACTTAAAAAGAACTTGGCCTTTGAATTTAACTGAACATGAGCTTTCTGATCAGCTGACCATTGGTCACGAGAGATGGTTTTCCCTTCGTAGTCTGTTGGAATATATGGACCACTTTCAATGATATCCTAAAGATCAATGTGTGTGGATACTATGAAGAGCCACATTCTGTCCTTCAAATAATGATAGTCTTCACCATTGAATCCAGGAGGTCTTGTGACTGAGGCACCTTCAGCTATAAAAACATGTGATTCAGCTATGGATCTTTGTCCTCACTTTGTAATAGTGCTTCTTAGAAAATTCGCTCTGATACCAACTAAAGTAAATCACTTGTTATCATAGAAATCATGTATAATATGTAAAATACACAAGAAGGGGGGTTGAATTGTGTTAAATCGTCTAAGATAGTAATCTTTAAAAAACTTCTTGATTTTCTTGAAAGATTCAGACGATTATAAAACAACACACTTATTTTGTTTGAGTAATGCAACAGCGGAAATATTATCTATTCTTCTAATAACAAAAAATTAAAGAGATAAGGGTTAGAGTATATGACACCGTGATTTATACTGGTTCACCTTTAAACTTTGGGCTATGTCTAGTCCTCAGAGTTTATCTAAAATTTTACTATCTCTTGCAACTTTACAAGTATTATTTTTGACTTACAGAGCCTCCTTAGGTCCCTTTCACAAAGTATTCGTTATCTGATATCTTAGCCTCTTCAGGCTCTAGCCTTCCCTTTCACTTGAAAAGATATTGTTTGAGTTTTCTAAACTCAAGTTACAGGTGTTATTGATCTCTCTTCTTCCTTCTTTTCACTCAGGATATTTTTACAGTATACTCACTTAATTATTTCGTGTAAGTAAAAAGTTGAGAGTTGTAAGTTGTAAGTTTTTGTCTATGACTACAACTAATATTTATAGTCTAATTCTCCAATGGTCTTCTTGAGAAAACTATTTGTTGAATCTTCAAAGATCAATTATTAGTTGAGTCTTATAACCAACTTTATCTAACTAACTAATTGATGTTGTAGATTATTCCTCAATTATATCGTCTTGATTTGATTTGTATGCTTCGTCTTATGTCTTCACTTCGTCTTATGACTTTGCTTTGTCTTATAACTTCGTCTGGTCCGACTTACACTTTTTTTTTGTTATTTGTTGATCCTTAGTGCTTGGTTGACTGTAATCCTAATGCATGGACAAACTATTTTTGCTGTTGTTTTGCTATCTTCTTTGCTATTTATTGATAATTATTGCTGAAATGTGTGTCCCCTGTATTCTGTTTTGTATAATTTATTTCTTGCTCTCATTTTATTTTCTCAGTTAGAATTTCTTTTTAATTCACATACTTATTGGTTGTTTTTTACCTTGGTCAAAATTTTCTTTTTAAACTTTTATTGATTTACTTTAATTCATATCAAATTTTACAAATACTATATTCTTTACTAAAATATTATAATGAATTTTACTTTTTCTGTTTTGATTGTTTGCTTTTCTTTTCCACTTTTATTAGTCCAATTTAAATATTCACTTGTCATATCTTTTTCTCCTTTTTCTTACAAAATTACGTCCTATATCATACATTTTTTATTTTTCCCTCCAAATTCTAATTTTAACAATATTCATTTACACATTTTAACCATTGGATACTACTTAATTTTAAAAATAACTGGGCATTATCTGTCTCTGAACTACAACTGCGCATTTGTGTGGTTTAGTATTAAGTATATATACTAAAAATGAATAGGATGGACGATCATGAAATTCGTCTTATTCGTCCATTTCATCTCACGGTTGGATTCTTCCCTTATCTTCACTCCACTACATTCTATGACTCATGAACAAAAGACGATTGCATTTTAGGATGAGGTGTGACATCTTAGGTCATTCTAGTGATATTTATGATCTTTTCTGTTTAGTCAATTAATAAGTAATTGTATTACAACTGCAAGTCAATTTTACAATAGCTAGAAACAAAATTATAAGAATAAAAGTTGAAAATTTTAATATAAATGCCTCTCTAACGGGTGTGACATCTTAAGTTACATATGTGAGAGTATTAAAACAAATAACTGACATCTTAAGTCACACTCGTGAGAGTATTAAAACAAATAAATGCCTATGTGACTTCTTAAGTCACACCTGTGACAATGAGCTCTCTGTTTTAGTTTTATGGTGGCCACACCAACGAGCCAAATCATAATGGATCGAATCAGGGTCCAACTAGTGAAGCGAGAGTCAGGAAGTTTGCTCTTGACTGATAAATAACAAACACTATAAGGTGATTCTTGTTTAGTAACAAGCCCTATCATTAAAAGACTTTCTTACTTAATAATAATAGATGGGAGGTGTCACAGATGTAACACTTAAGTCATACCTGTGACACATATATATTTTTATAAATTTTATTATTAAATATAATTAATTAATTAATTATTATTAATTAGTTGATTAATTAAAAATTAATTGATTAATTAATTATAATATATTTAACGCATATAAAAATATAATTAACTAATTAAAATATAATTAATTAATTAACAAAACGAGTAGTGATTGATTAATCAACTTCCTTACTTAATAATAATAGATGAGAGGTGTCACAGGGGAGACACTTAAGTTACACTTGTGACACATATATATTTTTATAATTTTTTTATTAAATATAATTAAAATATAATTAATTAATTAATTAAAATATTATTAATTTGTTGATTAATTAAAATAATTAATTGATTATTTAATTATAATATATTTAACACATATAAAAATATAATTAACTAATTAAAAAATATTTTTAATTAAGTATATAATAATAAGGACGAATGGGATGGATGAACACGAAATTTCATCCCGCCGTCCAAATGATCTGACAGCTTCTGTCTTTTTTTTAAAGATTTTCATAGTTATTATTCATAGCTGTTACTTCTTAAATCCGACGCCTCCCATTTTTCTCATCGTCACAGTTGTGAGTTATTATTCACGACTGTAACTTCTAGCCCCTATTATTATTAAAAAAACAATCACGTGTCACATATATATATTAAAATTAAATATCGTTAAAATTTTAGTTGATTAAAAGTTTTTTATATGATTACTAAACAAAATTATTTATTGATTAATTATAATATAATTATAATATATTATGTATATGTGCATGCCTTTAATTTATAAATATACTTTACAAAATTTATTCAATGATTGATAACAAAAATTATAACTTACAATTCACGACTTTAATAATAATAATAATAATAATAATAATAATAATAATAATAATAATAATAATAATAATATCAAATAATTAGAAAATAATTATTTAATTCATTAATTAAATGATAATTAATTGATTGGTTAATTATGATATATTATGTACATATGCACGACTGTGATTAATAATAATGCCCGTTAATTACGAAATAATACTTTACAAAATTTATTCAATGATTCATAATAAAAATCATAACTTGACAATTCACAACTTGATTAATAATAACAATAATAATAATAATAATATCAATTAGTTACAAAAATGATTATTTAATTCATTAATTAATTGATTGGTTAATTATAATATAGTATGTACATATGCATGATAATTAATTGATTGGTTAATTATGATATATTATGTACATATGTACGGGATTAGTAATAATAATAATAATGCCCATTAATTACAAAATTTATTGGCTAAATTCTGTGTTTAGGATAATAATTAAATTCAATCCTTGAAATGTGAGTAAAAGAATTGGGGGGACGAAAATAAGACAACCCGCCAAAAGAGATGGCGGGTT
>JANZXR010000172.1:24284909-24296766 GCA_027575705.1 Erythroxylum echinodendron | reverse complement strand
TCTCCTACACATCCTTTGGAATAGGCCAATCAAGGATGACCTTAATCTTCTTGGGATCTATCTCCACTCCACAATAGCATATGATAAAACCAAAAAATACAACACTTGATTGCATGAAAGAACAATTCCTTAAGCTGATATAAAGTTTCTCTTGCCTCAAAACTCTCAAGACTTGTTGTAGATGTAATAAGTGGTCTTCTTTAGGCTTGGTGTATATTAATATATCATCAAAATATGCCACCAAAAATCTACCCATAAATGGTCGAAACACTTGATTCATCACTCTCACAAAAGTGTTAGGTGCATTAGAGAGTCCCAATGGCATCAACAACCCTTCATAAAGTTCGTTTTTCAGTCTTGAAAGTCATTTTCTGTTCATCTCTAGGTCTGATTCTAACTTGATGATAATCACTTCGTATGTCTATCTTGGTAAAGATAGTAGCTCCAATCAACATATCTAACATGTCATCAAGGTCAGGTATTGGAAATCTATGCCTTATCGTGATCTTATTTATTGCACGATAATCAATACACATTCGCCAACTTCCATCTTTTTCACGAGTCAATAGTGCTGGAATTGCATACGGACTAAGACTTTCTTGAATAAATCCTTTTTTCAGTAACTCCTCTTCAGCTCTTTATTCTCAATAGGATTCAAGCGATAGGTTGGAAGATTTGGTAGAGTAGATCCAGGTACCAAGTCAATAGCATGTCGAATATCTGGTAAAGGAGGTAATTCACTTGGTAAATCATCCGGCATAAGGCTTAAAAAATCAGGTGTTTCAGGTGCTATTTTTGTTACTTCCCTCACTATCATTGCAAACACAATTCCGTTTTCCTTGCTAACAACTTCAAATTCTCCCTCCTTAAGGATATTGAGAGGCTTTTTCTTGGTATTTATGGCTTCCTTGTAAAGTCTTCTTTGTTTTTCTACCTTGTCTACTTTCATAAGCTTCAAAATTATCTTTTTTCCATGAAATATAAACTAATAGGTGTTAGCTTTTACGAAGTGATGCACATCTTGATCATAAAGCCACAGTCGCCCAAGTAAAATGTGTGATGTTTTCATAGAAATGACATCACACTTTATTAGTTCTCATATATTCCTAATTTGAAAGATATCAAGCACCTTGTAATAATTGTTATAGTACTATCATCTACCTAAGCAGCTTTGCAAGGATTTGGATGTTTCTTAGTGAGTAAATTCAATTGCTTCACCATCTTCTCCGATACCACATACATACTACTTCCTCCATTAATGCTAAGCTTGCATACTTTATCACTTCATCTAACTTGAGTAAAGAAAATAATAGTACGAAGCCATTCTTTTTGTTCTTCAGCTTTAGGGGTTGTAAGTATGTCTCAGTACATTAAGATTTGTAAGACTAGTTAATTCATCACTAGAGTCTCCTTCCAACTCTTCAATTTCATGCTCACACACATACTCATCAGATTCTCCCTTTTTCTTCTTCCATCATATGCAAACTTTTGTTAGGACATTCATAAGCAAAGTGGCCCCTCCCATTGCATATAAAATGCTTCTTGTCACTGTTGCCTCCTTTAGTCCCAGTCTTAGGTATGAATTTGCTGTTAAATTTAGCTCCTTGAGAAGTTTTGTAGTTGTTTTGTGGTGCAAATTTTGATGCATTAGGTTCTAATTTAAAGTTTTGCAATGTTGTAGTTCTCTTCATGTCGAATTCGCCTTCTTGAATTCGAAACTTTTTAGTTTCTTATTGTCCTACGTATTATTCCGCTCTTAAAGTCAAGTGATATGCATCTTCAAGGCTGTAAATCCTTTGCATTATCAGCTTCTTGTGAATTTCTGGCCTTAAACCATTTTCGTAGTGAGATATAAGTTGTCGTTTCGACTCCATCCCTTCAAATTGGATAGAAAGTTCATCAAATATGGACATATTTCTAAGGGTTGTGAGTTGATTTTGAAGATCTTTCTGATAATGAAATGGTACGAATTTTTCTTATAACTTCAGCTCGATCTCTTCCCAATCAACAGTTGGTGGCTGGCTTGGTTTCAAAGTCTATCCTCTACCAATCACCAAATTTTAGCATGTCCAAGTAGTTTCATCTTTGTGAATCGAACTTTTCGATCTTTTGACATGTGATACCAGTCAAAAAAATCTTCCATTGTTGCTGTCTAGTCGAAGAATAGGTGTGGATCCATCTTTCTTGCAAAATTAGGGGCTTTAACACGAATTTTCTTAGTAATGTCATCGAGTCCGTTGTTCGTTAACTCTATTATGGCCTCTAAAGGCTCGCATGCGCTCTCTATGTGCTGCTGATTGGTTTCTTTGTCTTAGATCTCTTGGTAGGCGTTGATTTCCTAACCCTTCATCATTGATTAGTGTCAGCCTCTTCGTCTTGGATTTCACTTTCTCAATGCACGCTATCAAGTGTAGTTTGTTGTCTGATATTGTTTTCCGGACTCGTTCTCCACTCTCACCATCACTCCTGGTTGTTGAATATTCCTCCATATGCCTTTCTTCTGCCATAGTGAACCAAAGTTCTGATATCAAATTGATGTAGGACAAATATAAGAATCATTAACTAGTAGCTAAAAACGACAAAATTAGGAAATATGACTGATATTATGCTACTGTAATATCAATTTTTAGGCTGGATTTTGGCTAGCTATGCAGAAATTTTAGATTTTATATAGCTGGGGTTTTAGGGTTTGATTTAGAATTTTAAGGTTTAATATGGCTAGAATTTAAATTTAAGACGGTTGGAATTTAGGTTAGGTTTGTTGGAATTTTGTAAGGAACACAAATAATGGAGAGTAGAAAACTAGGAATCACTCCTGGGGTCTAAGAATCGAGCATCACACATTCTAGTTGAAAACTAAAGTTTGTAGGGGAAAAATTTTAGATTGCTTAGTCATTGAAGGGTTGAATATACACATTTATAGAGAAGTTTCGAGAACCCTTATTTTAGTAGGAAAGGGTTCTTAACAAATTTAAATCCTGTTCTAATGAAAACTTGATAACTCCTAAACAACTAGGATAACATTTCTAAAATAGAATGATATGTTGAACTTACTATTACTTCCTATCTAATAAGGAATCCTAATACAAACTAAATTTCGGCCTTTATCTTTGATGTCAACTCAATTCCCAATCCTCATTCCACCAAATCAAGGCTTGTGGTTGACTAATTTTTCTTCTTTTATTTCTTTGATATACTGTGAGCTCTTTTGCATCAACTAGTTTATTCCTCTTACATTGACTATAATTTCTTGAATTTGCAGTATGCCCGTCAGCATTTGCTTGGATTTATGTTTAGGCATGGTCGCTATACTGATGCTTGCTACTTGTTCTTTCCCCCAAATTCTGTTCCACCACCTCCTCAACCTTCAACAATGGGAGTAGTTACTTCATCTTCATCTCCTCAGAGACCAGATCCTTTGGCAACAGATTATGGGACTGTTGATGATCTATGTGACCTGTGCATTGGTTATGGTGCAATGTCCATTCTGGAGGAAGTGATATCTACTAGAATGGCTTCTGAAAAGCAACAGGATGCTGTGGTAAACCAGCAGACTGCAGCAGCCCTCACTCGGATTTGTAGCTACTGTGAAGCTCATCGCCACTTCAATTATTTATATAAGTTTCTGGTAATGCAGCTCCTTTTATATTTCCACTTTGCAGCTAGTTTAATTGTTTTTCTAAACGTCATCTCAAGTTTTGGAGAGATTTATTGCTAGAGATGTCTTCAAACTTTTGGGCAGTATTAATGTATTTCTTTATGGGAAAAAGGTGTGTGAAGTCCAATAGCCTAGAGGATTTCGTGAGATACCTTCGATCCATATCAGCACCAGATTTCTTTTCACTTTATGGACAAAAGTGGCAGAATCCCACCTCAAGGAACTATAATCACAAAATAAAAATGTTAAGGGCAACATTTGGTCCATTTCTTGGAGCCAATACAATGGTTTGAAATTTGGGGTTGAGTGGTTTCTTGATTAGCTTGAAGGGGTTGGGAGAATGTCATTTTGCTTTCGTTACTGAATATTTCACGTGATACCCTCTAGCTTCTAAATTATCATGTCTGCCTTGATGAATTGCGATTTTCAGGTTACATTTGAACAAATTAACATAGTAGGAATCTGCATTTTTCTACAGATAATGCATGTCATGGGTGACCATAAAATAGAAGAGCAATCACTCATTATTATAACCTTACTCTTTTATTCTCAAGAATGATTGATCCATGGTATCTTTTACTTGTTATTCAGGTGATTAAGAAGGACCATGTTGCTGCTGGCCTTTGCTGTATACAGCTATTTATCAATTCTTCTTCACAAGAGGCAGCTGTGAAACATTTGGAACATGCTAGGGTAACTACTTATTCACTCTGACGTTGTCCTTTTTGTTTACTTTTCTTTTTTTTTTTTTGGTTATATTTGCATGCTGAAGTTGTTATCAATCTTGTCATGATTCTTTCACTCTTGGATTTCACATCTCTTCCTTTTGGGAATAGATGCATTTTGATGATGCACTGTCAGCTCGATCCAAAGGCAGTGACTTGACTAAGCTTGTCACTAAGGGTGTCAGAGGAAAAAGTGCCTCTGAGAAGCTGAGTGAAGAAGGTCTTGTCAAGTTTTCTTCTCGGGTAACAATTCAGGTAATTATGTATGGTCATCATAGCACTAGATTCCATTTTTGCAGGTTCAATCAAATCCAGGGTCTATAAGGTCAATTTATTCTTATTGTTTTTAAGATTTTGTCTTTTTTTTTTTTTCTTGATAATTGATAACATTTGAACCTTATGAGGTAAAGTACCAGTCTAGGGCTTGACCTTGGATGAATCCTTCAACTTTTGGGTGTTGGAAATGGATATGTATTGCTGCACCTGGAATAGAAATCTGCTTTTGTGAATGTGTTTGTTCTTCTTAACTTGTTTCAGTGTGCAGGTCAATAGATTTAAGCCTTTTGACTAGCAGAAGTGGGAATTTGAGTTACTAAGCTTAAACAAAATGTGTTAATTTAGACTTCACCTTAGACCTTTTTTGGTTGTGTTAAGGACATGCAAGTTGAGACATCAAGTTTGCTTTGCACAAAATTTAGTCAGTTGATTTTATAAATGTTGGAATATATTAGAATTTTTAAGATGAATAGTGTAGAGCTCATTAACAAGAATTAAGCTTGGGTCAACCATTGCCTAAATAACTAGAACTAGTCATTTAGATAGTTGGTCCTTACTATTTATAAACCCTTTTAACATTTTCATGTTTAGTCAATATGAGATACTCTAACACTCCCCCTCAAGTGCAACTCAGACTGTACATTCAATTGTCACTTGAAATAAACGTAGAGGTAATCGGACCGGACCGTTGGGATTGGACTTCCAGACGGACAACTAAGAAATTAATAATCTGATCCAAACCTGTTCTGATACTATATTAGAATTTTTTATATGGGTAGAGTATAGTGCCCATTAACAAGAATTGAGCTAATGACTAGAACTAGTTATTTGGACATTTGGGAGTAACTCACTAGGGATATATATATATATATATGCTCAAGGTCATGTATTCTTTCCACGTGGGACAAACTCCCTCTTATATTTCACGTCTCCCTCATATGTGGGCTAATTTAAGGCCCAATATGTGACATAGGCTATCATGTCAAGGTGGTGACGACTAACCTAAGAGCAACCTGCTCTGATACTATGTTAAATTTTGTAAGATCAGCAAAGTGTAGAGCGCACTATCAAGAATTTGACTTGGGTCAATCATTACCAAAATGATTATAACTAGTCATTTCAATAATTGACCCTTACTATTTATAAATTCTTTAACATTTTCATGTTTAGTCAATATGGGATACTCTAAGACTCCCTCTCAAGTGCAACTGGGACTGGACATCCAGTTGTCGCTTGACAGCGATGCAGCGGTTACCTGACCAGGCCACTGGGACTGGAAATTTAGACGGACAATTGAGAAATTAATAATCCGAACCAAACTTACTTTGATACCGTGTTAAATTAGTTTTAAGATGGAACCTCATTTGAGCTTGTATATGTTCAGTTTATTTAGGCCCAATCTTACAAAATTTAACATTGTATTAGAGTAGGTTGCCCTTGGATTAGTCGTAACTATCTCGACATGATAGACTGTCACGTGTTGGGCCTTAAATTAGCCTATACATGAGAGGGACGTGTTGAGATATAAGTGAGAGTTTGTCTATATGGCCTTGAGCATAGATATAAATCTAGTGAGTTACTCCTCTTATCATCAATTGGTTTTAGGATGGAACTTCATTTGAACTTGTATGTACCAGTTTATTTGGGTTAAATTTTACAAAATTTAACAGCATACAAGCTAACTTTTGTAACCGTGCCATTCTTTTCACACACACATATTATATCTTACAATGAGACTAGTTATTACCGAAGGCAAAATATATGGATATTAAGGATACATCTCTTACTTGAAAGTGTATGTCTGTGAAGGTTTTTAAGCTGTGTGTGATTGTCTTTTGAAACTCTCTGCTATTGACACTCTTTAGCACTTTCAATATAATTTTGTTTGTAGATGGATGTTGTGAAAGCCTACAATGATTCTGATGGGCAGCAGTGGAAACATTCACTTTTTGGAAATCCTAATGATCCTGAAACCTTCAGGTTAGTGCCTTTTGCGACAACTAAAAATTGAAAGTATATTGATGGGGACCAGAATGATATTGCAGATTCATGATGCCTATTCAGAGCTTTATCATATACTTTTGGATAGCCAAAAATTCTCAATCACAATTATTGGGTTTTCGGTCCAGATAATCCCAACAGTTTACCCAATGCAACACTCAGATTGTTGTCATGACATGTAGTGATGGCTTGATCCATCTTATATAACGGTGGAAAGATTTATCTGCAAGTATCTTTGATTCACAGGAGAAGATGCGAGATTGCTGAAGTACTTGTGGAGAAGAATTTTGATTTGGCTTTCCAAGTAATCTACGAATTTAATCTTCCAGGTAGTTATTGGATTTCGGCTCTCTCTTTCTCTCTCTTAAAATCTAACTTTAACATGGAGTATTGGAGTTGATATATGTGTCCTATGAATGTTTAAAGTCCTCTTTTCACATGATGTAGCTGTTGATATATATGCTGCTGTTGCTGCTTCACTTGCTGAAAGAAAGAAAGGTGGCCAGTTGACAGAATTTTTCAGAAATATAAAAGGAACAATTGATGATGATGATTGGGATCAGGTAAAATGATTGAATTGTATGCGAGGAGACAATAAATACCTTTTTAGTATTTTTGGGGATAAAAGGCTATTACTTGTTACTAATCCTTTTTTTCCCCAAAAATTGAAGAGCCGCACTTAGGATTTGAAGCAAATGAAACTATTAGAATGATGCTAGGTTTCTTCAAATCATTTTAGGGTTCAGGAATCACTCTTAATTATTTGAGTATCACTATTAAAGAGAGAAAAAAATTTAAGAATTCACAAAAAAGAAAGAAAGAAAGAAAGAAAGTCCATTATTGTTGAAATGTTGAAACACCTATACAGGAGACTAGAACCCCGATTCTAAAAATAGAAATAGAATACTACTCTAATAAGGAATTTTACTATTCATGGACTTGAATTCTAAACTAGTGAGGACAAATTAATAAAAAAATATTTCAGTCCCTCTTCTAATAAGGAAAATTAATAACCAGGAAACTTCTAAGAGCTAATCATTATTCCTCATCATAAATTTTCTATGGAATGAAATATGAAGTAATTAGAACTATCTTCACCAAATCTATTATCAACACTTTATGGTACCTTTCTACTCCTGCTTTATGCAAGTAATAATATGGACAGATACAGTAAGGAGAAACTATGTTGATTTTATCAACATTTTGCTTGATATATGGAAATAAAATCAGATTGCAAGAAATAAAGGGAGAAGAAAATGGAGAAAATAGGATAACTAAAGAGTATAATTGTGCCCAATTTACTCATTGGTATGTTGCATGAACACCTAAATATGTCCATTATTGTGTAGGTGGTTCCATAACACTTTTTTGGAAATCCTGACCAGCTAAACAAACAATTTTGTTCAAGAAAGCAGTTGATAAAGCTAGTAAACTTGAGTCCTTGATGCAAATTTTCCTTTTTTTTCCCTGAATTTTTGCCCCCTGCTTCATCTCTTATAACCACTTTCTTGTTTGTGATGGTCAGATTTATGCTTTGAAACTTGGATTATGTTGGTTTTTTTAATGTTTGCATTCACTATATTTTCTTATATTAAGCTAAAATCACATGTAGGTCTTGGGGGCTTCAATAAATGTATATGCTAATAAACACAAAGAACGCCCTGACCGTCTGATTGACATGCTAGTCAGCAGTCACAGGTACTGTTCTTGATTTTTCTTTTCTTAATTAGGTACATGCTTCCCAAGTTGTGTTTTGCGTGTATTCTATGCTTGGATAGTTACCTGAGAAGTAGATATTTAAGATTCTGTGTCATGAGTTAAAGCGACTTTATCATTTCTAAGCGATATATAGCTCTCTTCTACTATTTAGTTAACAATTCTTGGTTAGATTGGTATTCAAGAATCGAATGCTCCTTTCAGTATTGTCCCTTAAGACTTCCGTTTCTATTATGTAGAAGTGTATATTTGATGAAGACAGTACTGTCGTTGCTTTGATTTCCTAAGTTAATACAACAAAATCTCTTTATTTAGCTGGGGTACCAAACCTAAGTTCCCAATATAATGTCGTGGAGATTATTTGGACTAGCAACGAAAAACCCTAATCAATTAGCATAACTGTACATTTAAAGATCATGCCCAATCACTTCTTGTTTTTGTTTTCATGCCCAGAGTGAATGGCTATTATTTCTAGAAGTAATTTACTTGAGCATGAATCCACATCTACATTAAAACGTTATGTCAATGGAACTATTTCTATTCAACTGTACTGACTTTGGTATGATTTGCTTATTAACTTAAAAACTAATTTTGTTTGTATCCTTTTTTACTGGTCTCTGTGAACAGGAAGGTTCTGGCCTGCGTCGTATGCGGTCGTCTGAAAAGTGCTTTCCAAATTGCTTCTCGAAGTGGAAGTGTCGCTGATGTTCAATACGTAGCTCATCAGGTAATGAAGCTACGTTATGTTTCTATCTACTACTATAAAAGCATGGAAAGCATGCAATCATTGGTAAATAGTTCGATGCAAATAGATGACCCTGTGCTATGGTTCAAAATTTAGGAGAACTACACTCCAAGAATTAGCTATCAAGGTCGGGAGTTACACTGTTGTAATCAATATAAATTCATTCCCGTATACCAATACATCCTGTGGTTATTAGGTATGTGCGTAGGTAGATCAATTTTGTAAACTTTGATTTGGTCATAGCTCCGTCAGTAGTATTTTGGGTGTTTGTGAACATAGCTAGTGTTTGGTAGTAGACTGAGGTGGTGTTTGTGAACATAGCTAGGGTTGGTAGTAGACTGAGGTTTATAGCTTAGTCCAAGCATGGAGCATATATGGTGATGGATTAGCATGGAGTCGCCCAAATTATGATGACACGAGAGGCAAAGCAAGTGGAACCATTTATATGGGAGTTGATATACTGCCTCGTTGAGACTTAAAAGAGCAACAATAAGCTGTAAAAATTCATAGGATTTCCTACTTTATAATACTTTTATACATGTTTAGGACGTTTTCTGGTTTCTCCTGTTCTCTGTCCTCGAGTCCACTACAAAAGCAGAGCTAGTCAAATCAGTCACACCCTTGTAAAAGTTCATTTAAAGAAAAAGTGAGTGTCCTGATTTGGTTTTGCTGTTTTCTAATCATACGAGGTTTTGGGGGGATCTGATATCCTTCGTCTATATATTTATTACAGGCACTACATGCAAATGCGTTACCCGTGATTGATATGTGTAAACAGTGGTTGGCAAAATACATGTAATCCATTTTGCTTGAAACCCAAGATTCAAGCAATAGTTAATCAAAGAATAGTCCACCATTGTTCTGGGAATGTCCTCAACAAGAGCAAGTACTTGAATCTGTTAGAATTGCTGGCCTCTTTCACGCTATAATGGTAGCCATCTCCGGAGGATATGCGGAAGATGGTGATGAGGTTGCCGGTCAGCTTCAGACCAGTTGCACTGAAATGACTTCGCAAGGAACTATTGAGACCACTTGCACCGAAATGATCTATCTAGAGGATGTTATTGGATGTAGAAAAGGTTGTACAGGGTTTTCTCTCTCTTTTGGTTTACGAAGATACCCACATTTCCACCTGATTCCAAAAGCGTTGTAATTTAGACAGTGGAGCTCGAAGGCGTAGGAATTGGTTAGTATAAAATGTAGAAAATGCATCCATTTTACAATGTTAATTTCAGATTTTGTTTTACTTTCCTTCTAGCACTTATGTATAATATTAGTAAGTTATATGATAGCTTCAAAGTAATTTCGACGAGTGATGCCAAAATTAGGGCCAAGAAAATGGACGTCCATTCTTTTTCCATGTAAATTTAATTTTTATGCTTCATGGCATCTTTTTTTGTCTTTTCTAGGACTTACTACCCTTAAATCTCATATCATAAATGAATATTTATTTTTTTGAATATATTTATTTCAAATTACATTCTTATTCCATTTTTATCTTAGGATTTTGACTATTATATAATGCTTTTAACAATGTTTTCATTTCTCATTTTAATTTTTTTATAATTATGATCTGCTTTCATTGCGATTTGTGGTTTAATCCGCAAGTTAATGGTATGAAAGTCCTGCTGGTTGAGAAGTTCAAGAATAGTTGCAAAAGTGGAAAATACATGGAAAACAGTGTGAAGAGCGTGGTTTGAAGAATGAACAAAGAGAATGCAAATTTGCCCGAGATATGAGATTCCAAGACTTGAAAAATTATTTCAGTATAGAGAGTGATTCAAACAATGGTCCAGGAGAATTCATTGATTACTACAACTTGACGCTCAGGGAGCAGTCACTAACCCTGTTGAAGTTTGAATATGAAATATGGAATATTCACATCAGACAAGAATGATCCTGCATCTACGATAGGAGAGTCATAAATTCTTACAATTTCCTTGCTGACAAGTCAAACGCTTGTATTTGTATGAAAACTCCCATGTCAGGTCAAGATTATGTTAGGAAATGTAAAATGGGAATCAGTTAAAGAAAGCACTGTAAAAAGAAGCAGAAATAGAACTGCCGAAAAATTAAAAAAGGGAGTAGAAATAGATGGTCTTATTTAGAAAAATCTGTAAACAATTTTTGAATACAAGCCATATTACAAATTTATGGTCTTGTTTTATCTCTCATTTCCAGGTTTTAACGATGAAAGAGCAGTGTGTGTTGCATAGACAAGGGTGTATCAAGAGACTTTAAGTAATCCTATAACAAGTTGAGGAAATCAGCAAACGTCCCCTTCAATGAAATTGTCCGTTGGAATGAATTCCTAGATAGTGTAGCCTGCAAGCGGAAGGTATAATCCATTCGTGAGTTCATAAAGAAACCAGCTCAAAGAGAGGTAACGCATCACATGGAAGTAGGTAAAATCACTCTTTTAAGTCCTAACAATTAAATAGAAACCAATAAGATAAGGTGATAGGTGCTGGAACCCCTCCTCGGGCGGGTCACGGGCCCGACGTCTTACGTGATATCTTGATGCGTGTCCCACAAGGGAGGAATTCCCCACGAGGTCAAACTTAAAACAAATAAACTCATTTAACTTACATCCGAAAAAAATTAGAGGTAGATCATACGAAAATTTAATAAGTGTTGATTCCAGGAAAAATGCGTGGTAGGATCGTAAAATAAGCATAGACATTAAAATAAGTCAATCAAGAACAAAAATTTCAGAAAAATATTTAATACACAATT
>JANZXR010000172.1:24265639-24276885 GCA_027575705.1 Erythroxylum echinodendron | reverse complement strand
TCCATTTTATGCTACGATATTTGTTTTTAATTGTTGGGTATTTTTTTTTACTCCCTCTATGAATTTTATTTATTTATATAATTATTTATATAATTATTTATATAATTATTTATTCATTTATTTATTTATTTATTAGTTTATTAGTATTTGTATACATTAAAAAGGGGTCCCTCCATGATGTCTTTTAATTTATTTTCATGTCAAATTTATTCTAGGCTATTTATTTTAATTGTTTGTGCATTTATTTTGCTTCCACCAAGGAATGAAATTATTTTTATTTTGATATTAATTATAAATATAATTATTTTTGTTTTAAAAATACTCTAATTTTGGCACCTTGACGTCATAAAATAGGAACCAAGACCCGGGGCCAATAGTGACAAAGTACCTAAAGCAGATGATAACTTTCCAAAAAAAGAAAGAAATAAGGGTAGTTTGGTAAATTTCTTAGTGTGATGCTAGAACCCTTCTCTCGAAATAATGCTTCAAAGTCCTGTATCGAAAGTACATCAATCTTGGTCAAATTCTTTTTTATTAACCAAGTTAGCTTGATGTATGAAACTTTATTATACATTTTTTTATAATAGATTTCTATTTTATGATTTTAAAAAAGGGGAGAAAGTTTGGTAATATTAGATTTAGGGGGAGTGATTGTTTTGTAACCTTTGTATATCTTGCATCTTACAGTTGATATGATATGTTTGAGTAAACTTATGTTATCTTCATGGATATTTCTTTCTCTTTTGTTCTTGTTATTGAATTATGATTTATTTATGAATTAAGGGGAGATAATCATTATCTTGACAGTTATTTATGTCCTTAACATCATCATTGTTCTTTAATATCAGAGATTTTTTGTTATAATCAAAAGGGGTGGGAGAATATTGAACCAAAGGAAGTTCTAATTTATGTTTTGATGATACAAATATAATATTAATGTGTTTGTTATTTTGTTCAAAGGCAATATTAGAATAAAATGAGTCATAAACTTAAAAAGAGAGTGTATAAAGTTGATAAAAGGAAGTTGAAGTTTATAACCAATTAAAAGAAGATCAAAACAATAAGAAAAGGAGATCGAGCCTCTTTAAGATCATTTCATATATTATATTTTTATTTATTAGCTCACTTTGTCAATTTGATGTTTTAAAAGGCTTATCATGCATAATTATTTCATGTTAGTTTAATGCACGAGTCTTTACATTGATTAAGAGGCAATTAAGGCTTTTTATTTTAATATAAAAGCCTCTTAATCTTTCAAATAATCTTTAGGGAACATTTAGGTTAGTGTTTTAATCATAATTTGATTTTAAAAATTGGTTTGAGCATTTTAAGTTGTTAAAATCGTGTTTTCCAGTTGAATGGTTGACCTATAAAGGTTAGTGGTCAATTAATATAGCTTAAAGTTATTAAATTTGATATATCAAGAGTTTGTAGCAACATTGGTTGAAGTGTTGGTTATTTAAAACCTTGTTGCTTAGTTAGGAAATTATAGAATCTAAAATGGGATATTCAAATATTATAGTTTGGTTGGCACCAAAATAGGTGAATGATTAAAGGCCAATAAAATGATATTGGAGGCATTCACAATAAAATGTTTTTCTAATATCAAAAGGCTAGAATAACACTTCAAGAAAGCTAAATAAAAATGTAACTTAGTTGAGTAATTGTGGGACATTCATAATAAAGTGTTTGTTTTCACATCAAGAGACTAGGTTATCATTAAAAAAACTTAAAAAATGGTGATTTTAATAAAATTAAAATTACTAATCTTTTAAAATAGGAACAATTTTTGTGAAAGGGCACTTAGTGATAGTTTACCTTTTTAATTGATCAATAATAATGAGTGCAAGTTCACAAGTGTCATAGGTGTATGAATAGGGTATCAATATTTGATTGATATGTGTATCTAAATCAAAGCACTTGAACATGAGTGGAATAAGTTGGTGTGTTACAACTTTTCCAGTGGTTGACATTTGAGGTTAAGTTAATTCCATGAATTTGATGTCATTAAACCATTATTGTAATGTTGTATAATTATGTGTTTATATGTTGTTTCTTTTTTTTTTTTGGTTTTATATTCTCTTGGGGACATGCAAAGATTTAAGTGTCAGGATGTTTGATAAATGATTAATTGATTATATTTATATACTCATATTTAATATGTTTTGCTTATTATTTAAGCATCTTATGGTATCTGTGGCACTTGTTTTACTTCGAACATGTTTTTAGCTGATAATTGCCTTCATATCCAAAAAGGAGAAGCATTTAAGTGAAATCGTGGCATAGAGTGGAAGAATTGAAGCAACCTTAGGTCACAGTGTAAGTCACTATTAGTGAGTGGAGCATTAAAGATGTTATTTATGCTTGTGTGACAATACACGCCCATTTATGTTGACATACACAACTGTATATGTGCCAATGTAAGCTTTTGTGATTGTGTAAAAATCACCATTGAGAGGTTTTTAGAGAAACCCAATAACGTACACAACTGCGAAATTGACCATGTATGTTCTGGAAAATCTAGTTTTTGCTATTAAAAGATTTTATGAAGGGTCCAACAAAGAGAGGTAGACTTGAGGGTCGTGAAAGACACCAAAAGAAGAAAGAAAACACTAAAAGGAAGGGCTACACATCACAAATAAAAAGATCAAAAGAGGAAACATCAAGATTAACTCCAACTTTCTCAATTTTCTAAATCAAGGCTTCAAGCTGATTTCATTCCTTCTCTTTATTCTATTTTATTGCCTTGTATGCTAAATCTGACTAGTTGTGTTTTGAACATGATTATGGATTGCGAAATCCATTTTAGGGTTTATTCTTGAATTGTTTTGTATGACTTTACCTTGTTGAATTCAATATATTATTACTTTGTGATATTTGTTATGCTCATACTTTATTTGAATCAAGAGATTGAATCAAGTTACTTGCGTTAATTTGTGCAAGGATAGTTGGTATATTAATATACTTACATATATTAGGCTAATAGACAATTGAAGAGAGATCCTAATTGTGAGTTAATATTCTTAAACTTGCTTCAAATTCAATTAAGTAGTTAGGAATAGTTTAGAAAGATCAAGAGATCACAACTCAACTTTTATCTATTTCAATTGGGATTATTTGATTAGATCTTGAGAGGGTAATCATAACCTTTTGATATATAGGATCAAGCATAGTTGAATTCACAAGATGAAGGGAACACAAACAACGATAGAATGATTCCTGAGTTTCTATTATTGAGTACTTTAATTTTATTGTTATCTTTCTCTTATATAGTCATGAGGATTTGTTAGTTATTTTAATTTTCAATTAATTCAATATTTTTTTACCTTAGGCAAAGTGTAATTCAAATTGTTAGGTGACTTACTCAATTCTTATGGGAACTATATCTTTTATACTGTAAGTTATGTAAGGTTTTGTTAGTTACTGCATGAAAGTATTCTATATAAAAATATCAACAGTACACAAAGTATGTGCATATGAAAATGGCATAACGTGTTCAAACTGTCAGATAAATGTATCCCTTGTATTGGATGATATTGGAATCTCGTTTTAAGATTTCTTCAAGGTCCAAGATGTCCATCGTGCTTCCGATCGAAGTCATAAAAAGTTTGGATCCAATGTGTTACACTCATCGCGTAAAAGTTTTTATGTTCTATTAAATATTTTCTAATTTTTGATAGACTTTAATTTAAGTTACAGCTATAATGGAGGATCAACAAAGCAAAAACAAAAGTTAGTATCCATTTGCAAACAATATTGACGAAACAGAGCAACTTTCGAGTAAGCCACCCTGAAGAAGATGAAAATAAATAAGGAGAAACGTTGGATGTGTGCTGATTGTATCATAAATTAAGGCGGTCATACATCATTTTATTTATTCACTAGATGTTTGGAATAACACCATCTAGCATATCTACACCCCTCTGCAAATACAACATCGTTCGAACAACTTCGTTAAAGAAATTTGTTCAAGGATCTCATGTTGTATAAAGGGTTAAGCAACAGGCTTCGTAGTTTTTTAAGTATGAGATAAATAAATATATATATATATATTGTAACATAAATATTACGAAATATTGAGGTTAGGATGGAAATCCCTTTTCAGTTTGAAAATAAACTAGCTAATTAATAAACTGATATATTTTTAATAATTAAACTAATTTAAATAAAAATTAAAAATTAAACTAAAAAATGATTAAAAATAACCGGTCTAAGTCATTTTCGAACAATTACTGCAGCTTTACACACGATGCTGGTATTCTTATGTACGTATCCTGAATTTACATTAAGGCTTTTGATACTAAGCTAGATGACATCTCTGGTGATCATTCTTTTTTATTTACAATGATGATACTGTTTCCGCAAGATCATTATTGCCAGTCCAATACATGGCGTCGGGAATAGGAAACAAACAAAGTAAATTTGTAAATGACCTGTCCCGTCCTGCCCTCTCAGGAAAAGACAGACCACTTCTAGAGAATATGACGAGCAAAATTACAGAAACAGAGCAGCAAAGCTGACACTGAGAAAGCTACCTTTTATATAACTTTGGTGGAAGAGACTTCTTTCCAAGATAACGATTATGAGATAAAAATAGGACTGTTTTTGCTCGCAAACAGAAGATGATCGTCTTATCTAGAACGAGATCAAGCGTTTTTCTTTCCCTGCAACGTCGCCATCTTCTTTTCCTCTTCCAATTGTTCTTCAGCTTATCTGCATCAAATGGTGACCAAGGACCTGTTGGTTACGGGTACAAAGCTACATCATCTAGAGTTGATCCTTCTGGAAAGTTTCTGAGTGCAGATCTTAAGCTTATCAAGAAGACAACAACATATGGTCCTGACATTCAAAGTCTCAACTTTGTTGCCAGGTGAACTTGATTTATACTTGCGTTGCTGAATATCCTAGGCCTTGGTGTTAATTATTAAACAACAGCTGTAACAGTCCTCAAGCAAAGAAAAGAATAACCAATGATCTTTCTTTCCATAACTCAAGGAGTAGGATGTCGCACGCATTATATCATGGATCTAATCTATACCCATTACTTTTTGTTTTTAAGACTTATAAAATGAAAATTGTTTGAACCTGAAACTAGTTGTATCCACAACCTTTGATTAGTCTTCTACGAAAGCTGTGAATTTACCTTCATTTATATATAAACAATAAAGTATTGATGCTGAATTGCTACCAACAGCTTGGAAACAAAGGATCGGCTGAGGATTCGCATAACAGATCCGAGTAAGAAAAGATGGGAAATCCCAGAGGAAATAATTCCCCGCCTCAACAAACAGCCTCTAGATTTGACAAAGCACCTTGTCAAGTCGCTGGCAAGCCACACTCTTTCGGACAGCAACTCTGACTTTGTACTCACCCTCCACAACAGCACTCCATTTGGCTTCACAGTGACTCGCCGTTCCTCCGGGGACGTCATTTTCGATACTTCACCTGATCCATCAGACCCCAATACCTTTCTTGTTTTCAAGGATCAATATATTCAAATCTCTTCCTCACTTCCGCAAAATCGATCAACACTTTATGGCCTTGGAGAGCATACAAAGAAGTCTCTCCGGTTGATTCCTAATGAGACACTCACTTTGTGGAATGCTGACATTGCTAGTTTTGTTCCTGATCTTAACCTCTATGGATCACACCCTTTCTACATGGATGTCAGATCACCATTACCAGACGGTAAAGTTGTAGCAGGGACAAGTCATGGAGTCCTTTTGTTTAGTAGTAATGGCATGGATGTGATTTATCGAGGAGACAGAATAACTTACAAGGTTATTGGAGGAGTCATAGACTTGTACTTATTTGCTGGACCAACACCCGAAATGGTAGTACAGCAATACACAAAGCTCATTGGCCTACCTGCCCCTATGCCATATTGGTCCTTGGGTAAGCATATGGTCACTATTCTATCATTTACCAATTTTGGGTTTAGATTCTGATTTGATTTGCCGGATTTTTTTATCGTTTTGTTTGCAGGGTTTCATCAATGTCGATGGGGCTACCAAAATATTTCTGAGGTTGAAAGAGTTGTTTCTGGCTATGCTAAAGCCGGTATCCCTCTTGAAGTTATATGGACAGACATTGATTACATGGACGGATATAAGGTTTTCACTCTTGACCCAACAAACTATCCACTAGAGCAGATGAAGAAATTCCTCAACACCCTTCATCAAAATGGTCAGAAATATGTGCTCATTTTGGATCCTGGTATGTTTAATTCAATGTTCTGCTGCTAATTCGCAGCATCAGCTTGTGAAGAGGAATGGATTAACTTGAAATATTTTCTACTGCTTTATCAATATTTTACAAAGAAACTAAACGGCTTCCAATTCTCCGTAGGTGTCAGTGTGAATGCCACGTATGCAAGTTATTTGAGAGGGATGGAGGATGATATTTTCATTAAACATAAGGGAATCCCTTACTTGGGCGAGGTCTGGCCTGGATCAGTCTATTTCCCTGATTTCCTGAACCCAAAAGGCAGAGAATATTGGACTAATGAGATCAAAATATTTCGAGATCGAGTCGCATTTGATGGCCTCTGGCTTGACATGAATGAAGTATCAAATTTCATAACCTCCCCGACCACCCAATATTCAACCCTCGATGATCCTCCCTACAAAATCAACAATTCAGGAAACCAACGGCCTATCAACAACAAAACTCTTCCTGCAACATCTGAACACTTCGGCAAAAATTTAGAGTATAATGTTCATAACCTTTATGGCTTATTGGAGTCCAAAACTACCAATGCAGCCCTTGTCAAAGTGATTGGTAAAAGGCCATTCATTCTTTCAAGATCAACTTTTGTTGGCTCCGGGAAGTACACAGCACACTGGACTGGAGACAATTCAGCTACGTGGAACGATTTGGCGTACTCAATCCCATCTATTCTGAACTTCGGACTACTTGGCATCCCTATGGTGGGCGCCGACATATGTGGTTTTGCAGGAAACACAACTGAAGAGTTGTGTCGGCGTTGGATTCAGGTACATGGCCCCTACTAATTATACTTACTTATAGCTCTCTTCTAAACGTCATTTTCTAGTTTAAATGTTTAGGCCCTTTACTTTGATCACAGTTTGATATCATAGATAACAAAATACACTAAAATGCTCCTCTTGACTTACTTAGTGCAATCTATTACAGCTAGGTGCCTTCTATCCTTTTGCAAGAGACCACTCGAAAAAGGAAACAATCCGCCAAGAGCTATATCTCTGGGATTCTGTTGCTGCAACAGCTAAGAAGGTGCTTGGCCTCAGGTACCGGCTACTTCCATACTTGTACACATTAATGTACGAGGCACACACCAAAGGAACCCCCATTGCAAGGCCTCTCTTCTTTTCGTTCCCTCGAGACACCGCAACTTACACAATCGATTCCCAGTTTCTTATCGGTAAAGGTATAATGGTATCGCCTGCACTGAAACCAGGAGCGGTTTCAGTTGATGCATACTTCCCAGCAGGAAATTGGTTCGACCTTTTCAACTATTCACGTTCAATTAGCGTAGATTCAGGGAAGCATATAGAACTTTACACGCCTGTAGACCATATAAACGTGCATGTTCGTGAAGGAAACATATTGGCTATGCAAAATGAAGCCTTGACAACAAGGGATGCTCGAAGAACTGACTTCCATCTGTTAGTAGTTCTCAGTAGCAAAGAGAATAGCACGGGTGAACTTTTTGTTGATGATGGGGAGAGCTTGGAAATGGGTGGGAATGGAGGAGATTGGAGTTTAGTGAAGTTTTACAGTGACAAAGTAGGAGACTTGGTGAGGTTAAGATCTTATGTAGTCAATGGTAAGTTTGCTAAGAGTCAAAATTGGATTATAAGTAAGGTGACGTTCTTAGGATTAGAAACATCCAAAGGTTTCTTTGGTTACGATTTAGAAACTAAGAGGGGAAGAAAGAGTAGGCATTCAAGCAAAGATAGAAATTTTGATAGTAACAAAAAGTTGTCTACCTTGGAGATTTCAGGCCTTTCTTTAGATGTTGGAGAGGAGTTCAAGTTAGAGGTGAAAGTGCTTGAAACGTATTCCGATGGTACTAGGAAGGAAACGACCGAATAACTAAGTATTTGTGGCCAACAATGATTGACCATTTGCCGTCTAAAGAAATTTAGTTGTATTTTGTAATGAAAAGAGGTAAGGATATAATTGTAATATAATAATACTTGCTCTTCTTCTGTTAGTTGTTACTCGTCGTTCTCAATTTTACTCTATTGTTATTCAAGTTTCTTGTGATTTTAAAATAGGAAAAAGGAATAAAATTTTAAAACCTATTTGTACTAACACCTTTATTGTTTCGACTATTGTTAGTGCTTTTGTAATTGAGACTTAGATTCCAAAATTACAACCATATTTTTTTATTCAAATTTAATCCATTTCTACTTATTTGTAAGGTGTGCTTGTTTAATAGGTATATAAAAAAAGAAAATAAGTATGGAATGAAAGATTAAGTTTAGTAAGAGAGTATGATTATAAAATTATTATCCATTTTTTAGTAATACTTCATCTTTCTCGTAATATAGAAGAATGGGTATCATTGTTCTGTAAATATTTGTGATAACTTCCTTCAAGCAAAGAATGTTGACCTGCTTTAGCTAGCTATATCTTATTTGACTTTTATATGATTATTTTATCGTATAGCAGGAGTGCCCTGTTATGAATACTAATTAATATTTTTAATACTAAAAATATTTTTTAATATTTTAAATACTAATTAATTAAATATAATAAATTAATTACAATATAATTAATTAAACACAATATTATTAATTAATTAATTACATTATTATTAATTAAAATACAATTAATTAATTAAAATATAACTAATTAAAATATAATTATTCATTAATTAAAATATAATTAATTAAGTAATTACAATAAAATTAATAATTAATTCACTACAATTAATTATAAATTAATTAATTAATTAATTAAAATATAATAAAATTTTATTTCTTAATATTGTTTACAAACTAACCACTGTCAATGGTAATGGTAATCATTCCTTTCTCTTAACCAACAATCATAATTATAATAATAATATACATTCTCATTCCTATTATCATTCCCCTACGTAAACTAATCGCCCCTAAATATCGGCACCATTGTTTAAGTCAATGGTAAACACTTTAGTTGATAATGATGAAAGAAAAAGATGAAGCACTAACTTGCGTAACCTTTAACTCGGAGATTGAATTTGGAAACTTAGTTTATATAAATCTTAGAAACCTTCATTAATAAGCTGTAAAAGGTTAACCATCACCGAATAAGAAGACTATCTTACCTCAACGAAACTATATCTAACATTCATACATCAAATATATATGTATAGAAAAATTGCATGTTCACTATGAAATGAGAATATAATCATCAAGTAGGAAGAAAAATACTATCCCTGAGTGAAAACAATATCAAAAATTCATACATCTAATACCACACTTTTGTATAAAAAAAATATTATCACTGATAACAAATAAATTACATGTTCACCTTAAAATAAGTATCAACATTGATTGCAAAGAATACCATGCCTATTTAAAATTGGACCAAAAATTTATATATACAATGCCACAATTGCATATAAAAAATGCCAGTAACCATAACAAATAAATCACATGTTTATCTTAAAATGAGAATACCATGACTTAATTTGAAGAATATCATGCCTCAGACAAAACTATATCAGATCTTCATAGGTCTAATATCATGCTTATATTTAAAAAAATACCACCATACATTATAGAAAAGTGACACATTCATTGTAACAAAGGAATACCATCATTCAATACCAAGAAAGACATACCTTAATTATTGCTATACATGAATTTTATACATACAACATTGCATTTATGTTTTAAAAATATCACCATCTATTATGGATAAGTGACACATTCACTGTAACATAGGAATACCATCACTCAATACCAAGAAAGACATACCTTAATTATTGTTATACATGAATTTTCTACATACAACATTGATCTTAAGTTCAAAATATACCATCACTGGTAATAAACAAGTCAGAATACCATTATTTAGTATGAAGAACACGATGCCTTTGTAACACCGCCTTACCGTAAGGTACGCACCGGGACGCCCGCAGATTATTCCAGTACATATCCTATGATAAAGGTGAGTTACGTGCGATCACTACAGTCACTTCACATGGCATCATATTAATTTGAACAATAAAGCATTAATTGTAAACCACAATATTTTTTTAAAAATCAAACTCTTCCTCATTTCATTCCATCAAAATCAAAGTTTATACATCCATTATACTATGCTGTCTGTACATGAATCCAAAAACCTAGTACAAGATGCTATATGTAAGAGGAAGAATACATCAAATCTATCTAGGTCATCCCAAAAGTCCCACCTGATCGACCTATGAGCCATGACCTCTCTCGCCAACACGATCTACATGACTAGAAAAGTCCCTCTGGAGCTAAGAGTCCACTCTCGGTCCTGAAAAATATGTTGCAATTTTGGGTGAGTTTGCGAACTCAGTGAGGTAACCATCATTGATGGTTCACTCAACTAATGCAACAATCAAGCATAGTACAAATTTTCTATCAATCCAATATCAAATATTTATCACATAAGCAACACTTGGATTTCACATAAGTATAAGTCATTAAGCCTTTCATTCAATCAAGCATATTTAAACAAATGCATATGAAATGCTCATGTGACACTTTTCTAATTATTTCGGTGTTGTGACCAAGCGCCTAAACTGTCCCTTATAAGGCTCATTAATCGTTGAGCCTGAGGCTCTAAATCACTGTTGAGCTCGAGGCTCAAATACACTATTTGAGCTTTAAGCTCTAATCGGTAGCTGCTCCGGTCACAACTGTCATTATGTGAACATGCATTCATGAATGAAATACATATGCCACAATTACGCACGTATGCATATATCTCAATTAATCACATTAAAAACAATCACAATTAATCACATTAAACAAGATCACAATTAATAACATTAAAACACATAGGTCCCAAATTCACATACCAGTAGCACTTCTATGTCAAAACTCCCCAATACTCAGTCATCGGACCTTCTGTTCGGAATCCACAATCAAACACAAATCACAACCCACCATTATTCACCGCAAAATTATAAGCAATTAATAATTGAGAGAACCGTCTAGATCACTCACCAATAGCTTCCGAAGCTAATGCCTGGAAGTCTCGGCAACGTCGGTAGGTTGACGTTCCAAATGCGCTTC
>JANZXR010000172.1:24249251-24265539 GCA_027575705.1 Erythroxylum echinodendron | reverse complement strand
TTCATAATTCACATTTATTCACAATTATACCGGGAAATGTCATGAATGCATGTACAGTCATTTACATGTGCAAAATTCCTTATTCACTTGCATATATGAATGTATGAACATAGCAAAACAATTTTTAAACACTCCATTCCAAATGACTATTTTACCCTTCCCATTGGTGATGGGACGTTACAGCCTTAGTATGAAGAACACAATGCCTCAGTTGAAAGTATACCATATCTTCATATATCCAATATCATGCTTATGTTTAAAAATATTATCACCCATATCTAATTAGTCACATTTTAACCTTAAAATTAGAATATCATTAGTAAGAAGAATATTATGGCTCAACTGGAACTGTATCAAACTTCTATAACACGCTTATGTACTAAAAATACAACCACCTATGATAAATAATTCACATGTTCACCTTAAAATAGGAATATCATCGCTCAGTTCGAAGAATACCAAGCCTTAAGTAAACCTATACTAGACTTTCATACATATAATGTAACACACCACTATCATAGTGCATATGCCCGAACTTCTATAGATTATTCAAAAGTATATCCTATGGGAATGGCATGTTAGAGCAATCACATTCACTTATTAAGGCATCATACATAACACAGGTATTTAAGAAGATAAAAACTTTCCATTTTATTCATAAACAACATCCATAGATTATCCGAGAGTATACACTATAAGAATGGCATATTAGAGCAATCACATTCACTTATTAAGGCATCATACATAACACAAGTATTTAAGAAGATCAAAACTTTCCATTTTATTCATAAACATGAATATACATTGTAGCATTACAATACATAATCCACATATATACATTACCAACAACATCTAGGAGTTTTCTACTCTTTACAAGACATTCTACATGAAGTGGAATGTTCAACCAAAATATCCTATCTAGACTTTTTAGTGTCAGCTGACTGGCCTTTAAGTCATTCTTGCTCCAAAACGCAAATACTAGACTTCTACTTGATCTGCTTAGGAGTTAGAACTTCTTTGAACCTAAAAAACAACATTTGCAATTTTAATGAGCTTGCGAACTCAGTAAGTGAACCATCATCGATGTGCTCACTCATATCAGCACTTAATAACACATATATAGTCTAGTTTACCAAATATGTCATATAAATGAATAATTCACATCACATCACATCACATACTTCATTGATTTAAACGATTCAATATTTCATCTCAGTTCATCGGCCATGTTAATTCAATTAGTCAATATGGCATATCCATTCAATCATTTAATAAATAAGGATGCGTATGCAAATGCACATGTGACTCCACTTTATTTTTACTTTGTTGTGACCGAGGGTCTATTTAATTGTCCTGTATTTGTTGCAGATACCGGGCTCATTTTATATATTATCCCATACCTATTATGGATACTGAGCTCATTGATAACTAAGCTTGCGGCTCTTTGTACACATTTCTGAGCTTTAAGCTCTTTTTCACTTGGGTCACTCCGGTCACAACTCATTTATCTGTTCATACATTTCAATATAATGAGATGTAACAATTCACTTATGATGCATTTAGTATTTCACATTTGATATACTCAAGTCATATATCACATTCTTCGGATCTAAGTTCGGCATTCAACATTCAGTTGAGAACACATATTTCGATATCCACATACATTTACAAAGGACTTTCAATACATTCCCAAAAATCTCTTCGGATAATTGATGGTCTGGAATTATCACAATCACATGAGTAGCAATTTAATAACTGAATTTTAAACAAAGCAATTAGATTATGGTGAGAAAACATCTAGGTTGACTCACAGTATGCTCCAAAATAGCTATTGCCTTGGTGATCAGACAATGTCTAGATATAGTCGGTCAATTTGTGATTTTATATCATGTAATACACATATATGTATACATTACTAAGTTGTTTAATCAAATGAATACCCAATCATACATATATATAAGTGTTATGTTAAATGCATGCTCAATTGACTTTCCCCAGGTATGTATCCTTATTCACAAATCTTGCTCATTCATTCATTGTAGTTTGTATATAACTTGTTTGCAATTAGGTTATGACTTAAGAAATCTCGATTACTCTAAATTCATTCAATCATACATTTATCCATCACTTCCTAACATTCCATGCTCACACAACTTCCCAATTCTCCTTCAATCATAACTAATTTACATTGCTCATATCCTTTGATTCACATTTGCATTCATAAAAACACCTTCATTTCTTTAACAACTCATACTTCCCAAATTCATATACATTGATATCAAACAATCCATTCCTTAATTCTAATATCAATTATCAACATAAACTTATCAAACCTTAATTAATCAGTCAAACAACCTTTTAGGTTCATTTCAAACTTTAATTAAATCCAAATACACCAAAGTAAAGTAACTTATCCTTAGTCAGTTCGACAATCACACAAAACAGATTTTTTCACTTCCCAAGTATTTCCCACGATCATGGGTACCTTTCCACGATCATGGAAAGACAAAATAGAAACTTTTCTTCTTCAGGGCATTTCCCACAAACGTGGGACGGAGCTCATGTTGCTTCCACAATCATGGGATGGGTGAATAGACAGTTCACCACCCCTTTCCTTCAATCTTTTTTCCAAATTCTAACACCATCATACTAATCCATTGATCATATCTCAATTATACCTAAATTATACTTCATTTCCTGATCAATTTCATGCCCAAATTCCAAAACAAAATCATTGAATTGGCAACTCACAAATTATAGTCTTTCATGTATCACAATCAAAACAGAACTATCATTCACCTCATACATGTAACCTTAACTTGTCAATTTCAGGAGGACCCCAATACACGCATTTTTCTGCATAGTTACATCATCATTTACACTTCAAATCTCAACCTAAACCATCCATATAATCCATTATTTTCAAGCTTCAAAAACAAAATAGAAACTATACATTCATCCATCAAATTCCAGCACAACTTCAACATCAACTCTACATATCACTCATCTCAATTTAATCATCATGAATGTTTCAATTTTAACATGCCATAAAGATTAAAAACACTTGCTTAATTAGCCCTAATTCCACCTCAATCTTCAAGTTAACTTATTCTCCAACAAGCAAGGGTACTCCAAGGACAAGATGGAAATAGAAAGGGTTTCAATCATAAAATGAAGACTGCATAAATTTTGGAGTAGAAAAGTGTAGAAATTTGGGAAAAACTCAAAGTTACGTAGGTTGAGTATGTGAGTCAGTGACGAGAAGGGAAAAGAAGATGGCATGTAACAAAAACAAGAGAAAGATGGTATTTTTTGTGTGTGTGTGTCATGGTTTAGGTGAATGGTGAGGGTTTGGATACTTGTCCAAACACTTGTCAGACAAAGACCCATGCTACATGTCTCCTTTTATAAGCTACCAATTTTCACTCCATAATTAGTCCATTTATCTCATAATCACTATGCCATTTGTTACCCAATTAAACCACCATTTGTCACTCATTTAATCAAACCATGTGTCATACTATTACTAATGTCATGTGTCACTATTTCATAGGTCTAGTCAATCTAAATTTTTATGTATCAATTTATCTTACTATTCAATATTTTTCCTATACTAGATGCACATATCACTTCATTAATAACCCAATTGTGATAATAGATTCTAATTCACAATCACGCAATCACAACATAAACATTTAAAACCTTTTATACCCTGGAATAAATCAATTGAGTGCATAAACTATCTTTATAATGCCTCTAAAGTATGATTCATGTATGTATGAGAATATAATGCATGCAAATGAAATACACTTTATATATTCTCATATGATATGACTTATATGACTTCATTTAGCAGTTTAATTCCTAAGTGTAGAAATGGGCTATTGCATATAATATAATTGATTCTAACTTTGTGAATGTCAGTATTGATATAACACAAGTGCACAGTATAGTAATAGCTAGTATCGGCAAATATAGGTCGATCCCACAAGGACAATAAGTACTATTATCTAGCCTATGAATTGATTGTGATTTTTAATTAAAGAAACTAAATTTAAACATATAAATAAATGAACAACACGATTAAAGCAGAGAATTACGAAACACTAACATAATTATCGATATCAAATGATTAGTATTTAGGTTTCGAATCCTAGTAAACCTTAACAAATTGATCTTTTGTTATACAATTGGTTTGATGATTTGTTGAACTGTGGATTACTATATTTTATTTGAGATCGAAATTTTAACAAGTTTAGAATTATGTAGATTGTTCTTAAGGGAAGTACCAAATTAATATCTCTTTTTCACTTTATTTTTTTGATATTATATTTTATGTGCTTTTATGGTGTACACTTAGGACAATATACATCTTTATGTAGGGGAAAGAGGTATATTGAAGTCTGAATAAATTTCAAAGAAACTTTTGATTTTGGTTAAATTATCAAGCTTTTATAATCCTTATTATTTATTTTTATTAATTGAAATCTCAATTTAGTTAAAATAGGTCAAAAAACACTTTAGATTATTATTGATTATTGAGTTCAATTAGTATGCAAAATGATGAAAACTAGAACAAACTTAGTTTTATAAGTTGTATGTTTAGTAATCATTGAGATAATTAATCTAAATGAAAATTGCATATTAATTAAATACATGAAGCCTAAACATGAGCTTTTGAGCCTTAGATCTATATATCACTATATTATGCTATATTTTTTTGTTATGTGTTTTATCATGCATAGTTGGATGATTTCATAACTTGCTTTTATTATTCATATTGAAACCATAATGTTATATTAAAGGCATTAAAATGATAAAGGCACGTAGATTTTACTTGTTGTTTTAGCCCATATTCTTTTGATTATTACATACCTTATTTTATCCCATAGAATTAACCAATTTCAAGGTTTAGCTCTTTATTAATAATAGCCACATTGATAGTCAACTACCTTATTTTTCTTGAATATTTTTCATCTATTTTAAAACCCTAAGATATTTTCATTTACTTGATCACATAAAACTTGGATCATATTGAAGAATTTTAAAGAGAAAGCAAGTTTACAAATGTTGGTGCATATCATTTGTTCAATATATCACTTCTTAAGTGAATTGTTGTTATAACGTTACATTTTCTCCAAAGTGATTCAAAGTTCAAGTTTAAAAAAAAAAAAAGAAAAAAAAGAGAGAAAGAAAAGTTATGATATTGGCTATTGTTGGAGAGTAAGAAGAATTATTGTTATGCCATTTCTTTAGAGGGTCGGTATTATGAACAACCAAATTTTGAATAGTCATGTTTATGTAAATTTTCTTCATCTTATTACCTTTTAATTGTCCCTTTCATACATTTATAAGAAGTTATTGCACCTTGTTTAAAAGACTTTGGAATTTTTCTTTTAGTTTACTTATTAGTGGTGGGGATTTGATTTTATTGTAAGCTTATGGTTAAGATTCCTTATATGTATTGATTTGAGAGTTTCATTATATTTTTCACCTAAACAATTTGAGTAAATTGAGTGAATCCTTTATAAGAGTAAGGAATTTTGTGCTTTTAATTTCATAAATGTTGTCAATTTGACTGCTATTAATATTGGTTTATAGAAGTTTGTTTTATAATTGCTAAAGTATAATTGAAGATAATTTGATTCATAAGATATGACAATTTAAGGCATGGATGGTTATTTTGAAATTGAAAAGGGATGGATGTTTTGAAGCTTAATGTTTGGATTATCGTTTGCTTAAGGAAAAGAAAAGACTTAAGTGTGTGGAAGTTAATAAATGCTTAACAGAATATATTTTTAATCTCATGTTTAATGGATTTTGCTTATTTATTTAAGAGTATTTATGGTTTTTGGTACCTATTTCATTTGTAATATATTTTTAGATCCTAGTTGCCTTTATGGATCAAAAGGTTCAGAAGTTGGGCAAAATCGAGGCAAGAAATGGAAGAATTGAAGTTGTTTTTAAAGGACACATCTGTGCTGATTGAGTACATGCCCCTGTGTGACATGTACACGATTGTGTGAGGGACCGTGTACATGTTAATAGATGTTATTTTTGCTCGTATCGAGATAAACACACCTGTGTAAATCTTGTATTCCATGTAATCTTCTAAAATCATGTTTTCGTATGAAGTTTTAGTTTTGAAGTGATTTTAGAGGACATAGATTATGTGGGTAATTGTGTCCAATGTAGAAACCTTATTTTCGAGTATAATAATGAAAAATAAGAAGGGCAATTGGGGAGTGAAAGTTTTAAGCACAACTCTAAACTTTATAGTAGCATAGAATTGGTAAGTGACGTAAAGATCCCATAAAGACCATATTTCTATCGAAGTTTCAATGGATTATATTAGAGAAAAAGAGATTTACAATGAATTCTTTTGTTTTTAATTCTTCTTCTAAATCTTTAGTTATGTTTTCTATCTTTATGAACTTAATTTGTTTAGTTCCTAGATGGGTTGAACCTTAGGATAGGTTTTGTGTTTCGATTCTTTATTTAGTGTAATTTGATTATTATTTGATTATATTCAATTATTTTTTATTAGTTCTTAAATTAATACTTTCATGATATTATTTCATGTATGATTTCATACTCTTGTGAATGAGAAATCATTTTTTTGAAATATTGAGAAATTATTGAAAGGAATTGTTTTATTTAAATAGATCTACCATAATTAAAAAGAGTTATATGCAAATCTAGAGATAATAGACATAAATCCTCTAGATTAGTATTAAACTTAATAATGAAATTCACAAATCGACTAAATACAATCTTAACAATTTTAACTGGAAAGAAATTTCAGTTAATCAATCTGGGATTAGATGTTGATAGTCTTGAGAAAATATTAGCACAAGATAAGAATTTCTACGTCTAATAATCATTAATTAAATTGCATGATAAGGGATTAATACCATAAGAAGTTTCAAGGGGATTCTTTGCCTAGATTGATTTGGTTAATCTTTAATTGGTTGGCATTTTCAGTTATTACTTGTGTCGAACTTTAGTTTAGTTTTATTGCTTAAAACTAAATAATCAATTTAGTTTGTCCGTTAGATAACAAAAAGGAGGTAATTACTAGTACTTATAATTCTTGTAAAATGAAATGGCCAACTTGGATTCTTAGAAAAAGTTGCTCAATTAAATTATTGCTTTTGGATTTCCATTTGAAGTGGCAAAAAGACCATTCAAATGTGTGTCTAAGGTACTGCCCTCGTCAAAATAAAGATGACAAAAATCTCAAAATGTGATTCTATCTTAGAATAGCGTGTCTCATGCCCCAATAAATTCTTCTAAGATACGCTCAATATTCTTCCTCGACGTGACTTTGTCCACCTGAAATGCTTTCATCTCTTCCCTGAGGGCTGTAACATTATTCACCAACCATAACCAATGTAAACACACATAGAAGACGTATTGCACAAAGAGTATGTGCCTTGCTAGTGAAAACTGACCTGAATAAGGGAGAGCCTTGAGTGGAAGTTCAAAGACTTTTGAATAAAAGAAGGATAGAAGACTCTTCGCCAACTCCAATGACTCCCCACTTACCAATATCTCCCTCTAAATTTAACCAAACAACCAAAATCAGTAACTGTGAGACGAGACTAGAAGTTCTTGGTTGCTTTTGAAGATGACAGCTAAAACAGCTACTAAAGACCATATAAGACAGTTCACTGCATTGAATCTTAATCCTTTATGCTCTTCCTTTTCCAGCAATTTTCTGGTCAATTCATTGGTTTTTTGGTACTTCGTGGCCTTAGAGCTTGATTTTTAACTGAATATCTAATTAGCAAATCTACAAACAAAGAAAATAATTTTCTACCAACCTTGAAATTCTTCTGTGTATCATAATAGCCAGACACAATGATGAGAATCTGGAGCTTCTCCAGTCCTGATAGTCATACACCATCAATGAACAGTAATATAAAACCTTCTGACCATAATTCATTACAGAAAAAATGTAGTGGACACAGTGCACGTTTTCCATGTATGCCGAATAAGATAATCCAAAAGTAGTATGGTGGACATATTGCATGCTTTTCAATATCTTTGTTTTTCTTCTTCTGGCTTCTATTTGCCGCTCTTGTTAAGATCCTTACATATGTGGTGGTGCTTTCAATTAAACATTTGAGCCTATATTCTTATGCTCCGTGAAAACATCTCCTCATCACCACCAGGAAGGAACAACAGAAGTTATTTTATTACAAAACCACTATTGTCCAACCATGATAAGCAGAAATTTTGGGTTTTGAATAGGAAATAAGAAATTTCAGTCACTCACGCTGAAAATATTTGATTTCCTCCGTTGAAGTTGCTTTGTGACCAAGAAGTTGCTCAATTGACGTGCCAATAGAGCTCATGCCAATAAAGGATACGACTGATCTTGAACCACCAATATCTGGCTTACCTGTTAAAAAAAAATTTTGCTTGAAAAACTAATGAACCACGAGTGCAGCACAAATATTGACAATAAGAACATATATTCATTAGAATGAGGTAGTTTTCATGCAGGTAGTTACAACCTCTCCATAACTGTTTTGCTGCCAACTACTTGTTCACACTGCTCTAAGACATTGCATCAATTAGTTTTGGCTTTGGTAACTTATTTTTGACTTTTCATCCTTTTGATTGATTCTCGATCCCTTCTAGTAAATTGCATAGTCATTTCTAGGGAGTTCTTCATAAAATAATGTTAAAATCTTTCAGCAACATACTTGCAATATCAGATCAGACTTTAATAAGTACCAGATGTGGATGCCCGTTCCTATCAAGTACACTATTACAACAAATCTGGTATTACAATATTTCCAACAAAAATGATGCCACCAAATAGATGAATTCTATTGCACAAGACAAAGCAGTAATGCATTATCTGTTCACATAATTAATCTGATTTAGTTGCGTGTTGAATAGAAAGTTTGAAGATTAAGTACAAGTGCACACCTACTCTCTTCCACTTCTTAAAATCTTTGTGCAGTATATCAGTTAACTTGAGATCAGAGATATCATGCATTTTGTATTTCACTGCATAAAAAAGTTTTCAGTTAAGTTAGAATTTAACTAAATAAGATAAGCAAATGAAAATGGAAGAAGCAACAAGGAAGAAGGGCAACGGGAGGAGGGAGGCAGAAACAGCAAGTTCTGAATCATGAGGAGAGGGAAAATTGCATTTACATATCTGGTATAGACCATTACAGCCGAAACGACCGGCCCCATTGATCAACAATGTAGCCATGTACTTGTCTTTGATGGTGCAATTAGTGCTTGAAAGGTTTCCAGTATGCAGCAGAATCCCGGCTAACTTTGAGACAATAGAAGAAAAATGAAACAGTTTTAGAAATATAATAATTGAATAGGAGATAACAGCAAACTTGGTTCAAAATTCAGCACCAGACACAATATTTTCAAATTCCTGTTCCTACTCCAAGGCGTAAAAGGTCAAAAGAAGCAATTCACAGAGCCAAGGTGTGCATATTAAGAGCTTGAATATAATTTGTTACTGTTCCATGTCAAATTCCATCAATTCAGAGTCACATCACTTTGTGATGAATACACCTTTTCAAGAAGACGACCTTGACAGTTACTTGGTGAGCCCCCACTCTCTTCTATTTGATACATTAAATTCTGTAATTTGAGTTCCAATATTTATACATTGTTATGTCGTATGCAAGTGGCAAAGGAGACTCCTCAGGGCTATTTCCAACATGCTGCTACTCACGTTGTTATGTAATCAGGTTGCATAAACTCGCACAGCAATTTTTATGGTGAGAGACTACGATCCAACTACACTATACAACGATCTTTAGATCGTGGCTCATAAGGGTCCATTTACAGGCCAATGTCGTGCATGCTACAAGATTGTTGTTTAGTTCAATATACAGACTACTGGTGATGTCCGTATTGTTTAGTTTATATATACAGACTACTGGTGATGTCCGTATTTGGGAAGTTGAGGAAGCTGAAGGCCTTTTACTTAGGTATTGACCCAATGAAGAGCTCTTAGCTTAGCTTGAGAGGAAACTCATTTGTTTAAATCATATGTGAATGAGATAGCAAAGAAGAATATGTAAAGAAAGATATCCTTTACTCTAACTAAACCATTCTTGAACCCAAAAAAAACAGAGAGAAGGCAACCATCCACGCAATTCCGATATCAAAAGCAGTAAGTACCAAAAGTCGACTGAACCCTTGCCCAGTCAAAGCCTCTGGTGAAGTCAGAGTAAATTTTTCAGCAACAAGAGTACAGCACGAGTCCTGCATATATGTCGTAGTTAATACATATTGCTTATGTTAAAGTACAAAGCTAGCTAACGACTTTTGTATATAAATAGAGACCAGAGACCTCTCCTATTTAATTGATACAAAAGAAAACCGTATAATATAAAACAATCTTTAATTTTCCATTCCTTTACCTGCTTCATTGAATCATCTATAAAAGGATGGGTGAACTACTCATTCTTCATATGGAGATGAAAAATCAACAAAATGATTATATGATGATCAATTCAACCTCAGTGTGATGTTAAAATGAAGCAAAGTTCAGCCCAGAACAAATGAAGCATCAATTGCTTTGAGCCTCAATGCTTCAAATGAAGATGGAAGTAAGACACAAGACAATAGAATATTAGAATTTATCCAAAGTTAGAAATATAATTTTTTGTGATGGGGAGCTGCATACCATTTATTCACTTCGTTTGGTCTTTGGAACATATATTCCTTCTACTAAACTCAGAACACAGAAATAAAACTCTCCAACAACAATTCACACATAAACTTCAAAACCAATCTTCTAGGAAGTAGTATCAAATGGATTGATCTTTCACTATCAAAAAGAAAGTAAACCACTGAAGAAAATGATCTTCCAGAAGTATCAAACCTGTGTCGTGTTAACAGTCGCAGCCCACGGATAAGCAGATTCACCCTGAAAGGCCATGAATGTGTTCTTATACTGTGGACACCAAGAAAACAAATAAAATGTTGACAGGAACTACACTGCGATAATGTTATATTACCTCTTTGCTGTTGAATATTTCAACTACAGCTTCTTTTAAAGCCTGTCTTGTGAAAAAAAAACACTCATAAATATCTAGTAGCTGTAATCAATCGATTAAAATAATCTAATCTATTAATTGATTATCACCTCTTGTTTTGTTGACAGATTTTGATCATTTACCAGCACTATCTTGAGGCTTCCAAACAGATTATAGTATGACAGGTCGATCTGAAAGCATTTGATGAATCATTTAAAGGCACTCAAAGGCCTGATCAGTCAAGTTTCAATAGTGTTTCAGGAAGAAATAGATACAACATATGATCTAATTGAATTATGTGATTCAAGTGTGTTCTAAGGGGTAATTACCACTCGAGGATGTGTCAGATCTATAGGAAAGTTTAAAAAATCAATGGAGAGGAGATTGCATCTATTGTATAGAAATTTTTTTCAGTTTCTAGTCACAATTAGCATTTATATAAAAAGTTTACTTGCCGATTAAACTCAAAGAGCATATTTTTCTTAAAGATGTTGAAGGTCCTGTGGATATTACAATTTTCAAACAAGTTATTTCCAAATCTAGTGATGAAACTAAAGACACTAAAGACAGAAAGGAAGCCCAATGATGTGGATCTCGTCAAACAAATCAGTGGTTGTGATGGATTCCAACATTAAGGGATAATTGGTTTATACAGGATCCAAAATCTAGAAAAAAATGTTTCCCAACAGGAATGTTAGTATTGACATCAAGACTAGGAATGATTGCATATATCAGGATGCAAACAAGAGAAGGTTTTGTTTACTATTCACAACATCTTCAGTCTAGATTCTCATAGCTAGCACACAATGGACTCAAGCTTAAGATCAATAGTTTTACTAATCTAACTAAGCATACCTCATCAACAAAAATTAAGAATGAATTATTGATTTGACACGAATCCAGCAACCATGTTAATTCAGCATGAGACCTCAAGTCTTCCCTCTTCATATTAATGACAGGCATGGTGCATAGCTGGTCATTTTCAAGGGTTTCATTCAAGTAGAAGGCATACATAATGGTTGAAGCAATGGATTCAACATCTGCAGATAGTCAGCTCATTATTAGATTAACAGTGCAACATATATTACAGAAAATGCTCTATGGCGAAGTGCATGGCATCTCTCCCAATGCTCAAGAAAATGATTGGTGGTCAATTGAGATCTTAGAATGGTCCTAGCATCTGACCAGGTGCCGAACTTCTAAGAAGTAGACCTTTGATCAAGTTTACTAGCTAATACTGATAACCTGCCTTTTCGTTCAAATATGCTCAAAATAATTTTTTTGGTACCTGATCATTGGACAAAATTCTTGTATTATGTTACTTCTATACACCAGAGCACCTTATGAAGTTTATTAAAGCAAAATTCAAGCATGACTTCTAATAAAGTTCTCATTGATAAAACCTACTCCCGGAAAGACTTGATGCATAATGATGCAAAGTTGCAACATAAGTGACATAAAAGTAAAAAAGCTGAGAAAGTTTTCACAACTTTTCATTAGGGATGGAGCATTGGAAATTACCACTGACACCTCCACTTATTACTGCATGCAAGAATTTTCCAGGAACACCAGAAATCACATCATCCTTTCTATCCTTCAAGTACGCATTTAACTTTTGAATACTTTCGCATGATTCAACGATTTCAAATTGTGGTGAGACTCCATTGTAAAAGGATGCTGCAGTTTGAGGAAGTGAAACCTTTGACACATCTGCTTTTCTCTTATTCAAGCTATATGACTTGCTAATAGGTCTAGTGAGGCCAATTAATGTATTAGGTCCTTCAGTTACTACAAAAGCTTCAGAAATGGACTCTGCTGGGACATAATCATCACCAAACTCCAAGCTCAGATTGAACTCGGAAAGTTGGGATGCAGAGGAAGTTGTTTTTGAATTCTTTGACACCCTCCAAATTGTAGACTGCCCGAGAGGTTCTAGAATAACGTCTGAGACAGAACCCGCAAAAGTTGAGTCTAGGGACTTTTCAGATATCTCCGACATCAACCTCTCATCAACTCTATCACCAACATCTGACACAAACTCCGAGTTACTTGGGCTGCCTGCACTTGCTTCATGGTCGAAGTCAAGATTTAGAACCTTTGAGGAGTCATTAACTATTAAGAGACCGTTGAAGTAAGGATTCTCTCTGTTACGGACATACGTTTCCTGCAACCCAAAAGAATGAAACTAAAATGATCGAGAAGAGACAAGGGACACATCATTTGTTGCTAATAAAATATTGCACCCAGAAGTATTGTCAGTCTCTCCTTACATTATTATTTCATAATCTGACACAACAGCTGACAATAAGAGATGTGCTTTAAAAACATAGTTTTAATAAAGCTTACTCATTTCTATTTACAGATTTGGGTCACAAACGTCTATCAAGGAATGAAAGCATAAGTTGCTCCTTAGCAGTCGCTTAAGATAGTATCACTAAAAATTCCTCCTTACAACAGAAACTAGCAGAAGTGGGATTTATTGAATGATCCTGTAAGAAAACGAACCAAGAAATGTACAGTACGCTTCAAAACTGAGCGTCTCTCACTTGCCATTATATGGACATCAAAGAATGGGAGAAAACATTAAGACCTTTCATCAATTCACTAACTGGGGTAAATTCTGGAGTTAATTTTTAATAGCTACAGGAATTTCTTAAATTTAAGTAACCAGAATTGCAACTGAAGATCAGTACCAGGAATGATGTCAACAGCATTCATGTTATATTATTATTCTCACCCCACACAAGGTAAGTTTTTGTTAGTTTAGAATATATATCAAAACATCCCATCAGCTATCACATAAGTGTAATGGACAAAAGATGGTATATATACGTGAAACTAGATAAACCCATCATCATATTCAGATGAAATGTGCCTTTTGTATTATGATAGTAAAGTTGACGTAAGAGAACGACAAACTAACAGAACAGAAGAATTAGACCAACCTGGTGGATTGCCAGCTGAGGCCTCATGTTGCGGAATAGTAAGAGAGAAAGAGAGGACTGGAGACGACAGGGAGGAAAAGAGAGATTGAAGGGAAGATAGCAACTTAGTGAGTAGTTTCTGAGGATGGTAAGAGACGGCAGATACCAGTCTTAGTAATTGAAGAGACGACAGAGAGCGTACTCTGGACATTGTCGTAGACTCCGCTATTACAGCAATTCGTACGTTGTCTTAACTCACCACGGCGACTCTATCTATCAAGTTCGAGTATACACCAAATTTGTTCTTTTTTTATTATTAATATTATTTTTATTTATAATAATATCAATTACTGGTTATAATCAAATAACAATTATTACTTTTTTTCTTTTTCTCATTTGCCTTATACTTAAAATCGCGAAAACTGTATCGGGTATGCCATCAGATTAGATTCTAGTACAATAATATATTAGTATTGGTCAATACTGAGTACCGTTTTGAGTAATTTTTTAAATTTATAAAATAGTCCCTAAAATTTTTAAAAATTTGCAACATATTCCATTGGTATATTGTACAGTTGTATATTATATGCTTTACAAGTTTACATCAACCTTGTTTCCAAAAATCATAATAATAAATAATAATTACAATTAATATGAAATAACAATAATTTTTATAAATTTTACATATAAATAATAACCACAATTAATATGAAAAAGACAATCATCATAATACAAATATAAAAATAAAAATAATACAAAGAATTTAAAATATTACAATAATAAAAATTCATCATTTTAATAAATAATAATTATATCAAAACATTCAATAAAAAGAACAATAAATATCCTTAACTATTACAATTTACGAAAAGAATTAATGAGGAAGAAACAATCAAGTTGACGTTAAATTAGAAACAAAAACATTTACAATTACATTACATATATAGAATTTAACATAAACTGATAAACATCAAATATAAGTAAAATTAAAAGAAGAAGAAAAAATAACTTGGAACAAAATTCAATCGTCAACTTGAGGATACTCACTATAACTGCACTGACTCCAGTTATCATTTGATACAAAATTCTCATCATTAAGAGGAGCTTCATCATCATTATCATTTAAAATTAATGCACCAAATGATATATCAATGCTTTCTCACCTAAGATTATCTTCCAAGTTATTAACATCTACTAAATTCGACTCTTCAAAAACTCAATCTACCAAAAGATCGATATTATCAACAAAATTGGATCACTTGAACTACTTGTACTATTAAAACTCCTAGTAAACAATAAAATTTAATTATTAGAAAATTATAAGAAATTATATCGAAATTAATAATGAGAATAACACACATTTCCTGAAGCTTTAAATTGTAACGAACAAAAACCAAGTCATTCAACCTCTTATGCTCCAATCTATTCCTTTTTTAGAGCAGATAAATTCAAATTTGCTCCAGTTTCGTTCACAGCCTGTTGCACTCGCATATTGACTTAAAATCTGAATTGCAATCCTTTTTAATTCTGAAACACCATTTCTGAATTGGTCCCACAAAGAAACTATAAGTTATAAGATAACAAAAATAGCGTTATAAACAAAATAAAGTGATAATTAATTTTTAACAAATAAGAAAAAAGAAATAACTAATACCTGAAGAAAATTTTCCTCTTTGTCGAATAGCAACCAGCATTCCAAAATATCCATAAGATAACTTATAAAGCTCCATTTGTGAGCTTAACAGATCTTGCATTGCGTCAATGTTAACAATTGCTATAATAGTTAAAAGTATTCCTCTATCAACTTCAGCTTGCTAACTAAGATCCAGTCTAAAATAAAAACTAAGATTAAAAAATGCCCCAGCTGTAAACAAAGGAGAAGAAAGTTGTCTTTCACTTATCTCATTAATGATTGAAAGATATGGTGTGTACAAAGAAGACATATGTTTTAGATTGACTTTGATTGCTTCCGTCGCTCTCTCCATGGCATTAAAAATATAACCCATTTTTGGCTTTTCTTCACTATCAGCCAAGTGAAACACCCTCACCAAAGGCTCACAAACTCGAGTAACAAATTGACATTGAGACCAAAATTCTCTATCTTTCAATATAATATTACAAACCTATACTCCAACACTAAACTTGGTATGCTGAGATGTAATCCACTTATCACTTTTAAACATTTGTCTTAACTCCTTCTTCATCGAAACAAAAGACTGAAGTGAAAAGAAATTTATTGCAAATATTGTCATAGCAAGATGACACAAATTCTTACCATTGGTAAATTCCTTTCTCATTAAATTCAATACCCATGCATGATTATAAATGAACTTT
>JANZXR010000172.1:24226997-24243996 GCA_027575705.1 Erythroxylum echinodendron | reverse complement strand
TCATCAACTATATAAAATCAGTGAATTTAGGAAATAATTAAATATGCATGTATGATTGAATCAATAAAACCTATTAGATCTCACAATTGATTTAGAATTAAGCTTTCAATATAGTCCTCTAACTAGAATTAATAAATTAGTTACAAGTCATAGAGAATAAAGAACATGTGAAAATTATTGAAAATTAAAATTATTCTTACTGAAAAAGTTTTGAGAGGAAAACCAAAATTGGAGAGCAAAAGATGAAAACTGAACAACACCCATCATTATACTATGCTTCCCCCAACTTTCTAAATTTTCTCTTCATTACTCTTATCAAATCCATTTAAAATGGAAGTGGAGATGAATTTTCGCTTATCTCTCTATTTTGAATAAATTATGTTGATTTGATGAGATAGGGATGCTTTCTTCTTTTCAGTTGCAATTTTTTCCTGGCTATACTTGTATGATGCATCTTCCTTTGGTGCACTTTCTGTTCTTACATTTTGCCTCTTTTTTCTAGCTAATATGTTGTGCTTCGGTAGGCTATTGGTTTTTTACCTTTTTGGCCTTCTGTGTTTTCTCCTTTTTCTGCTTACATTTTGGACTGTTCTTTTTTTCCTCCTATGCTCCTCTCTGCACTATTGTTTTGATGTTGCATGTGTTTCATTTCTGTCGTGGCTATTGGAGTTTTATCTCCTCTTGTAAGTTGTTATTTACTTCTTATTTTTGTTAGCGCTTTGCTTATTTTCTAGTGTTGTTTTGTTTCTTTCTCATCTGTTAGGTTGAGTTGCTATCGTTTCATTCTTTCAACTGCTATGCATTTAACTTTGTCTTCTTTTTAATGCTTTTATTTCTCCTTTACTTTGTGTTTTGTCTATGCTCTTTTCTCCTGTGTGCTGTTGTTTTATCTCTTCCTTGTCTGGTTTCTTCTTGCATTATACGTTGCAAGATTTTAACTCATTCACATGCCCATACACTCTTTATCATTGTGGCTTCTTAAATTTCTTATGCAATTCTTCTTCAATTTGGCCAATTTTATCTTCTTTTCTCCAAAAAAAATCGACATCTTCTAGCCTCCAAAAATAATGTAAAAACACCATAATCAGAATAATATCCATCCAATATGCTCCAAAAATACTGCAAAATGATATGTCAATTAATAACCTGTCATGAAGCATGAGCTCTTCTCTAACTTGCTATAACTTTCTTATAAGTTTGAAAGCTTTATATCCTTTAGGATAAAGTTCTAGCCTCTTCATAACGGCTTCCTCATATCCCTTTAGATAAATCAAGTGGTTGAAAAATCTAAAAAGACCTTTCACTCTTCTCTTAGGTTTTAAAATTTGAATTTATATGGCTATAATCAAATATTAATGGGGAATTAAAGAAGCTAAATCTATTAAGAAATATAGACATCCCAAAGAAATTGACAAGTCCTTTATTAAACTTCCTTTCAATAAGCCATTGCCTTCTTTCTAATAGCTCCAAGTAAAGAAATTCTCAAAGAATTTTAAGTATGTTATTCTAGAGCTTCTTGTGCAATTCTTAAACTCATCATTAAAGTTTTTATGTATATAGAAAAATCCTTTAAGTTCTTGAGCATAAAGTACAATTAAAATCCCCTACCAAAGGCCAAGGGAGGTAAGAATAAGTTGAAATTGATTTCAGTTTCTCCTATAATTAGTGTCTTTATAAAGCCATATTGGCATCATACATAAATGAGATTTTATATCTCTAAGAAAAATTCATATTTTATCCTCAAGTTGATGAATTGGTCAAACTTTAAACTTGGAGAACCTTATTAACATTAGGGTTATAGGCCAATGAAATTCTCCCATCGTAATGACCTGAGTGATAGGATATTGTAATCTAATGTTTCCCGAAAGCCAACCACAAATGGTTTTTTATTTAGTAGATAATCATAGAAGGCTTGTTGCTTCTTTAGGTAATTTAAACTCCACATATTTCAAGCAATAATTATTAAGGAATGAGGGCATAATAGCCCTTTCACTTGGGTTTTCTATTAAGCCTTTTCCTTGTTATAAACTCTAACTCTTTTCTTTACTCTACTAAATTTAGATCTTAAGTCTTAAAGAGCTCTACATTTTATTCCATACTAGTCGTAGAGAGATTTATGTTTTGTTCCTGCTATCCTTAACTATAAAGATCATGACCTAGTTTTTACCGACTTTAGAATTTCCAAGAGAGTTAGCCAAAGTATTAACTTCGGGGAGCATAGTAGAGATAATCACTTTAAGAACTTCAAATGAGTCCGAGCTTAAAGATATATCCTTCTTTAGGTTCTCTATGATATTCTCAAGATTAGGGATACTTGATCTTTTCGAGGGGATAAAGGCGGAACCTCTATTTAAGGTGTTAGTAATAATCATATCATCAAAATTGGAGACTAGTTCTTTCTCTACGTTAGCTTGCCTTTCAAAGGTAAGCTTTTTCCATGTTAGTTTCCAAACCCTAACCTGATTAAGTTTCCAAGGGTAAGTCAATGATATTTCAAATGTCATTAAGCCCCCATGTTCATCAACTCTCTAGATCTTTAAAGTATCAATTAACTCCCTTTCTTTTTCTACTTCCACACAGATTTTTGCATAGCCTATTCTTCTTCTCAAGCTAATTGTATGTACACCAAAGCAAATGGGCTTTCCTTTAAAGCTATCTAGAAAACTAAACCTAGTTATAGACCAGTACTCAAAAGGGTTGTTCTGAAAATATACCCGTATAGGTATTATTTAACCCTTTTTTATATAATAACATATCACGTCTCTGTTTAAGGAGTAAAGTATTTTTGCCAATTTAATACCAAAGACTCGACTGTAAAACTTTCAATATACCTACGGCATCATTAAATTTGAATATGAAATAATTTTCCCCTTTGATGAGTGTTTGTTTTAGACCCCACCTTTCCTCTGTAGAATCATCCCAGATCTTAATATAAGGAAAAAATTTTCCTCCATTCCAAAAATTAACCTACCAAAGTCATTTTTCATCTCATAGCTTAAGCTTTGAGGACTTTTAGAGATGAAGTAATGACTAAAGTGCTCAAGTCCCTAGCTTAAGGGCTAAATTTGAATTTTTTTTCCTTTAAGCTCAGGATCACTTAAAATTCTAAGCTTTGGGAGTTGAGATGGGTTAGAGGAGGAAGAAGCTAAGGAGGAACTAAAAAGTTGCCTTAGATAAGGAAAGGAAGGCGCTTAAAGGAATTTGCTTTAGAAAGTCCTATAGCAATAGAGGTGGAGATTAGAGAGGAGCCAGCAACATTAGCAAAAGATATATAAGCTGAGGATAAAATAGCATGCAGAGGAGCGTTAGCAGAGTGAAGTTTGGCAAAAGAGGGGAAGGATTAGCTTGAGTGGGGAGCCGAAGGAGTAAGCAAGATGTTTGAAGAGAAGGGAGTATCAAGAATCTATTTCCTAGGACTGAAGCTAGCTTGAATGGGAAAGGGTTGCTAGAGGTGAAGGAGAGACACCTCAAACTTGAGATGTTTCTATTCCCAAATGAGAATGAAACAATTTTATGGTAAGCATGAAAAGCAAGATTAATGGCTAAGCTTAAATAGGAAAGGGTTGCTAGAGGTGAAGGAGAGATGCCTCAAACTTGAGATGTTTCTATTCCTAAATAAGAATAAAACAACTTTATGGTTAAGCAAGAAAAACAAGATCAATGGTCATCAACTGAGGAAAAATAGTTGAAGAGACTTTGACCCCAACTTATTGTATCGTGATATACTCAATGTGAATGTTGACTTTTTTTTGGTAATCATATTGACCTATTGGATTCATTACTAGTATTGATTTGTCTATTAGGCTTAGTACAAGAATTGATTAATTTTTCTTATTATATTATTCCGCCCGATTCAGTCTAAGTACCTTAACTAACTAGATTCTATTGAAATCAATATAAAAAATTTAAAACAATATAATCTATTGAAATCAACGAGTAAAGACAGTCTTTTAAGTAGCTTGGGAATAAGATAATGACTATTTGGATCAACGGTACGGACAAGTGGCAATTGTTGCTGGACGGCCGTCGGCTTCTGAGAAAAATATCTCCAAGTCGAATGAGTGCAAATCTGCCACGTGGCATCTTCAGTGCGACTCTTCTTGGAGCTTTAAATGCTTCGGAAGTTGACGTTGCCGGTTAAATGAATCAATCACGGGCATTGCTTCCATGTTTTTGCACCCCCTTCCTTCTCCCTTGCATTTTGCTTAAATTCATTAGTTACTTGCAGATAGAAAGGTGAAATCTGCAAGTTGACTAAGGAATAAATTTACACCTTATTGTCTTCTTATCTTGTGATTTTCAATTAAAATTCAGAAGACACAGGTCTGCTAACATGTTGAGAGTTTTATCCAACCCGCAAATGTCTATGTCCTAAATTTACATAGTCTATGTGACACGACTTATCGAACCTTTATAAGAAAATTATCGCTAAAACTAATCGACAAGCAACAACAGACGCCAAAAAACTTCATAGCAGAGACGCGTTAAGGTCAAATCGAGGCTTCTTGGCAAGCAACAATGGTGAAGGTATGATGGCGTTGCAACGAGGGCATTTGGGATTGTTCTTCAAAGCCATGACATACATCAAACAAACAGGACACCCAGCGGCGAACATACATTTATTCCCATCTCCTAGCTCTCCTTCCTCTCCCTCCTCTTGTTTGTAGTCTGATGATGGTGTTGGTGGAGGGGAGGACGATCGTTTCTTTAAATACGATTGTTCATCTGCCCTCTGCAGAGCTGACTTGACCTTTTCAAGTGTACAAACGCTCTGCAAATGGTTTGACGTATTAGTTGAAGGCACCTGAAGTTTCAGTTCCAGGGAGGTTTCTTCCAGGAACTTGGCTGAAGGAAAGTGGTTGAAATAGGACAGCTTTCTGTTCTGCAGTTGGGATGTTCTCAGCATGACATGGTGATCATGTCCCTTAGTATTGTTAATAGATGCTAATGAAGAGGACCAGCATTCCTGTCGGCAGTGCAAGTTGAGTTAGAATTAGCCCACCACCTACTTTAATTTAATATAACCCAAAAGAAGTATCACACTCTTATACTCAAAAAACAAAAGCAAATAAGGAATATGTCCTAACAGAAGCTGTAGGTTTATGGGCAAAAAGGGAACATCACGCCATACGTACAGCTACCACTTGCAATACAACTTGGGAAAATGAAAAGGAAGATTGGAAAAGGAAAACAAAAAGGAGATAGCCACCTTCGACTTCAAGTCAGGCGAAGGCTCCTGTAAATCCTTGTTAACTAAAACTTTTGACAACTCTCCTAGTAAGTCTCGAGTCACTAGTATCTCTGAATTGCCACTGTTAACCATTGATTTCACATCTGCTGCCATTTCTTCATAGACCCTTGCGCCTTTCCCACTTAAATCTGTTAAGTTCGGTAATACGTAGGAGAGAAGAAGACAGACAGGTTATGGAACGTAAGGCAAAATGGAGCCAACATCAAACAAGCTAAAAATAAAAGTAGGTGCATTTTGATATGGTTAATAAAATATCAAAGTCCAAGCTTCAATCCCTCATTGACAACTCATTTTGGACTTTTCTTCTCTCTCTGTGGTACAGGTGTACAACACATCTTTACTTTAGCTTGGCGTAACCAAAACCAAATGACAATATTACCATGGAATGGTCTCTTCCATTTGCGGTACTCATTTGGGACGGGATATAAGGATTTTATCGACTTTTAATACCACATTCATTGACAATTATTATGTGGAGATGGTCTTAATAAATGGATGATCAGAAGAACAATTGCAGAGATGTCATTAATAGCTGACATTTATTGCCACTTGTACCCTACTTCTTCCACCTGAGCATCAAGGAGCTTCAGACTTTCTCTACTCTCACCAAATGCGCGTCTCCAAAACACAGAAACAAAGAACAACCCATTAATTAGACAACTCAGTCAATTTCAATGGCCTTTACTTCTTATTATATATTTATATCCCCAGTTTCTTTTAAATTGAAATTAAATTAAAAAACAGAAAGAAACCTAAGCTTTACAAAGTTAACAAAGAGGACTTATCCTCCAAACAGAAAAAATACAAGAAAAGAAAAGAGTTCAAACTAGTTAAAAAAGAGCCAAGGTTAACAACACCTACAGAGAAATATGTAGTTACTTCAATTAATGAGTTATATAACTTAGTGAAGTGTTTCAATTAAGGATTCAGGCATAATCCAATTGAATTTTGAAATCTCTCGTAATGTCTCACGAATCATGAAATTTGTAGGGACATGAACAAGATAAGGGAAGTATTCTTAAACCAACTAGGAAATGAAGAATTCACCAGCTTCTTGCAGGACTCATAGACTCCTTATGGTCCACATGATCAAATTGGTGATCTAGAACCTCCGCGGAGAATCATCAAATCAAATGCCCTTGTAGCACAAGCAATACCTATTATCAACTTCAGCTCAATCAACTTGTCACCTCTAATTGTTTTCACCTTTTTTAAAGACTTCAAATTAAATTAACATGAAGACGAAGATATATAAAGGTTGGAACCATTGGGAAAATACACAAATTACTCCAGCAGAACACTCTACGTAGATTTATTTCCATGTGTTGGTTAGTAATACAAAAGTCACCTTGGGACTCGAACTTTCACCAAATTTTATCACCAACACCTGTTGCACGGCAGTCTCACTAAGGTTCGCTTCAGCAAGACTCAGCCTTCAACGACCCTCGAAGTGTTTCGCTCGCTCACTCGAAGAAACAATGCTTAAAAAAGTAATAAGCAAAGATAAGCAATAAAGGAACAACAGAGATATGGCTAAACTAACTTTTATATTGCTTTCCCTCAAAAGAATAGAAGGAATGCTCTCTCTCTGAACTAGTTGAGAGCAAAGCTCGAATGAGCTTATATATAGGCATCCTGACTTGGAAGTCAAGTTATATTCAGAATCCCACTAAAACTGAACTGCCTAAGATCGTGCTAAGATCACGCCTATCTTTATCTGATTACATCACGTGGACCAATTAGATGACACCCCCATCTAAATATGACTCTAATTCATAAGATAGAATCTACAAGATAACAAAAAGATAGAGTTTACATTCAACTAGAAAACTAGCATCCTTATCCTCGAAGATCTCCGCTATCTTCAGATATTGTGTTCATTGCCACATCATCCAAGATCTCCCTACGATCTCTATCCGCTGATGATGCAATATGATCTCGCCGAAGCTCATATAGGTCACTGGTCTGATCCAATGCTTCCCACAACAAGTCTATTAGTTATGGTCCATCCATCCGAGCATAGTCTAAGTCCTTAGTCCATTAAGTCCTTAGCCTAGGCCGAGTCAATCTTTACTAGGTCCGAGACTCTACCAAAATTTGCACCAAGTCTGATCACACCCGCACATGTTTGCCTTAGTGTTTTTACATGTCTCCCTCATCCGTGTAATTCATCTAACCTCCCCCCTAAGGCTCCTCATTGGAGGTCACTGAGAAGTGCTCCAAAGATTAAGAATCTAACAAACCACCTCCACCAGATAGATTCGACGCTCTCGTCGATTTAGTATGAAGGTAGGCGTTCACTTGGTCTTCTAATTTCCACAAGGTCGTATCTTTCTCCCACGTAGCTTTCACGACAGGTTTACCTTTCCACTGAATTAGGAACTCGATATGTCGGTTCTTCTTGTGTTGACCCATTGTCCAATGATCTAGGATCTTCTCCACTTGATCCTCAAACTGTTTTCTCAGAACCAGTGGCGCTCGCTTCACCTGACTCCTATTTAGATCTGATGCATCCTTATAGTAAAGCTTGAGAAAACTTACATGAAAAGTGGGGTGTACCTTCAATCGTTCAAGCAACTTCAATCTGTATGCCACGTTTCCCACTTTGTGCAGTACTTCAAACGATTCATTGTACTTCGACACTAAACCCCTATGAACTTGCTTACTCGAGATCTTCTTCCAAATCTACGAGGTTAGCTTCAATAAAACTTTATCTTCCACATCAAACTCTAACGGTCTCCTCCGAAGATCCGCTTGCTTCTTCATCCATCGAGAAGCTTTCCGAAGACTGCCCTCGCCTCATCCAATAGTTCTTGCTTCTCAATTGCAAACTTATGCGCCACGGGATATTTTCCACCTGTCCTTTATTGAGCAATCTCTAATGGAGTGAGAGATTGTTGTCCCAATACAATCTCAAAGAGAATTTTCTCAGTAGCCGAAGATCTGTGCAAGTTATAGCAAAACTATGCAGGATCAAGTAAACTCAACCAATTACGTTGACTTGCACTTACATAATGTCGTAGGTACTCCTCCAACAAACTGTTGATTCTTTCTATTTGGCCATCATTCTGTGGGTGATTTGCATTGAAGACTTCAAATCGCAACCCATCATATTGAAAAGGGACGTCCAGAATTGGCCTGTAAATTTGGCGTCTCGGTCGCTCACAATATCTGCAGGAACTCCAAAATACTTGACCACGTTCTTGTAGAATAGCTCGGCCGTAACATCCGAGGGACAAGTCACAGGAGTTGACACGAAGATCGTATACTTGGAGAATCTGTCAACCACCACCATGATTGATGCCATGTTGTCCACCTTTGGAAACCCACTAATGAAATCCATTGAAACCGACATCCATGGTCTCTAGGGGATGGATAAGGGTTGTAGCAAACCAGCTTCTTTCTTTCTCTCTGGCTTATCCAACTGACACATAAGACACGTCTTAACGTAACATTCCACGTCATTCTCCATCTTCGGCCAAAAGTAGGAACGAGATAGGAGCGCTAGCATCCGTTGGACTCCTGGGTAACCAACCTACTGCGAATCATGCGTCTCCTTCAACAATTGTTTCTGCAATCCACCAAAGCTCGGCACATACACTTGACTACTCTTAGTCACCAAGAGCCCATCATCGTCAAGCCAAAACCTGCGTACCACACCTTCCTTAACTTGAGAAATCAACTTACAGTACATGGTGTCTAGTGGAGCTGCCGCCTTGATTTGCTCCAATAGGTTTGACTCCACCCTCGTGATCGAATAAAGGGCCGCAAATACCTCCTTCTTGCTCAAGGCATCTGTCATGTTGTTATGCCTCCCCAGTTTATGCTCCCACACAAAGTCGTACCTAGCAAGAAACTCCTACCACCGGGCTTATTTTGCTGACAACTTCTTTTTGGTCCTAAAAAATATGTTAGCAACATTATTCGTTCTTACAATGAACCTAGTTCCCAACAAATATACTCGTCACCTTTCAAGGCAATGCACCACCGTAAGCATGTCCTTCTCGTGCGTTTAGTAACACTGCTCTGCATCATTGAGCTTTCGTCTCTCAAATGTTACCGGATGACCTCCCTGTACAAGGACTCCACCGATGACTTTGTCCGACGCATCAGTATGTACCTCAAACGAAAGATCGAACACGGGCAGCTTCAGCACAAGTTCTGTTGAAATAGTGGCTTTAAGTTTCTCAAATGCCTCCGCACATGCACTCGACCAACACCACTCTTGCTTCTTCTTCAGCAAGTCCGTTAATGGCACCATTTTCTTGGAGTATCCCATGATGAACCGCCTATAGTAGTTCACCAGGCCAAGAAAATTCTGCAATTTTCGTACTGTCGTGGGGGCCTGCCACTCAATTATCGCTTTCACTTTCTTCGGATCTATTTTGACCTGACCCTTGCTCAACATGTGACCCAAGAATCTGATCTCCAACTGAGCAAACTCACACTTCTCCATCTTCACATAGAGCTTGTGCTTACTCAGTCTTTCGATCACTCACCTCAAGTGTTGCACATGTTCTGCCATGTCAGCACTATATACCACAATATCGTCTAAGTAGACGACTACAAACTCATCCAAGAACTCGTACAATACATCGTTCATAAAGTTGCAAAATATAACAGGGGCATTAGTTAATCCAAATGGCATAACTAAAAATTTGTAGGATCCATACAAAGTCACGCACGTTGTCTTCTGCTCATCACCCTCAGCTATCCGCACTTGCCAATACCCACTCCGAAGATCTAGCTTAGTGAACACCTCATCCCTTGACAACCTGTCCATCAAATCTTGAACCAAAGGTACTGGATACTTGTGTTTTGATCGTTACTTTGTTCAGTGCTCGATAGTCCACACACATCCGAAGTGTACCATCTTGCTTATTCTGAAACAATACCGGGGTGCCATACGGGGTTTTGGATGGTTGGATGAACCCCGCCTCCAACAACTCACCAAGTTGTTTCCGAAGTTTCACCAATTCCATCGGGGACATCCTATATGGGGCACATGCAAGTGGGATCGCTCCAGAAACCAACTCGATCCTGTGATCTACCTCACGACGAGGGGGAAGAGTCTTTGGCAACTTTTTCGGCATCACCTCCTGAAACTCCCTCATCAAACCTGCAACCGCATCAGGGACTTCCACCACGCGTCTTCACTGATCTCCCACATGGCAGTGAGATAGGTCTCCATACCTTTCTTCAACCCTTTCTCTATGCTCATGGCCGAAACATGTCCTACCGAAGTTGTAGTGTCCGTCGTTCCTCTATCGAACCTACAACAATTAACGTAGAAGCAATTTTGATCATTCATCAGCATCATACCTCATCATACCTCCCAAACTTGGGTACAGTACCACCTTTGCTACTTTGAGAAAATCGATCCCCAGTATCATCTCGAAATCCTCTAACGGTATGATAATGGAATTCAGCATGGTACGCCAACTTTCGATGCTGACTGGATCATTGTAAGCAATTCCCACAACTACTTGTGCCTTCCCCGCAGGGGTTTTAATCTTCATTGGTGCCTTGGACACCCTTATACCCAACTGCTGCACCATTTTGTCCGCTAGGAAACTATGGGTCGCACCCGTATTTGTGGTCACGTCTTTTTCCCTAACCTGTACACCTACGTACATTAGTTTATCAAAGGGAATCGACTCACTACTAACCGCATTAAGCAAGGAAATCGGATTTAGTGCTGCATCTTCTGAAGTTTCCCCATCTTCTTTGACAATTAGGGCGTTCAGCTTCTCTTTCTCGGGCACTCTCTAGCAAAGTGTGGACTGTCACACAAGTAACAAGCAACCTTGCCCTTCTTCGAGGATGTCTCCCCATTCTTCGAGCCACCATTCTGCTTGCCCTTGCCCTTGAAATCCCCCTTCTTGGAGTCTTTCTTTTTCTTCCCCTCGGTCTTCTCCTGTTGGGCTTGGCCTTTGCTCTTGGAAGAATTTAAGGAGTTCGCCTTAGAGTCTTTCATCATTCGAAAATCCACCAAGGCATCAGCGGCCGCGATTGCACCAACCACGTACTTCACGCTTTGCCTTCGTAACTCTATTTGAGCCCACGGTTGTAACCCAGATAGGAAATTGAACAGCTTGTCCTCATCTGACGTATTTTCCATATCTAGCATTAGAGAACTAAAAGACTTAACATAGTCTCTTACCAATCTATCTTGCTTGAGTTTCTTCAAGGCATCTCTCGCGAGCCAAGAAGTATTCACAGGAAGGAACTGATCCTTGAGCTCCTTTTTCATCTACACCCACGGTTCCACAGGAGTTCTACCCTCACTAATCTCTACAGAGGTCCTCGTCCTCTACCAGAGCTTGGCATCCCCATCCAAGTACATGGTCATCACATTGACCTTCTCAGCATCGGGTACCCTAGTAGCTGCAAAGTACTGCTCCATGTTTCACAAGAAATTCTCTAATACCTTAGCATCTCGCATACCTTCGATATAAGTAATTGTTGCTTAACTATCATAGTTGATTGTTACTAAATCATTCTTACTTTGAGTGACTCCTAAACTAACTAAGAATCATCTAAGCTAGACAACTTCTTATACTACTACTGAAAATGCTATAAATTTAGCTTCCAATATGGATAAGGTAACATATATCTATTTCTAAGCTTTCCTTAACATAGAAACATTATTAAGGAAGAAAACAAATCCATAAATAGATTTTCTCTCATCTAAATCTCCTTCCCAATCTGCATCTATATAGCCTTATATATGTCGGTCATTACCTTAATAACACAATGCATAATCAACAGTAACTTTTAGATATCTTAATATTCCCTTTATTTCTTTTTGAATATGTTTGTATTAGATTAAAATAATATATACTCAACTTTCCAAAAGTGTAACAAATATCTAGCTTTGTATAAATCAAGGCATATATGATACATCCAATTGCATTGGAATAGGGAAAATTCTTTAGTTGTTCCTTTTATTATGGTGTATATAGGAAAAACTTCTTGCTAAGACCTTCACCTTTAGTGATAAGATTATCAATTAGTTTGGAATCTTGCATATAGAAACATTCTAAAATCTTTTTAACATAAGTCACTTGAGAAAGTGAAATAATTTCTTTGAATGATCTCTGGAAATCTCAACCCTAAGAAAATATGAAGCTTTACTAATGTCTTTCATCTTAAATTCAGATGAAAACCAATCTTTAATTTGCTTGACAAACTCACAATAATTAAAGCAATCAAAATATCATCAATATATAAAGGTAAAATAGAAAATTTAATCTTTATATCTCTTAATATATACCCAGTTGTATTAATCCAACATATCAAAATCATATGAATTATTATATTATGCAAATGAATGTATCAATGCTTTGAGGACTACTTGAAACCAGAAATTGATTTTAATAAATAATACACTTTATATTATTGGATTGTCTTAATAAAACCTATAAGTTGTTCTATACAAATTTCTTCTTCTTATTCTCCATTTAAAAAAGCAGTCTGTATGTCCATATGATGTAATTCAAGATCCAAACTGGCTATTATAGCCAAATTAGATGAATTAATGCAAACCTTACAACAGATGAAAATGTCTTATCATAATTGATTCCCTCCTATTCTATATATACTTTTCTCATAAGACGTGCTTTATATCCTTTGATAATATCATCAATGTTCTATTTATTATGAGAACCCATTTTTGTATAGTAGCTTTATGCCCAACAAGGAGATCAATCTAGTCTCATACTTGATTTGAGCTTAAAGAAGTCATTTCTTCTTTCATTACTTTCATCCACTCTTTTTTGGTAGGACCATTAAAAGTCTTATCTACATTTATTGGCTCATCATATGTGATAATTAGGCCAGTTCCTTTGACATAAATATGGCTTATGAAAAACAAATTTAAGATCATCTTGATTTTTCCCACTTAGATAAGACGTAGTAGGTTAACTTTTAAGGGGTTACAACTTTAATTATAATTTTTCAATAACTAGATTACTCCTACTCAGATAAAATCCATCTTCAATTTTCCTATAATGGAATCATTATGATCAAGAGACTTATATCGAAATAGGTATTTTACTATTTCACCCTACTTTGGAAAGTTATTTTTTTAAAATGTGACATTTTGTGATTCAAATTCGATTACACCTTTATTACGTTGTTCACTTATTAATACATATATTTTTAAGTGCTCAAAATATATAATAAAGATACTTTTCTTTGCTCTTAGGTGTAGTTCCCAATATTTGTAAGAAAGATTATGAATATAGGCAGTATACCCTTATAATTTTAGATGTTCCATTTCATATTTTCTTCTTATCAATGAATCATATAGAATGTTCGTAAATGATTTTATGGGCACTTAATTAAATATATAAGTGGATGAAAATAAGGCATCACCTTAATGGGTGACTGATAAATTCACTTGTTCCATTATAAACCTAATCATTTTTAGTAGCATTCGAGTACGTCTTTCTGTAGCATCATTTTATTATGGGATTTGAGGAATAGCTAACCTTCTAATATCTTGAACTTATCAGACATATATTTTTTTTCCTTGATTTGTTCTTAATGCTTTTATTTTCTTATTGAATTGATTATTTATCAAATTTATATAATTTATAAAAACAAGTTAACTCTTTTGATTTGTAAGAAATGGAATAGAAGTGACCATATAGACTATAGTCATCTATAGAAGTGATGAAATATATAGCCCATGTCTTGCCCATACACTTATTGGACCACAGATGTCAGAATGAATCAATTGTAATGGATAAGAAACTTATGTTCCTTTTCTAATTGAATTTCTTATCATTTTACTAGCTAGATACTGTTCACAAATACGCAAATCTGTTTGATTTTAATCACCTAAGAGGTCTTTTTTAACAAATTAACCTATTAGATTTTAATCAATATGGCATAGTCTAGTATACCATAAAATTGAAACATTGTTAGAATTACTAAATGACGTAAAAAAGGAATAACTTATATTATTATTTGAATAAACAACAATTAGAATGAAAACTCTAAAAATCCATGACCGTAATAAATGTGTCCAAGATATAAATCTACATTGTGAAAATTTATACTGAAACTAAGACTAATTAAAACCAACACAGAGATAAGATTCCATCAAAATTTTGGAGCATACAACACTTTATGGGTAATTAAAACCAACACAGAGATAAGATTCCATCAAAACTTTGGAGCATACAACACTTTATGGCATTAGGGATCAATACCACACATTTCTAATTTATAGGTTCTAATCCCTTCTATAGCAACCATTGAGTTATCTCCTACATAAAGCCAACATGTTCCATATAGGATTTTTTAAAAATTTCATAAAGGCATATTTATCCTTTACTACATGGTTGGATGCTTCTAAGTTTGCAATCCATAAAGGATGTAATTTAGTTAGAAAATAAAACAAGAGATATTCACCGAATAACGTATTCACAATAATCTTGTACCTTTTTGAGCTCACTATAATCGTGAGCAAAGTAATTCTTATTGCCATAGTTAAAGCACTTAACTATTTTCATGTTCTACTTTTTGAAAGGATGTTTTTATTTTTCATATTAGTTCCACTTTGGCTTCTTAGAGTCTTGAGTGCAGTGGCTGTTTCTCTTAACCTTTTTCCATTTAAGCCCACCATGACGTTTATACTTACACTTTTAGTTCATAGTTCCATGTTAGCAAGAACCAATCGTATATACCTCAAAGGACATTTTTGAGGCTTCAAGATGTTCTTCTTCTGGGACAATATGTCTCACAGTGTCTTTCATTGTCTTAATGCCCTCTTTGTGAGTTAGATATATCTTCATATACTCCCAACTTTGAGGTAAGAAATGGACCGTGACTTGCACTTGTTGCTCATCGATTAATTCATAACCAACATTGATAGATGGTTAATTAACTATGTTTTTACCCCATATTTAATGTGTTCTTGCTTGATATTTTATAATTTTGTTGTATATTTGGTACTTAATTTGTTTCAAGTGTGTTTCTAGATTATAATTTCTTTTATGGACTTAAAGGAGAAGAAACTGGATGAAAACTTGGCTGAAATAGGAAAAACAACAATTTGGAAAAAATGCACGGCTGTGCACTTTTGTGATATTCGGCGGACTCTGATTATGCACGTTCCTATACACGATGCACGTTCCTATGCACGACCGAGCACACGACCGTGCATAACCCACAAACCTAGATTTCATTAAAATGTGAACATTTTAGAGACACTTAGAAGGAGAGAGCGGCTGGCATCATCCCGAGACATTCAAAGGTGATTCCAGAGGTGATTTGGAGTTTACGAAGCAAAATATATGAGATTTTTATTGAGAGATCCATAAGAACATAAGATTAGACATCTATATCATCAGAATATGCGATATAGAACAATCAAAGAGATTTAAAATTATTATTTCAATGTTTTCTATTATTTTTTCTATATATATGGATATGATTTCGTGTTCACCTATGTATAGTTAATTTTTCCATTAGTAATAAGTTAGATGAACCCTAGTTAAACACTTTGACATGTTTTGATTCTTTTATGAATGTAATTATGTTTGTTGATTATTGCAATCCAATTATCTATACTATTTACTATCTATTAACATGATTTTTGGACTTTAATCTGATTTCATACATAAAGATTGAGAAATCCTAGGTTGAATAGATCTACGATAATTGGAAAGAGTTTATTGAAATCCTAGAGATAGGATGACATAAATCTTCTGTATCAGGGTCAAACCTAATAGAGGGATTTAGAATACAGTTGCGCAATCCTATAAGTTTTAACCTGAGTAGTTCAGTTAGAGATCTTAGGATTAGTTATTAGTAGACTCAAGGTCAACTACTAGCATATCTTAGAAATCTCTGCAATATAATAAATCAATAACATATTTACATGACAAGGAATCAATCGGTTAAGGTTTATGGGGATCTAAAGCCTAGGTACTGATCATTTGATATCAATAATTAATTTAGCATCACTAATCCCTTGCTTTAATCACATTGCTTGTTTAGTTTATTTGCTTAATTTTAGTTTCGTAAGTTAAAAACCATAATCAATTCGTAGGCTAGATAATAAGACACCCGTAATTACTAGTACATACCATCCTCATGGGATCCACCTATATTTGTTGATACTAGCTACAGCTAAATCGTGCACTTGCGGTATTAAATATTAACTAACATGCTTTAGGTTAATCAAGCATCACACAACTCACTTATAATATTCAACAATTGTCATATATGCTTTTGAATTGTATGATCTGATCATTTATATATATTTATAAAACTTAATAGTGAGTAACCTCACTTTGGTTACCGAGGTGCCTACAAAACATTCAATTAAAGCAAACCACATGTCTTTAACAGTTCTATATTTTCAAAACTCACACATGATATTATTATCCAAGCTACTCAATAATGTAACATGAGCTAATGAGTTCTTTTTCCTTTATATTTCATAAGCATTATAATCCATTTTGTTTTAGGCCATATTGTCATCCTAAATAAAATGTATAATTATGTTTTATGGAGATCCTTTTGATGCTCTAATACAAAATGAATTTTCATATTCTAGATTTTGAAATTGTTATCATTTAATTTCTCACCCTTTTTGAGTTCAATAATAATATTTTTTCATGCATTATCCATTATTGAAAGACAAAGTTTCTACAAACAGAAAGAAAATAGTATATATACACTTTAATGTCATGTCATCTCTCTCTCTCTCTCTCTCTCTCTCTCTCTCTC
>JANZXR010000172.1:24203789-24219674 GCA_027575705.1 Erythroxylum echinodendron | reverse complement strand
ATTCCATGGACTTTATCATATACATCTAAACATGTACAAGATAAATAATGCCTTTAAATAATTTGTCACTAACTACAACCAAATCGATTGACTGTAGGGCATAAACCAACATATTAATTATGCTTCGGATATTCTCGATATTAGAATATTATAATTAGGACGTCATTGCATACAAGACTTAAAGTAAATCACAAAATTTAAGTAGGAAGACTAAAATAAGAATTGCGACCAAGTAAAAAGATTATATCTCTTATTAGTTTGATAATTTGGTTTCATTTTTTTTTGCCGTTACTTTTCGTTTCTTATTTTTAATTTCTATTTTCAAATAAAAACAAAAACTCACTTATATGGTAATCTCAAAATAGTTATATTTTTATTACTTATAATAATTATATATTAGATAAAATTTAAAAATATTTTAATTTAATTTAATTTGATGTAAATATCTTCATAATATTTATAGATAAATTATCAATAAAATTATTATCCTCAATAATATCCAGTTGAAATCCCATAGACTTGCGAGGTCTAGAATATCAGTAAAATTATTATATTTTATTAAAATAAATAATTTAATAATTAAAATTTTATTTATATATTAATTTTATTTTAATAATTAAAGAAAATTTTATTTGAAATATATATTTTTAATAATTTTTAAATTTAAATTAAATTTATTAATAATTATTTTATTTTTAAAATTAATATTTAAATTGATTATAAACTTATAAATTAAGTATTCATAAATTTTATTAATAAGTAATATTAAAAAATTAAATATATAATATTAAATTAAATTATTCATACTTCTTATTAATTTTTAATACTAAATAATTAAATATTATATATTTAGTTGATATTAACTCAAATTATAAAAATAAAAGTAGAAAATAAAAATTACTTTTTATTATTTTTGTAAGTTATACAAATTGGAATACACTTTGTTCTTTTATGAAGCAGATGTCTAGGATCGCATAGTTGGGATGTCTAGGATCACGTAGTTGAAAGGAGACAAAAATTCAACCCTTTTTTACAAAGCAACAATCTCTAGATAGGTTGCCGGTAGGATTATATCCATTTCATACCCAAAATCATCCTTAACAACTCAAAATCAACTTCTTAAGGCTACAGTAAAGTATTTCTCCAATCTCTTAGGATATACTTTTGATGCTTGCTTATCCCTTAGACTAATATAAGAAGTTGTTCAGGACCATATCACATCCCAGGAAGTTAATATGCCAGCTCAATCAGTAACTATTCAGGAAGTTGTTAATGCACTAAGATCCTTATATATTTACAAGGCGCCTAGGCCTGATGGACTTAATGCCAAATTCTTTATCAAAACTTGGCATATTACTAATCAACTAGTTGTGGATGCAACTTTTGAATTCTTCAGGGAGAAAAGAATGCTTAAGGAAATCAATCACATATTTATCATTTTCATTCCTAAAGGCAAGGAATATAGAAATATGAATGATTTTGACCAAATTGCATGCTACAATACCATTTACAAAGCTATAGAAATATGAATGATTTTGACCAAATTGCATGCTACAGTACCATTTACAAAGCTATCTCCAAAGGCATCGTAAGAAGTTGAAGTCTAATCTCCAAAATTACATTGATCAGGCTCAGGAAGCTTACATATCTAGCCATTGGTGATAATATCACCATTGTTCATGAATTGTTTAAGCATTATGCTAGGAAAGGAGGTCACAAGAATTGTTCATTGAAGGTTGATTTCTAAAAGGCTTATAATACAGTTGATTGGTCCTTTGTTATCAATGCTTTGCTTGCATATGGTTTTATTAGAACCTTTATAGTATAGATAGATCAATACATCTTAATAATGTGTTTCAACATATTGGTGAATAAGGAGCCATCAATCCTAATCAAAAGAGCCAGTAGAATTAGGTAAGGGGATCCTTCGTCCACTTACCTATTGTCACTGGCTATGGAAGTATTCAGTAAGTAATTAAGAAGAGTTGTGGAGAGAAACCAATCATTTAAATTTCATGCTAGGTGTAAGAATCTAGGAATTCTAAGCTTAAATTTTGCTAACGATCTATTCGTATTCTTAAAAGTTGATTGCAACTCAATTTTCTCTCTCATAATTGTTCTTAAGATGTTCAATAAGATGTCTAGACTATGCATCATCAGGGACAAAATTTTCATATACATCTCAGCAAATGCCCTCAATATGAGATTATGGTTATCAACCTAATTGACTTCAAGGTACTACAACTTCCAATTTAATATCTTAGTGTACTAGTGTCTTTAATTAGAACAAAACATGCAGATTTTAAGCATCTTACAGGAAAATAATTCTATCCATAATTAGGAATTGGAGCTATAAGGAACTATCCTTAACTGATAATGCTCAATTAGTCAAATATGTACTCACATCTATAAGTGCATATTGAGCCTCTCATTTGGTGTTCCCTCATAGGTATTATAAAGATAATTGACATAATCTTTAAGAAGTTCTTATGGCCAGGATGTAAGTTGAAAAACTTAAGAACCAAAATTAGATGGTATAATGTGTGTCGAACAAGAAAGCAGGGTGGCCTAAGAATATTAACAGCTAAATGATGTAATAAGTGCTACTGACAAAAAAGGCTTAGAGACTAATCAAAGATAGACAATCATTATGAGTGAGATGGGTGCATACTACATTAAGGATAAATGTTTTTGGAAGTTCAAAACTCCCATCAATGCTTCCTTGATTATGAATCATTGGGAAAGTTATCATATAGGAATGCCTATTAGTCAAGTTAATGATGGTGAATTTACTGCTTTCTAGTTTGATTGTTGGACTTATAAACCACTTATTCAGACCAATGAGTTGGGACCTTTGAGTATAATTTAGTTAAATACAAATGTACCTTATGACCTATCATTAAGTAGAGACAGTTCACCTCAGGAGTAACCACTTTTCTAATCAATTATAGACTATAGAATAACATAGAGGATAAAGTGATGTAGAAAAACAATTTTTAGGAACTACTTCAATGCTTTATGCAGCTTGTTATATAATAAGGGAATCTGCAAGTAAGCTGGAATAAAGTAGTCTAGTGTAAAGATCACTATCCTAGAATAGCACACACACTATGGCTAGCAATTCAATATAAGCTTTCCATATTAGATATATCATGAAAGTTCTTGTACAATTCTGACTGGTATGTTCTCTACAAGATGGAGCTAGAATCTTATGATCATCTGTTTTTACTGTAATTTCAAAATTAAGGTCTAGAAGTATATAATGAATTTATTCAATATGGTGAATCCTTTTAGCCGGTCGAATGAGATAATAAAATGGAGCTCACAAGCATAAATGAATTAGGTAAATGAGTGACTTGCATCTCTTCATCATATTTGACCACAAGTGTATGGGATGAAAGAAACAAAAGGGTATTCTCCAAATTGAGCCGAAATGAAGGGGAGTTTATTGGGTCTATAAGTGACAAAATCAGATTGTATATAATAAGCTTATTCAAGATCAAGCACATATTCAACTAAAAAAGCAGCACCAATTGGAGAGTTGCATAGCTAAAAATTAGGAAAATGTTTATGATTTGACTAGAAGTATAACAAGTTGCAATTACTCATATTATAGTTCTTTGTGACTTTATATATCCACCTCCTGTCAAGGAATAATATTTTTATTCTTTGAAAAAGAAAATTGGAAGAAATCAAATCAAAAACAGAAACCAAAAAACTCAAATAAGTAGGTTTATTTACTAAATTTGAAAACCAAAATAGAAAATAAGAAACAAATAGTTATAATTGAAATTATTCTTTCTTTATTTAACAAAAAGAAATTTTCATAATTTTGTCAATTTAAACAAATTTATATTAATCTAATATGGTAATTATAACTATATTTAAGTACGTCATATTCTTTTATGGTTTAATACTTTGTCAAAATTAAAATATTACAATTTATACCTTATTTAAAAAATAATTATAATTCACTGTATTTTAACTTAACGTATTAATTAGGATAAATATATTTGTAAAAGTTCAATTTAACATTTATTTGTTTATTTCAAAATTTTAATTATAAAAATTTTTAATTTAGTCTTTGACTTTATTAATCATTCTATGTCAAGAATTTATTAATGTTAGTGAAAATCTAACATAATATCAATGAAATTTAAGCTAGGATATAGTTGTGAGTAATGTGTGAATCTTGCCTTTTTTAAAACATTTTGAAAAAAAGGTGAGTCTAACTTCAATATCACATAAAATTTTTGTTAAGAGATAAAAGTCTAAATGTAAATTGATTAGTAAAATTTAAGAATTAATTTCAAAAGTTTAGTGGTTAAAAATTTTAAAAATAGTGTTAAATTAAAAAATTAAAATATGATCTTCACATTTAAATAAGTGATATCGTGTACTACGTGACGGGTCCTTAGTCACGTACCCTGGATCGAACCGAAAATAGCAACAAATAGAAAAATACGGAAATACCTGATTTTTAGTTTTGAAAATTTAACCGAGCTTTTTGCAGCCAAAACGATCCCAAATCTATCGTCGTCTTCAAGAGAATCCTTCACCGAAACGCAGGCTAGGTCTTTCTGTAGTTTTCTCAAAACATGAGCTCTCTTAACGGGTCAGAGATTCCTTATGCTCGTGATTAATTTGAGCAACTACAGAGACCATAACCTATTTATATAACTTCCATATCGGGCTTTCCCATCACAAAGCCGATATAGACTAGGTCCATACTAATTTGGTTCCATTTTTGGACCCATTAATTTAGATCATTTATTGGGTCACTTTATTATCTTTATTCGGATCAAATTACGTAACTTAACTGATAATTTGTTTAAAAACCAAATTATAATTAATAACTGTTCATTGAATGGGAAATTGACAAAATTACCCATAGCGGCAAAAGTGTCTAACAATCTCCCCTTAGACAATTATTAATTGTAGTTTTGACTCAACTTTAACAACAGTTTAAAAACTCAGTTAAGCTACGCTACTAAATTAGTTGACTGAGTTTAAAAACAAAACATTTGATCCAAAGATAATGAAAGTCCAACATTCTGTCCTGCAAAGCTCTTGATACCAAAAAATATCAGACACATGTGACATGTATGACACAAGTCCAATACAATCACGTATACCTAATACCTCACTAACACGAATGGAAAAATGGAGTGTGGCAGACTACGATGATACCTTTATGATCTAATACGTATCATCTTTGTCTATAGGTCTCGATTTCTCCAATTTTATGCTAAACTACATCAGAGAAATCATGTTTTCTCTTACCGAATGCTAAACAACATTAGAGAAAACTTGTTTCCTCTCACCATATGCTAAACAGCATTAAAGAAAACCTTTATGTTCTCTGACTGAATGCTAAATTGCATTAGAGAACCTTTATGGGATTAAAAACTTATATCCCTCTATGTCATATTAAACTTTAAGGATATATCCGTACAAAACTGTGTGTGTCTAATGACATGGGCTTAAGGTCAATCTTTATAAATGTCCAATGACCTTTAAAATGCTTAAGATCAACACAAATCTTAAGGCTTTTATATATATTATGACAATATATGATTACACGTATTACTGAGGATATCTGATGTTTATCTTTATTGATGAACTATCATACTGTTATAATACATCAAAACGTATAAATGTACTTAGATTAAGCATAACGATCTTTTAACTAATAGTGTCTAAGGACTTCAAAACACCCATACTGTATACTTATGTTCCAAACATAAGTGGATAAAGTCCTTTAGTTAAAGAATCGACTTATCATTCCTCAGCCCTTAAATGCTACAAACCTTAATGTCACTTTTTCGTGTCAAATACTTCATGATCAAGAATTGATCTCAAAATGCTAAGACCCTGTGATATTTAATGTTGTTATTAAACAACACGAAAGCTTGATTATCACATTGCAACTGAATGAGTTTAGCCACTCAATCAACTACAGACAACTCAAAAATTAAATTTCTGAACTAAACCGTCTGTGAAGCAGTCTATAGCATGTACTATGCATGCGTGGTTGAGGAAGTTACCCATGTCTAATAGACACACTTCCACAACATTATACCATCTGTAACCTTAAACCGTAACTTTAAGTGAACTTTCAATCATCCGGACATATAGCTAAATTTAAATCTGAATTCCCTACGAGGTTTAGTCTGTTGACTTTACTATATGCCAACATATAATCCTCGATTTCCTTTAATTATCTTAACCCTCACTTGACTGGATTTCAATGGTCTACATCTGGGTTAACTAGATACTTACTAAACAGTTAAACTGTAAATGCAATGTCCTGCCCAGTACATAGCTGAGCATACATTAGGTTATCCACCATACTAAAATATAGAACATTCCTCATAACCTCTCTCTTTATTTTATTCTTTGGTCACTGTGCCAAAGAGATTATCTCTCACTATGAGAGATAAGTATTACGACAGGTTTACTGTTAACTGTATTAAACCTTTGTAACATATAATTAATGTATGCATTCTGTGAGAGGTATCATAAGCATTAAGATCTGTCCTAGTGAATCCAACTACCTAGGACAAAAGATGCTACGTCAAGGCCTTTATGTCAAAGTTATTAACCAAAAGTTACTTAACTTTATACAACATGGTCAAGTAATTTGACGTGAGCAATATATCATTCTGATGTAGTAATAGGAAGATAACTTTGCTCCCCTTGATCTAGTACAAGCCCCTTCTTACCTTTATTTTTCATGAAGCTGAAATAGATCATAACCTCATCAACTGTAAGGTTTCACTTTCGGGAGGTTTGATGTAACTCATATGTTGATTTGCATAATGTGCAAACCATGTCATTTCCATCAGGATCCTGAAATCCTTCAGGTTGTACCATATGTACCACTTTATAAAGGTCTTTACTCAGGAAAGCAGTTTTGACAACTATCTGATGTAACTCTTCACCCTCAGGAGCTGCAATTGCCATAATCACTTAAAATGTATCCTACGAGGGTACGAGAGAAAAGTAACAGTAAAGTTAACATTTCTCTCTAAGTGAACCATCAGGCAATTGAGCTAGTCCATAAATCGATGAACTTCATCTTGGAGTCCTTTAGGTCTAAACTTCATTTACAACTGACGATTTTGCAGTTATGCTACAAAATCAACTAGCTACCAAACCTTACTATGCTTTATGGTTTGCATCTCATTAGTCATTGCAACCTACCACAATTCCGCTGTGGGTACAGAAACAACTTCTATAAAACTAACTAGATTCTTAATATGTCTAATATCATAGTCCTGTTCACCTAATATACTATGATATCAGATGGGATAACAGGTCATCTCATTCTGGTGGATCTTCACAACTGCATTAGATCTTGTACCCTCAGGAACCTCTGTGTGTATAAGTATGGGTTCCTGTTCTTGTATAGGCACGGTACAAAAACCTAAATCCACCGGATCTAACTATATGGGTAGTGGATATATAACAACTATAGTATCCATTCTGTCATCATCCTAAGGGTCAAAAGGCCCACCATCATTTTCATATTTCAGAAACTCAACTGTTAGTGATTCTACTATTATGTTCCCACCTTCTTTATAGTAGAATCTGTAGCCTTTAGAGTGGTCAGGATATCTCACTAAATAGCAATGAGCATAATGAGCATGCAATTTTTCTTTGTAAGGATTATACCACCTCAGTAGGGCAGCCCCACACACAAATGTGTGTAAGACTGAGTTTTCACACTTCTAGATAATTGGGTAGATCAGTCCTGCTCTGTGTTGACTTTTTCAAGTCTTTTAGGGTGCGATTATGCCTTTCAGCAACACACTATTTTACTCAAGACTGCCTGGTATAGTGAATCAAGTCACTATGCCAACTGATTCCATATATCTGGCAAGCGGACCTTTTCAATTCTTGAAACATCATATTTTCCATGATATTCTCCTCTATAGTCAGACCTGACATTCTATGTCAATTTTCCCAATTGGTTCTCAACCTTCAGTCTTTAAGCGAGAACACATAACTTTAATAGGAATAATCATGACAAATGTCATAATACTTTTGAAATTCCATAATGCAACTGTATAAGGTCTTCTGATATCCTTATATATTAGGCTTAACAAGTCAAAAGGATGAGTTGACCTTAATATCCTTATTATTCAACTCACCCTTGCAATAGTCAACACATATTTCCAGATCATCATAATCTAAAATTGAGAGAATGCCTTCCTTAATCAATCTCTCAATCCTAGTACCGAAAATATGGCTTAAACTTTTATATCAAACTATTTATGACTTTTCATTTATCAGGTCTTTCACTTCATGACTTGCTCAGCAAGATACAAAGAAGTATATATCTAATTCGGGGTAAGACACACTCTATACAAACCATATGACAAGAAAGTTATGCCATTATGTTTTGCATTAAACACAACTATATAACAGAATTATTATATGCAAAACGTCAAATTTCTTTGTCCACAATTGATCCAAAGATCATATATAAAATGTGTCGTATAAAAACCTAAATGAACTTTGCTACAAGATTCAGTACATACATCCCCTATAGACATAACTTCCATTTCTTCATTGCTGTCAACCATCAGTTCCTCCTTTCTCTTTATGTGGCTTTATCTTGGATATGAACCCCTTGTATAGTGGAAGCACCTTGATAAGATACTCCACTATATAGTCACGAAGTACTTAATGTGACTATCGCAAATTAGATTCATAAATTGACAAGCCAAGAAGTCATCTGATAGTCACAGTCTTTCCTTTTATGCCTTATATTGCTGTAATATCCCTAGGACTTTTATCAGCATTGGATTGACCAATATCAATACGTGGAGAAGATTCAATCCTTCTACATTTAATCTTAGTGTGCTTCATCTTTTCATTCCATTTAGTTACTTCGAGGACTGTAGGATTAATAAACTTGAGTTTCTCCCCTCAGCAACGCAATAGGAAATCAAAGCATTTAAGTCACATTCCTCATCCTGCGATTAATATGTCATCACCAACTTACTTAACTCTGAAGGGAGTGTATTCAGAGTATGGTGAAGTATGAAGACATCAGGAAAAGAAATGCTTAACATCTTCGATCTCCTGTGCAGATGAATCATTCTTGATATGTATTCCTTACTCCCCTTTTTTCGTATTCTTTATAGAGAATAATTCTTTATTCAAGGCACTTGTCTCAATACTAGATGAGACTACGTACCTCGAGGAGACATTTCCAAGAAATCACTGTGCTATATCTATGTCCAAAATTTCACTATGCAGATAGTTAGGTACGAATCTCTTAATGGTCATCAGACATAATCTGCCAGACCGATCATGGGCTTAATGGGTTGCTTTATGAGCTTTCGAGCTTATGGATGTAGGTGGAGATGACCCATTTGTCTGTATGGTCATATCAACCTCAGATATTTCCATAGCATTCAATACATCCTCTGTCTACTTCTTTGTATTGAAACCGATTAGAGTTTCAATGGTGACACTGATTTTATTGACCGAAAAGGTGACTCTTTAGCAACTTTAATTAGATTAGCACAAATGTAGGACAGCAGCGATACTGAAGGTCATTAAATAGTATTTTTCCTAAAAATCCGGTCACACATATTATGAAACACTTATGGGATGAATGCATAAAATATGCAACTAGACTTCCACACATAAAAGCGATCAGAGTACAACCATCAACTCTCATGACACTACCACCTGTGGGCGAATAGATAATTTAAGAAACGACTTTCCTCTATCAAATACCGTTATGCAAATTTCAAAATCTCATGTAAAGCCAATACCTGTGGGCAAAATAACCAAATATAAGACCAAAGACATCCCCTAACGTGTAAGCAGAATAATTCAGAATACTGACTTGAAAGGCCACTGTGGTGACTACATTCTCATCAGCACCTAAAAAGTCCATAAACACAAGGGATACATCTTTATTTTATCCTCACATTCTTTATGAGCATATGGTATGTGACAATGTAACTTCAATAAACGCAAAACCCGAATGCACGGTCTCATTGTCATACACTTGTGCTGAAGACATTCTCCGAAAACTTCATTTGAGACTTTCATAAAAGAAAAATCTTGGTAAAGTGACTATCGTGCCTTACTTGATACCGAACCGACCGCTCGATACAGAAGTATCCCATGTATCTCTTTATAGCAAGTTCGTTGTACAAAAATTCACTCGAAAATGGCCTTAGAATGTCTAAATTCCTATTCTAATTAACCATCATGCGATCTCAAACCTTAAATATGAGACCCAAGATATGAAAATTTGAAGTATCTTCCTCATGTGACGTCCAAAGCATGAAAATTTGCTTGAAATCGAATCCGAAATACCTTAATTCCTTTTTTGGAGTTAAACTTTAATTTATTACTAATGTAATAAATCCAGAAAATGGAAAAAATCACTTTATAAATTTCTCAGACTTGGAAATTGACCCAAAAGACCCTGGGGTACTCTTACGGGAAATCTGAAATTTGTGTGTGTGTGTGTGTGTTTTTTTAGGGTTACTAATGTCGCCCCTACATCAGCCGCGTGTCGGGGGGGCTGGTGCGTGCTGGTCACGCGTCTGCGTTGATGCGCCATGCTCCCACTGGCGCTGGTTCTGGCGCGTGCATCACAAGCACCAGACACGCATTCCTTGTCGGTGGCGCCACGTGTCAGAGGGCCGATACAAGCGTCGGACACTGCCGCGCACCCGCGGCACCATCGGGCCCGAAGATGATGCGTCTCTCGCCGAAAAATGGCAATTTTTGGCGAGTTTTGGGACATTTTTCGAACTTCTCGGGCTCGTTTTTCACCCGTTTCTCAAGGCTAAACATATGTACACTACTTTCATGCAACAAAAAGCAAGAACAAACAGATAAACGGAAGTTAACTCTCTGAAAACCTTATAGAGAGAAAAATAAAAAAACTCCATTTTTAACCACCCAATTACGCCACTGCTCTAATACCAAGTGTAATACGTGACGGTCCTTAGTCACGTACACTGGATCAAACGTAAAAGGACAACAAACGGAGAAATGTTGAAATACCTGATTTTCAGTTCTGAATCTTTAACCAAGCTTTTCGCAGCCGAAACGATCCCGAATCTACCACTGTCTTCACAGGAATCCTTCATCGAGATGCAGGCTAAGTCTTTCCATAGTTTGCTCAAAACACGAGCTCTCTTAATGGGTCAGAGATTCCTTATGCTCGTAATTGACATGAGCAACTGCAGGAGACCATAACCTATTTATATAGCTTCCATATCGGTCTTCCCCATCACAAGATCGATATAGACCAGGTCTACACTAATCTGGTTCCATTTTTTACCCAGACTTTGACCCATTGATTTAGATCGTTTATTGAGTCACTTTATTATCTTTATTCGGATCAAATTACGTAACTTAACTGATAATTTATTTAAAAACTAAATTACAATTAATAACTGTTCATTGAATGAGAAATTGACAAAATTGCCCTTAGGGGCAAAAATGTCTAACAATAGACACTATGATATGGCTCTAGATGTTGTCCTATATATTGTCAGATGACAATTAACGTATCTTTTTTTACAACTATAACATAAAATATGAGATTAAAAATAATCTTGTCGTAACTAATATTATATTTTTAGTTTTAAAAAATAAATTATTGCTAAATTTTAAGTCATTTCTATCCTCATCACGTGTGAGTCAATATTCAAAAGTTATACCAATGATAAGGTGAATTGTGAAAATATCTTAAAATATACGATGCAAATTGTAATATTTTAGTTTTTGAATATTAAGTTAAGAAGTTCCTTAAATGTCAAGGGAGTTTAATTCTAACCCCTACGGTTGACTGTCCTATAGGGCATAGTTTAACGGTGCTGACAGCGACATCGTACAGATATATACGTAGAAGCCAACTATTGTAAGAAAAGAAAAGACGCAATGCCTATATATAAAATTTTCTGAAACTGATCAGAAATACATATATATCCTGCACAGACGGCTTCATACATACTACAGTTACCATGGCAGTTTCACCCATGTCTTTGAAGTTCACAGTGAGGAGGAGCGAACCAGAACTTGTTAAACCATCCAAGCCCACACCTCGCGAGCTTAAAAGGCTTTCTGATATCGATGACCAACAAGGCTTCCGGTTTCACATGCAAGTTTTCCAATTCTACGGACTCAATCCATTGGCACAAGGAAAGGATCCTGCGAAGGTGATAAGAGAGGCACTAGCAGACACCCTAGTTTTCTACTATCCTTTTGCAGGTAGGCTTAGAGAAAAACATGACAGGAAGCTTGTTGTTGATTGCACTGGGGATGGTGCTTTGTTCGTGGAGGCTGATGCCGATGTTTCGCTGGGACAATTTGGTGATCCCATTGTTCCTCCATTTCCATGCTCAGAGGAGCTACTTGTCAGGTTGGCAGGGTCGGATGAAATTCTGAATTCTCCCTTGTTGCTTATGCAGGTATCGTGTTTTAGTTCCTTCTCTCTTTTGCTCTATATTTTACCAGATCATAATCTGATTTTGGCTTTAAGGATTTCATAGCTTTAACTTGATTCCATATCCACTATGTATGCAAAATTTGGTAATAATATAGCCAAAAAGATCAATACTGAAACCATTATCAATTTCTCCTTAGATTACTCTGTCTTTGTGTGGCAGAAGAAGTTGATCTCTGTTTCGATTTTGGTTAAAAGCATGTACTTGCATGAACACCAAAGAAATTCTCATCAATTAAAAACTCTTTTCAATTTACTATACTCATATTCATAGGTGACTCGTTTGAGGTGCGGTGGTTTCATACTTGCCCTCCAATTCAACCACACCATATGCGACGCTACAGGCCTAGCCCAGTTCTTGACAGCCATTTCCGAAATCGCACGAGGCGCCCAATCTCCTTCGATCACACCTGTGTGGCAACGAGAGCTTCTAAATGCCAGAGACCCACCTCGCATCACTTCCACACACATAGAGTACATAGACGACGACGGTATTCATGAATTAACTAATCAGTTCCCATTCCACGGCATGGCACACCGTACTTTCCTCATTGGTCCTTCGGAATTATCTCTTATTAGACGACAGATACCTCGTCACCTGCACCCGTGTTCCAAATTTGAGGCAGTAACCGCTTGCTTGTGGCGGTGCTTCACAGCGGCGTTTCACAGTACAGATTCGGAGGAGGAGGTTCGCATGAAAATGGCTGTGAATGCACGTTCTATGCTCGACCCTCGATTGCCGGAGGGGTACTATGGCAATGCGTTCACGAATATCATAGCCACAACATGTTCAAGTAGGCTTTTCGAGAGATGGGCACTGGGGCATGCGTTACAGTTAATTAGAAATGCCAAGAACATGGTGAATGATGAGTACATGAGATCGTTATCTGATTTGATGGTAATAAAGAAGCGACCAAGTGGAATGGTGAAGTCGTATAACGTTACGGATTTGAAACGTGTAGGGTTCGAAGATGTGGACTATGGTTGGGGTAAGGCTGCATACGCTGGGCCACCAAGGGCTTGGATAGGCAATGCGAGTGAAACTATTCCTGGTGTTGCAAGTGTTTTGTTGCCCTATAAGAATGGGTTGGGTGAGGATGGGGTTACGTTGCTTGTTTCCTTGCCGAAATCCCATATGGCCAGATTCGTGGCTGCATTGGTGCAAATGCTAAAACACTCGAATGCTTAATAAAGGTGCTTAAGTACTATATGTGGCAAAGATACTCTTTTCATTCTAAACGTGTGCTAACTTCTAAATTGTTCTCTCAATCTCAATCGAAGTTGTTTGTACTCTCTGTTTCAAGGCATCAAGTAATCACCGGTTAAATAGTTCATCATCATAAGTGGATCATTATAATTGAGTAATTGCATCAACCTGATTATGAGATTATATTATTATGGACGACATTTGCATCATTATATGATTATATAATTTATATTTTTATGTATGATATTTGGATCGTTAAAACTGAATAGTTTTTTTTGTAACAAGGTAAAATATATAAATGTCATTAATAAAAATGTATAGATATTACATATAGCTCGCGCGTAAAGACACAAAATTTGGATTATCATCTCCCTTTTGACCTTTTTGACCCTGCATGTTATGTTGTATCTCCTTTGGACAAATGTCCAATTTCCCCCAGCTTACTTTCATGTGATATCAACTGGCTTTAGAGTGTAAACTCTCTTTAACATACTTTATAATTCATATGAGCTCCCCCTTTTTCACCTCGGGTATTTTGCATGTCATTCTTCTATTAGCGTACTCTTTAATCTGCATCACTCTTTTATTATCACATCTGCATGCGGGTCTACCGGAAACAGTCTCTTTATTATGTAAGAGTAAGGCTGCGTATTATCAGACCTTTCCAGACTCCGCTTTATTGCGGGATTTTGGACTGGGTGTGATGATGATGATGATGTGAGAGTTCCTTTACTATGATTGAGTAGTTGTATTGATATGATTAGTAGTTACATGTGGGAGTTGTAGCACTACGAATAGTTATATTAATATAGTTGAGTTGTTGCATCATTATGATTGATTTACATGCATCAACATTGCCTAATGGTTGCTTCATAACAATTAATTACATCAATAAGGCTATCAGGATATATCACTATGGATCAATAATAACATCAACAAGGCTAGGAGTTGTAACACTATGGTTGAGTAATTACAGGATGTAACTCCACAATTATGGTGATGTAACTACTTAATAATCCTATTCTTGTTCAACCTATTCCTCTTCAACATGCGTGTGTTATGGATAGCTGACTAAAACAATATAGAAGAATAAGAAGATGGAAAAGACGTCGAAGGTTAGGTATCAGTAAATAAGTGAATAAATAGCATATCGAACAACAGCCATAACAACCTAACATCAGAAGAAGACACCTAACGTCAGAAGAAGACACATGACATTATCTAGAATCTTCTTCTATTGTATTAAGTAGCCATTGTAACGTAATGCTAGACAATGAAAAATATTGTGTTGTTGTCTCTCTCTCTCCTTATTGTTTCTCTCTCCTCCCTTATCACTCATTCTTTCTATTCTGTGATGAGTAGCGTGTGAGTTAATAATTTCTAAACATCTGGTATCAGAGCATCGTACCTCGACGAAGGACCCTTGGCAGAAAGCACACGAGGAGCAAAAGTACGTCGTTTGGAAGAAAGCATGAAGAACCTTTTAGAAGCTCAACTATGAAATGAGAAAGAAATCAACGACATTAAATCATTGTTCCAACAGTTCGTGTAAAAAAAGGACAAGGAAGATACTAAATCCTCTGTGAGAAGCTCGGGAGATGGAGGACACTATACAAGGCCAACGAGATTTAGAAAGATTGATTTTCTAACATTTGATGGAACAGGAGTCAAAAGCTGGAGTTATCGATGCAATCAGTTTTTTATAATGGATCACACTCTCGACGAGATGAAAACGAGGTTGGCTTCATTGCATATGGAAGGAATAACACAAGAATGGTATCAGCTTATGGTCAGAAATTGGAAGGAAGAGGATGTGATGAAATGGGAAGAATTCATAACTATGCTACAACAGAGATTCAATGAGGACATTTTTTAAGACCCCATAGGCGACTTAGGCTCTGTTTGGTTGAGGGGTTGAGGATGGAATGGAATGGAATATAACACACTTCCATTGTTTGGAAGGAAGCTTTATAATGGAATGAGATAGGATGAAAGCGGAGGGTTTCATGTTATGTTCCATTCTATCCTAAATAGTGAAAATAAGAAATCTATGATTTGGGGAGTTTAGGATAGAGCGTAAACTAATAAATACAAACTACCTAATATACCCTCAATAATTTTTCGTAATATCAACTGTGACCAAGTCATAATATTATATTAAATAGAATAGAATAATATTTAACAT
>JANZXR010000172.1:24190834-24203689 GCA_027575705.1 Erythroxylum echinodendron | reverse complement strand
TTTTTAAATATAAATCACATAGAATAGAATAAAATAAATTTTAATATAATATAATAAAATTTATTAGATAATTAATAATAATATTTATATAATTAATAATAAATTTTATATAATTAATAATAAAATAATAAATCTCCTGCAATAATTATTTTAATATAAGGGGTATAATAGTCATTTACTATACATTACATTTCATTCCATCCATCTTCCAAACAACATTTCACTACATTACATTATGAACTCTTTCATCCCTCCCAAACAATGTTTCAATGTATTATATTCTATTCTATTATAAACCGTTCTATTCCGTTCCGTTCTATTCTATTCCATTCTATTAATTAACATTCAACCAAATAAGCCCTTAAAGGAGTTAAAGGAAGAAGGTTCTGTGTTAGAGTACTGCGCATTATTTGACAGAAATTCAAATAAACTGTCATTACCTGAAGATTGCTTGGTGGGATTTTTCTTGAAAGGACTGAAACCGAAATTGGAACTAACAGTCAAAATGATGGATCCTTAAACATTACACTAGGCTTATACATTGGAATAAGAAGCAATAGTAGCAGCTAACATTTCAGTATACTTTGAGAAGGAAACTAAACCTGGAAACCCAGCAGGAGGAGTAACAAATACATACAAGAGGACTAGTCACTTGATAATATCTCCATTCAAACCATATACAGAGGCTAAGTTAGTACCTAAGCTAGGAAATCAAGGAAACATCAACAAACCCAACAACTACAGAAACTCACGAGGGACGAGAACAACCAGCAGCAAGGAGTTTCATAAAAAGAGAGCCAAGGGTTTATGCTTCAGATGCGATGAAAACTATTCGATAAGACATTGATGTAAGAAGAAACAATTCCAGTTATATATGGTGGAAGATGAAGAAAACGCTGAAGATGAACCAGTGAGTGAACAACCAGAAGATGGAGCACCCTTCAATCCTAACATCTCTTTTGAAGCAATGTGGGGCTTAAAAGATCAGGCAGAATATAAGCAACTAAGACTCATGGGGAATCGTCAAATGAAGCCCCTACACATCCTTATAGATAGTGGGAGTATCCATAATTTCTTTGATGAAAAAGTAATTCATAAAGGAAATGTTGAGATAATGAACATAACTCCTTTAAGTATTACTATAGGAGGTGGCTTAAAACTGGGCTGCAGGCAAGTATGTAGGAATTTTTTGTGGAAAATGCAAGGTCTACAATTCTCTATGGAGGCGTTGATCATTAAGTTGGGAGGTTGTGATATGGTCCTCAGAGTTCAATGGCTAAGCACGCTCAACGATGTCATATGTAAATTCAAAACGCGCACCGTGGAATTTCAATGGGAGGGAAGACAGTAAGACTAACAAAAACCTAGAAGAACAAGCAAGGGAGGTTTCAAGGAGGTGCCTTCACAAGTTAATTAGAAATTTCAACAACAATACTCTGTTCATGTTGCGTTTGTCATACCCCATTGAACTCCACATGCAACATCTTATGTTGAATGATGATATTAACATCCTAGACGAGATAAAAGGTTTGTTAGCAGAATTTGGTGAAGTCTTTCAAGAACCAAAGCAATTACTGCCAAAAAGAGCATACGTCCATGCCATTCATCTCAAGCAAGGGTTGGACACAATAAACATTAGACCTTACCGATACTCGAGGGAACAAAAGGACATAATAAAAAACGTTGTGCAACAATTAATGAAACAAGGTTTCATCCATAAGAGCGTTAGCCCTTATGCCTTGCCGGTCAGCCTCGTGAAGAAAAAAGACAATACCTAAAGAATGTGTATTGACTATCAATAATTAAACAAGTACACTATCAAGATTAAGTTCCCAATCCCATTGATAGAAGAGTTACTAGAAGAATTGAGGGGCTCGAGCTGATACTTCAAATTGGACTTATGGTTTGGATATCACCATATTCAAATGAAGGAGGAGGATGTGCAAAAAACAACGTTTCGAACACATGAGGGCTAGTTTGAATTTTGGTAATGTCTTTCAGACTCACGAATGCTCCTTCAACTTTTCAGAACCTTATGAACGAGATCTTTAAACCTTTTCTACGTAAATTTTTGCTTATCTCTTTTGATGATCTCTTTATTTACAGCATAGATTTCCAGCAACACCTGAGATATTTGCACCAAATTTTGAAAGTTTTACAACAGCGACGGTTATTCCTCAAAGGAAGCAAGTGTACCTTCGGAGCAAGACAAGTGGATTATCTTGGGCATTCTATTTTAGAGAAAGGAGTGTCTACAGATAGTCAACAGGTGAAAACCATCCAACAGTGGCCGCAATCCTGTATATTGAAGGAACTCTGAGGGTTTTTAGGATTGACGGGATATTACAGGAGATTTATAAAACATTATCGAATTATTGCGAAGCCAATGAATGCACTATTAAAGAAGTCGGAGGCTAGGAAATGGGAGTGGAAAGAGGAGCAACAGTTAGCGTTTGAGCAACCTAAGGAAAAATTGATGGAGGCCCCTGTATTACCATTCCAGACTTCATAAAACCATTCATAGTGAAGGCAAATGTATGTGACAAGGGCATCGTAGCTGTTCATCAATAAGACGAGCATCCCACAGTGTTTCTGAGCAAGGCACTGGCAAATAAGCACCAGGGACTTTCCACTATGAAAAGGAGTTTCTGGCCATCATCAAGGTCATGAAGCAATGACACCATTACCTGAATAGGAGATTCTTCAGGGTGCAGACAAACCATCAAAGCCTAAAATAACTTATAGAGTAGCGTATATCGACACCTTTTTAGCAGAATTGGCTATCAAAACTTATCAGTTACGAAATTGAAGTAACATATAAGAGTGGGAAAGAAAATATGGTAGCATATGCCTTATCCAGAATTTCCAATCAATTAGGAGAAGGACACCACGATAAAAGATCTCATAAGGAAGCTCGAAAGACAAGAAATGTGCTTTGATAATTATAAATGGAAGGATGGTTGTTAAGGTAGAAAGGAAGAATTATGTTCAGTTGTGATAAGGAGCTTCAAAAGATAATTATAACGATTGCTCACGATAGCCCTCAAGGGGGACACATCGAATTGACAACAATGATCAAGAAGATTCAAAACCTTTTCCAGTAGAAACAGATTGCCAAAGACGTTAGAAACCATGTTAAAAACTGCATCACTTTCCAGATAAGCAAGCATGATCATGCAGCATATTTGGGTTTACTCCAGCCCTTATCAGTACCTAAAGGATGCTGGAGAGAAATCACTATGGACTTCATAAAGGGCCTGTCGTCATTAAGAGGGAAGTCTTCCATTTTCGTAGTGGTGGACCGCTTCAGTAAATATACGCATTCCGTAGCCATCAAACACCCATATATGGAGCAAGATATTGCACAAAATTTCATAGACCATATGTTCAAGCTACAGGGATGCCAATGATAATCAGTGATTGAGACCCCTTTTTTTTATTGGAGGGAGATGTTTAGACTACAAGATGTTAAGATGAAAATGTCGACAGCCTACCATTCACAAACTGATGGACAAACTGAGGCAGTCAACAAGACATTGGAGATGTATTTGCGGTGCTTTTATAGTGACATGCCACAGAAATGGACAAGTTGGATAGCGACAGCTGAATAATGGTACAACACGACAAATCATACGACAATTAATTTTAACCCATTTGAAATTCTTTATAGATATCCACTACCACTGTATGTACCCTACATTACTGGAGATTCGGGTAATATTCTGATTGATCAAGTACTGCAAGAGAGGAAGGCAGCACTCCAAATCGCTAAACTCTATCTAAATAGTGCAAAATAGAGGAGACAAGAAACGATTAGAAAAAGAGTTTGAAGAAGGGGAGTGGGTTTATATAAAGTTATAGCCATACAGACAATATTTACTGCAACGAAGACATAACCAGAAGCTGACGCCTCTATACTTTGGACCTTACCAGAACATCACAAAAGTAAATAAGGTGGTATATACTATGAAATTTTCAGATAATTCCTCTATTCATCCTACCTTTCATATGTCCCAGTTAAAATAATTTGTCTCAGATAATATACTAATTTTGAACCAATTATCAACTAGTATAACAGAGGTGGAAAGAATTCCAGTTGCAATTTGGGATAGAAGAATGGTCAAGTGCCACAACTGAGCAATTAAACAATTACTAGTTTAGTGGCAAGGAGAATCCAAGGAGGAAGTAATGTGGGAAACCTTGTTTGAACGACAGAAAAGGTTCCCGGACGTCAATCTAACGAATAAGGTTATTTTTGAAGGAGGGGGAAGTTATGAATATCTAACTAAAACAATAAAGAGGAAGAAGAAGATGGAAACGATGTCGAAGGTTAGGTATCAGTAAATGAATGAATACACAGTGTATCGAACAATGACCCTAACAACCTAACATCAGAAGAAAAAACTCGATGTTATCTAGAATCTTCTTCTACTGTATTAAGTAGTCATTGTAATTGATTTGTATTTAATTATTGATACATTTAATCATTTACACTTAGCGATTATTGAAATGAAATTGCTTAAGATACTCACTTTAATTTGTATATGAGTTTAGGTACAATTTGGAAACAAAGAAATTAGAGTGAGTTGCAAGTACTACATTTGGGTTATTTTTCGAAGATTAATTTTTACTTGTCTTCTTGGAGCAAGAATAAGAAAATTAAAAGACAAGAAGAAAAAAACAACAGTGCAAGATGAATAAAACATAATACAGAGGACAAATGTAACATCTCGGTACCCATATTGAGGCTAGAATGGTCAATATGAGAGATTGTTAAGAAATTAGAAAATGCATTTCATGCTCATGCATAATGTTAGCATACACGCACGTGAATTTGATCATTACACACATTACAATAATTTGTTCATGCACTCATTTGACATTTTTCGGGTATACATGATTGGTTTAATGTGATTATAATGTGAATCATGGATTTTGTGTTATGAAAATTTATTTGGTGTATTAAATTAGTGATTTAGAAATTTTGGAAAAATTTAGAAAATTTTAGAATCTCTGAGTAATTATGGACTAGGAAAAATGCCAAGTGGCAGAACAATTGATTAATGGAAGTAGAAATAAATGTCAATGGCAGTGGAAATTTTTATGAATGCCATTGGGATTTAATGACAATATTCATTGAAATTTGGGATAAAATTGGAGAAGAAATTGGAATTAAATAGACTAGTTATTAAAGTAGGGACAAATGGAACCATGAAAAAAATGACATGTGGCAATTGACATGCGTCACTTGCCACACCACATATATCCCACGACTCTTTCTAAATGAAAGACCAACTCATTTGGTCTTTCACTTGTTATTTTGCTCCTCCCTTCGTAAATGCTTCTCTTCTCATCTTCTTCATTGTTTCCTTTTCTTCTTCTCCACGAATTTGTTTCACAACATTCATCAACATTGATTTTTTCCAAAATCCTTCACTTGTTCCTTCAAGAAATGCTATCCTCTTCATGTCACAAGAAAAACCTAACCTCTTCCTATATGGTGATGAACGAATAGTGCTTGAGAAGCTAGGGTTCTTGTGATTTTGAAGAGATTGAAGTTAAAGAAGTAAGTATCATGCTATTGCTCTTTTTCGGTTGTTAAATGAAACTTATTGATGATAGATAAATGAGCATTAAATGGTAATATATATATATATATATATATGTGAATCGTGAGTGAAGAAATGGGCATATGGATGTACTGATTTTGTGTTTAGGATGATTAATGATTCTTAAATTGATGAAAAGGTAATTTAAAGCTAGAATGAGTCCTAAAATAATGTAGAAAGAAGTGCAAAAAAATTGAGTTGTAAATAGAGGTGCATGTTCTATTTTTGGTGTATGTGATCAATCATGGGTTTGATTTGTGTATAGATAATATTGAACTATAATTGGGGTATAAATGAAGAGGAAATCATGTAGATATAAGTTAGAAATGATATATTAAGCAAAAGAGATGAATTGAGATGAAGTTGATGATGAGAAAAGCTAGAAAATGAGTTCTGTTTACTGTTTTCTGTGAAAATTTGCCACAGCCAACTCTTTGGTTCGCTGCGGCCAACTTGCATAATTGCTCTTAGGGAAAAGTTTGCCGCGGCTAACTTGCAAAAGTTCGCTGCGGCTAACTTTTCTTCACTGCTTAAACATGTTTCAGTATTTTGATCATAACTTGTTATGTAGTTATTCAAATGGAGTAATTCTTAATTTGAAGTAAACTAGAGACATAGAGCTACAATTTGTATGAAGAAATATAATTTTAATTATGTCTCTAGGAATTTCAAACTCTGGACTAAAGTTGAGTGCGGGGAACTGTTATAGATTACGAACAGTTTGAATTTATTTGGAGTATAACTTTTGGGATATTGAACCGAATTGAATGATATTAGTGTCATTAGAAACTTAAGAGATAGAAAAACAATTTTCTAGAAGAAATTGTTGCCAAATTAATACAAACTCCTAGTCATAATGATCATGGAAAATTGATCCTAAGGTCTAGAATTTTGGAGATGTTATAGGGAGAAATGAGAGTTTAGATATTGTATGATTATATAATGTTAGAATAACATTAGTCAATGAATTGTTTGTATTAAATCACCAAAGACATGTGTATAATGGAAATGTAGAGGTTCATGTGATTGTAGTTATGATTCAAAGGAAATGAGAAATGGGTATTAAATAGAAGTGAATGAGAGTTGGATACTGTGAGAGCTACTAATGCAAAAAAAAAAAGGAGTGACAAGAAACTAAGATATAAAATAAGAATGTGGATACAATATGAAATTAGATGATATACCCGGGATTGTCATTGAGCATGCATTGTAAATCGTCCGTATACACATTTGTGCATCAATGAATACTTGATATTGTGCAGTTATTAATGTGTGTGCAACGTGCGTATTGCATAATACTGATGTGCAGGATAAAACGTCCACATCCAAACGTTTCCAAATATAGGAAGCAAATGCTAATCTGGAGCGTACTATAAGTAACCTAGATGGTTTCTCTCAATTATTGTTTGCTTAAATGTTTTTATGAATGATAAATGAATGTGAATTGAATTATATTGAATTCCGGACAGAAGGTTCGATGATTATGAAATGTGGGATATATGTTGAAGTGCTGCTTGAATGTGAATGTGCAGAACTAATTGTGATATGATATGATTGATTGAAAATGTGAGATGCATTCCATACATGAATGCATGATCAGATAATGGGAGTTGTGACTAGAGTAGCCACCGATTAGAGTTTAAAGCTCAACGAGTGAAAAGAGCCTCGAGCTCAGACAGTGATTAAGAGCCTAAAGCTTACTATGTATAATGAGCCCTGTATCCTCATCGGATAAGGGACAGTTATTAATGAGCCCGGTATCTAAAATAGATACGGGACAGTTCAGGCACTCGGTCACAACAACATAACAATTAGAAAAGCGTCTCATAAGCATTCCATATGCATTTTGATAAGTATGTTTGATTGATTGAAATGCATAATTGCCTATGATTAAGTGAAAATGTGATACATGATCAATTATGAGAAAATGTGATTATTTGTTATGTAAAATGATGTGATGTATGAATTAAGTCAACCATCAATGATGGTTACCTCATCTGAGTTTGCAAAACGCACCCAAAATTTGCAATATTTTTTCAGGGTCAGAGAGTTACCCTGTTAGGCTAACAGGAGTAAAGACACTGCATTCAAGTAAGAGATAGAGGTCAAGATCAATTCGTGTCTGCATTTGTATTTTCTTGTTTTTGTTTCGAATTGAGCCTTCCGCAATTATGAAACATGCATATTTGAATATTTCTGCTTTGTAATAACTTTCCATAGTGGAAAATTTGGTAAATGAGATTGATTTTGAGTGCAATATTAATAAATGTGATTTTGATGTTATGAAAAATAAGAATGGACCTAATTTTGATTGCTGATTTCCTCATATGCGTATGATAAATTTAAAAAAAATTCACCAAGTTACGAGTGTTTGACTGTTCTAGCATGCTACCCTTGCATGGTCTGTACTTGGACATCATTCAGGATGTCGAGTATATGTCTGGTGAGAGTGGGATGATACAATTTGATATCATAGCCCAGATTTAGTATCTTACATAGGTGCTTTTCGAAATATATGTCAAGGTACATCCATTTTAGACATGTCTTAATATGCCTTAGTCTGAGTCGCATTTGTATAAAGCACACGCATGAGCATTTGTTAAGAGCTTGAACAAATAGAAATAGTGAGAAGAATGATGATCTGTTAGAATGTGAGAAAATGAAAGTTTGTAGATATATGGAAATGACAAATAGTATATAGTTAGACATGATAGATAAAGATTTAACACAATTTTATTGGTAGATGTATTATGGAATACGACATCGATATTGTACTGTGGTAATGTATCCTTAAATGTGATATAGATGTGAATACATTGTGATGGATTGATCAAGGAAAGAAGTGATATAAATATAAGTGACGAGATTAAAGTGTACAAGCCAAGTAAAAAGAAAAAAAATATTATTATGACCTTGAGAGGTTGAATTTAGATCTTAAATGGTTGTTTGATTAATGTGACGAGAGTTATGATCCATCATAAGAATATATTAGTGGAAGTGAGATCATAATTTCATAATGATTATACATTTATAATTTTGAATGGATTGAGGATATACGTGTGGAAGATGAAATAAATGACAATAGGAAGATGAGATTGAAATGAGGAAAGAATAAAGAGGGAATGAAATAGATATGAATGACTTTAAATGAGATGAGTGATATGTAGTAAGGAGAAAGTTGGAAGTGCATATAAGATAGGATTTTATGTATGAATGAGATAAAGAAAAAGATGATGAATCAATTGAGAAGAATGAATGCAATGAATATGGTAGTTGAATTATTATGAAATGATGTAATATTAGAAGAGGTAAATCGTAGAAAATTGGAGTAGAATTGATGTTAGAATGTGTGCTAATGCAAGGAAGAAAGTACAGGGCATGATGGTGGCCTAAAAAAAAAGGGTTTGTCACGATCGTGGCTGGGATACCCTAATTGTGGGTAGGAATAAAAAGAGAAATATTGTCTAGGATCAACTGAAATCAAGTATTATTAGTGTTATATATATATAAACTGGAGAATTGTCAGAAATAAATCTCTGGATAGAATGAGAGGACCTTGATGGTACATACCTAAGTATAGGTGACGATAATCATGTCTACTACTTCATCGAGTTTTGGTAATTAGAACATTATGACCTAGTATGAACGATAAAAATTGGTTTTCTTGGGGTATTAACAATGGTTGATAATACAATGATGATAACCGTGGATTGATAAGGATTATATGAATAGTGTAGATGAATATAGCATAAAATCTTCTTCCGAAGAAGAATTTCATTGAATTAGGTTATGTAGATCAGATAGTTTATATTAAGAATGATCAATGAAGGAACAAATCAGAAATGAATATGTAATGATTCAAAAGTGAGCATTGGAGTCCTAGTCTTAACAGAGACGCAAGTATAAAAGGTAGAATATGCTACTGAGAGTGTATGCATTATGTTTGATGTAAAGTATCTAACTATATGATTGGATTCTTGGATTTGAGGAGACATTCTTATTAGTGTGAGGAGAATATATGTCTACGTCATATTCTATGTAAATATGTTCGAGAGATACATTAGATATGATGAATGTGTTACTATCACAGGAAGCAAATATTGAAAATAAATTGAAATGAGTGGAGAAACTAGTATGAATGAACAGACATTAGAATAAGTCAACATGAAAGTAGAGGAAAATGAATGAGTGGAAAAAAAAGAAGTAAATTGGGAAACTGAAAATAGCATGTGATAATATTACCTCATGGAGGAATTAGTTACTTAAGGCATTATGAGAACTAACCATGGGCACAAGGAGTTTTGGCTATATTTGATTAAGTTATCAAGACTACTGACAGTGACATAGCATTGAAGAATAAAGTGTCCCCATTTTTGGCATGGATCTATTAGTGAATATGATCATAGATGATAATATGAATGTATTCAGAAGTTGAGAAAAATACTTTGAATATTTGAGGTAAAGCTTACATATCATGAAGGTAGAAAACAATTATATGCCAAGTTTAATAAGAGTAAATCTTGGCTTGATCAAATAAAATGTTGGGTCATATAGTACTTGAACATGGCATATTGGGAGTCCCAAAGAAAATTGAGGTAATGATCAAGTGATAATCTTTTGAGAAAAATGTGTCTTTCAGATGGACTATAAAAAAAAGAAATTTTGGGGAATTAAATACATCAATTGATGATAACATCGATGTTAGCTATTTTCAATTGGATCTGAAGGTTATGTAATATATAGGGATGTTTTACACCAGAGATTAGAATGTAATCTGATGCAGCATAGTAAAGTGATTACATACATGCATCGAGACAGTTGAGGTATCATAAATTTAAATTATTTAGCACATGATTTAGAATTGCTGCAATTAAAATCGTTGTAAAAATTTGAAGACATAATATGTACAATGAAACATCTTGGAAATATATGCCGAGAGTTTGAAAGAATTGAATACAAGACAGAGAAAATGGACAGAGTTACTGGAAGATTGTGATGTACAAATGAATATTTCCCTAGTGTTGTAATCTGATGCAATGAACAGAAAAATTCAATAACAGTGTATCACAAATTTGGATATTTAGGTTACCAAATCTAGTGCAATAAAGAGCATAGAATATTGATTTAAAATAGGGGTGAAATAAAGTGTTATTAGCCACATTGAATTTAAGATCAGCTTCACATGAAAGAATCAACAAAGCCCAAATTGAAGATTCAGAATTTATGAATCTTACTGAGAGCCTGAAAATGATTCTGGATTTTGAATTTGAATAGGAAGAATGATACTTTGTGATAGAAGTAAAGAGTATGTGTACTCGATAAAGATGATTGAGCAAAGAGATTATTAGTGTTGGAGCCCGTTATCAGAGTCTAACTCCTACTTACTCTGATACCAACATCTGTTAGACCCCGCTTCTGGAGTCTAACCCTTTCATGCTGAAATCATCAGACTTATCATTATCGGGTCGTCTGCTCAACACCTTACACATATACCTGCTTCGGGGCTATTAGTATAACTTTTCCTATAGGCATCCAACCTAGGGTTTCTTTAGATAGATTTAAAGAGCACTCCAAAATCTACAACTTTCATGAAGACCTCAAAGACTAGCTTTATCTTCTGAAGGGTCGAAGATGGGACAGAAGATATGCAGTGAACAGTGATCTAGAAGGAGTTTGGGAAACACAGATGATGTTTTACAATTGCCATAAATTTCTCTAAAGGGATTGGATAAAGATATTCTTTATATGAATGGAAAGAGGATTTCAAGGTCTACAACTTTCATGAAGACCATAAAGGTCAATTCTATCTTCTGAGGGGTCAATAATGGGACAGAACATAACCATGAATAGTAACCCAGACGATAGCGTAAACAGTGGCACAGACGAAGTCTGTGAACGGTAACACAGACGATACGCTGTGAACAGTAACACAGACGATACGCTGTGAACCGTAACATAGATGATACGCTGTGAACCGTAACACAGATGATAGTCTATGAATAGTAACACAAACGATACGCTTCAACCCATATTACTTCTTAACTCCTTCTTATAATCCTTGACCTATGAATTATCCTTTGTGATCTATTATCTGTGGTTGATTTTTTCTTCTATGTTTAACCCTTTATCGACTGTGGTCTATCCTCTATGTGATGACGTGTCCTCTGTGTTCTGATGTCATCACAGACGATATTTTTTCATTCTATTCATCTTTCCCTCTATGTTCTATCGTCTATGTGATGACGTGTCCTCTGTATTCTGACGTCATCACAGACGATACTTCTTCATTCTATTCATCCTTCCCTCTATGTTCTATCGTCTATGTGATGACGTGTCTTCTGTGTCCTGACGTCATCACAGATTATACTTCTTCATTCTATTCATCCTTTCCTTTATGTTCTATTGTCTATGTGATGACGTGTCCTCTGTGTTATGACGTCATCACAGACGATAATTTTACTCTCTACTCATCCTTTCCTCTGTGTTCTGACGTCAGCATAGAAGATACCTCTACTCTTCATTCCTCCTTGCCTCTGTGTTCTGACGTCAGCACAGAGGATACTTATACTCTTTAATCTTTCTTGCCTTTGTGTTCTGACGTCATCACAGAGGATACTACTCCTTCTAAGTTTTCCTTGCTTCTGTGATGTGACGTCATCACAGAGGATACTTCTACTGTATTTCTCCTTTGCGTCTACCTTATTTATTACAACACATTATCCTCCTTAACTGCTCTCATTTATTCCAAACTCATGTCAAAATCAACTAAACATGATCATTACTCGTTTCTCACTCCTCAAAATTTTATTTGGCTCAACACGCAACGTGAAAAACTTCACCATGATCATAATCATACGCAGAAACATATATATATACTTCATTCATTCCAAATGAGTATTTGCTTTACAAGGCTTTAATTACCTTACAAGTCTTAATACACCAGTACACCTTAGACTATTACAACTTGAAAGGTGGCTAAAGCCTTAGTTATCAAAAATCAATCCTAAGAATTACAAAAGAATATTTGCAGACTGGGTGCTGCCTTGGATCCTGACTTACTCACTCTCTTGTGCTTCAACTGAATTTGACAGAATTTGGAAGGGGGTGAGCTTAAAGCTTGTGAGTAGCAGGTTTATAACTTAGAACAAGCATAAAAACTTCTTACACAAATAAAACATATTTAGTTTCAAAACATGCATGCATTCATCTTGACAAACAAATCATGAGCACATCAGAATGGTTTGGG
>JANZXR010000172.1:24157320-24190734 GCA_027575705.1 Erythroxylum echinodendron | reverse complement strand
AGGAAATGAGAAATGGGTATTAAATAGAAGTGAATGAGAGTTGGATACTGTGAGAGCTACTAATGCAAAAAAAAAAAAAGGAATGACGAGAAACTGAGATATAAAATGAGAATGTGGATAAAATATGAAATTAGATGATATACACGAGATTGTCATTGAGTATGCATTGTACATAGTCCATATACACATTTGTGCATCAATGAATACTTGAGATTGTGCAATTATTAATGTGTGTGTAACGTGTGTATTGCATAATACTGATGTGTAGGATAAAATGTCCACATCCAGACGTTTCCAGATCTGGGAAGCAAATGCTAATCTGGAGCGTACTGTGAGTAACCTAGACAGTTTCTCTCAATTATTGTTTGCTTAAATGCTGTTATGAATGATAAATGAATGTGAATTGAATTGTGTTGAATTTCGGATAGAAGGTTCAATGATTGTGAAATGTGGGATATATGTTGAAGTGCTGCTTGAATGTGAATGTGCAGAACTAAATGTGATATGATATGATTGATTGAAAATTTGAGATGCATTCCATACATAAATGCATGATTAGATGATGAGAGTTGTGACCAGAGTAGCTACCAATCAGAGCTTAAAGCTCAACGAGTGAAAAGAGCCTCGAGCTCAGACAGTAATTAAGAGTCTAACGCTCACTATGTATAATGAGCCCTGTATCCTCATCGGATAGGGACAGTTATTAATGAACCCGGTATCTAAAATAGATACGGGACAATTCAAGCACTCGGTCACAATAACGTAATAATTGGAAAAGGGTCTTATAAGCATTCCATATGCATTTTGATAAGTATGTTTGATTAATTGAAATGCATAATTGCCTATGCTTAAGTGAAAATGTGATACATGATCAATTATGAGAAAATGTGATTATTTGTTATGTGAATGATGTGATGGATGAATTGAGTGAACCATCAATGATGGTTATCTCATCTGAGTTCGCAAAACTCACCCAAAATTTGTAATATTTTTTCAGGCTAGGAAGAGTTACCCCATTAGGTTAACGGGAGTACAGACACTACATTCAAGTAAGAGATAAAGGTCGGGATCAGTTCGCGTCTGCATTTGTATTTTTTTGTTTTTATATCGAATTGAGCCTTCCGTAATTATGAAACATGTATATTTGAATATTTCTGATTTGTAATAACTTTCTATAGTGGAAAAGTTGGTAAATGAGATTGATTTTGAGTGTAATATTAATAACTGTGATTTTGATGTTATGACAGATAAGAATCGGCCTAATTTTAATTACTGACTTCCTCATATGTGTATGATAAATTTGAAAAAAAATTTCACCGAGTTGCGAGTGTTTGACTGTTCTAGCTTGCCACCCTTACGGGGTATGTACTTGGACATCATTCAAGATGTCGAGTATGTATCTAGCGAGAGTAGGGTGATACAACAAAGCAGAAGGAAGCTAGCAATTAACGGTAGCATCGCTAGCACTAACGAGTGTTAACGCATGTGTTAAATGCTAGTGTTACAATTAGCATTGAAAGCTAACATTAAATGCTAGCGTTTAATAGATCTGCGAAGGTTAAGTGAAGAAGCTACAGTAGCGGTGGACTAAGAACGAAGAGTTTAATTGTCCCATCAAAAGAGCAGTAGAAGGGAGGCATAGTAGAGAGAAGTGGAAGAAACAAAAGAAGAGAGAGGGCTGTGCAACAAAGGAGTGGTGTGGAAGAGTGAACAATATCTTGGGACATTAATCTTTATTTGTTCCATTGGTGAATAGTGAGTGAAATAGAAGAGAGCAGAAGCTTGTGCGAGAGAGGGAGAGCATTTATGGGTTTTCAATTAGGGTATTTTTGTAGGGGTTGAAGCTTTTTTTTGGGAGACCTATGGAAGGATAAACTTCCCGATATTGGTTCGGGGGCAACATCGAGGCTAACGACCTGAGTTAAGCATTTTTTATCATTTTGTTATTTTTTCTCTCATTAGGAGTTGATTATATTATCTTTTGTTTATTGGATTAGGTATTGAATGATGATGATTTTGATGCTTTATTGAATTGTTTTTCACGAAAACCCATTGCTAAAATCGAATGCAATACATAATCGTTGTTTTCCCCCTTCATGTGTAGTGACTAATGGTTCCGAATCGTTAGAGATAACATAACATAAGTTAAATAATCCGAGCTTGTGTGATTATTGCCTAAATTGGTTTATTTTTCTGATTCGTAATGTGGTTGTCCGGATAAACTTAGAGAGCTTATTCTAGGTTTCCCAATAGCTAGGGTTAATTAACGAGCGCTTCGTAATTAACTAGGATCTAAGAAAAAATTAGGATTAACAGAGCTTATTGTTAATCTACGACTGATAATTGTAAGAGAGATAAAAGAACAACAAATCAATAAATTATGCTTAATTAGGGTGTAGGTTAAGACTGAATCAAAGAACCAAATCCTTACCGAATTCTCCAATTTTATCATTTTTCACATGTTTTCTTTAATTTCTTTTCATTAGGTTTATTTTATTTTAGTTTCTTATTAAATCCAAACCCCCCTATTACCTAAACATCAATTAATTTCATTTCAACAATTTTTCACACACTCTCTGTAGGATCGACCTATACTCACCACTGCTACAGAAATAGTCTAGTTATTTTATTTTGATTAGTGTTACAACGTGTAGGTTAATTTTGGTGCCGTTATCGGGCAGTGCGATGTTTAGTTTTTGTTTGTGATTTTAATTGGTGTTTTGTATAATTCGTAATTGATTTCTTTTCAGTTATTTCGTGACATTTTCATTTTTTGTTTCCTGTTTGTGAATTTAAAAAACAATTTCGATATAGATGGAAGTCATTTTTTCTTTAATTCATATTCTGAATCATATAAAAATGTTTGGATTGATCAACCTAACTTTTGTTATGGATGGGATAATCAGCCGAATTACTTTCATGATAGTTTGCAGAAAGCACAACAATTCCGGTACACACGAGAAGCTTCCTATAAAGACTCAGGTACATCCTTGGAAGAATTAGTTAATATGTATGTTGCTAACACTTTATAATTCCAGTAGGAAACAAGTTATAGAATCCAGAACTTAACAAGCTAGGCAAATCAATTGATGGAAGCTATCAACCACCTAGCATCACAAAGCAAAGAGACACAACCATATCAACCTAACGAGTACCTGATGGATATTAGCACGGAAAGCTTATAGAGTGAAGAGGAACTTGAGAAATTTGAGGTCAATCCTCAAGGAGTTGTTTGTGTTGAAGAAGCTGAGGAGGAGCTTGAAGCAGAAAAAAAAACATCTTTTAACTCAGAGGTAAGTACTGAGTTCCATTTTATTGTTGAGAATGACTCTTCACCACTATATAGCTAATTGGAGGAATTAAATGAGGAAGAAAAAGGCGAAGAGTCATTTGAGATCTTTCTAGAGTGTATGAACTTAGCCAAGATTGAGAATCTGAGGATAGGGAAGACGCTGAATGGGGATGATGATCATCTAAGGCCCTATCCTGAACAACCTCGTGTGGAAGAGGCACTAAATGTAATACCTGAAGATCACAATTTTGTCACGTGAGGGGAAGAAGGAGTCGAGCCGGCGACCCTAAACCAAAGCACTTCTTGGGAGGCAACCCAAGGGAAGTAAATTTCTTTTTTTAAAATTTTCGCATTTATTTTTTTATGCATGTGTGTTTCTTTGTTGGTTTATTTTTGCTTGTTTTTAACTTTTCAATGAAAATGAAAGAAAGAATAAAACACACAAAGAAATATTTGCTCATTTTCTATTACTTCTAGGATTATTTAATCATGATTAGAGTATGAATTGACTAGAGAATTTCATGGCAACTTTGGCATGTACTTTTGCTCTTGTGATTGGTTGATGTGCATTATCTTTAGAAGAGTAGTGACTAGTGGTAGACAAAGCCAGTGAGATTTGAGCCTTATTAGACTGAAACATCCATATCAGTCTCATTGTCTTTTGATAATGTGTGACCTTCATGACATGTACATGCTGATTTTGCTTTGAATTTCTCTTTGAGACCACAGTTTTATCACATGCATTAATATGGTAATGATTAGGCATTTTTTGTTTTCTGAACTATATTAGCCAAACAACCTACCCATTATATGATTTTCTTTTGATAAACCCTTTTGAGCTTTATAGTTTTTCTTTGTATACTAACCACATTACATGCTTTATACTTACCCAAATGTCCCACCCAAGTCATAAGCTAGTGGAGCATATGTGATTGTTGAGTTTATAGATATACAAAATTCTAAGTGTGAGGATGTACATATGTGAGGGTTTGTTATGATGTTGGGATATTTTGTAATTGAAATTTCCATGTTAATGTAGTTTCTTTTAATATTTAAAAAAAAGAAAGAAAGAAAAGAAAGGAAAAGAAAGAAAGAAAAGAGAAAAGCATAAGAAAAGAAAAAAAGAGAAAAAGAAAAATAATGAAATTTTTTTTTAAATAAATGTATCTAGGAACAAGTGCATATGTGTTGAAATGTTGTTTATGATTAATGCATTCTCCTAAAGTTGTGATGAACGAGTTATTTGAGTATATTAGATATGAGGTAGATGTTGTCTTGGAAGGTTCACTTATTATGGTTTCAATGTATTGTTGGCATCAATTGTATGAGTGATTCCTTCGGATTGGTGTATGCTTCATGTGGTTGGTGTATAGGTTGAATGGGATTGTGAAATATAAATGTTGCATTTGTCATAGCTGAGGGTAACCAGTTTTTGATGAGTGTTGCTTTGTTTCACTAGCTTTGATAACTTTCATGCTACTTGATCCAAATACATCTCGCCTTACGTTTTCCCATATTACAACTTTGAAAAGTCCTTTGATGTATGATTTTGCATGTGAACATTAGTGGTGAAGAAATGAAATGATATGCAAAGTTATGGATTTTCATGATCATGAATGGTGTTGAGTGTACTTATAGATATATTTTACTTAAACACATTTTTCGAATCTACCATTAGATTGCTCGGTTTCTGAAGATGATGTCTGTTGATTGATCATGAGTAGAAGCACTGAATGTTGAATTCTTGCTATGATTTTTGAAAGCCATTCATCTTTGGTTATGATTATATAGTCTTAGAAAATATAGGAACTGAGTAAATATTTCGAGTCTTTGAGCTAAATTCGGATATTTTGCCCGAGAATGGACAAAAGTTAAATATGGGGGAAATTGATATGTGTTTAATTGTTACATTTAATCATTAGCACTTAGCGATTATTGACAAGAAATTGCTTAAGATACTCACTTTAATTCATATATGATTTTAGGTACAAGTTAGAAGCAAACAAATTAAAGTGAGTCGAAAGCACTACATTTGGGCTATTTTCCAAAGTTTAATTTTTACTTATCTTCTTGGAGCAAGAAGAAGAAAATTAAAAGACAAGAAAAAAATTAATAGCAACTAAAGGACAAAACGATAGTGCAAGATGAATAAAGCGCAGTGCAGAGGACAAAGCAGAAGGAAGCTAACATTAACATATGCATTAAACGCTAGCGTTGTACTAGCATTAACGCATGCAGTCCACCGCTATTGTAGCTTCTTCACTTAACCTTCGCAGCTCTAGCGTTTAATAGAACTGCGAAGGTTAAGTGAAGAAGCAACAGTAACGGTGTCAAGAATGAAGAGTTTAATTGTCCTATCAAAAGAACAGTAGAAGGGTGGCAGAGTAGGGAGGAGTAGAAGAAACAAAAGAAGAGAGAAGGCTAGCAGGAATAAATAAGTGGTGTGGAAGAGTGAATAGTATCTTGGGACATTAATCTTTATTTGTCCCATCGGTGAATAATGAGCGAAATAGAAGAGAGCAGAAGCTTGTGCGAGACAGGGAGAGCATTTAGGGGTTTTCAATTAGGGTATTTTTGTAGGGGCTGAAGCTTTTTTGGGGAGACCCATAGAAGGCTAAACGTCTCGATACCAGTTCGGAGGTGACATCGACGCCGGCGACCTGGGTTAAGCATTTTTTTATTGTTTTGTTATTTCTTTTTCTCATTAGGAATTTATTATGTTGTCTTTTGTTTATTATATTGGGTATTGAATGATGATGATTTTGATGCTCTATTGAATTATTTTTCATGAAAATCCATTGCTAGAATCGAATGCAATACGTATTCGTTATATTTCCGATCCATGTGTAGCGACTAATGGTTTCGAATTATTAGAGATAACAAAAAATAGGTTAAATAATTCAAGCTTGTGTGATTATTACTTATATTGGTTTATTTTTTTGATTCGTAATGCAGTTGTCTGGATAAACGTAAAGAGTTTATTCTAAGTTTCCTGATAGTTAGGGTTAATTAACAAGCGCTTCGTAATTAACTAAGATCTAAGGAAAAATCGGGATTAAGAGAGCTTGTTGTTAATCTACGATCAATAATTGCTAAGAGAGATAAAAGAACAACAAATCAATGAATTATGCTTAATTTGGGTGTAGACCGAGATTGAACCAAAGAACCGGATCCCTACCGAATTCTCCAATTTTATCATTTTTTACATGTTTTCTTTTCATTAGGTTTGTTTTATTTTAGTTTCTTATTGAATCCAAAAACCCCCCATTACATAAACATTAATTAATTTCATTTCAACAACTTTTCACACACTTTTTGTATAATTGACCTAGACTTATCACTATTACAGTAATAATTTAGTTATTTTATTTTGACTAGCGTTACGACGCGCATGTCTATAATGTAATGCTAAACATTGAAAAATATTGTGTTGTTGTCTTACTCTCCCTCTCTCGTTATTATTTCTCTTTCCTCCCTTATCGCTCATTCTTTCTATTCTGATACGAGTAGCGTGTGAGTTAATAATTTCTAAACAGTGTGTTCCTCCCTAAAATCAGTTAATCCTAGGCTTATGCACAGCTTTCGTATCATATGCACAACTTTCGTATCATCAATGACTCTTCTTCTCAACTTCTTGCACTCAAAAGGTGGAATCGCCCATCCCAGGTGCCCCCACATCTCAGCCCGACAGAGTGTTGTAGGGGTAAATCACGGTTTAATCTCACTCAGACTTCTTCTCAACTTCTTCCTCTAGAAGGCGTGTGTCTTCCTCTCCAACTTCAATCAATCCCAGGGAAGAATTCAACAAAAGAAAAGTCCAATTAAGTTTTTTTTCAACAAAAAATGCACCAACAAACCCGTCCTCTAAAAAACCCAATTCTATGTCTTTATCCCTAGATAAGAAACAAAACAAGAACAATAATAAAAAGCTCCAGCCTTTTAATTTCTTCAACACAGATTGAAAGGGGCTGACCTAAAGTTTGTGTCTTTATTCTTAATCGACATTAAGTTGGTGTCTAGTTAGAAGAAATTTTTTGTTTTAGTTTTTATGTTTGAGAAGTGGGTATTCAAATTCGCCTTTGCTAATCTTCCAATATAAATATAAACAATGAGCATACATTTGGATATTCTTCATAACAGGTAACTGAATAAAAGGTCATTTCAAATTATTAAACATTTTATTTCTATTTATAGTAATTAAAATGATATTGTTATTCTTTCAAGCTTTCTCCCTTTTAATATAAAGGCTCACATTATGCTCACGCTATTGCATGAGGTATGTGTTTTTAAAATAATGTAAATTGCAATAATTTAAAATTAAAATTAAAAATTTTATTATAAATTTATTTTTAATAAAGATTTTGACAAAAATATAATAATTATATATAAATAATTTTAAAGAATGATACCATCAATTTAAAAGAATAATATTAAAGAATAAAGAATAATATTAATAATTGAAATACGAATAGATTTTGACTATTATTGTAAATTACAACTAGAATAAATAATCAGTAAAGTGATATATAACAGTAATGCTTGTCATGTCGTTGGTATTATAAATGTTAAACCTACTTAACGTGCAATACTAGTTAATGATACTTGGGTTTATATTATAAGAAACATAATTAACATGAGCTTAAAATACTAGCTAATTATTATTATTATTAGAATAAAATATCAAACATATAGCTATAGTAATAACAATATTAATATGATAAAAATACTTTTTCCAATTTTTCATATACATATAAAGAAATTATATTATATCATTTAAAAGGCCTGCATGATCTTTTGTTGGATATTGTTAAAATTATTAATTTATAATATTTTATAATAAAATACAATATAAATATATAGGGTATTAAAAATTATTATTTAAAAGAAATAAAATGAATCATAATATAATACAGAAAAATATTATTTAAAATAAAAATTTATAATATAACGTAATAAAATATTATTTATTATTTTATATTTTTTTCGTAAACTACTCAAACCAAATTACTCTATTATTCTATTATGTTTTACTTCATCGTAAACTCTTCTCTTAAACATAAAAAATATTACATTTTATTTTATTTCGTCAATAAACACCCCACTAAATATATTTTCAAAGCATGGTAACGTGGGAAGAGTATAACCGGAAACAGCAAAGCCTTCCGATACAACATACAAAAGCGATAATGTGGGGTCATACATACTGGTGCTGTCCATCATTCGATTGCTCTTTTGGTTTTATATACCAACACCGGCCCGAAACTCAAGACGACTTCGGATACTCCTCTGTCTACTACTGCCATGGAAACAGCTTCTTCTTCTTCTTCTCCTTCTTCTGTTGTTTTCTCATTTGTCCCTCCAAGCTCATTAAACAACTACAACAGATGCTTGTACGATTCTTCTATCAGGAACAACAACCTCAACTTCAGCAATTTCCATCTGGGTGCCAGACATTATAGTTTTCCCCGTACATTTTTGCTGTCCACTCGTTTCACTGCCGTCTGCACGCCTGCTGGTTCCCTCAATCAAGACCCATCTCCGGAACTTGCTATTCTTCTGGAAGTTGATGGGTAAGATCTTTTTTTTTTTCTTCTTTCTTTTATTTCTTTTTCCAACTTGACTTCGTTTTGTTCCTGTATTTCGAATCTTTGAAGTTGTTTTTTGGTTTAAGGATTGGTTTCTTGACAATTCTTTGGGCTGTTAAAGTTACTTTGGTTATTTTTGGCTGTTTTCGCCTCAAAGTTCTTTTTTTTTTAATGGTTTTAGGGTCCTCATGGATGCTTATCGATTGGGAAATCGCCAAGCCTTTAATATAGGTGGGGTAACTTACGCCTGTGGTATGGCATCAGAATTTATTATAGACGTATATTTTCATGTATACTTCTTTAACTTGGTGAGAAGAGTACTTGCTTACCCTTTTTATATCTTCCATCAGCATTTCAGAAACTGGGTCTGGATTGTGCAAATTGGACTGAGCTTATCTATCGAGACCTCGTAAGGTGCTAAACCGTTTAGTATACATTGATTACATTCATTACTTTCTGGGTTGCTATGTTTGATAAAAGAAAGGATTAATTGCTTATGGGATTCGAAAATGAACCCATCGAAATCAACTTATCTTTCGTTTCTGATCAGAAGAATCAATTGAATTGCTTTGGTTTTGAAACACTTAACAACTACTAACTCATACAAATTACTAAGCTATCTTGACTCATGATCCTTTGGTCTCTTCGGTCTCAGGAAGAGTGCTGGGGATGAGGAAAGGATGCTTGCATTGTATTTTAATCGGGTGATTTTATTTGTTCTGTGTACATTATGCCGCTTATGTGAATAGTTGTTACAAGTATCTGAACCCTGTTGTTCATTCAGATTGGTTGGCCTACTTCATTGCCTACAACTGAAAAGGGATCATTCATCAAAAGTGTTCTACGAGAGAAGGTATTGCTCCTGTTAGATCATGTAACAAGTTTGTGATTAAATAGATAGGGCAGTGCTTATCACCTGTTCTTTATATCTTGTTATCAATTTATGTTCCAATGTCTGATGGTACTGATTCACGTCCCATTTTCAATAGCAATAGTTTCAACTTTTGACTGTATAGTTAGAAGAATTGGTTTATGAATTCACTGGGTTACTAAGATGCGGGGATGCGCTGAATGTTGGGTTGTTTTTTGATCACTGCACAAAATCTTCTTCAACATGTTATCATACGCCCTTCTTTGTGGGTTGAGATTTCATTTCATGCTAACTGAACCAGATTTAGACTCCTCAATTTCAGTCCACTATGCTATGCAGGTCAGATTTGTTGATCCCTGCCTAAAGATCTGTCCTTTTGATATGGTTTCCAATCTCTGGAAATTGGAAAACTGTAGATTACATAAGTTACAACCTTTAAACTTTCCTTTTTTCAAATAAAGGTGCTAAGAATGATCCCATATTTTGGCAGAAAATGGCATTGGATGAATTTGTGTCTTCAAAAGATTCACCTTTACGACCTGGAGCTCAAGAGTAAGTTGTGTCACACTGGTTAAACAGTAGTCTTTATTTTCTATTATTTTCTTTCTTCTTATTCAAGTCTGATCTTTTGCAAGTACTAACACTCTTTTCATGCATGGAAATGCATGTTAAGGGTATAAGCACTTGTCTTAATTATCTGCACATTCATGAACAAAAAGAGAAAGGAAAGATAAATAGATTCAATAACAACATGGTTTTCCAATTTGAATGGCCTTTGAAAATCTGTGCCAGTCTAGAGCATGTTGTAATTTTATAATTGATGCCTGTGAAGTACTTTTGTTTACTTGTTAAACTTGCTCAGTTTGAAATTCTTTTTTACCTTTGCCCATTCTTGCTTGTAGTTTTATTGATAACGCATTGAAGGAGGGAATACCAGTGGTCATTTTAACATCATGCGGTAAAAGTGAAGAAAAAATTTCTAGGTATGGCTTATTTCTTGTGAAGCATATCATGTAATACCTAGGTGCAAATGAATGTCTTTAATTGTTAATAGATTGCAAATGGCATGTTTGATTAATTCGTTAACTAATTACCATTATTTTAGTCTTAATTCCAGGTTTAACAGGATACTAGCATAGTCAATACATATTGAAATTCAATGTTAGCATTTTTAGTTTGTGATTTCCTTTCAATGAATTACTACTATTAGGTGGAAAGGGTTTACCAGGCCAAATCAAGCAAAATGTGTCAAACCTGGTCTCTGTTTGTGCTTCTTGTGATTATAGTGTGCTAACTTTTGGTTATAAACAAGCACATAATTATTACCAGTAGGGAACATGTCAACCGTCCCAGGTTTGTCAATTGTCGAGCTGGAGTTTTGGCTTCAAAATAGGTTGGAAGGAGTTGCTTAATCTTTAATAATTAAATCAATCTGCTTCATGCTGTTGGCAACCTTGAAGGAACATTCTATTCTAATAAGAATATTGAATTTTACTTCTATATTTTCAAAATGATAAGTGCTAGCTATAGATGATTCTCACTTTTGATGGACTCCTTGATCTACAGTTCATATTTTTGAGCTTTCTGCTTTAACAGTTACAGCTAAACATGCTTAATGACTTTAGTTGGAATTCCATTAATATGTCGAATGTCATAGATCGGTCGTAGACAAGCTTGGACATGATATAATTTCAAAAGCAAAGATTGTTGGGACAGAGGAAGTTGAAAAGAGTTTATATGGTCAACTTGCTCTTGGTCAAGGAATATTATCTGGGTTAGACGAGCAGCTAGCTAAGGAAGCAAGAAAAGCAGGTAAGTCATACCACTTTTCTGATTGTTCTGTATTAGTTTCAACTTATCCAATTTTTTAATTATAGTACATCGGATACTAAGTCACTACATCCTTGCTCTCCTTATATACATGCTTTCCACACCAGCTTCTGCTGAGAAACTGAGAATAGCTGAAGAGGTTGCAACCTTGCTAAAGCTGAGCGTTGATATTGACACTAGCTCATCTGAAAGGTTGGTACCAAGTCATACAAGGTGGTGAGAGGTTGTTACTTGATTGGTCACATTACTTAAAAGCATGTTTACAACCTGCAACCTTGGGGCTGCTAAATAATGACTTCAATAACAACCTCTTCTTCCGAACTTTTTTATGGATATATTTTAATGCCTTAAGCATCAGCAGTTAAAACGTACAAGTTGTTTTCATTTAGCAATACTGATTTTATTGTACCATTTTGATGATTACCAGCCTAGAGAAGATTGTAGCTGCATTGCGTGCAGGGGCAGAGTATGCAGGGGTTCCTGTCAACAGATGTGTCCTTATTGCTGGTAGCAAGCCTGGAGTTGCTGCAGCAGAGAGAATTGGCATGCCCTGTGTTGTTGTTAGAAGCAGGTAAAGCTTGCATATTAAAATTCCATATCAACGATATGTAGGACATGTTCTAAATTTTCTAATGTGCTTTCTTTGATTTTGCTTTCCAAAATCAGGATTAGAATTACTAGTAAAAGAATGATTTAAAGAAAAAGACAAGTCAGTAACTCAGTCTCTTTGCAAAGTATATCAATGTGCATTACTGTTAAGTTGACCCCGAATAGGATCTCGTCACGGGTCTGCTAGCGGGAAAGTATTCCTGGTTTCCCTTACTTTTCTCGTTCTTTGAGGAACCTATTTTGAAAGCTTTAATGGTGATTTATAAGGGATCACCAACTCCCCTCTATATATTTGTTGACTGAAAATATTGATGATCTTTATTGAATATGATCTTCCCCTTTAAAAAAAAATCCTAAAGTTTTGGTAGTAAATGGGAAAGTTAAAATAGTTTGACTATAGCTCCCCATACTGCATTATTTGGGGTTGTATTTCTTTCCAATAAAAGCATCCTCAACATTACTTCCCCCTGGGCTAAGAGCTTGTCTTCAAGTTCAGGGTAAGACTTTTGAAACCCAGTCAAAGGAAGTTGGTTCATCTTCTTCATCCTCCAGTTCATCTACTAAGAGGCAAATAGTCTCTTGCACTTATGCCTTGTTGAGTAAAGTTCGTCACCATTAGTGCATTGTCTCTTCGCCCTATATTTTGACATCTTGGCCTTGAAACATCGCCTTATAGGGGGTGCACAACACTGCTTCCCACACAAGATGCCACTTTTGAGTTATTGTCCATCTGCATTTTCCCTCAGCTGGTTGTTGAATATGCGGTAGTTTCAAGTGGTTTCAGAGTTGCCCATGTTGTATGACGTCGCCCTATATTGATCCTTCCACAGTTGAGTTGTATTTTCTTTTCAAAGGCTCAAGCTAAATTCATAGCAGCAACCAGATCAGGGGGATTTTCGATCCCTTCTCAAATTTTCCACTAAGCCCACAGTGAACATTCCAAGTTCTAGTTTTGTCCGTACCGAAGTTGCTCTTGAAAGAAAGGTTTGAAATTGAGGTCGATACTCTTCCGCAGTTTCAGTTTGTTTAAGGTTGGTCAGTTCTCATAATGTATTCCTTGTTAGTGGGGCCCCAAAACTAAGAAGGCAGTAGGATTTGAATTGAGCCGAACTGAGCCCAGGTTCCTCCTGTTCCAATCTATAATACCAGAGTTGCGCCTCTTCTGTCATGTGGAATGCAGCTAACCCAACCTTATACCTTTTCTCTGTCTGTTGGTTGAAGAAAAACTATTCACACCTGTATAACCATCCCAAAGGATCCACAATTCCATTATAGGAAGGGGATTCCAGCCTGCTGTATTTGGGTATGATCATAGCTCCTTATGCAACGACCTGATGATAATTAGCTGATTCTGTCAGGGCTGGTTGGTGGCTGCCTGTGGTAACAGCCCCTGCTGATCTCTTTTCCTTGCCGGAAAAGGTGTAGGTCTTTGCCTGCCTCCTTATTGTTTTCCATGAGCTTGTGCTCTAGATCATGAACTGTAGTCATCAACTGCTCTAAGTCACCCATGACGCCTTGCTCTAATGCCAAACTGTTAAGGGGCCCACTAATAGGATCTCGGCACAGGTTGGTTAGGAAGAAAGTCTTCTTTATGTCCCTTATTTTTCTTGTTCTTTGAGGAACCTATTTTGAAATCTTTGATCGTGATTTGTAAGAGACCACCAACTCCCCTCTGTATGTTTCTTCACTGAAAATGTTGATGATCATTATTGAATATGACCCTCCCCTTCATATAGACAAGCATCGTAACTACAAAAGGGTACCCCTGTTTTGGAATAAGAATCATTATTTAGGAAAACTACCTAGTAAAAGAGTCGTAGGAAATAATAATGTTGCTTCCTAATTAATAGAAAAAAATTAAAATTAAAATCTTAAAGTTTAGCTATGAAACAGGAAAGCTGAAATCATTTGACTATGGCTCTTCATATTGTTTGCTGTTTGCTGTTTGCAGTTGTGTTTCTTTCCAATAAAAGCATCCACAACAATAACATTACTGATGAACTCTACCCTATTTTTGTGAAAGAAAAATTGTCATTTTGTCGTGTTTGGTGTCCAATATGACATAGAATAAATATGCTGCCATTTCTTGAGAATATCACAATTGATAGTGTAGGCTCTTTCTATGAATATTTGTACAACATTTTACTTTGTTTCAACAGTCGGATTCCTCTTGTTTAATTTCTTTGAATAGAAGCTTTTGTTGTTCCGTTTCTTAGTCTTGTCTTCTGCTGTATGTGAAGTTTGACATCTAGAGCTGAATTCCCTTCTGCAAAGGCTGTCATGGATGGTTTTGGAGGTGCAGATCTGACAATCTCTAGACTGCGACAAAAGCAAATACCATAAGAGGTATCAGTATCAGGGTGACTTTACAGTAAATTACGGCTGCCCTCTTCATTCTTTTTTCGTGTTACTAAGGGGATGTTAGGTTCGAGGAAAATGGTGGAGGTAATAATGAGATTGGGAAGGGAGCTGAATTACAAAACATTGCGGTGGGTATACTCACCTATTTCTAGCTTCAACAGGTAGGGAGTTGGTTCACATCTTAGAAGAGGACTTTGATACTTTCAAGGATTACTTGGCCATCAAAGTTTTTGATACTTTTACCATGATGCTCGGTTTGGCTTCATGTTCTTCAAGGTTTACCTGAGTTTCTTGAGGAAACAGAAAAAGCAAGCGTGCAATTTCTCAAAAAGATCTTGATTCCAATTTGTTTTCTGAATGGTTCTGGCAGAATGATGAGACGACTACGTGCTCTTTTTTCTTTTCCTTTTTGGAAAGAAGACGTCTTGATGAAGTAGGAAAACGCTGAAATTTTACTAGATTCCATATCAGCTTTGAGGAATAACTAGTATGTGTATCAGATATTCAGAAACGATAGCATTGAGGTTTAGCTTCTGAAACAATGATCTAATCAAATTAACCGATAAATAACGGAAAGAACAATTTGCATTCTCTACAATAAAACATGCTGGTGCGAAGGGGAGTACGTTCAGTTGGTTGTCCAAAAAGGAAAAGGTATGCTTGGTGCCGACGTACCCCAACGATCATTGTGTCAATAGTGGCTTTGTTCAACTCAAAACCAATAATAATAATGCAGAAACCTCTGTCCCATGTTTAAGAAGTGCCAAGTATATCATTTCCTTCAACCTCAATACGGATTCTATGGGTTCATTTAATGTGAAATCATCAACTAAATCAAGGAAATAAAATTGGCATGTACGGTTGGTTGGACAATGATTTTCTTGCAACTTCTATACTAAACAATCCCAAGACTATTCTACCCATGTGCTAACATGTATGACATTTCACATTTTGATCGTAAAGCATCTGAAGCTCATAACATAAAATAGTTATCAGAAGAAAACAAGGTTGAAAAGCTTAAAGAAAAAGTAATAACAACACTCCATAGAAGAATTATATTACAAGAAGAAATAATCCACCATAGGAACATAAATTCATCCTAACAAGCTTATGTTAGTGACAACATCAGCAACAACATATGATTTAAGATATTGAGAACAGCTCCGGAAGCATAAACAACATTGTTGTGAAATTGTCGGGGATCAGATCACATGTTCTTATTGCTCTGTTCCATGAAAATCCATCAATTCAATAAATAAGACCTACAAAAATTGAATGGATGAGATGAGACGGGAACAGGGGGAATAAGATTGTGGGGGAACAGAAAATCTGTTCCCCTTACATCGGATGCCTTTGATTCTAACTCCTGTACCTATAGGATAAGTGAGTTCAAGTCAAATCAAGATTATCACGTATCCAGTGTCTAGTGAGGCTTTAAAATGTATGGATTCATGAAGATTCAGTATTAACTATCGAAATATTACGCATTCAATATAGGATATCCTACAATTGAAATTATTTATGAATCTTGTATTATGAAGTATCTTACTTTACACTTCAAAATCCATTCTTCTTTTTAAATCACACTTTGTCTAAGGTAACAAAAGATTGAATTAATTAAAAATTAATGTAAACTAACAAAATTTAATATTTGAACAAATGAAAACTTAAAATAAAATTAAAGTACTCAGTGTAAACTTAGAGATTATTCTATTATTGTTTTTGTCTACCTTTTATCTTGTAAATTCAACTATGCTTGATCTTAGATATTTTCATTATCCTCTCTGAAGATCTAATCAAGTAATCCCTATTGAAGTGGATAATAGTTGAATTGCAATCTTTTGATTTTTCAAAACTACTCTTAACTACTCAATTATATTTGAAGCAATCCTAAGGATAATTAACTCACAGTTAAGATCTCTTTTCAATTGCCTATTAACCTAATATTTGTAAGTCTATTAAGGTACCAACTCTTCTTGTATAACTTAATACAAATAACCTGTTTTAATCTCTCGATTCAAATCAAGTATTGAGCACAACAAATATCACAAAGCAATAATATATTAAATTTAACAAGGTAAAAGTTATACAAAACAATTCAAGAATAAACCTTCAAATAGATTTAACAATCCATAATCATGTTCAAAACACAACTATTTATATTTAGCATACAAGGCATTGAAACAGAATAAATAGAAAATAATGAAATTGGCTTGAAGTCTTGATCTGGAAAATTTGGAAAGCTAGAGTCGATCTTGATGTTTCTACTTTTGATGTGCATCCCCTTTTTTGACGTTTTCTTTATTTTTTAGATTTCTCACCAACTCGCAAGTCTTCCTTCCTTTGCATAGCCTTCATAATATCCTTTTATAGCAAAAATCATGTTCTCTAGAACATACACGACCATATGTTTCATAAAACCTATTTTTGCTATAAAAGTCATGTAGGTGACTGTGTATGTCCAAAAACATCTCAATCACGACTTCACACGATCACAAAAGCTTACATGGGCATATACACCAATGAGTATATGGTATGTATCTTCACACGGGCATAAATGACATCTTCAAAGTTCCATACGATTACAATGACTTATATGGTCACTATACATGGCTACATAAGTCCAAGGTTGCTTCAATTCTTCCATTTTATGCCCTGATTTCAACCAAATTCTTCTCCTCATTGTTTATGAGTGCAATGATCTCCTAAAAATATGTTTGATGCATAGTAAGTGCTACAAAAACCATAAGATTCTTAAATAACAAGCAAAACACATTAAATATAGATATATAAATATAGTCAATTATTCATTTATCACTGGCCAATCAAAGGAGATCCTCCTTAGCGTCAAGTTTTACACACATTCCTTAGTGTGAAAACTAGTGTGGGCACTGAATTGATTATAATAAAGGCTATGGTCTACGCCTCCCAGTATAAACTTAAACATGACGAGTCATCCTATGACACCTTAGTGTCATCCACATCTAATTTACATATAAACTTGAGAGTTAGCTCGAAATATACTAGTTCTTTGATATCAAAAACCCATCAAATAAATTGATCTCTCATATATCGTTAACCAAGTCTACCTCTCACAATATATCCCAATCTATAAATCATAACACCTCAAACTGATCATCTAGAATGACTGATATCTCTTCCATTACACCTTTGTGTCTAAGTGAAGCAATGGATGGTTTTGATGCTCCTCTGTTATCTTTGACTTTTATGGTGCAACTAGTAGTGATGGTGGTGCTGATGATGCCTTTAGTGGCCTCTGTTGTCTCTTCATGGCTAATGTCCTTAGAGAAGTTATGCATGATATAGATGTGAGGTATCTACTTTGGTTTACTTATAAGGGGGCATTATAGGCCTCTTGAGTCGAGGTATATGATAAATGATTATTTGACTATATTTTTGTACTCATATTTAATGTGTTTTGCTTGTTATTTAATAGTTTATAGTATTTTTGGTATTTAATGTGCTTGAAGTGTATTTGTAGGTGATAACTGAATTCATGGACAAAAAGGGGAAGAATTTAGATGAGATCATGGAATAGAAAGAAGATTTAAAGCAACTGAAGACCTATATGACTGTGTGCAATGACTGTGTAAGTCTTTATAAATATGTGGAGATTTGTAGAATATTGTTTCCAGTACTGAGAAGGTAAATGCCTATGTATGTTGATATAAACAACAGTGTATGCAGCTCATGTAAGTCTTTGTACCCATGTAAAATTATGAATTTTAGGTTTCCTGGAGATACACAGTCTCTGACACGACCGTGTGAGTAATCGTGTATATCCCAAAAATCCTATTTTTTACTATAAAAGGATGTTCTCAGACGTAGAATAGAGGAGATGAGTTTTAGAGCATTTTTAAGTTGTAAAAATCACAGGAAGAGGTAGTTCTGAGCAGAAGATGAGGAAAACATGAAGATTACATAACAAGATCTAATAGATAACACCATTCAATCCAAATTGCAAGAAAATTCATTAGCGAAAAAAGGGAGATTTAGAATGTGATATCTTTTATTTCTATTTTTCTTCTGAATATTTGGCTTGGTTTTTATTTTCTATGGGTAGGAATTAAATTTTTTAATGCCTAGGTGTGAAGAACCATAAGTTGTGATATTAATATGATTTGATATTTTATTTGATGCAATTTTATTGGTTAATTTATTGAGATTTAGTTATGTGTTATATGCTTGATCTAATATATCTAAATATTATTTCATGATTTGATTTCATTTGATTGAGATTGAGAAATCCTTTTATATGAATAGATCTATCATAACCAGAAGGAGTTGCATGCAAATCTAGAGATAGGACGACATAAATCCTCTAAATTAGAATCAAACCTAATAGTGAAATTCGTGAATCAATAATGCAGTCCTAGCAGTTTTAACTAAAAAGAGATTTCAATTAATCAACTGAGGGGTTTGTTGTTAATATTCTTCAGAAAGATATTAACATAAAATGGGAATTTTCACAGTCCAATAATTAATAATTTAAATGCATGATAAGGGGTTAATATTTAAGAATTCTTATAGGGAATCATCACTTAGGTACTATTTGCTATCAACTTTTTGTAGTATTTTCCTTTGTCAGAGTTCATTATTGTTTCAATCTTACTTTAGTTTGTTTAGTTTAATTTTTAATTATATCCATAATTTGATTTGATAGTTAGCAATAGGAAAAGCTAGTACATACAATCTTTATGAGATCAACTTGTACTTGCTTATGCTAGCTCCAACCATATAAATTCTTATAAGCATAAGAAAACAATTCAATCAAGTTTTTGATGCCATTTCTGGGAATTAGTAAGATTAGGAAACATAGCTTTTATTAATCCAGACATTTTTATTTTATTTTATTTTATTTTATTTTGTAATTTATTAGCCACAAAGCACAATGGAAGGATGGAGTGAGCAGTATTCTCATGGTAGTTATAATATGCCATCGCATATGGCATCAACATAAACTTGGAATGAGAGTTATAGTGACTTGTACTTGGAAGCTCAACCAACATCCATTTAATGTTGTGACGTGACAATTGTGGGGTAATCATTACAATAATAAATGTCAGGCACCAAGCTATATGTGGGAGCAACCATATTGCATGCAAAGTTGGCCTTAGAGTGTACCATATAAGAATACTTATAATTCATAATGGAGCAACCCTTACGCTGATAGATGGAATGATTATGCTTTAGCAAAATCTTTACAACAACAGTAGCAAGAAGAATAACTTATAGATATAATAACAGAATACCTTGCCAAAAGTGAAGCCAACCAACATAAATTCGAAAAGATACAAAGGTCGACTTCGTGAATGAAGTGGCATTTCAAGAAGACGAGGAGGTAGCTGTTATCTTAGAAGAGTAAGAAGAACAAATGACAAGGATGATTGAGGAAGAAGAAGAGGAGGAAAACCTTGTCTAAAAAGAGGATGTAGAATAGTGGAAAAAGACAAATAAAGAAGAAGAAGAGGAGGAAGTCTTTGTCCAAAAAGAGAAAGTTGAAGAATGACAAAGATGATTAAGGAAGAATAAGAGGAGGAGCCAAATAAGAAAACTACTGATGAATTGTTGGTAGTCACCTTAAGTATAGAGGATTTCCACTTCCTACAAGAACAAACTATTTGAGTCAATTGAAGATTCAGGGAGTTTTATTATTTCATAATTTATTGATACTTTTTATTAAAAAGGGCAATAATTAAGTCAACTAGATTTCTTAATTTCACAAATTATGTTCTTATTATTATGAACATCTTACAACATGTTGCATATTCATAAGCTACAAAACTGCCATGTGGAGTAACAGGTAGAAGCAAGCCATTAATTGGAGGCCCAGGTTGATGGTAAATATGAAGGGTTTGTCAAGCTAACGACGTTAAATAAGCACCGCATGGGAGATAATCTAAGAATTAGGATGCATTTCATTACAATTGATTGCTTTATTTCAGTTTATTTGTTACTATTTTGATGTTAGCATATGATCTTATAGATATTTGATGTGTTTTAGGTTAGGAAATTAAGCATCCTGTAGAGATCGTACATATTTATCGTGATAGGTATGCATGTTAAAATTTCGTAACTTTGAGCGCAAAATTTTTTAATTTGTCCAATTATGTTTCATGTTGCACATGTTTACAAAAAGCTACACACTCTCTAGATAAACTCGTGTAGACTTACATGGTTAGATACAAACCCATGTAAGTTTGCGATAAGTTATAAGCCAGTGTCTCTTAGATTTTGAAGAGACTGCGATTTATACGGTCAACTACACGATCATGTAACAGATTATGTAAGTCCGCAACAACCTTTAAATTGCCTTACCTCTTTCATTTTTCTCATTCTCTCTTCTCTTTCCACTCTCTCATTGTTGCCCCTCTCCCTCTTTAACCCAGGCTTTTGCATTTTTCTTGCCAATCACCTAAGTAAGTATTCTTATTGATTTCACTTGTTTATCTATGAATAATTGGGCAATTTGAAATTTTTAGGGATTTTTACCCCCCAAAGCCCTAGAGGTCTTGTGATTTTATATAAATTTGCTTGATTTTGTGGTTAATTTGTGTGTTTAATAGTTGAATTTTATCCTTACTCATTTGGCTTATTTATTTGATTTGATGAATTGCATGTGAATTGGATGAAATTTCACTTGGAATTGGGAATTTATGCGATTTTGCTCACTAATTGTTAACTTATGATGATTTTGTGTGCAATTAAGAATAATTAGATGTTTTCATAGTTAATTAAAGTTGTTTTCTTGTTTAATTTCATTTTAATTTTGAATTTTCTATACATAACGTGTTTAATTTTACCAATTTTGCATAATTGTTAAATTAGGTGTGTTAATTTCAATTTTAGGTTTAATTTTGTAATTAAATAATTACAGTAGTTTTATTTGTTAATTACAATATTTTAATTTCAGTTTTGCAATTAATTAGGTTGCTAGTTAATTTTCTAATTATTTTATTTATTTATTTGTTGGCATTAGATTATTTGTTCGTAATAGTTTGTCTAATTTTCCTATTTCTAGTTCGTTTTCACTTTCAGCAATTTAGTGAGCATAAGAAATAAAAGTAGGGAAACAATTATTTTTCACATTTTATCTATTATTTTCTCACTCTTATATGAAGTTTTAGGAATAATGATGGGACCGTGATGAGAAAAGGAGATACCAAGGAAGCGACAATAAGCAGAAGGGTCCTCTAGAGATCTAACTAGAGGTCACCTACAACACAAGTCTACCAACATAGTCGAGCCCCCAGAGTGACCACACACTTTGTTATTCAATGCCAAAGCCCAAGGGGAACAATATTAATGGCTTAAGGAGAAAGAGTTTGGGATTGGCAAATGCATTGATTGGGAGTTACTAGAATAAGTCGGCTTAGCCCAGTAAATTTGGGAGATCGTTAAGTTTGGAGTGTGGTCCCAATTCTTCGTAAAGAGAGGCAGCCGCAGTAGGGATAAAGAAAATATAATCTAGTTTTGGATGATGGGGTAGATGGTTTGGATAAGCTATTCAAAATTCTCCATCATGATGGGTCTTTACGATTGGGAGTTCATGGGGACATTGGAATACATTGCACTACAAATAGACTTTCTGTATGGAATATCTCCTCGACACTTCTATAGTACGATTAGCATAGAGGAAAACAAAATACCTAGTAAATCAAAGACATCATCTCTGTGACACCTGACATTTAGATATATACATGATATTCTGAGCCACACGCTGACCAATTGGAATGACAATTATGGAGTCTTCGAGAACTTGAACGTGTTCTACCTATGGAGCATAAGTTAGCAGACATTAATATATTTGGGGCATACATTAACCCAATCCATCTAAAGTCAGAGCGAGGAGAAGAAGATCGGGACGATCTGTGACGGACTTTATATGACGAGACTTGTACAGAGGATGCGGATCTTCAATAGATTACTAGTGATACAACTGATGGGTACCATAGCAGCGCCGAATCTCAATGTGATGAAGCATATGCATGTGGTGAGTAGACGGCGGGGACCTATGGTGACATTTACTGCCTAATTGGAGTTCCTGATAAGCCAGCCACATATGACTAAGCAGAAATCGCAGCTGCATTCACCACCATCCCAAATGGGATGAGTTACACACAAGGGGGATTTTGTGGAAGCACCTGGGGTGTGGACACCGCACCCAAAACCATCTAAAGATAGCTCTCACTAGAGAAACACATAGGGTAACTCAACATAGTATCCAAGTACAGCAAGTAGAGATTATGGAGCATATAGGGCAACTTGAAGCACATAATAGATGGATGAGGGATCTATTGATACAGATGGTAAGCCATGAAGGGATGACTTTTCAACCTCCACCATTTGGAGTGGCTACATTATCCTTAGCTCCTCCTAATTTTGAGGATGTACAACCCTATGACCCTTCATTAATGGATATTCCTAGCATTTCTTTCATACAACCTAAGGAATGCTCATATGCCTTTGATATTAATAGATGGTGGAAGCTTTTATATGACCTCTTTCTTTACTTTGTCCACTTCATTTCCTTGGCACAATATTTTACGTCATAAAACTATACCGTCATGTACCATGAAGTGACATCTCTCTCAGTTCAGAACTAGATGTGATTCTCCACATCTTTGAAATAATCTATCCAAATTAGTTAGGCACTGCTCAAAATAATCCCCAACGATTGAAAAATTATCCATGAATACTTCTATAATGTCTTCGATAATATTTGTAAAGATAGACATCAGACACCTTTTAAATTTTGTTGGAGCATTGAACAACCTAAAAGGCATTTTTCTATATGCAAATGTTCCATAAGGACACATAAATGTGGTCTTTTCTTGGTCCTCCTGATAGATAAATATTTGATTGTATTATGGGTAACCATCTAGGAAGCAATAGAATGAGTGACCAGCTACTCTCTCTATCATTTGATCTACAAATCGAAGAGGAAAGTGATACTTTTTAGTCACTTTGTTGAGTTTATAATAGTCAATGTAAACTCTCTATCTTGTGATGATTCTTATGGAAATTAGCTCTCCAGTTGCGTTCTTCATTATGATCATGTCACCTTTCTTTGGTATGCATTATTCTGGGCTAACCCATTCACTATTGGATATCAGGTATATGATACTCGCATATAAAAGTTTAATCACTTTCTTTTCAACCACTTCTTTCATATGAGGGTTCAACCTTTTTTTACGTTCCCTCACCGCTCTACTTCCTTCTTCGTGATTTATCCTATGCATAGAAACATTTGGGCTTATACCTTCAATGTTGGATATTCACCATCCCATGGCCTTCATCTGCTTTTTTTTTATTGCTACCACCTTACTCTGTTGTTCCCTATCTAGCTGATTAGATATGATTATGGGTGGAGTTTATCCTTCACCTAGAAAAATATATCTAAGATGTGCAAATAAAGGCTTAAGCTATAGAGTTGGCAGTTTCTCAGCGGAGGGTGGTATAGGAGAAGTAATTTGTCCAAAGTAATCATTTTGTTCCTTATAACTAGCCACAAAAGAGAGGAATCAAAAATATGAGATGTTTGTTCCATACTAGCTTAAACCAAGCTATTATAGGCCACCTTGGTACTAAACAATCCTTACAAGTTTTGTTTTGTAAATTGTTCATTAGCTTAGTTATTTCATTTATAACAATCTTGCAATTCAATATTAGGAAAATAGTTTTTGATTAAGTGCCCTAAGTCACTTTTTATTTTGTTTCTGTGTCTTGAAGAAGGGGAGCTATCTTTCAGTGGAAATAGAAAGAAAATGAGAAAGTTTGTTAATTTACCTTCTTTTGCACTTCTTTTAAGTTTTATAGTGATTTCATATTAATAATTGCTTTGATCCTCTCAGGGTTGGTTTTAATTTCCTTATGAATCACCATAAATCTAAGAAAGAACATAAGCATCCTAGATTTTGCTTTGCATTCTTTGTAGCTAGTCACAAAATAGAGGAAGTCATATATATGATACGTTTGTTCCATACCAGCTAAAACCAAACTATTATAGGGTCCCTTGGTTTTAAACAATTCTTACAAGCTTTGTTTTGTAAATTGACCATTAGCTTGGTTATTCCACTTATAAAATCTTGCAATTAAATATTAGGAGAATAGCTTGGGATTAAGAGCCCTATATTACTGGAAAATCATGCCATTATCCCTTCTTTATCCAAAAGCAAACTCTAGCCTAACCTGAGATATTTCTCATAGCTTGTAGAATAAGCCGATTCTTTAACAGTGCATGATTATCATTCCAATTATCATTTCATAGGGAGGTTGATTTGTTATTTCCAACCTTATAACTAATATTTTACTCAAGGGAGTTTCTCATCTTCAATAGTTAAACTAAAAACCAAGACTGTGTAGTTTTATTTAGAAGAGCCCATATACTAACTCTCTTCAATATATAATTACGCATCCACCTCGTCCATAAAGATTCCTTGTCTACTATCACTTTTCACATCCTCTTTGTCATTGAAATTTTGTTGCTATTTTGCAAAGGAGTGATTCCTAATCCTCCTTCTTCTATAGGGATTTCATATATCTTTATATTTTACTTTAGATTTATACTAGCTTTCACTCAACTTGCCCTATAATTTTCTCATTAGCACCTTAATGGTTTTGGTTAAACCTTTTGATAAAAATGTATGAGCACTCTAATATATATGCATATAATTCACAATGGCTTTTAACAATTATAGTTTTCCTCCAAATGCTAAAACCTTGTTAGCCCAGCACCCTATTATCTTCTATATCTTCTTGATCAATGGAAAATTATCTATATATTACAATCTTTTTTAGGCTAGAGGGGATCCTAGCCTAATCGTTATACCTATTAATGCTTTTAAGTATTTTTGCATGCCAAATTGCACTTTAAGAAAGTATAATGTGACACTTTTTATAGTTGATGTCCAAGCTAGAGAGCACTATAAATTGCTTTAAGGTTAACACCAAAACCTTTACAGATTTGGTTTTATAAATAGTTGTAAGTAATTGTAAAGCACAAGTTAGTTAGCTCAAGCTTTCCACACATATTGAAAAATTTGTAATTCACCTCCCTCGATATGTTATGCTTTATTAATTGAGATAATGTATCTATGTAGAGCCTAAAAGGTGTAAAGTTAGGGGATCTCTTTGTCTGAGTCCCTTTGCTTCCGTAAAATGCTCAAAAGGAACTCAATTTCTAAGAACACTAAAAGAAGTAGAATTGATGCAAGACTTGGTCCAATTTCTAAAGGTATTAGGAAAGTTAAATACTTTAAGCAAATGTAAGATAAAATCCCATCTGATTCTATCAAAAACTTTATTGAAGTCCACTTTAATGACATGGTTATGTGGTTTTTTTTATAGTGATGCTTCATAAGCTCCTATGCAATGAGGATGTTATCTCGAATATGCCTCCATTTTATAAAAGCACGTTGGTTATCATCAGTAGATTGAAGCATAGCTTTCATCATGTTTGCCAAAATCATAGATATAACTTTGTAGATGAAATTACTGCAAGCCATAAGTTGGAACACTCCAAAATTTTAAGGGTTGGGGAATTTTAGATCTTCAAAAAGACGTATACTAGTAAAGAAATTCTTCAGCAGCTTCAGTTACCAATGAACCTAAATCTGTCTAAGCCTTGTGAAAAAAGATCCATTCATACCATCAGGTCCTAGAGCTTTCTAAACATTCATTTGTAAAATAATTCTCTGTATCTTTACACCTTTAATAGGCTTGATGAAGTTCAGTGCATCCCCTTGAGTTGAAGAGTTACTTGAGAGCAAGATCCAATCAATTTTTTGACAAAATTTACTACTTCACTCAATAATTCATCTTGCTTAGAGATTGATCCTCCACCTTGAGTAAAAATTAAGCAAATTTTGTCATAGTTTCTCTTGTTACCTATAGAATTAAAGAAGAAACTGGTGCTTCTATCACCTCCCTTCAACTAGTTATTTCTAGCCCTTTGCTTTAATAATAAAGCATGATCCTTAACCTTATTCAAGTAATCCTTCATAGCTTACTTTTCCTCCATTAAGAACTCTTTACTTTCAAGGTAATTAAAAAGATTTGGTTCAATAATTAGGAATTTGTCTTTTACATTGGAGACTGACTATTTAGTGCCTAAGGCCCTTTTAGCATTGAAAATCTTTAGCTCTTATTTTATACATTTAAACCTTTTCACATATACAAATCACTTGGTTCCTTGAATGCCAGCTTCCATTCCTTTAGAGATAGCTTTATGAAAGCCTTCATCCAAAACAAGTCATTAAATCTAAAAGGAAATTTCCCAAATAAATTTTGGAATAAGTCATTTATTTTTTTAAGCATATGATCACAAAAGTGAGGCTTCATAAACCTTGCTTTACTTTCAAGAAATTTGGTGATCCACGCAAGGATTACCATTTCTCTATCTAGATTTTTTCTTAGAAACTAGCTTGAATCCTGCTTGTGACTCTAAGAGAATTTATAGCCTTTATATCACAGATCAATTATTTCCAAGTTCTCCATACATTTTTTTAGATCTTCAGTATAGCTTCTCAAGCTTAAATGACTTTCATCTTTGTACCTGCATAAGGTGGAGTTATAGACTACATAAATTAACTAAGGGCCTTGACATAAACCTAGTTTTTGAAGTATACTTTCTTAATGTAATTTTTCATTGAAAATTGAGATAATAGCCATAGATTATAGAAGAATAAACTTTGGAGTTTTCTTAAATAAAACGAATCAGTACATACATGACGTATTTTTTAACTTCCAGTTCTTCCACTTAAACAAATTGGAGCTATAAGATAAGAGTATCATCCCATGTCAGAGTTATTGATGCTTTGAGATAAAGTTCCAATAGGGTCCCAAAATTCTTAGCTTATTCATGTTTTCTTATCTTATCTTAGTTTCTAAAAGACCCAAGAACATAAGTTTTTCTACAAAAATAAATTCCCTTAAAGCTTGAATCTTATGAGGGCATTTTAATCTATGTACGTTCAAGAATATAATCTTCATTTAGGATTATTTTTGTGTTTAGAGCCTTTGCTTCAATTTCTCCTTTTTAATTTCCATTTTTTGATACTCTAAAAATCCTTTTCCTTGATTTCATTTACAACATTTGTATCCAAACTCGAGGAAGCATCACCAAGTATAGGAGTAGTAAGAATATTATCAACCATGTTAGTCTCTTTATTCACTTCCTAGTTATCAAAAGATTCCTCCATGTCCATTGTTATAAGTAGATTCTCCCTAGGGGTTGGCACTTTATATTTCTTCACTTAGAGACTTATCTACTTCTACCACCCTATTAAAGGGACCCTAAGTCTGCTCTTATACCATATTCAAAGCTTCCTCAGCCATTAGTTCTTCCTATCCCATCACCTCACCTCTCTTGAAGATTTTTCCTGGTGCATTCAGCTGCTTACCTTGGGCATTAAATGAGGGCTTCCATTGATAAGTAACCATAGTTGAATCTTTGAAGAGTGAATTGTTATCTCTTAATCAAATGAGAGCGATAAAGTCAAAAGGCTCTTTGGATTGTAAATACAATTATCCTTCTGTTTGCTATATTTTCATCCATGCATAGGGGTTTCCTTATGAAACTTTTAAGCATACTTATGTCCTTTGTAGTCCGGTACTCTAAGGGGACATTATACATATTAATACGAAATGGAATGCTTTCATATTTTCTTTTCTAGGTCGATTCTAGGTTGCTAAGTTTAGAGAAAAATAGGGAGCTAGGATACGTGCCAAGGACCTTCTCTAACTACCTTAAAAGCTTCAGCTTTAGAGGAAAATGAGAATAATATAAGGTTGTCCTTAAATAAGAGCACTTCCAACAATCTTCTACACCTACATTGTATTTGAGTCCAATTAGATAGGAAGGGTGACATCCTAAGAAGAAACCAATAAGGGAATATTCCTGGATACTTGCTCCTACACTAGGAATACCAACTTTAAAGCAACTAATACATATCCTTCCTCTTCTTTAAGAAGATAATAATGAAGAGTAAGGTTCGCTTGATCCCCTAGGACCTGTCTGCAAATTTATCAAGCCCTCAATGTTTAGGATCATAGCTCTAGTTCTAGTGTGCTCTAGAAGTTCTCTCTACTTGCGGCTGGAGCCAATTTTAGAGAGCTAGAGGGTAAAGGTGAGAAATCACTCGGTAAGTGGGAAGCTCGACTAAGGTTGCAGAATTTCATACTTCTAAAAGGAATAAAACTAGCTTTTGTCATAAGAAAGTTTAAAAATTTGTTTCTAAAAACAAAAAGAAAAAGTTTAGGCCAAAATTGTAAGTGACTAAAATACCCTGAGGCGGCACAGTAGCAAAAATTGGATGAGAGAAAGAATAGGTGAAGAGCAAAGCAAGGTCAGAGGATAAAAGATAATGAGAAAGAAAACGTAAGAAAGAGACAAGAAATTCATCCTATCGAGTAGCAAATTCTAGAAGGGAAGAGCTTAGAGAGAAGGAATAGTATAAGTGTAGAGAGAGAATCCATTTTGTTTGAAGATTCAAACATACACTTTTTTAGGGTTTAGCTTCATTCCATACTCTTAAACATTCGTGTAAGTCCTCTAAATTGATCTTCCTTTTCTTTTTCTCAAAGATTATATCGTTTATATATACTTTCCCATTTCAGTTGATATGTTTATGAAACATGGAATTGACAATCCTTTTACAAATATCAACTGTGTTTTTTAGTCTAAATGGAATCACTTGTTAACAAATGTTCCATTGGGCATACAAATTTTCATTTTTTTTCCTTGTCACGTGGCAAATATAGATCGAATTATAAAAATTAACCATAGGTGGCTTGTTATGGCATCTATGATGAGGTCTATCTTAGAAGTGGGTAGCTATTCCTAAGATGGATTTTATTTAGGTATGTAAAATTAATGCTCATGCACTAGTTAAAATTATAAATTTTCACCATAACCATGTTTACAAGCTAATCTAGATAGATTTAAGATTTTATCAATTTCTTCTTGCATTGCTTATTATCACTCTTTAAAAAAGACTCTTTCCTTTACTTTATAGACTAGCTTTAGGTCTCATTTAGCCTATGAATTATTATATATGGCTCAATCCCTTTAATTTTTATGGCAACCATGCAATAATTTTTTCTTGTTTCATCAAAAAATTATATCATTTTAGTATGATGCTTATCAGTTTTGATTCTTAGCACCCTGTTATATTCTATATCATTAGTCTAAATTTCTTGAATTTCTTTGACCTCTTTAGCTCTACTTTCATTTTTAAACAACTGATGATCCATCTTTTTGATGCTCATTTACCGCAATGAATTCTTTTTTTAAGGACATTACATGGTTTTGTTTTGATGTCTGGTGATCCTCTAAGATTTCTTATATGACTTTTTCTCATCAATAACTTTATGAGCAGCTAGTGTAGTGATAGGGTGGCTCTTTTTTATAATTTAAAGGTCTTCTAACTATGGTATTATACAGAAAAAGCTTGTGTATGACATAGAGCTTATAAGGAGGGCTTACCTGATCCAACTACTTAATGAAGTTTAAAATATTATTCATGGAACTATTTAATGTATGTATTTTACTTCCATTTTTTGCCTCAATATGCTCTCTTTTGATGTTATACTATCTTATTATCTTTATTGGATTTGATATATTGCTTCTCTTCTATGTATAATGCATATTTCTCTCTATATGCTCACAACTTGCTATATGGTCTTGCTCAAGTGTTTTATAGATAACATAGCTTATTCTAAGTTAATATACCTTCCAAACCTTTTTAAACCTCTTATCAAATTATGTTCCCTATCTTTATATTAGGATTCACATAAGGGTTAATATATTTTCAATCTTTTCTCAAAGGCAAAAATGACAATGGAAGTGTTAAAGCTGGGTATTTATGTGACTTTAATATTGAACCATTTTGTGTGATCTCTTTTTGTGTGATCTCTAAGTTTCTCACTCAATTATTGCATTATATTAATAAGTTTACTAATTCTTGATACTTGAATTAGTTGTTAGAAAAATGGGTCTTGAACTAATTTTTTAATTGTTTAAACCATTTAATTAAACCTATGGGGAGAATTTGATACTAGTCTTTTACTAGACTTATCTACGTAGATAAGAGGGCACAACATTTTTACATTTTATGCCTCTTATAAGTCCATCATTTCTCCAAAGCATATCATGCAATTATTATAGGCCTCCAATGGTGGTAGCTTGAATTTGTTTGGTAGAGATTCTAGTTTTATAGTCTTAGTGAACTATCAAAATCAACAATGATCCAATATTGATTTATTCTTGCAACAAATTAGGTAAAGTAGATATTTAATGATGTATTATGGCTGTAGTTATAGCATTGTTTTCATTCATAGATCTTTCTATACTTGAGGATTTGTTATGGTAGGGCTTATTTAGTATGAGTTTTTTATGTTAAATACTATAGGGAGGTTTAGAATTGATCTCATTGGTTTCTACGAGCACGGGCATGGATTTAAAAGATGTATTTATGACCAATAATTCTAAAATAAATATTCTTGATTGTTGTAGGGTGACTTACATAGTCGAAGTACAAAGGCATTTAGAGTATAAGGGTGGATATAAAACTAGTTTTGATGGACAAGGAGGAGGAGTTATTGCTAGATCTATTTATTATTAAGGAAGTGAGATGTAAGTTTATGATTGCTAATCATATGCCTTTTAAAATTGAAAAATCATGGCTTCATGATAAACACCAATTATATATATATATATATATATATACACACACACACACACACACACACACACACATATAAATTGGCACTTTGAGATTCTTTGGACTTAGTTTTGGGCTTAAAGATCATATACTTGGGCTGATGCTTTTTTTTAAAGACTTGTTTAAAGACCTATAAAACTGAGCATCAAAATATTTTATGGTATAAGATCCCCAATAATCAAGTTAGCTAGAAAAAGGATATTTTAGAAAGATAAAGTAGTATATGAGAAGTGGACTCATTCTCAAGAATAATGATTATTTTTATAGTGAATTATGAGCATGTGAGATTGGAACAATTGTCTTAATTTTGTATAATTCTTAGGGACTCTTGATTTAGTTCAATCTTTTGTTAGAATTGGCCTTTAGGCATGTTTAATATGGAATTATATATATATATATATATATATAATTCCATATTAGAAGATACCAAATTCTTATTCAAGGTAAGATTCTAAACAAATAACCAGTGTTCTTTATATACCAATGATAGAATTATTATAAGAATACATAAATTGAAAGTTCTTATGAGCCTTTCGTTTCTTTTTAAGGAAGGGAAACTGAGATAGAGAGGTGATTATATTGTATCAAGTTATATTTTAACTTATCTAAACTTATTGTAAAAGTTATATCAAATGCATTCACCACATAAAAAAGAAACAATAACAAAAGAACTTTATGCAATAATGTCTACTAGGATAGTTAAATTCCAATTAAGATCAAATGACATAATATGTTGAGCAGTGATTGCTTATATCATCTATCAAAATAGCAAGCACAATATTTAACCAGTTAATGACTAAAAGGTAAAAGTAAAAAAATCATTATATTTTTAGCAAATATTATAAAATTAGGTCACTATTGGACATTGAACAAATCATACAAATACTTAGCACTCGTAATTCCAGCCTCTCCTTTCAATCTACATTATGCTAAAAACAAGGAAAATTAGCACAGAAAATTGAAAAGTAGATGCCTTAGCTTCAAATGTTAAAAATTTAAAAGTAATAATATAAGAATCATAGACAAATGCACTAGTTATAAAGGGAAATAGATCAAAATCAAAGGATTTGAAGTGTATGGTCTTAGCTTTAGAATTTTTAAAAATAATTTTAAAGCAGCTGGACACCACTTTTTTTTATATGTTGATATAAAACTGGGCTAAATAAATTACAAAAAATTACAAATTTATATTGATAAAAAGAAAGCCTATTTACAGATAAATAGTCTAAAGGTATCCTTAAATTTAACAATAAAATAACTAACAAAGTCCATAAGTTTTAAAACTTAAAAAAACTTTTTCATAATATATATGAGAGTACATAATTTATTTGTATATTGCATAATATTCTTTTTATTAAAGATGAAACAATAAAGTCTTATTTATATTTAAATATCAATAGCATAAATAAAAGTGTTGACAAAACTAATATGTGAACGTAATAAATAAAATGAAAGAAGTTGAACAAATAACCAAAGTTCTTAATAATTATAAATATAAGTTCAGAAATATATTAAAGATATGCATTGTGTTGATAACATTATGTAAAGACAATATGATCATTTTAATAATTAAAGAACAATACAACTTATAATTCTAATATGAAATTATCTTTTAAAAAAATTTAAACTTTAATCTAAATATTTTAATATTACCAATATTGTAATGTATATGATGTATTACACTAGATTTAATATTTTTTTTAGTTACATTTAAACTTACTTAAAGCATTAACTATTCAAGTGTTGAATATTGAAAAGATGTAGGTAGATTTTAAAAATATTTTAAAGACACTTGGATTTTAATACTTAATTATAAAATTTTCATATAATTATGGACAGCTTTAATTGTAACATCCCGTTACCTATGGGAGGTTAGAATAGTAAATATGAGTGATAAATGAGAGCTTAAAGATGCATTTTTATGTTCATGCATAATATGATATGCTCATACAAGTGAATATGAACTTTTCTACAAATGCATTCAAGTATACATGAATTCATGAATAATTTCGGGTATAATTGGAGTGAATTGTGAATTTTTGAGAATTTTGAATGTTTCTGCATTGAAAATTTTATTGGTTAGTAGAATTATGAGATTTATGAATTTTGGTGAACTTAGAA
>JANZXR010000172.1:24140093-24157220 GCA_027575705.1 Erythroxylum echinodendron | reverse complement strand
AAGGAGTCTCATGATCATTTCATATGCATTTGGTTATGTATGTATGTTTGTTTGATTGAAATGCATGATTTGCCTATTCTAAAGTGAAAATGTGAAACGTGATCAACTATGCAACAATGTAATTATATGTTAAGTGAATTGGTGTTGCATGAATTGAGTGGACCATCGATGATGGTTACCTCATTGAGTTCGCAAAACTCACCAAAATTGCAACGTTGTCTTTTCAGGACCGAGGTACGACTCTAGCTACTAAGAGGCTCTACCTGTCGTGTAAATTGTGATTGGCAAGAGAAGTCATGACCCAAAGGTCAGTCAGCTGGGATTTCATTTTGGGACAGATTAGTTAGATTGTACATATTTTTCCTCATTCATGTAGTATTATTGTATTAGGTTTGATGATGTACATATGGAAGTTGTTGAAAGTCACAATGTAGACAATCGAGTTTTTATGAAATGAAATGAGGAACAAGTTGGTTTAAAAATATTGTGGTTTCCTTATGATGTTTTATAAGTGAATTATGATACCATACCATGCGAAGTGAATGTAGTAAGTGAATGTAGCGTGCCATTATCCTAGGTTATGTACCGGAATGACCTCCGGTTGTCCCGGTGTGTACCTTTCGGTAAGGGGGCGCTACATTAATGATGCTAATTAGACAAAGAGTGTAAGCAATAATATATCAAATTTTAATTAGATATATATTCTAATAAGTCAAGATATTTCATACTTAAGGAAAATATATATCACACATTCTTCTATAAATCAAGATTTATACTACTAATTGAAACTGATGAAAGAGTATATTGGCTAATAAATTTATTAGTAGACATCAAATCACAACTTTGTTGGACACTATTGTGATAGTGAAGTTATTATATGTAAAGATTTAAGTAGGTTTACTTAAATTTATAAGCTTAAGCCAAGAATATGTTAAGTACTTACTCAATGAGGATCTTATCACTATTATGCATTCGACAAATGTTTAAGAGATATGATGAATTTGGTGTTAATTAAGATTCTTTTAGAATCAGTAGATTTAAAGGAAAGTAATAAACTATTAGTGAGTGATTACTGTAATTACTAAATTTTTTCGATCTAAATTCCTAGCGCATGTTACTACAATTGTCAAGGTTAAGTATAATGATTTTAATTAAGTTAATTCGGCTTTTAGTGCCTTTGTAAATGTAATTCACTTGTCTTATTAAGATTAATGTCTCCTTAACAAATTTTTAGCATTTAATTTCACAAATAATTATGAAATTATGATATAATAATCAATCATAATAGTACTAAACTAATAAAGTTAAAAAGATATAAAATAGAAAGAGTTATGTATTCAACACTTCATTTTGAAAAAGTTCTTGGTTAAATTTAGATCATCATCGACTTATGTAGAATTTTATGAAAGTTAAAGAGAGATTTTTTGTCAAAAGAGTTGTTTTCTTATGGATGATTTATTGATATTGGATTAGTGTTTTTATTATTAATTAATTAGAAAATTTTAGGTACTTAAAATTTCATTTTGATAAAGCTCTTGTTTAAGTTTAATCATCATAACTTTATTAGAATTTTAAGAAAGTTAGAAAGAGAGATTTTTTTTTCAAAAGAGTTACTTTTTTTCAAAAGAGTTAATTTATTTTGGATGATTTATTGATATTGGATTAGTATGTATGTTATTAACTAAGTAGGAAGTTTTAAATAAGTAGCTAATAATGATATAAAATAAGGAAGAGAAGTTCAAATCCTTTTAATTTTAATTTATAAATTACTTTATGATAGAGCTATCTTTTTTTTTCAACTTTTTAGTATTTAACTTTTCAAACATTAATTGTTATGCTTATGAAAAGGTGTCATATTACAAAAAGACAATATTCAAAAAGTACAAGTTCTTTTTTAAATATTAAATTTTAATATAAGTAAATTGTTCTAGTTACTAGTTAAGAGTTCTAAATTTTAATATCTAAAATTGTTAGGAGCTTATCTTAAATATTTTACCTTTAATTCAAAAGAAAAATATTATAAGTATTGAAGTGATAATATACATAAGATATATGTTCAACACCATTCAAAAACTATAGTTTTATATTATAATTTCATTCCCCGTCTATTTTTATTTTCCTCTAATTTATGGAAATCAAAACTTAATTTACCATTTATTTAAAACAATATATATATGGTTCTTTTACAAATTGAAGGATTTCATTGCATTGGTATAAACCAATTCGAAATAGTAAAAGTTTACAACTATATCAAGATAAACCTAGCAACTAACTACCAAAAACTAGTAAGGAATAACAACTGATTAGCTATAATCTAGGAAAGGTGAATAGGCTGAAATTGAGAAAAAATTTCCCAATTCACAGTTAAAGCAGACTTAGTTGAGATTCAACTTTGTGCACCAATGTGAATTCTTTTATCTAATGCAAAGCGTAATGAATTAAAAAATAGAGTGCTATTTATCTTTAAAAAACACGTAAAATTTTCTTCCTCTATAAAGCATAAGAGCCATAAATTAACAAAAAGTTTGAAGATTGTTGAATCACCACAGTGAGTGAAACAGAGCTAGTTTAAATTATGAAATGAGACCAATCTTGGACAAGAGTTTTTAGATTGCATAGCTCCAAAACTTTGTGTCAAGAAGAAGCAAAGAAATTGTAATTCAAAAGAAGATAGATATGGTTTTTAATGACCTAGCTGCATAGTTTACAAGAGTTATTAAGAATTGGAGCTCCGTTTACTTTTTCCATTATATATAGCCTTTTCTTAATAGCTATTCATAGGATAAATAATGCTTTTAGATAGTAGCTAGGGAACAAAATAAGCATCCACCATAAGAATATTCACTAGGAGGTATAAGGTGGTGCAAGCAAGATTTGTTAATGAAGCATTTAGATTTATAATGAAACTATTATGGTTTATCCTTGAAGTTACTCCAATATCAACAAAAAGCCTTTAAACCTAACAAATCCATTCTCCTCCATTTATGATGGAGCAAAATTTGACTCTCCAAAGACTGAGTAGCCTTAAATGATCTAGCCTTAAAGTGTAAATAAATTCCCTAAGTTACACCAATTTTCAAAATAGAACATGGTTTTATTGCCATTATCGATCATGAACTTAATGTCATGAGATATGCAGTTCCCAATTTTAATAATCTAGTCTAGGGTTTATAAGAGGAAGAGTTACATTTGATTCCCCAAAAGATTTTATTCTTGATTATTTAGAAGTGAATCCATTTCAACCATATGGAATCTTGGTATCCGAATAACTTCCATCTTTTTTGGCTAAAAGAACTTTGTTTATGAACTTAACAGAATTAATTCCAAGACCACCTTCTTGTTTAGGAATATAGATTTTAGTCTATTTATCCTTGGCCTTAAGTTTCCTTATACACTTGGAAGAATCAAAACCATCAACATTGATGTTAAGGCTTGTAAAGACAGCTTCCTCAAAGGCATCTACATTAAATAAGAAGTTACTATATCTGAATAGTATTTTGAGTTTAATAGATTTAGTTCCTAGTCTCACCTTAATTGGAAAGTGATCACAACAAAAAATAAATATGGAAATGCATTAAACTAATTTATCAAGGCTCTATTTAGCTTTTTCTTGTCTATCTAAGATACTTCATGCTTGTTGCTCCAAGTGAAGAAAGATCCATCAAATTTTAGCTTAGTATAGTTTAGGCACTCCCAAAAGCAATCATCTTTTCTTAGAAATATATAACTTTTTCAACTTCCTTTGAGAAGAGAGTACAACTAAAACTTCTAAAAACTAACCAAGGATTCTTCATAAAGGTGTTTAAGGCTATGAGGTCTCTACATGGAGCATTCTTTTAAAACTTAAAATTAGAAGTAAAAGTAAAGGTCATTTCAATATCACTCAGACCACGATCCAAGTTGATCATGAAATGAACTAATTGGTCTGATGAAATGATTTGGTTGATTTCGACTTTTTTAGGATCGTAAGCAACCAAGATCCTACCTAAAAATGAGATTGGTGGATGGAAATTGTCACTCAAACCTTAGCAAATAACCAATTAACGGAATTGATTTTGTTCAGTTTGATTTTCATCTACAAAACACCAACAAGATAAAAAGAATTTATAAGAAGATAATCATAAATATTTTGCATGTTTTTGGAGCAATTCATGCCCTACACATATCATACTACAAATATAATAAAGAATCAAGCGCATTGAGCCCTCTTTTCTTTATTGCTTTACCTGTCTTCTTCTTTATGGGCAAGCTTAGAGAGGTTTTTAAAGTCATTTTACTTTGTTTCTAGTTTCAGACCAACTAGGTAGTGGTGCATAAGAATGTACCTTTAAAGCTTCCACAACATGCATAACATGAATGTGGGAGAGTACACCTATAGAGTAATTGGTAATGCATAATCTACCCATGCAAGGTTTTCTAAGTTAATATGAGCTTTGTTGTAGGATTCATTTTAAACATTGTTACATTTTGAACTTATTTGGCTAAGACAATCTTGAGAAGTAGGAGCTTTAAATATTTTTTTAATAGAGATACTCTTATTTGGAACCATATTAGGGAAACTTTGTTCAGTCGGGGGTTCCCACTACTGACGCTCATTAGAGAAACTAGTCTGAAATATCTTCCTTATCATTTTATATTATTTTCTACTAGTTGGTATAGGTGACTCCATTCATAATTTATTCGAATCGACTTCTTCTATCAATTGATTAGATTCATTAACCATCATAATTGTAAGAAAAATAAGGAGTATAGAGTTGATGTTAACCTCAATGCATACTCTAGCAAACCTAACTCTCTTGATTCCAGTAGTGTGTTCATATAGAAAAAGAGGTCTTCTTATTGAGGTATCCACATAGCTTAATCTAGTTGTGTATTCTAAATGTAGATTATGAAATCTAATCTATAAAGGAAGATGTTTGAGTGCCATTCCTTTAAGATCTAACCTAATTCTCCATTTAATTAAGAATAAATGTTTCCCTTAGATATGCCAAGGTCTAGATTCTAATATCGTTAATAGATTTTGCTCTTCCACAATATTGAAGAGGAAGGGATCCTCTTCATTAAATATTACATCCTTTAGGCCAAACTTTGACTAGTTCTAAAAGCCTCATCTATGCACCATAAGGTAAGCAAGTCTTGTGTTAGCAAATATTCCAACTGTGTGTTAGACCATTACTGAGCACTAAGCTTTAGCAGCTCTAGGGGAGGAGAAATGATGTTGGAGGAGTTCTAAAAAGATCTTTGAATAGGTGCAATGAATTTTAGTTTTTCAAAATTGAAGGAGTGCCCAACTGCTTGACTCCAAATTTTTCTAAAAAAAATAAAAAAAGGCATCAACATTTAGAGCAAATTCAATGGCTAGAGAGGAGGAAGAAGGATAAGTAAATACCAAGGGGAGCACTCTTGGGTACTTTTCACATATGCTGAAATTGAGAAACCTCTTATTCCCTTAGATTAAGCACAAGTTAGGGAATGGTGAAAAAATTTGCCTCTAGCGTGACAAATGGAGTGATCATAGTCCATTAGTCATGAGAAATGATCTCCTACACTTAAGGAATCGATTTCCTTTATATGCTAGAGTTTTTTCACTCATACAATATAGAGTTTGGCATTCCAACTTCAAAGGCTCCTCTTCATTATATAATTATCTACCTCAGCTTCATCACTTGCATAGAGAAGATAGAATCATTTGTTTAGCCAATAACAAGGGTTAACTAACTTGGAGAATGTACCATGGTATGATATAATAATGGAAACAAACTTTGATGTGCTAGCTAGTTATAAAAAACAGTATCAGAGCTAAGGATAGGTGGTTTGGCTTCTATGATCATAATTTTGTCTTATGCAAATAAGAGGAAGATAGGAATCATATCCTTTTCCAATTCAAGTTCTCTAAAATAATTTGGAATAGATTGTTTCATCTTTTAATGGAGCATTGTCAAGCATATGATGGAATAAAGTTGTGGTATAAGTTATCAAAAAGGTCAAAGAACTGAAGCAAAATGGTGAGCTGCTTAAAACTACTTTCATTTCAACAATCTATTCAATACAGAGAGAAAGAAATAACAAATAATAAAAAGGGAAAACTACTAAAAGCATAAGTTAACTGACATCACTCTAAAGTAGATTAGAGAGATCATGGTAGCAAGGAATGCTCAAAGCAAGCTTACACTGGGCATAAAGCTTGGATGAAATCTTTGAACTTTGTAACTTTGTTCTCAGGATTTCTGTACTGACTATAATTGTTTGTAAATTGTCTTACAATGTAGTGGTGTAATAGCTTGTGCTAGAGTTTTAAAAAAAATCTTTCATTTTCTAGAAAAAGAAGTAAAGACCGGAGTAGTAGGTCAAAAGAGGATAATCCAAAACTAAAGAGGAGACAACGTGGAGGAAGCAAGATATTGAGAAAATATATACGTTGCATTTTATTATCACACCAATTTGAAGCTTTAACATAGAACATATTTTCTTGGCACTTTGTACATATATATTGAAACTTCTTTAAATATAGAAATTCTTTTAACTTACAAACAGTGTCCAATGATACAAATTTTGTACTCAACATATTGAAGTATGAACTATAAACATCAAACCAAAACTTTATTTTGATTAATTTAAAATCCGATTTTAATATTTTTTAATTATTCAGACATTCAAAATCTGTCACAACATTAATATTTAAGAATGGTAACAAGAGACAACATGGAGGATACAAGAGATTGAACATTAGAAGTTTGGAGGTATAAATGCATAATTGGTTCTTGTTTAACAAACAGGGTTGCTGGACTTTGCCTAACGCTTGTGATGAAGTTCATCGAAGGTTGACAATAAAACCTGATGAACTTATTAAGAATCCAAGAATCAAGCAAGCATGAGTGAAAGAGAGTTTTAGTATATACAGATAGAAATGCAGACGAAAACTTAAGGAGACAGTTCTTACCTTTATTCGACACAGAAGATTGAAGTTGACATATGTAAATGTTGATTAATTAAAGGATAAAATGTAGAGACTTACAAACAATATATTTAGATTTTGTAATACATCTATCAAATTACTTTATAAAAAACAAAGATTTAACTTATATAAATTGATTTAGTTGTTAAATTACTCCACGAAGAAGGACGTGAAAGTCTACCTCATTTTGTGCTTTTACACATCATTATATGCATATTTTATTACGGGAAGCGTCTAAAATCCCCCCTGTGATCTCTCCAGGCAGAAAGATGTTGCATTTTTTTCTTGTTCTCTTTCATATTGTTTCTGAATCGGTATCACAATCTGTCCATTTTCTATGGTCAAATTCATCCATACTAATTTCTGTTTCTTTCTAGATTCTATTTCAAAATCCATGTATGTTAAATTTATATCATCCCTATTGTGTAGATAACGACCATTTTTCTTAGTTGTTGATGTTTAAAATATGGAGCAACAGAAATACTTAGCATTGAATCGGTTTCCTTCTTTATATAAGATTGTCAGTAATTCTTGAAGCACGTTTATAAAACCTCCGTACAGAATGCTGAGGAATGACTAGAATACAGCACAAAGGAAATTAAAAACTACAAAATTGGACTTAATTCCTTGGAAGAAGGAAAAAGAAGGGAATAGATGGAAGTACATCCAATCACTTGAAAACAACAGCTATAAACTTAACACATGGCACCACACCTCTCAAGCAAAATCGGGGCCAATACAAGCTAAAAGATTGGATCAACGACCACCAATTATCAACACAATCTTCTGAAAGCACTAATCAGCAGTCCTTTGGAATTTCCCGTTCCCCTCGTCCAAGAAGGCCATTTGTTTTCTCTTCTTCGACAACTTGGCTGAATTTTGTAATCCAGTTTGTTCATTGGTATATCGAGCAGCTGTTCGAGCCCGCTGTTCTTCCAAGCTCTCACCTTCCTTTGCCCTTTCGATAACCTAAGAACAAAAAATCAGTAATGACATTTTATTGGAACGCCAACATGTCCTATACCCAGTTTAGGACCTTACCAGATGTCGACCATAGAGATGGGTATTTGAAAGTGCTTGAAGTGCATTCTGTGCCTCCTGCTTTGTTACATACTCCACGAATGCAAAGCCTCTATGGTTCTCAAACTTCATTGGCAGCCTTACACTTTTGATCTGCATGTTTACTATAGTCAATCAGACAAGTACAGTATCTAGAAGAACAATCAGCACCAACATATTCTCCTTGAGAATTAGTTCAAATATCCCTTCCTAGTTCAATTTTTCACGTATGTAGATTCAAGCTCTCGACACTTTCAAAGATCCTCAAAGATATGACAATCTAATGGGGTTCGCCATATTGGAAACGGATTTTGGATTATCATTCAACAATAAATAAGGGAGCCTGGAAAATATAATGACAGGTGAATACAAGCAAACAAGAATTTAGATGTGAAGCTCCAACATGCAGTAAAATAACTTTCTTGCTTTGGCGATCTGCCATGGCAGGTTCCAAGGTCAGCTTGAGGACAGACAATGGTAGGTTAACAGCCAGTATAATGCTAGTCAAACTAACAAAGATATCAATCAGTCCAATATAATTTCAGTGTCCCTATATTCCCCTTGCAGAGTGCTATGACAACTAAGAGCCAAGGAATATTTGAAGTAAGCAACAGTTCCCAGTAAGCAATTAAGAAGCTAAGCGGCACAAACTTACCTGTCCAAATGGGCTAAATAGCTGTCTCAGATCTTTCTTAGTTGCCTCAAAAGCAACATTCTTCACAAGTAATTTTGTTGAACTTGTATCCTTGTCTGCCTTTTTCACTACTTTCTCATCTTTCTTGGCATGACAGAATTGCAAGATAAGAGCATGACCATCCAGGACAGTCCCCTGAAAGTAACAAAACCAAAACGAAGGTTGAGGTCTGATACAAATTGTCAAAGTGACTTGAATCATCACTATAACCAATGATTACCTGCAAGTCTTTGCAAATATTTGTTGCAGTTTCCACAGAATCAAATTCAATGAATCCAAAACCCATAGAAACATTCTTCCCATTTTTGAAGTGCTTCTTTATCTGCACATGCAAAGAATGAAATTGTAAGACTAGTTTCGACCAACAAAAACGGCAAAGGTCCTAAGAACTCAACCAATTACCCTGACAGTCAAGATTTTTCCTTCCTTCATGTGTTCACTGAAATGCCTTTGTAGACTTTCATCAGATGTCTTAAAATTAAGGTTCTTCACATATAATGATCGAGACTGCGGTACAGTGGAACAAAATCAAAGAACGATTAATTAAAAGGATACAACAACAAGATAAAATAACTGACCTATGCATAATCCACTGCCATATATAAGAACCATTTAACAAGGATATTGCATTACTTGGTCACAGCAGATCGCAAAAGTAATTACAATAAAATAGCAAGACACGTGAAATTTCACAAAACAAATGTGTAACAATAACAATACACTGACTGCTAGCATTTACCCACCTTTTTCCTTTTCTTCTCAAACAGGTTTTGAAACATTTTAACTTCATTTAAATGGTGATATCTAAATTTTGTGTCTTCACTACAGTTCCATCTTGTGGGCGCTATTTTATTATAAATTTTATTCCAACTCTCTGTGTTCCATTTATCACCCTAAAATTTCACTTTATCCCTTGTTAATAAGATCGATCAATTGCTCTTGCTAATTCTCATTATCTTCCAGCTGATGGCTTTCTAAAATTATGCTCAATCTAGCATTTATTTAGTTCTCCATGTCTACACAACTGGTTCGCTTTCCATGAAACCCACCAATCAAAATCATGAGATAAAAGTTGAAGGTAAATACGGCTCTTAGCAAATTGAATTTAGTTGTTAAAAATAGCTTCCAACAATTTCACATTAATCACTTAGCTAGTGTTTAAGTTAAAAGATGCAGAAGAATTGCCGTGGAATATATAAGTAGGGATAGCAAAATCTGTCCGCACTGCTAACCCAAACCCAAATTGCCATTAGAACCTAATATTAAAATATGTAGAATCAATAGGAACTTATAATAAAATATCAAATTGTTTTTAAATTACGTTATCCCATATTGACCAAACATGACCAACTTGCCAACTCATACAGATCAAATTTCAAGCCAGTCATTCACCTTTTTGCTTGTTTTTCCCTTGATATATGTGTTAAAAAAATTATTTGCTTTCAAATAAAGAGCAAGAATATTTTTCTTCCTCTTCCCAAACGAAAATTATAGTTGCTGAATAAAATTTATTACATAATTTTTAGAAAGATGGCCCAACCCAGTCCAATCTGCCAACCAGCTTGGGTATAACCAGTAAATTAGGTTCAGTTTAAAAATTTAGCAACCCAAATATATTGATTTTGTCGAATCCCAACCTACATTTGCTACCCCCATAGATATGACAAACAAAGTGACCAAATTTAATAATCATGTCAAGATACACTCTTAACTGAAATGGAGAAAACACATTAGACAGACATCAGGAATTCGAAATCATATGAGGAAACCAACAAATGAGGACTTATAGTACCAAGAAAATACCAAGGAAAAGAAAAGGAGGAATGTTGATAACATTAACCTCAATTGTATCAGGATCAATATCTGTCTCTGATATCCCTTCCAGACTTTGCACCAATAACATCCTCTTGGCATCATCCTCACCCAAAGCTATATTACTTTTTTCATCAATCTTTGCGCCAGAGCTTTGACTAAGTATATTTGCAGGAGCCCACTCCAAATATAGAGGAGCATCCCTGAAAGTGCCATGAAACCTCTGACTAAGAGAAAAACCGAAACACTACAACTAAACACCAACCAGTAAACTTTTAAAGCTCTAATAGTGTCCATTTTGCAACATAAGTTACACAACTTACTTGTAGCGCTTGTATGCTAACCCTTTAAAAGCTGAACGAGCTTCAGCAGGTTCAAGGAAAACAGCCTGAAACCACAAGACTGATAGTTAATGTTGGAATAACAATAACACTAAAATTAAAATGGCATTTACCAAAGTTGAAAATTATCAAATATGAGTAGCAAATATGTGCATTATGAAAGAATAAAGCTATTCAGTCCATAGAAGGGAAAAGGAGGAAAGAGCAAGAGGAAATTTATGTGACAATCAACCCAATAAAATACTATGAGGCACCACCAGAGCTTCAAGAACATTAACTATGCTCTCCTATCATCCAAAATTTTCATACCATATGAATCAATGAACTCCAAACACTTGGAGGAAAAATCACAGTAATTACACTAGGGAAGACCAAGGATGATTTTATCCCAAACCAGACATCACTGCACTTATGCATATTACTTTATATCAATACACACATTGTACTTATGCCTATTACTTGAAATCCATCAAACACACAATTTCACACCATATTCTTATTCCACTACCGATAATGATGCATTCAGCAGAATAAGCTACTACATAGTACTATTAAAGCAAGGAGAAAATTAAACAATGAACCAAACAATATAGTACACTCTAATACTGGTTTCCACGTTGCATAAATCAGTGGTGAACTGCAGTATAAGCACCAGAAAAATAGCAAAGCATAATATTTAAATGTGCACTGAAAGCCTGAAATGAGAAAAAGAAAATGAGAAGCTGGTACCAAGGCCATTGCTTTTGTGGGAGGGAGAATAATTCTATCCAAACTCCCAAATTTGCCAAACATCTTAACTAGATCACCTTCAGAAGAACCATATGGCAAGTTCTTCACTAAAAGTACATGACTGCTTCGCTTAATACCATCAGTTTTTCTAGCAGCAAAATCCTCCAAGGAAGTCACATTTACTCCAGCATTTGTAAGAGCCTTTTTTGTCTCTGCAATCACTTGGGTTTCTCCCAAAGCAATGCGTACAGCAAGATCATCAGCTTCACGGGCAAGTAAATCACTTTTACTCACACTAAGCCTCCTAGCAATGTTTTCAACAATCTACAAGAAAGGATACATTTAAAAACCAAATAACTCATAAATATAATATCTCAAGGTCTATGATGACATACAGTATCAGGACGCATGAACAAACTATTCCATGCTCTTGCGTCTCCATTGGCTTCAGATGCCTTCCTTTCTTCCTCCCTTTTCTGTTTAAAAGTTCTTGGGCCTTCGCATAATGGACTGCTAGCCCAAAACATCAAGCATCATGAACTAAATCCAATAGGATAGGGAATTTCTTTCTAAAAGCAGAAGAGATCTACATGTATCAATGTACTTACTCAGGTTTGTCAATTTGCTTTTTCTGTTTTGCTTGCATGACATGCAATAATCTACCTTGGAAAATAGAGTTATCCAACTCTTCCAATGCCCTGCATTAGAAATGTACTAGTCTAAATATATCGACAATAATGTAGGAAACAATGCTTCAAAATCAGCCAGATGGTAGAATATCCAATGATGAAAATGCACAATCAAGACCATACACAAACCATCTGCCAAATCTTATAACGAAAAAAACCTGAAGGCTGAAATTAATAATGCAATAAACTACCAAAAAATTGCACTACTCTAAAGGAAGTGATATAACAAGACTCAGCCTAAGATTTGAGATATATTTCATAATTGGCAACAAGCAAGTACACAAATAAATTTGTCAGCAAAGCGTTAAAGAACATATTATGACCTTTGCATTCTTCTTCAAGAAAAAGTTGATATAGAACAATTAGGCAACATTTAACTCATAATATCAGAAATATTAAACCAAAAGATGTAAAAAAGTTACATCTAGCTACTGTCCTAATTTAGGAGATACCACAAAGGATGATTTTTAGATGTGGGCAATTGTGGAATTTTAAATCAATTGAGTCGTTAGGCTTCACTGCAGAAGATACAAGTTCAAACTATCAATAAACCACAAGATTGCTGCTATCTATAACCCGATAAGAAAGGTAATAGTGAAGATAGCGAATTTTATTCAAAGCCTATAGTAAATGTCATAAATACCTTGTAGCAGACTCTGGAAGAGCATAGTGAATGTAGGCAATTCCTTTGGACCGTTTGGTATCTTTGTTGACAACAACATGGACCTCAGAGACACTGCCAAATCTGCTAAAATGCTCTTCCAGCTCATCCTCACTAAACATGCAAAATAAAAGAATTGGGAAATTAGAAAAGGTCCAAAATTATTTATAACATATAAGTCAAACAGAAGAAAGCAATCAGCAGTAACAACGTAATGGCCGGTAACAAGTGACCTCCATGCCCAGAAAAAAAAGGGAAAAAAAAGCCCCTAAGAAAGAGGTAATACATACGTTGCTGTATATGGCAGATTGCGAACAAACAAACGATTGCTCTCAACAACTTCATCTCCCTCATCTTTCCAGGTTGACGGATTCTCAGGATCAAGAATTACCCCATCATGAGCTTCAGGAGCACCCACCTCTTTAACATTCTCATCATCTATGTCATTACTATTGTCATCATCAATACTCTCAAGGCTTTCCTTAGGAAAAATGCTATCCTCATGTCTTTCATCAACATCATCCTCAGTGCTTTCATTTTCAGAATCTGACCATTCTTTCTTCACTCTACTTTTGAAGTAATCCATATCTGATACAACTTCATCGTGAACAAAATTATGCGACTTCTCAGCTGTATGATTAAAAGTGTCACTTATCTTAACCTGTTCTGGAACCAAATTCTCTATGCTTTCCTTCTTTGGTTGGATGCTGACTTGATGATTTTCATCATCCAAGGCATCAATCAAAGTGTCATTCGCCCATAGTTTTGACTTTGCTCGAGGCTGCATGACCTGAAGGAACTCTTGTAATTTGGGGTCATCAAATTTATCACCCTTTTTATTAATTTTCCTTTCCTCTTTAATACCCTTGAAAGTTGAACTCTTGGCACAAGTAACTCTTTTCCCATTATCAGTCAGCTTCATTTCTTTCTTCTTAGAATAGTGACTCCAAGGCCTAGGAATATTTGGGTCTCCAACTTTGCAAGCTATCTATATAAAAACTAGCAACCTTGAATAAATCCTCAAATTTTGTTCAAAATTAAACTCAGTTAAATACAAATGGTAAATTTTTCTTTTAGTATGCTCAGTAACTATACGAGTAACGACAACAGAAGATTGAATTATACCAAACCAATCTTATTTGGACCCAAATTGATTTGACAAACTCAAGCCATAGTAGCAGGTTCCACCATATTATTAGAACTGAAAAGAACATTGGAAAGAGAAATACATATAATGGATTGTGTAATTTCAGCGAATAACTACATATTGCTTCATACTGCAACAAAAGAACTTCTTTTCCCCTAGTTCTCAAGATATTGACAAACAACCGATTCCTAAATCTACACTCATAATCAGAGAAATTGTACCCACAACAGATCATAGACAAAATCATAACAGAAAGGAGAAAAAAAAAAGAAAATTACTAAGGAAGAAACAGCACCTCACAAGTAATTCTACAAGTATCAATGTAAGACTTGTTGAAGTATTTAATAGCTTCTTCAGCTTCCTGCTCCGTCCGGAAGCCGATGAAAGCAAATTGCCTACTCTTACCATCTCTGTAGACAAAGCCGCATAATATTATCAGTCAACAAAACCAAAATTTACCACAAATACCAAAAACTTAAAAGAAAGAAGACAGATAAACAAAAGGAAAAGAAAGTGATAGTAACTTGGTACGCATAAGCTTAACATCTGTAATTTCTCCCTTCTGAGAAAAAAACTCTTTTAGCCGATCCTCCACTGCGTATTTTGGCAAATTCTTCACACATATCCTTGACCTATTTCCATTCATTAAAAAAGGAATCAACACAAACTCAAGAAGGAAAAAGGAAGGTAATTTAAGCTATTGATTTATCGGTCTTACATGTTGGTTAGGGATAGGATCAGAGAGTTTGTTACGGTTTCTAGTGGCTTCACTGAGAACTAGACACTAAAGGGTTCTAAATTGTATGAACAGAAGACGTTATACGACGGGGATGTCAAGACGGCGTTGCGTCAAGAAGAGAGAGAATAATGACCGAGACACCGACTCCGCTAGTTAAACTTTGTTTTCAGATGCCAAGACGGCGTTGCGTGGAGAAGAGACTATTGAATGAGACACCGACTCCGCTACTTCACCTTGTTTTCAGCAAACAGTTTAAGAGGGACACGGGATCGTTTGTGGAAAAAAAATTGAAAAGAATTTATAATTACAAGATATGAGTATTTATTTGTTTCTACTCCTTTTTTTGTTTTTTATTTTTATCTTCACATTTAGTAAAGAAAATTGCTTGTCTGAATATTTAGTTTTTGTTTTTTTTTGTCTTTTCACGACTTATGGAAATTATAAAAAATGATCTTTATTTTTTTTATAATCTGATTTACTATTATCTAAATATATATTATATAATTATTTATTATTAATTATTAATAAGATTTATGAATATTTTAATTTAATTTTTATAATTAATTTAAATATTAATTTTAAAATAAAATAATTTTAATTTAATAGTTATTATTAAATACAATTTAAACTTAAAATATCTTTAATATAAATTTTTAATAAAATTTATTTTAATAATTAAAATATATATCAAAATAAATAAACATTTAATTATTATATTATTTATTTTAATAAAATATAATAAATTTACTGATAATTTATCAATAAATATTATATAAAAAGATTAAAATAAATTTAATTAATTAAAAAAATTGGAATCTTACCTTGAAGTGTTAGTAATTGCTCGTCCAAAAATAACTCTTGCAATAGTATTGAATCTACTTTCTTCACAATTTGACTTAAGTGATTTACAACTGAATTCTCTACACGTTTCTTGTTTTTGATCTCCAAATCGAACTTTTGGAGCATAAGAATCCATCTAATGAGCCTTAGCTTTGCTTTCTTCTTCGATAAAAGGTACCTTAATTTTGAATGACCAGAATATACAATCACTTTAAAACCAAGCAAATAAGGTCTAAATTTATCTAAAGTAAACACAACAACTAGAAGCTTCATTTTTGTGGTGGAGTAGTTGCATTGTGCTGGACTGAGACTTCTTGAAGCATGGTAAATAGCGTGAGTCATCTTGCCACATTTTTTGGCAAGAACGAGACCTATAACAAAATTGCTCGCATCGCACATCATCTTAAATGGTTGACTCTAATTAGGTGGTTGAATGATTGGTATCAGAGTCAAAAGCTCTTTCAACTTATCAAATGCTTGCTTGCATCCCTCATCAAACTCAAATGCCACGTCCTTTTGTAACAAATGACAGAGATTTGTTCAGATCTTGCTGAAGTCTTTGATAAACCTACGATAAAAACCTGCATGTCCAAGAAAAAAACGAGTCTCCTGCACATTTGTAGGGTAGCATAAGTTTCACACAATTTCTACCTTAGCTTTATTGACCTCGATTCCTCTAGACGAGATTACATATCCCAAAATTATTCCTTGTTCAACCATAAAATAGGATTTTTCAGAATTTAGAACAAGATTATTTTCGATGTAACGTTTAAGCACACAATTCAGAATAGCCAAGCATGCATCAAATGAATCCTCATAAATAGTAAAATCACCTATAAAGACCTCAATAATGTGCTCAACATACTCAATGAAAATACTTACCATGTATATTTGAAAGGTGGTTGGAGCATTGTATAGTCCAAACGACATCCTTTTATAGGAAAATGTGCCAAATGGGCATGTGAAGGTTGTTTCTCCTGATCCTCCAAAGCTATCACTTTGGTTATATCCTAAATACCTATCAAGGAAAAAGTAGTGAGATTGTCTCGTAAGTAATTCAAGCATCTAATCGATGAATGGGAGTGGAAAGTGATCCTTGCATGTACTAGCATTTAACTTCCTATACTCGATGCATACTCGTCATTTATTTTGAATTCTTATAGGGACAAACTCATTATTCTTATTTTTTTACCATTGTAATCCCGATATTCTTCGATACTATTTAGACTGAACTCATCGGGTAAATTATACCAACATTAAGCAACTTTAAGATCTCCATCTTTACCACTTCTGACGCAGAACGGAAGTTATGAACGGAACAACAGTTTGGCAATATGAGATGCATCACTAGTCTTCTTGCAAGGAATGAAGTGTGCCATTTTCAAAAACCTGTCAACTACCACATAAATAGAGTCAGAACCACGTTGGGTACGTGGCAAACCAAGAATAAAATCCATTGAC
>JANZXR010000172.1:24122984-24139993 GCA_027575705.1 Erythroxylum echinodendron | reverse complement strand
ATTTATAATGGCCGCAAACCCTAATCCGAATCCTAACAAGATTAGGAAAATAAAAAATCGAAAAATAGTAAACTAGTCTTTTTTTAAAAAAAATGAAAAATTGGGCCCCTATTTAGGCCTTTTTTGGCATCCTGACGCAAACCTTGTCGTGGTCAAGATCTTCCATGTAATCTAAAGCTAACTGGTCTGCATCAACTTCCTTCATCGGAGGATTCAATCATCTTTGTGATTCTTTTAAAGGTTTGGATCCTTCTTCTAAAAGGATTTGGAGCATACATATTGAAGGGCTAATATCCTTGATGTCAGCTATAGTCTACCCTATAGCTATAATATGGTCATTAAGCACTTGAGTACACTTTTCCTTTGAAGCTTAGTTAAGTTCCTTGCTTTGATTACTTAAAATGTTTCTCCTTCTCCCAAAAACACATATTTCAAGTGCTCTGTAATTGTTTTAGTTAAATTATCGGTGCCTGCAGAATCGAAGGTAAAGACTTCATATTAGATATTGACAGTTCAATATTTGGAATTACATACCTAAGAAAACACCGTGATTAACAAAGCTTAATGTTAATATACGATTAATAGTTTCTAAGAGAGTTGTGAAAACAATAAGACAATAAAGTATGTTTTTTTATGTGTATACTAAGATTAAACCATAAGCAGGATTCCAAAATCATTCACCAATTTATATTGATAGTGTTGTGTTACAAAAAACGGAAGAGTTGCATAAGTGTCGGAAGGATATTCATAATTTTCGAAGTGATTACTGCATTATTCGAAGGAGAAATTAGTATTTGAAAACTATGTTCAAGATCTTGAGTTTCATAGCTCACTCCTAAAATAAAAATCCAGTCCTTTGGTTCAATTATGGTGATAACAACTCTATTTTCTTCTACAAGTCCATACTATCTGGGAGGAATACTAATACCATCTCCTCCCTTATAACTAACAAGTGAGTCCAAATTGCTAACCAATATGAATTGCTAATTTATACTTTGAATTTCTTCAAAACTCATTTTGGTTCAAGTGTAAAGGAACATCCAACCTTTGATTCCTCTTTCATCCCTAGGCTTGAGGACTAGAAAAAACTTTTGACAAGGCCTTTCATCGTAGTTAATATACAAGAGGCTATCTTTAGCTTGAAACGTAATAAGGCTCCAAGACCAAATGGATTCAATTCCAAGTTATTTTAATAAAACTAGGATGCTATAAACCTTTTCTTTTATAAATCCATACTTGAGTCCTTTTAAAACACCAAAATTCTTAAAGTTGGAACAAAAACAACCTTTGTCTAGTCCCTAAAACCTGTAATCTAAACTCCATGAGGGACTTAAAACTTAAAAATTATAGCTTATAGTAATGTCTTTTACAATAATACTTCCATGCTATTATCCATGAGAATGAAGAGTTTTTTGCCTACCCTCATTAGCAACAAGCAAACTAATTTCATTCAGGGAGATATATAAGTGAAAATGTATTACTTATCTAAGAATTTCTCAAAAACTATCAAGAAAAAGGCTTTGGTAAAAATTACACCATCAAGATTGATTTTAGTAAGGCTTTTAACAGAGTTGAGTGGGAATTTATCATAGAAACCATAAAGGATTTTGTCTTTCTAGCATTATATATGTCTTGGATTAAGGAATGTATCTCTACTTGTTCTTAAAACATCCTTATTAATGGAGAAGTCTCACCATTGTCCAAAGGGGAAAGGGACATAGCATAAGGGGACCTATTATCCACTTACTTATTTACCTTTTGTATTGAAGTCCTTTCAAGCCTTTTACTCTATGAAATAGCAAGAACTGACAACTTCAATTTCCACGGTAATCAAAAATCTCTTAAGAGTTGTCACCTTTCCTTTGCTGATGACTTACTACTTTTTAGTAAAGAATATGCAACCTTAGTGTCATACTTAATTGGCTCCTTAAATACCTTTTGAGTAGCTATTAGGTATGATTATCAATAAAGGTAAAAGCTTCTTCTTACTTTCCTTAAATGAACAACATCTTTCTTCAATCTTGTCTATTATTATAAGTATGTCCATAATGTCTCCTCTTTTTTCCTACTCGGGATTACCTATTTCCATTGGAATACTTTCCTATCATCATTGCTAACCTCTTTAGTGACATGGTTAGGAGAAGAATTGGTCTATAATGCAACAAAAAAAACTCTCATATATAGGCAGATTATAGCTAGTGATCTCATTCCTTAACAAATTTTAGACATATTGGGTTTCACATCTTTTGTTACCTAAGAAGATGGTCAAGGATATTGAGAAATCACTTAAAATTTTCCCATTAGGGAGGAATGCCTCTAGGAAACCAACTACTAAGGGTCGTTAGAATATAATATGTTTTCCAAAATCTCATAGAAGTTTAGGAATCCAATCCATATAAATGATGAACGATATCATTGTTTTAGAAAGTGAAATTTTGAATTGATTAATAAGAGTTAAAGAGATACAAAAGGGGTTCTAGGGAATTCATCTTACTTATAATAATCACATTACATTATATCAATAATCTATAATTCACATACTCACATTCAATTTACTACTTACACAATCTTGGATTCTTCATGAATAACTAATTATTGGTTATTGTCTTTTGCAATGCTATATATTATGAGCTGCTCCCTTATGTTGTGAAGAAAATTTTCCAAAATAACTTCTTTAATTCTCTCCTTACTTCAAAATATGGTTATATTTCACTCCCTACAAATCTCCTACAAGAAATTTCACATAGCAACTATGTAAACTACTTATGTAGGCTTAGGTAAATTAGAATAAAAAAAGCATTCACTGAATGGTATCTGGTAGTTTTATCCTATATATATTACAATGAAACAAAATTGTTACTTAATTCCATAAAACATATAAATAATTGCATATAAAAATTAAATGATATCTTGTCTCATCTCTTTCCAAGCATAACAAACATGTTTCCTTAATATCCAAATAGGCCATTCTACATATATTGCTTAGTCTATTTTTCATTACAAGCCATAAGAGGAAGCTAGTCCTAGCCATAAGAAATTTACTCAAAATTATTTGCCATCCTATTACAAGTCCCTTTATTTGAATCTTATCTATACAGAATCAGTTGGATAGCTATTTTATAGCTTAGTTATGATATAAGTAACAATCCTAGAGAGCTGGACTAGGGGTATTGGTTGGAACCAGATGCTTTATTTTAACAGGAAACCCAATCCATTGTCCACCATATATTAGAGAGTAAACTCTAGCTTGATCATGAAAAATTACTATTCCAAATGTTAAATCTTGACGTTGGATAAGAGGACTTTACCATGTCTTATTATCACACCACATATATGCATTTTCCCCATCCCCTACTCTATATATATAACTTGACTCAACAACATTCCTCAACTTTATGAGAGAGGATAGAAACCAGGAATGAGATGCTTTAATAGGTATAGCCTATATGATCCTGCCTTTGGGAAAGAATTATGTAACCCTCCCAATACTTGCGAAAGCCTCTTCATCATAAGTATTTTATTATTGATCTTAATAGAAATGATTCCTAAACCTGCCTCCTCCTTAGGTTTACAAATATTTGTCCATTTCACTTTAGCATGACCTCCATTACCATTTGAATTGCTTCATAAGAAATTTGTCTTTCATTCTTTCAGTAGTTTTCGTAAGACCCTTTGAAGAAAAATGTGGGAACTCTAGTATATATGTATGGAATTAATTAAAATCTTAAGCAATTGGAGTTTGCCCCTATAGGACAAGGCCTTTTATGTCTAAGAACCCAGTCTACTTTGTACTTTCTCCAGAAGAGGTATACACTTATTAAAATTCAACTTGCTAGTAGTTATTAGAAGCCCCAAACACAATATATAGGTGGAAATTTCCTTTCCATTCCAATTAATCCTATAATGCTAGATTTAAGAAAATATATAATAGATGAGAGAAAAAAGTGGTCTTATTGAAATTAACTCCTAGTCCTAATTTATATTTAACTATAATTATACGCCCATATTTAACTTTTTTTCCTGATATTTTAAAAAAAATTTATATATTTGGTACATAATTTGCTCTAAATGCATTTGTAGGTTATAATTACCTTCATGGACCAAAAAGAGAAGAATTCAAATAAAATTGTGGCATGGAACGAAGGTTTAAAACAACTAAGGACCTCATGACTATGTACAGTGACTGTGTAAGTCTTTGTAAATGTGTAAAGATTGAAGAATTTTAGTTTTGGTCATATGGAGTTACATACATGTGTATATTGCCAGAATAAGTCTCTGTGCTTATGTAAAATTGCAAATTTAGGTGTTTTTGATTATATAATGTCTCTTACACTACTATGTAAATGATTGTGTATATCCTATATTTTTTACTATAAAAGGACATGAGCAAGGGAAAAATAAAGAGCCAAAATTTTAAGAGATTTTAAGTTTTTTTTGAAAAGTTAGGATATTTTAAGTTATGAAACACATTCAGAGGTGATATTTTTTATCAAAGGATGAGGAGACCATGAAGCATACATCAAGAGATCTGTTAGATAACAACATCAAATCCAAACTTGTAAGAATATCCGATGGAAGAAAAAGGGAGATTTAGAATTATTTATTTTCTATTAGTTTTTATAAATGTTTTTTATTGATCTCATTTTCTATGAGTAAACATGTTTAGTTTCTAGGTGTGATGAACCTTAGTTTTGATCTTTTATCTAGTGCAATTATATTGATAGATTTATTTTGATTTAATTATGTGTTTTATTTTGTTCTAATATATCCAGAATATTTATGAATGATTTGATTACATATGATTGAGAATGAGAAATCCTCTTGTATGAATAGGTCTACTATAATTGGAAGGAGTTGCATGCAAACCTAGAGATAAGTCGACATAAATCCTCTAGATTATGGTCAAACCTAATAATGAAATTCACGAATCGATAATGCAATCCTGGGGTTTTTAACTAGAAAAAGTTTTGTTAATCAACTGATGGATTAGTTGTTAATACTCTTGAGCAAGATATTAGCATAAAATAGGATTTTTCATGGTCTAATAATTAATAATTACATGATAAAAGGTTAAAACCTAATGATTATTAGGGTGATTCATCACCTAGACATTGTTAATTAATATTGATCCTCTTAGAATTTTCCTCTGTCTTGTGTTTAAATTTGTTTTAATTCCTAATTTATTTACTTAGTTTAATTTTCAATTAAAAACCAAAAATCTGATTCATAGGTTAGATAATAGAAAATGGGTAATTACTAGTATTTATAGTATTTGTGGGATCGACCCGTACTTGTCTGTGATAGTTATACCTATGTTGTGCAATTGCGATAAATTTAAATATTTATCTAATATGAGTCAAACAATTTTTGATGTCGTTGCTGGGGATTGTAATATTAGGAAATCCTAACTTTTATTAATCTAACCATAATCCTTTGTATTTATTTTATTTTTGACTTATTTAATTATTTTTTAAACTTCTCTACTTTGACTTTGAGGTTGTGGTTTATTGCTAGGATTTAAGATTCGTTGAATAGCCACAACCCACAATGGAAAGATTGAGTGGACAGTATTTTTATGGGAGCTATGATAACTCATTGCCTATGGAAACATCACCATTTTAGGAAGAAAGGTATGGTTACATGTTTTCAGAAGCTCACCCGATATCTATGCCGATTTGCAACATTTATGGGAATAACCGCTATAATTATGAATGTTGGGCACCAAATTATATGTGGGAGCAACCAAGCATGCAAAATTCACCCTAGAGTGCACCCTATAAGAATACTTATAATTCACAATGGAGCAAGAATGATAGGTGTGCATTAGGATATATTTTAATAGGTAATGGGCATGTGTTTTCTAGCATAATTGTTCTTTATCGTTCTAGTTTAGGATTCATTTTATATGTTTTCATTAAGTTTGATTTCCATTGTTTTCTTGTGTGTTGGATGCTAATTGAGGATAAGAATTATTTATTTTTGTGTAGGAAAAGAGAGGAAGCAAGTTGGAGGAAGAACAATAGAACATAAAAGAGAAGACAAGAGGATCACACCTGAGACCAATTCCTACGTTCATGGGAATTGAGCAAATTCCCACGGGCGTGGAAAATCAAGATAGAAAGTTTCTACCTGTAATTCCCATGCTTGTGGGAATCATGCAGATTCCTATGGACATGGGAATTGAAATTCGAGGTAATCTACAAGGCTTCATTAAACCTAATTTTTTGGACTATATAAAGAGAATTAAGCCTCTATCTTCAGGGGAGACTACCTGTAGAGAGACCATCCTTGGGTGAAGAACACTTGTTTGGAGCATCAAAGAAGGATTGAAAACAAGGATCATCATCAAGATTAGGCAAAATAGCATATCAACACCCAAATTCCAGATTTTGGCAAAGAAGAGGAGTTTTCTTATTCACTTTCTATCACTTTAATCTCTTCCTTTCTTTGTAAAGATGGATTATTTGAATGTTGATAGTGTTATGGAGACCATGTTAGGCTAATTTCATATTAGGGATTGCTTTTTCATTATTTTGTCAAAATTCATGTTTTATTGAATTGAATGAAGTGTCTTTGATAATAGTTGTTCTTAATTGTCATATTGTAACAAATCGAGAGAGTGAGTGCGATGAAAATTATGTAGGATTGTATAACGAGAGTTGGCGACCCATATACTAGCAATTATTATGTCAATTGAAAAATTAGAAGAGAGATCTCAATTAGTCAATTGATCATCCATAAGATGGTGTAATAACTAGTTGAATCGGTAGAGTCATTGGGTAGGTTGAGAGATCGTTCAATCGATTCCTGTAAATTCAATTAGGGAAAAATAGTTATTCCTTGAGAAAAGGTAATTAGTACATTCGAAAATCTAGGATGAGACATAATTCAATCAATAAAACATGAGGGAGACAGAATAAGGAAAAAGTAATCTCTAGCATTCCGATCCTTGGATTCAAATTTTTACAATTACAGTATTATCCATTATTCTACATTAGTCTTTTTAATTTTAATTTAATTTTCTAGATTAATTGCATTAAACAATTTTATTTCTTAAACAAAGTCTTTTCTAAATTGAGTGATGTCTGGGCATCAGTCCCTGTGGGATCGATATCCGCTCTTTCTAACTACAAGTCACGACCCGTTCACTTGCAGTTTTTGAGCGTAAAATAAGTAGATAGTTTTTACAATCCATCAACAAAGACTTATGCTTATATATGGAATGAGTATCTTCTAACTGAATATTCATAACAACAACAAGAAGAAGAAAGTATTGCAAATAAAATAATGGAATATCTTCCCAAAAGTGAAGCTAACTGATGTGAATTCGACAAAAGATTCTCTTTGTTAGAATACATTGAGCATAACACATCATATTATTTAAGCATATTAACACCTCAGAATGAAGAAGAGATGAAGGTCGACTTCATGAATAAAGTTACATCTTAAGAAGGTGAGGAGGTTATTGCTATTGTAGTAAAGTCAGATGAACAGATGATAGAGGTAGTAGAGGACAAAGAAGAGGAAGTAGACAAGTGGCAAGAGATGATTGAACAAAGAGAAGAGGAGGAAGCCTTGTCCAAGAAGAGGAAGAAGGAGAGTGGACAAAGGCGAATGAGGAAGAACAAGAAGAGGAGCCAAATAAGGGAACTACTGATGAATCATTAATAGTCACCTTCAGCGGATGGTTGCCACTTTCCATAAGACAGACTATTTGATTCAACCAAAGATTAAAAGAGTTTGGTTATCCCTTATTTTATTAACAATTTGTCATTAAAAAGGATGTTAGTGTAGTTAATTGGATTTATTAATTTTATAACTTATTTCCTTACTATTATCTTGCAACATGTGGCTTATTTACAGGCTATTAAACTACCTTTGGGAGAACAAGTGGAAGCAAGCCACTAATTATAGACCTAAGATGATGGTAACATGTAGGGTTCGTCAAGTTGACAACACTAAACAAGCACTATATGGGAGGCAACATATGAATTAGTTTAGGCTTTATTTTCAATTCCATATTATTTTATTATAGATGTTAGAATAGGATTTTATTAAGTTTTAATTTGTTTTAGGACAGAAAATTGAGCGTCCTAATGATGAGATAGGGCATAATTATGATGTAAGGGTATGCGTGTTAAGGTGTTATAAGTTTGAGTGCAAAATTTTTAAGTTTGTTCATCTAATTTTGAAGTTGCACGTTTACAAAGAGTGGCATGTCCTCTAGACACGCTAATGTAGAGTTACACGATTAGATACACGCCCTTGTAATAGACTATATAAGCCCATAAATGATTATAATTCAGTAACCTACATGGTCAGCTATATGGCCGTGTAGTAGACTGTATAAGTATCCATGTAGCAGATCGTGTAATTCCATGATACCCCTTAAATATGTCCTAACCCTTCATTTTTCTCACTTTCTCTTTTTCTCTCTCACTCTCCGTTGTCTCCATCTTAATCTCCCAGCCAAAGTTTCACTTCTTTCTTGCAAATTAACAACACCAAAGTAAGTTTTCTTATTGTTTTCACTTGTTTATGCATGAATAATTAGGTGTTTTGCAATTTTTAGGGGTTTTTTTTCCCCAAAATCGGTATATTTAGAATTTTGGGATTTTGTAAAAATGTGTGCCATTCTATAATTAATTGTAGTTTAATTATTGAATCTTATCCTTACACATTGGATTTAATGATTCAATTTGATAAATGGCATGTGAATTAAGTGAAATTTGAACTTGGATTGCAAAATTGCTCACAAATTGTTAAATTACAATATTTTTACATGAAATTACGGTTATTTAGTTGTTTTTAAAGCTAATGGAAATAGGGTTTATGTTTAATTGCATCAAATTTGATTTTTTCTTGAATTTGATATTTAATTTTGTCAATTTTACGTAATTGCTAGATTAGGGTTTTTAATTTCAAATTTAGGATTAATTTTATAATTAAATAATTAGGTTAGTTTTGATTGTTAATTACAATATTTTAATTTTACGATTTATTAGTTTGTCAATTAATTTTCCTAATTATTTAATGTTTGTTTTAATCTATTTTATTTATTTACTTGATTTAGATTATTTGTTCGTAATTTTATTATGTGATTAATTTTTCCTTTTCTAGTTCGATTTCACGACTAATAATTTAGTAAGCATAATAAATTTTAAGTGGGAAAAACGGTATTCTCGTAATCTATTTGTGAATTTCTCACATTTTTTTAAAGTTTCAGGTATAATGTGAGCGGAGACAAAATAAAGGGAGCTGAGTTTTAAGAGATTTTAATTCTTGAGACACATTTAGAGGTGATAGTTCAAATTGTTGTGTTGAATTTTGTTTGATTTTGCTTGTTTTCATATGTTGAAATTGGTTGTGATTTAATTAAAATTTGATATGAATTGAGTGAAGTCGGTGTGGTTGTTGCATGAATCTTAATTGGATTAATTTGTGAATGTGGCATGAACTTAAACTAGAAGAATTGTGCATAAAAATGGTCATTATACAGATGAATATTTTAACATTGTCACAGTTGTGCAAGTTAAGTCACAACCATGACTTAACGGTCGTGACATAACTTGCACTTGCACGGTTGTGCAAGTTAAGTCACAGCCGTGACTTGTATGCACGATCACGACCGTGCATGTGTGAGTCACGAACATGACTTACACACCCCTTAATTTCTTTCATTTCCCTATAATGTTCATGTGGCAGTTGCAAAGGTTGAGGGCACGAAAACCTAAACCTAGACAGGGCTACAAAAAGAAAGCATAAGAGGGCGGCGGCTACACCTTTCATTTTTATTCTTCACTCTTTACACAGACAAACACTCGGAGAGGCACAGAGAGAGATAGAGAAAGAAGAGAGAAGAAGAGAAGAGAACAGAGGGAGTTAATGAAGAAGAGAGAAACAAGGCAGAGAGTTGGAAGCAGAAACAAGCCTTTGACCATTTGGTGAGAACAAGATGAAGTAGAAGGCAAGAGCTAATGCGGGAAGCTTAAGAGGGGCAAGAGACCACCGCACCTCACTCACCTGATCTCTGTTTGCTTGCTTTGTTATTCATTTGTTACAGTATTTCTGTTTTTTACTGAACTTGTTACTTTTATAGCTTAACCGATTGTTAATTGTTTTCTTTTCATAGTTCATTTAGTATTCACTATTTTATTGCTTTAATACTTCTATTGACAGTAACATAGGACTGAAGTGTATAGAGATGATGAATTGTGTTTATGCTGTGATCTCTTTTTCCTGAGGACTAATGTAGCTATTTTAGTCAAACATACATGATTGAGGGATTGTGTTGTTGTCTTATGTTTATTATTGTCTCTAATTGAATAGATGTAATAACATGATCAAACTTTGCATCATTTTAGTATTAAACGAAGGACCAAAAGGAGAAATTTAGTATGGAATGAGAAACTATAGACACTTAGATTAAAAATTAGAAATATATTAACTTAAGCGATAATTAGTAGTTAGGCTTCCATAATTAACTTGGATGATAACTGGTTGAATACGAAAGTTAGATTAGTTCATTATTCGAGTTGATTTAGAACCCAACTGCTAATTTTAGTAAGACAACTTTCCAATCATTTTCCCTTAGTCATATGTAGGAGATTAAATTAGTGAAATTAATTTTCAAGAGCCTTCCATCTCAATTAATCTATTAGCCTTTACTTCTGGTTAAATCGTTTACTTTTCATTCTAATTTCATGACTTTCTTTAAAGCTTTCACTCAACAATTTAGGATAGAGTGTCTAAGATTGCATTTGCTTTTATTTTTTGTTCAAGATTAATTTAAGTTAACCAATTTCACCTTCTTGGGAGACAACTCTAGGTAATCACTATAATTACCTCATATACTTACGAGTAGGATGACCTAGGTAATTTTTACAACTTTTTGGGCATAACACTGATCAAGGGACGAGACAACACAAAGAATATGTTAAGAAAGGTCCATTAGATAACAACATCAAATTCAAACTTGCAAGAAGATCCAATAGAAGAAAAAGGGAGATTTCGAATTATAATTTCTTTGTTTTCTGTTAGTTTTCTGTATATTTGCTATTTATTTCATTTTCTATTAGTAACTAAATGTGATTAGTGTCTAGGTATGATGAAACCTAGTTCATGATAATAATATATTTTGATCTTTTATCTAATGCAATTATATTACTTGATTTATTGTGATTCAATTATACATTCTATTCTTATTCTAATATATCTAAAATATTAGTGCATGATTTGATTTCATATGATTGAGATTGAGAAATCCTCTTTCATAAATATATCTATCGTAAATGGAAAAAGTTTCTTGTAAGCTGAGAGATAGGATGACATAAATTCTCTATATTAAGATCAAACCTAATAATGGAATTCACGAATCGATAATGCAGTTTTAGGGATTTAAACTAGAAAGAGTTATATTAATCAATTAATGGATTAGTTGTTTTTTTAAGAATTGGATTAGATGTTAATAATTTTGATAGAAATATTAACATATGATAGGAATTTTCATGGTCCAATAACAAAAAAATATAATTGCATGATAAATACTTAATATTTAATGATTCTTAGGGGGATTTATCACCTAGACACTATTATTTGATATTAATCTTCTTAGTATTTTCCTTCATCTTATGTTTAGAATTGTTTTAATTTTTAGTTTTTTATTTAGTTTAATTTTTAATTAAGACCCAAAAATCTAATTCATAGGTTAGATAATAGAAAATGGGTAATTACTAGTACTAATAGTTTTCATAGATCAACCTGTACTTGTGTATATTAGCTATAGCCATCGTGTAGTTGCAGTAAATTTAAATATTAACCTAATCTGAGTCAATCGCCCTACAAAATAACAAGAAATCATCAAAAAAGCAAAGATTTGTTACCCTCTTATATTTAGAGTGATATTTGAACGTGGTTTCCTTGTCAACATTATGCTTCATCAAGAGAGTTAATGCTTTTACACATAAGATGAAAAGATAGAGGGATAAATGATCCCTTTGTCTAACAATATCCACAAAGCAGCAAAAAGGCACTAAACTCTTTAAGAGGAATTGGTTGGAGTACTAGCTCCCCTACGCTTATTCTTATTTACAAAAAGGCATTAAGGTTTTAATTTTTATTAAAATTAAATATTTCAATTATAATTAAAGTCAAACACTAATTATATTTAATATAATTTAAAAAATCAAATATCTCATTTTTGATTCCTAAAGTTTCTCAAACTTTTCAATTAAGTTCACTTAATTGAAATTGATTTTTCTTTTTTAAATTGCTCTTTATATGTGACCCATTAGGTTCCTAATATATTGAAAATGATTATAAATTAAAATTCTAATTCACAATTAAAATTAAATAAATTAAAAAGATTTTTAATTTATCTTTAATTCTCCAATTAAAAAATGTATAATTGTAGATCAAGATTAATGTCTAGCAACATATCATAACCACCATAATATCAGGAATGTCAAAGTAGTTTGACTTAACTTATCCATACATGGTTATAATATATAATTTAATCATTTTGTCATTTCATGTTCCAGCTGGATAGGGTATGGATGTAGTGTTTACTCTTTTGAATCCAATTATGTTTGTTCTTGCTAATTAGTAATTGATTTATAATCGGTAATTGAAAATACCTTTTCAAATGTCAATTCACTCTGGTGAAAATACTGTTGCCCCCTTTAAACACTTCATGAGGAACTATATTGATGAGAACATTAAATGAGATTGAAGATATAAAATCTTTGATCCAACTTTAAAAAACATTAGGAAATCCAAACCCTTATAATAAATGAATTAGGAACTTCCAACAAACACAATCAAAAGCTTTATTGAAGTCAACCTTAACGAAGCAATTTCTTGAGGAGTTTCTTCTCGTATAAGCCTTTAGAAGTTCTTGCACAATCATAATATTATCCCCAATTTTCCCAACCTCCATAAAAGCTCCCTAATTATAACTTATAATGGAGTTGGGAGTAAGCTTCAATCTATTAGCTGGGATCTTAGCAATGAACTTGTGTATAAAATTAAACCAAACTATTAATCTAAATTCACCAAAATTGAAGTGATTAGAAGATTTAGGAACAATGAAGAGGTAGGCTTTATTTATCTCTTTGAGCAATACTACCCTAGAAAATAATTCTTAGATTGCTTTTTTCACCATTAGACCAATCTTAGACTAAGCCTTGTGGTAGAAATAGCCATCCAATTTATCAAGTTCAGGAGCTTTCAACAAATTTAATTAGAAAATACCAGTCTCCAATTCATTTTCCTCAATTGGTTTGATGAGCCCCTTATCTTCCCCATTAGAAATTCTTTTTGTAATGAAGGACCTAAAGTCATTAACAAAAGAGTTTGCTTTAAAATTGGAGCTAATAAGGAGCTTATAAATGTTTACAGCTTCCTTAAGGGTCTCATTCTGCTCACTGGTCACCCTTCCATCTTGAGTTGAGATATAGTAGATTTTGTTTATATTTTTCTTTGCTATCAAGGAGTTGAAAAAGAACTTGGTACATTTGTCCCATCCTTAAATCCAATTTACTCTTGATCTTTGTTGAATCAAGGGTGAATGGTCATTGATAGCTTATAAATATTCCTTCAAAGCCTATTTTTCCTTATTCAATAAAAGGGTCATCAAGATTTATTATCAAAAGAAATTAAGAGGAAGTCAACTTCTCTTTTACATTTTCAATAGCAATTTTAGTGTTAATACCCTTTTATTGAGTTTTTTTAATTCCCCTTTAATAGATTTTAGCTTTTGTACCCATATATTGGGGGCTCCAATCCTCTTATGACAACTACTTGAAATCCATCATCTTGTACCAAAAAATTATTAAATATAAATGGAACATATCATGAATTTTTATTGGGTTATGTTGTAAGAATAGGGGATCTATAAAGCTTTCCTTACTTTAAGGAAATTATGTTAACAAATAAAGGTTAACTAAGGCCTTATCCAACTTTTTTCCTAATAAACCAATTACAACTCTACTTTTTGCTACATGTAAATGTATAACCATCATGCTTTAAATTAGTGATGCCCATATGATCTACATAGTCTCTAAAATCCTTTAAAAAAAATTCTTTGATTGTAGTTACATTCAACCTTAATTTTGTATAAAGTGGAATTAAAGTCTCAACATATTAGCCAGGGACTACTACATCTTCCTTCATTTTCTTCAAATTGGTCCATAATTTAGTTCTTTGAATAGCTAGATTGAAACTGTACACAAAGGAGGAGTAAACAGTAACATCTTCTTGGATAATACTTTTAACTTTAGGCAAGTAGACCTATCGTTATATAGTGGCATAGAAATAAGTAAAGTATTGTTTTCATAAAGATAAAGTGAGCACCTTACTAATGTTATCTAGACAATAACAAAGACTATGTTTTAATTATTCTAAACATAAATTATACTAAATAGATCAAAATATAACTAGGAACAAACCAATAAGTAATTAACGTAAAGAAACCAAATAACATAAAGATCTAGATAGGAATTCCCTCTCTCTTCATCGTGTACTCATTATTTAGCTATTTAGTGATTCTTTGACATAAATTGGTGAAATCTCCTAATATGATACTTTATCACCTTTCAATGCACAATTACCTATACCTAGAGTGATTAACAGATATATTTTTTGATTAACATTTAAGAATGTACTAAGATCTGAGACACTGTATAAAAGGTTTTATTATAGTACTATAAGCATTATATAAATCTATTTCTAATGTCTCATTTATTCTTCAATATTGGTGCCTAAGTCAATTTACAAATATGTACTTTCAAACTTCTACATGTAAATTAAGATTTTATTAAAGCTTTCACTATATTAACCAACATTAACATCAATAATTATATTTTAAAAATACAGAACTCTTCTATAAAAACAATTAAAATTAATCCATAAAAGATAAAAAATACTATTTCTATATAAATATTGAATAAACTTGCCCATAAATCATCCTTTAAATAACACAAACAAACAAAAGAGTTGAATAATTCATAAAAAATGAGTTTATAATAAAGATCTCAACCTATTGATCTAATTCACTTCATTGTAATGATTTCGATTCTCCTTCCCTATTGAAGGTGTGTTTTAAGATTTTTTCTCTTTATATAAGTTGTTAATATTAATTTTAACTTGATAATAAATAAAAAAAGTAATAAGAAAATTTCTTAGGGACCGTTTGGTTCCACTTCTATTTTTCTGTTGTTATTTTGGTTTCTATTTTTTCCTAAAAAAACGAAAACCTGTTTGGTTGAGATTTGTAATATAAAAACTGAAAATAAAAACTTGTTTAGTTGAAATTTCTAATAAAAAACTAAAAATAAAAACATGAGACAAATATATTAAATTGCAACCATTCTCAGATGCATTTTATATATCAAAATTTCAAAGCCTCACAACATCAATTGCTTTGCAAGATGACCAAAGCAACAACATACATATCATAAAACACAGGGCGTATTATTGATCATCATCAAACAGCAAGTAAACATAAATCTATAAATATATTAGGCCCCAATGAAATAAAAACCATGTAAGGGGAAGAAAAATATAAAACTATGTTCACATAAATCTTCTCAGTTCTCCACAGCTTCCTCATTTTCGTACGCCTCAGCATCTGCAACAACATCTTGGTATTGTTGATACTCTGAAACCAAGTCATTCATGTTACTTTCTGCCTCTGTAAACTCCATTTCATCCATCCCTTCACCTGTATACCAATGCAAAAATGCCTTACTCCTAAACATCATGTGAATTGCTCTGATACTTTCTGAACATTTCTTGTATGGATGTAGAATTTCCTATGAACGTTGATGACATCGATAACATCTGAGTGAGTATGAGTACTCTCCATCACTGGCAACCATAACAAAGAAACAAAACTCTTCCCTAGTTTTCCATCATACACATTTTGCTGGCAAAAGACATTCCACATATTCATTTGCATACCTTCCCAACTAGTTAGTTTTTGTTTCATCACCATTTTTACACTATAATCTCGTTACCTATCACCAGAAAAATGGCTAGAGCAAGAACCTGAGAAGTAGTTTATAGTTATGTGGTCCTATCATGCCTATAGTTACGTTACAGTGACAAGAGTTCATTGTCTATTTTAAAGATACAAACTTTGAGAGTGGAAAGGAAACTAAAGAGTAGGTTACATAAGAGTAGTAGCTCCACCATTAGATTATACACGAAGCTTAAAAAACCAAAAACAAAAAGAAAAAATAAATCAAACAAGTATAATTTCGTTGCTGCCATATCTTACTGTTCACGAACATCCTTACTGCTTGAAGCCTGTCATACCATGCGTAAGCTTGAATGATTTGTCTTAGTATCAATACCCTTAAGTAATTCAGTAGTGAAGTAACGCAGTGACGCGTTACGTAGCAGTGAAGACGTAGTGATGCAATAGTGGAGATATCGCAGGAATAGAGTAACAAAAATGTAGAGAGATACGAAAGCAAGCACAGATAACACAACAGTGGAGAGATACGAAAGCAAACATAGATAACAAATGCATGGAGAAATTGTAGGAACGTAATAAAAAAGTAACAGGCAAAAAAAGAAGATACAAACCTAGAGCAATAGCCAGAAATTTTATAGCAAGGCTTGATGCAGAAAAGTCAATGCAGCACCGAAACTAATTCTGAAAATAAAGAAAGCCTGTTGTAAAATCTTACAAAAACATCTTTTTTACATTTTTGTAAACCTGTTACAGTTTTATTATTTTTAAAGACTACAAACGACAACAATACTCGTCTAAACGGGTTTTAATGAGTTGTTTCATGAAAAACAAAACCAAAAACGTAAAATAAAAACGAAACCAAATAGGGCCTAAGTGTTGGGCCCCATTTCTGGAGTCCAACTCCTATTCGGAACACACATATCCTATCCTAACATTTAATCGAAAATCTCATAATACTCTTTAATACAATTAAGACAACTGATTGTCATACATCTCAACAACCTTATCTTTATTAACATCATAAATACAA
>JANZXR010000172.1:24110787-24122884 GCA_027575705.1 Erythroxylum echinodendron | reverse complement strand
CGCATATTCTTAATCAACTTACTACATAGACTCAACTAATTCTCTTCAGTTTGAAATCTCTTATCCACTTAAAACGCTAAAGCACAAGTACGAACTTCTCCACATTTCTCATTTATTAGTTCTAGTCTTCTAAGAAAAGTTCGGGGTCCAACACTTAATTAGTTTTTCCGTTTCCCTTTATTAAAGGTATATTCATTGTAAAACGGTTTAGGACATGATCTTATCTTAAGTCATGTCTAACATTGCATATATTAAATTATTCTTATAAAGAAATATGAACACTGATACACTTGTGTTCTAAGTCGTATAATCCTCTATATTTCTACAGCCTCCAGCCCCATATATTAAACTATGTCTTTACTTCTTATTTCTAGAGAGAAACACACCTTGTCTTACAATCGTGTGTCAGACTTTGTCCATATGCTTATGTCTAGTGAGGTGCACAAATTGTAATAGGCTTATATCTAAGACCTAAAAATAACTTGAAAAACTAAAAAACTATTGCTTAATTTATACCACCCTTTGTATAGGTCTATCTATTATGAATACAGTCTAGGACAAGATTGCGTCTGAAGTCATATCTAACACTAAATTAGCAGTGCATCTTATATCATTTTTTTCACAGAAGAATGTGGACATTGACACACCCATATTCTAGGTCGTGTACTCTTTTTTCATTTATCACTAACTCTAACTGATCCATGTATCAAATTGTATTTCACTTCTAATTTCTAGAGAGGAACACTCCTGACACATGACCATATGTCAATTGTCTTATCTTCTCGCCATATGCTTTTGTATAGAGGGAGACACAAATTGCAATATGCTCGTTTCTAAGATTATGTTTGGTTAGGGGTTTACTAATAGAACGAAATAGAATATAATATTATTTCATCGTTTGAGAGGAAGGTTTATAATAGAATGGAATGAGATGGGATGGAAGAGAAGTGTTTCATATTACATCTCATTTCATCCTAAACAATAAAAATGAGAAACCTTTGGTTTGGAGGGTTTAGGATAGAATGTAAAATGATAAACAAATTTTCACTATATTACATCATAAACCCTTCTTCCAAACAACATTTCACTATATTACATTACGAACCCTTCCATCCCTCTCAAATAACAATTTTCTAATATTACATCCATTATAAATCATTCCATTCCATTAAAAACCTTACGTCTAACTAAACGTAGCCTAAGACCATGTCTAGTCAAAGATATATTTCCTTCTCCATTTGACTTGTAAAACTCTTCATCCATTGACCAATATCATTCCCAAGAAATATATCCAAAACTACCTTAAACATGACATAAAAGTGATTAAATCATGATAATTTAAACAATAAAATATAGAAAATAATAAGTAATAAGTCAAATATATATATGTACATTACTCGTATAACACAAATCTTTTTTAGGTTCCAAACACCCAAGTTTAAGTTTAATCAAACCGAAAGATTCGAGTCCGAGCCTGAGCCTAAGTTTGCGCAAGAACCCAAGCTCAATCCCTATCAAAATTCGTTTAGCTCATTAATTTCAAGTCAAGCCACTGCTACTTTGACTAATCTACTATGACTAGCTAGAATTGGAAAAAAAAATGCAAGTTCAAACCAAATCGAGTAATGAATTTAAGCCTAAGTCTAACTCAAAATTAAGTCTAAGCTTGATCAAACTAAAATTTCTCCATTGAATTCCAATTAAGCCACGTTGAGTTAGCCTAAACCTAATTTTAGTCACAATTTATTACTCCTTAAGGATTAACCATAATATTCTATCAATTTTTAGAAATCTAAAATTTTATGTTAAGAGAAAAGGAAAAAAAAAATCAGAAACTTGCACAAAAGCAATAAAACAAAAGGTTCATAGTTTAACAATAAGAAATTGTTTCTAGACCTAAATTGTTTGCTCAAGCATTAGTAAGCTAACAAAAAGAACCGGGACTGGAATTAGTACATAAAAAACATGTACAGTGGGGCGGAAGTTGTTTCAATGTTTAATAATATTATGAAAGAAAAAGCTTTTTTAAATAGATGGTATGATTAAATTGTTATTACCAATTAAATATTTTTTAAATAAAATATAGCATTTTTAGTACATAATTTATTTAAATATACAAAATAAGAGATCTTATTTTCCACGTACGCAGAGAAGATGACACTTTTTTAAATTAACAAAAAAAGATAAAACCATAGGGCTTTCAAAAGCTTTTGCAGCTCAAGGGTTACGTCAGACTGTTCTCCTCTGACTTCTTAAAGTGCTGCGAGTAGTTTAGCCTTTACCAAACTAGTCTTGCCGTAACAAACTCGTTCTTGTTTCCAAAACTTGTTTTCATAGTCCTCTCACTCAAGACCAGAAGGATAAATAAAATATGCAACCAATGCACTCACATAGGACTCTTCTAAACATTCCTCCATACTAAACGATGACCCAGAAGTAGTTATAAGATAGCAATTACTCTTGATATGCAAACTACTAATTTGGCAGCAAATGGAAGCTTTATGCGGAACTCTTGATTCATCGAGTACAATAATTAAGATCACTCCATTTCTTTCTTTTCCTTCATTTTCCTTTGCAATATACTAAAAATTAATGCATCTCCATTATTTGTCCATCACAATGGAGGATATATGCCATTTCAGGCAAATCCAGGAACAAGACTAATCATGTCAATCAAGTCTCAAGCATTAAGATAATCCCCATCGCACCAATCAGGGCCAGTGCCTGGATATTATCCTTACAAATGATTCTCTTGTCCGTATCTTCTATGCTCCCTATCTGCATAGCTGCTCCTACCATTCTTGTGCCCGTCTTCTACAGAATCGTTATTGTGAATTCGTTTAGAATCATACCATTTCTTCCCTTCCGAATGCCACTCAGCTGGGCTCTCAGCTTTTCTTTTACGGCTACTCAACATGGGGGAGGCATCATCCAACATTTCCCCTTCTTCTGCATTCTCAGCTTCCAATCCTATTGATGATTGTCCTCTCATGCCAACTTGGTTTCCATCTTCAATTTCCCCATCATCTTTAACATAATCTGAATGTTCATTTTTTGACCAGCTCTGCCTTCTTTCATGTTTAATTTTCTCATCCTCTGCTGCCAATTCAACACCATCTTCCAGCTCCCTCTCAATAAGATCATCGTCATCAACCACATCCCTTTTCCGAGGCATCTCCCCACGAGATTTCCTTCGCTTCTCAAGTGCTGCCTTCACCTTGTCCTTGTCAATCATCTTTATCGCTTCTTTAGGTGACTGACCAACTGGACCATCCCGAAGATCCAAGTTTCGACTGATTATGGTGCTGGACTTGTGTGATGCAGCTTCATCCTTCCACTCTCCTGTTTCTACACTCTCAACCCTTCCACCAGGTCTTTCTTGGTCTTCTGTCACATTTCGCTCAGAACCTGACCTGGATTTATTTGGAACATCTTTCTTGTTTTCCTTATCAGGAGCATGCTCAGGTGGCTGATTGTCTTTAGTTTCTACATCCAATTTGTGGTCAGTAATAACACTACCTGTTTCGCCACTCCCGTTAACATTATTTTGAATTAAGGCCATCCTTGGTAGCACCCCTTGACTGTCTGTATATGGGTGCTCAGGCCCTGGACGGAATGATGTTTGTTTTGAATCATGTTCTTCATTCACAGCTGAAGCTTTACCTGGTCCTCGGCTAGCTGGCCCACCTCCAGCACTTCCTTCTACTTCACTACCTTGGGAAGGCGGCACTCTGTTTTGCTCATACAATTCTAACATCTGATTGCTTACCTCTGCAACAATAAATTCAATAATTAAGCTATTGACTCCATCCTATCAAAGACTCAAAAGCAACAGGAGCAGCGCCCATGGCACTTGAACCAGACGCTATTTATTAATTGCAAATTCATGACATCAGATGATCATACCATTCCCTACAACCTACTCATCTAATTGGATTAAAAGAAAGCCCTAATGATAGGAAGACAATTGCAATACTCATGGCATCATAGTTGATCATAGAAAAATCTAATGGATCCGGTTGTATAGTTTTGTCTTATTGCCATGGGGGCCAGTTGAAGACTGCCCCACGGAGTGCTTTTATATCAATGTATTACAATATTAAGGGGAGGACACCAACCCTCCAATTGGCGTGGGGTGACATCAAATTCTTGCCACCAGACCTTCTCGCCATCCGACGGAAGCTTCACTTTGAGGAACTTGGCAGCAAGGAAAATGGCACCTGCTGCAATGTGATGAGGCTTAAATTGCAGGCAGAGCGAAGTCCTCAGCCTGCACGCCACTTATGAGCGTGTGAAAAGAGCAAAAATAGGAACTGAAACCACAAAACTGGAATTTGATAACTAGATTGACAAGAAAAAATAGTATGCGTACCCATCATTAACAAAATTCCATGCAACTTGAGCAAGGGCATTTTGTGCAACCTTGAATTTCTTTATTGCATCAACAAGGGGCTTATAAGGGTGATGAACATTAAGATCAAAACCCAAAGTTGCAAGTAAAACCCTTTCTCCAAGTAAAATAAGCTCTTTCTGTTGTTCATATACTTCCTGCATAATAAATTAGACACATTAGCAGGCCCCAAAACTTTATGCTTGCTTAACAATATGTGTGTGAGACAAAGAAAGAAAGAAACACTGTACAAAAGCTAAAGTAAAAAGAACTATGCTGGAATTATGGCATATAGGAAAGAAATCAATTCAGAGAGAAATTTTTATGTTCATAAACAAGAAACTATTTCTGAGGTAGCCAATAAAGCAAACTCTTGTTTATTATCTCATATGCGATAAGGTGTGGCCTAAAACAAACACCTAGAAACATAACCCACATGATAAAGCAAAAGATAAGGTGTGGCTGAAGACATAACCCACATGACAAAAAGATCTCACTAGTTCTACCTGAAAAGTCTATCAAACAAGTTATTAGGCCGAAAATGCATCTCTTGCAAGGAAGTAGTGCGGGAAAGAGAAACTTTAGTGACAAATCTACTTGTAATATCTAATTAGAAGTATAAAACATATTTGTATAAACCAAAATGTCTTCTATAGTCATGTTTGTCTACACGAGAAAGAGTGGGAGAGACTAAAGCAGGATAAAAGCAATGACAACGTAACTGAATAAATATCAGAAAGAGAATATGAAGAGAAATATGTGATAACAAGATTCGAGAAAAGAACACCTTCTGTTTGATCCTTTGAACCGCAGCAGGATCCTTTTTGTTTATTATCTCATATGAGACAAGAATAACATCCTTCAAGGGACGAGGAGTCTCTTCCACCTTACCAGCAAGAAACATACATACAGTTGCTATAGTCTGCAAAGAAAATAGTTAGGGCAAGTGTTAAGCTGCAATTTATGATTAGATGGCCACACAACTTCCACAAGAAAGAGTTAACACTGTTGGCTAGTCCTTTCACATGAATCAATTACCTAGAAAACATCAAGGTGAGTCCAACATACACTATGCATCAGCATCTATCACATTTATCGCCCATCCAGGAGAATTCATGCTACTTCAAAAATCTGAGCAATTATAATTCCTCTGGGGTATGCATGAAAAGAAGCTTCACAGATGTTTAATGAATTATTCTATTGCTCTGTATCTCCATACAATCTTTGCATAGGTCCAGTCATGTTTGACACAGCAATGCAATTTGGTAAACTAAATGCAGAATAAGATGGCCAAAGAGAATAACTTTAATGGTGAATATATGTCGCAAATTACCCGTCTGTCATTCTTTGCATGTGACTGGCGAATGAAGAACCGATGACAAAATATAATTGCTGTTGCTATAGTTATCTGAGGTCTGCGTAAGATGAAAAATGAAAAAAAAAAAAAAAGAAAATGTTATGCTGTCATGTATTTATTGGACAATTTTATACATGCTCATAACTTCATGGGAAGGCTCACATGGTCTGCTGCAACATATTAATATACCAAAACTTTATTTTGACCAATATCGTGGGTACCATACAATGGGCAGTCCTAAAATCATAACAGCTTAAAATCCTTGGCTCTAACCATCTCAAATCCTATTTTGCCTCACAGCATCGTCTGTGTGTGTACAAATCTTTGGGCGTGTATGCACATTCAAACAACGCATGTCAGACATAACAAAAAGAACATTAGTCAATCATCCGTTGTGGGTATGACAGTGTATTATCATGCAGAAGTCGTCATCTAGCACTACTGTATACCAAACTCAAGGCCTATTGAACCTCCAGGTAGGAAAAATAGATCTTTCTGTATACATTAGAAAAACACAATGACCAAAAGCAGGATGGTCATTCAAAAACAAGAATGCACTGAATTTCTATAGAAATTGACTTGAATTCTGTGACCAAATGAAGTTGTAAAGAAGCATTAAAAAAAGTTCCAAACGTCAAAATAGCTATGACAAATAGCGTAAACTCACACTTTTAACCTCATGCCAAGATCCTGTAAGAATGTGCAATATGATTTCCGGAAATATGTCTCTTTTTTCAAGTCAATGCCATCTCTGCGTGATGGAGAATTTTCTTCTATTTCTTTTCTGGTAAAATACCAACGACCCACTTCTTCTGGCCTGTCTTGAGAACTTCTAGAAGGAACGCTTTCAGAACTTGCATGATGTGAAGATTCTCCAGGCAATAAACTGGCCATAAATCCTGATGACTAGGAAAGCACAATATATGTCCACAATTCACTTCATCAACAGTTTGTAGCAGATAATCCTTCCTAGGAAACATAACAGTTCAAAGCAATGTGTAAATATCATAAAGCTATTGCTCATTATACTCCTTAATGACACTACCTCGGCATGATTAATTCAAAGCTTGTCATATAAGAGAAGCAGACATATTGCACCCGATGGCCCAAACAGAGAACAGATTTAAGCATACATGAGCTCTATAGCCGAAGAATGTTATAATAGACTTATAATCATAGAGAACCGAATCTGACATTATAAAGCATAACGATTTCCAGATATAGCAAAACCAACATCAAATTCACTTACAAATGACAGGCATAATTAGTGAATCTATTGTTTCGGCAAGAAAGAGAACATTCTGGACACTACTATAATAAAAATTATATCTCAAAAGGACCAAAACTTAGAGAATCCACCTAAGGCCTTTTAAGAACAAATCCTTGTACTATACCAAAAACACTAAATCTGTCCTTCCAATAAATGCAATTACATCAAAAGATTGAAAAGGAACAAAAATTCCCAATATCTTCCCATCACATATAACTTGAGCAAGCTCAGTTGCGTTAAAAGTAAGAAAGAATACTTTAAAGAAGACACCAATAAACTATAGAACTTACAACATAAACAAAACTGATGTCAATCGATTGTACACCAAATCAAGGGATGTAAAGAAGAAAAAAAAATGTAAACCTAAAGGTTCCCAAAGCACAACAAAACTTAAATTCATCCGCTGGACGGAAACAGCAGAAAGTTAGGTACCTTCGATTCCAACTATTAGGTTAATCGAATTATAATCCCTAAACTCAATTATCTTTTAATCTAGTCTCGACAAAAGAAAAGACGGAGAAACTAACGGATCGAACATTCACTTGTTCCATGCTCCATTCGTAAATTTCTCCTTTCTAGTCGAGGATTAAAAGAAAAGAGGCAAAGAAATAGAAACCCATTTGCTTATGATAAAATAAGTAAATAAATACAAAAAAAAAAAAGGAACTAACTGTGAGGGCTATCCTCCTCCGGCCACTCCACCGCTTCCTCCACCTTCTCTCACTTGTTCAATGTGTCCCTCTATATCTCTATCTCCGGCTGTGGAGAATTTTAGGGCTTTCGGTTATCGTGAGCAGTGGGTACCAGTGGCAACCCACGCAAGTCCAAAATCATAGATTTGTATAACATAACAAATATTTTCCATTTGCTTTCTTGTCCCTGCTTAATTCTCTTATCGCATCGAGGCCCTTTTATGTTGTCCAACTTTAATCAGGTCAATAATCTTATTTGTATTTACGCGTTTGGCTGTTGGAATATCGAAAATATTATAAATTTAGTCCTTGCACTTTGGCATTTTATTAGTCTGTCCGGTAATTTGAATTTTTCTCAACATTTGGGACTTAATTGCCTCTTCCAATCTTATGCCTCAACGAAATTTCAATTAGATGTTGATAATTATAACAACCATCAAAGGATCACTGGTGAGGTTTGTAACGTTATTTTGTATGGTCTTTTGGATTTCTTTAGCGAGTAATTTCGTCAATCTAATAACTGTTATACTGTATATACTATATATATATTGGGTGAAGCGTCTTGAAATTCTCGGGCATAATTAAAATAAAGGTGATTAAAGTGATATTCTCAAATTCCATTTCACGTGTTCATGTCCTTTCGATGTTCATGCAACATTATTGTAAGTGTTCGATTTCCATAAAAGTGTACGTATTGTCTCATTATGACATGATCCAGATTAGCTAGTCAAATTTCATATCTAGAGTTTTGTGGCTAACAAATGGAAATAAGTAGTTAATATTGAATTTATATTATAAACTTGTGTTGCATTGGACTTAAATAACCAAATATTGAATTTATATTATAAACTTGTGTTGCATTGGACTTAAATAACTACTTAAGTAGGATCAACTAGAAGACTCAAAATTGGATTCATTCTTTCAGCTAACATTTTAGCAATGATCTTATAAATAGTGTTACAACAAGAGATTGGATGATAACCTAAGAGTTTGGAGATTGTTACCTTAGGAGTGAGACTTAAGTATGTTTTATTAAGCTCCTTCAACATTTTTCCATTTCTAAAACATAACAGTACAACATTAATCACCATTATTTTGGTATAGTTCAACATTAATCACCATTATTTTGGTATAGTTCCACGTCTTTTAAAAGAAATTTACATTAAAGCTCTCTGGTGCTAGGGCTTTGTTAGGATTTAGAGAAAACATGGTTCTTTCCACTTCTATTGCTTTAACAGTTTATCACTAAATTATGCAAAAACTAGACAGGTACTTGAACCTCGATGTAAGTTTTGAGGATAGTAAATGAGGATGAAGCCTCAGTGTTGGAGCTTATTGATTTAGCAAATAAGTTGTGAACTTCATCATATGTCCTCTTTTGAAGTTAAAATTCTCCCATATTCAATTTTCAATGATGAAATCTTATTGTTGTTTCTTCTTTCCTGCAATGATCTATAGAAGTATTATGTATTCTTATCTCCATTTGTTAGCCACAAAACTCTAGACCTTTGTTTAATTAATGAAATGTAGCAACATTGCCATTTTCTCCTTTTCTTATAGTTCATTGTTTATAAGGTTCATGTTGGGCCCCGATTCTTTTTCTTACTAAATAAGCACGTGTTCAGTTTATTTTAAGGTTGAGTTTGATTAATTTGTTTTGGTTAGGATTGAATTAGAATGTCTATGGGTGGAGGAGTTTATTTCTTAGATTGATGGAATTAAAAGGAGAAATTAAGATTAAGTTAGAGAATTTTATGGTGTTAGTTAAATTAAAAGAACAAGATTGCATAAGGACAATTTGGGAAGATCATTTAAGTTGTTAAAGGTTAAGGCTTATAAGGAGGGTTATTTAGGTCATTTTAGCTTCTAGAAAGAAAGAAATAAAAGCATGGTTTTGTCTTGTTTGAAAGAAGACAACGAATTTTACAAAGAAAAGAAAGTGAGTGAGTTTCGGCTGAGAAGAAGAGAAGAAGAAAAGGTTAGGGTTTCATCTTTCCTTGCTTTAGAAAAGTGTTGTTGAGAGTTTAACAAGAAGGAAAAAGAAAGAGGAAGGTTTAATCTTCCATTAAAGACAAGAAGCAAATTTCGTGGGTGGAGTTTCAAGGTGAGTTTTGTCTAAATTTTTTGGAATTTTTGATAGATTTTGGTTCAAATGGCTTAGGGAAAAGCATGGGTATGATCGTTCTAGGTGTTTTGGTGTCGTTAGAACCTTAAGGCAATGAGAAACAAATTTATGAAGAAGTCTTATTGTAATTCCTTTATGGCCTACCATAAATTCTGATCGGAGATAAGTGAAACGAGTTGTTTTTAAGGTTTGACCTGGTGGGGAATTCCTCCCTTGTGGGATGCACGTCCAGATGTCACGTACAGGCACGTAACTCGCCAGGTGGGGTTCCAACACTTCATATATAAGGCCTTTTAAATCAATTCTAGCTTGTTTTTAGCCTCATCTACTACTGTCTGAGTGTGAAGATTCTTTGTGCATCTGATAAGCTTTAATTCATCCCTTATAGATTATAATTTCCTCATGCATCTAAATGATAAACTAATTTTTTTACTTGTGTTACCTCTAATTAAGGCCTCCTCAAATCGTTTTGCTTCAAGAAAATAATCATTAAATTGGAAAGAAGATACTCTAATCTATATATTGAACCTGTTTTATATCAACATGGTAGAATGGTCTAAAAGTAAATGATTATAAAAATTAACTTTTTTAGACTTCTTCCTCATAAAATATTTTCCTATTGCTTATTGTTCCAAGTATAAAACAATCCCTCCATTTAAGATCCATTATCTGGATAGTGCTATTACACTCTAGTAGCTCGTTTGTATGGTTCCTTATTGAAACTCCCTTCAACTTTTGAAATATTCATTACGTAATTTAAATCCCTTATTAATAGCCAAGTCTTTACCATAATTTCCCCTATTTCTTTGGTTATACTTTATAGAGAGTTTCTCTGTAATGGTAAAATTGAAAGCATATATGAAGGTCAATTGGAACTTTGTAACACAACTCCTCATTTTAGCTTAAAGATGAATTAGTTGTTCCTCTACCATTAGTGGAGATATTTCTATTGCATCAAGATCATAAGAGATTATTATAATTCCATTATAATGTTAGGAATGATTAAAAATTATAGGTATATAGGGTTTTGCACTTAGTTTCCTTAATCTTTGTTTCTAAAAGGCCAATTTTCCTTTATCATAACTAACACCAAAAGTCAGGGAATCTTAACCAAAAATTTTAAAGGGAGAATGTGACTGAAGATGACTCCATCAGTGTTACATACTGCTCATACACTAGCCCTCCTCCTATTTGTTCCTCTTATCCCCTCTTAAATGTTTGCAGCTTATCCCCTAGATCTTCTTCTGGCTTTCTTTAGTCTACATTTACTCACACACTAATAAATGATTAATTGATCACATTTATATACCCATATTTTCTGTGTTTTGCTTGTTATATAAGAGTTTTATAGTATTTTTGGTACTTATTTTGCTTTAAGTATGTTTTTAGGTGATAATTACCTTAATATGTCAGACCCCACTTGCGGAGCCCGACTCTTGACTTGCTTACTTACTTTCTCTGATATCACATCTGTCGGACCCCCGCTTGCAGAGCCCGACTCTTGACTTGCTTACTTACTTGCTCTGATACCTCAATCGGTCGGGTCCTGATTCCGAAACCTAACTCCTCATACATAATCATTCATGTTTTCTCTGCTACCACACTTGTAACTTTCATGCATACAGAAAGTCTTCCTACGTAAATTATTTTCCAGAGATAACACCTTGATCACTTTCGGGTTATCCTCTCAAAACTCTCCTTTTATTAGTCTCATTGCTTGCGTCTCATTTTCGGCTTCCCTTCGTATCATTTCTATCTTCTCATTTCTGTTTATTTCAAAGTCTGTGAACAGTAATACAGACGATATCTTACAACCTTCATAACTTTCTCTAGCGTAATCGGTTTGAGGTATCCTTTATACGGTTAGAAATATAATTTCAAGCTCCTTAAGTTCTATGAAGACATCGAAGGTCGATTCTATCTCCTGAGGGCTCAACATTGGGACAGAATATGCGCGTGAACAGTAACACAGAAGATACACTTCATTCCAGTACTTCTTAACTCCTTCTTATAATCCTCAATCCTTAATCTATCCTCTGTGTTCTATCTTCTGTGGTTGACTTTTATCTTCTAGGTTGACCCTCTATCGACTAAGAATCTTTTGTCTGAGGTTCGTGAATAGTGACAAAGAGGATAAGAGTCCTCTATGTTTTATTTTGTTTGTGTACAGTAACACAGACGATACATGTCCTCTTTGTTTCAATTCGTCTGTGTACAGTAACACAGACGATACGTGTCCTCCTTATTTCAATTCGTCTGTGTA
>JANZXR010000172.1:24091094-24110480 GCA_027575705.1 Erythroxylum echinodendron | reverse complement strand
CTAATAAGCACCCACATGTTTGTTTAAGTGTCTCCACACTTTAATTTATGAGATCAATTACTTTCTTCATAAGAAAGAAACAAACATGTGTTAGTCTAACCATTTCATCAATACCCCGTCTTGATGAAACTACGACTAGGAACATTTTAGGAATAATATAAAACTGCAATCCGAATCTTATAATTATAATCGCATTATAATTTCTAATGATATGATAATTATTCTATGAATTTTATCTTTATGATTAATAATTAAATAATTAACAAATACGCAAAGATAAAGGATGCCTTTTATTAAATAACAATAATGTCATACAAATAAAATTACAACCAAAATAAATTGACTGCAAAGGCATAAACTAACAGAAAAGTGCTACGTCAATTGGAGATAGGATTATTACATGAGTATTATGGGAAGTGTAAGTTTCAACGTTTAAAAAGAAGAGTTGTAATTCAATTCCCGTAGTTTTTAGGCAGAATTGAATTTATAAGGAAAGTTGGTTTCAATTAAGTTTATCAATTCAACTCTTCCCCTTTTTTTTTTTATAAGGAAAGTTGGTTTCAATTAAGTTTATCAATTCAACTCTTCCCCTTTTTTTTTTTTTCCAAACATAGGAATTGAATTTAATTATCGTTCCAAACAGGGCTGGAGTAGTAGGATTTCCTTAATCTCGAATGAGGTCCATCGAGATTTTACCAGGCGTATACGGATATGGGGGAGCCAATTCCAATTGACCCTGGTCAATGTATAAATCTAGTATTGTGAAAGTTATGATGGCATCAAACACTTGAGATTATTGCTTGCCACTTTCACATAAAGAAGATATTTTAATCATATATCAAATTTTAATTAAATAATACAGGACAATGTAAGTAAATGTTTCCTTCAAGGAGAATGTAATTGTCGTTCTTGGTTGGGTTGGGCCCAGGCATCAGGCACAAGGCACCAGGCGCCCCCAATCGCCGTTCCCTTTTTCCGTTTGAGTTTGAGCTTTTTTTTGGTAAGGTCGAAATGGGATGGCGCCAAGGCTCTCGCCAAACTCGTCTTCTCATTGCACCTCGTAAGGCTGTTCATATCCTTTTCTCTTTTATCACTCGCTAGCAACTCTTTGAATGGCATTAGCATTAGTATTGCTCCTTCAAATTTGATGCTCTCCTTTAATGGAAACTGAGCTAGTTGTCCAATTATTAAGTTAAAACATGAAAGATTAAATCTTTAGTTGAGATCCCAGACGGTTTCTCAACCAATTTGAAGGAGTCATATGGTCACGAGAAACGGCGGTAGATTATGCGTTTCTTGTCTCCCTCTCGAGCAGTCAGAGTATTCTGTCGTTTTTTTTAACCATCAAAAGGCCATCACAGTCTCTTAACTTTCAAATTTTTATTTTAACGTTTAACTTCATTATCTTATGATTACAGATACTTGTAGAACTGGAAGCGATGGGGGATGTTTCTTATCACTTAAACATCCAAAATCAGGTAACAGGATTCACTTTCTTATTGCTTCTTTCCCTGGTGTCATTTTGTCACTCTGTCATTATTGCTTTAAACTTTATGGACTGCATTGATAAGGTTCTTTGTTCGCGGAAGTGAATTTGGGATTAGGGTTACAGAAGTTGAGTTAGAAGAAAGAATACAGGGAAATTCAGAGAAGAGAAAAGAGAGAGTAGAGAAGTAAGAAGCTTCTGTTATTTTCCATTTTTCTTCCTTCACCGCTCCAACGACTCTAGTAACGACTATTGTAACCTTTAGAGCATATCCAATTACAACAGTACACGTATATTTCATCAACTAATCTATGCTACAATGTATTCTATATTTACAATGATCGTTCCTGACTCTCTACGACCTCGTTTTGGTTAAATGTCTCAGTCTTCTTCTTCCACCCGCAGCTTCGTTTCACCTTTACCGCAGCTTTGTTTCACTTCATCAACTATTACTCCTATCATGTATTACTCATCTCTTTTTTATTCCATTGACATGGTGGTTATCTCATGTAAGATTGGCTAGCTGCTATCATACTCCGCACATTTTAATTTGGAGCTGCTTTCCCGAATGTGGGTGAAAAGATTCAACTGAAATTATGGAAAAGCCATACTCTTTTTCTGAAACACAAGCTATTGATATTTAACATGGTTGGCAGGAAACGCAGCATGTTATTTCCTTATTAACAGCGTGCTCCATGAAATTCACTGGTTCAAGCAATCTTATACCTCCTGGTTTTTGGGTGATTATATCTGCCAAGGTAAGTTCTATACATAACTATGGAATGCTTGAAGTATCTTGTGTAGCTTGTTACTTTCTTTTAAATTGAGCTGTAATGTTTGCCAATACCTATTCTGGATGCTAATGAAGAGTACATTACACTAATACTGCAACCAAACATTTAATCAATATGTTCCTTTCAATAAGCACTTTCAGAAATTTGTTTGATTGCATACCATGGTTTTTCTTTCAGCACTCAAGAAGTCAATCCTTCATAGGAAATTGTAGAACCCTAATTGACACAGTGGATGACAATGTGTGCTTGTATAAATATTGGACTTATGTCTTCATAAAATAGAAAAAAGACTTACTCCTCGATGTGTATGATGTGAACCTATATCAGTATAGTTTGTTGTGATTCAAATTATTATTATTTACGTATATGATATTAAGTAACCAACACCTGTATTTCCTTTATGTTTGTACTTAATTTTTGTTATTCTGCATTATGTAATTGCTATTTTATCATTAGATGGGTGTCTTTATACTGCCACTCCAGTTGATCCTGTTTTCATTCTGTTGCCAATTTTTGAAGAAGCTAGAATGAAGGTAAATTCTCTCTTGTGGTGCTTTATTCTATGTACACATAATTCTGGACTTTATGCACCAATGCTTCCACTTATATTAAATGGGCCATCACGTTTTAGTTCTTATACTTTTGGATAATTGTATGGTCAATCCTAACTTTGAAAGATTAAAATTGTTTTCACCGTCATTACTAATTTATGGGGAGGCTTCTGTTGTACTTATTAAGAGTAGTGAAAGAATGTTGGCATCATTCTAACTGATTTTGGTGGGAGACCAAACCTTTCTCAAGACCATGATGTTTGGTCAAACGGTCATAATGAACGAAATGTTCGAGAGTAAGGATACCTAATATGTCATTGAGAATCTGTGGAATAGCAGAATCTTGATATCATGAACTTGGGAAATGAATATTCTCAAAGTATCTTGCGTATTTTCCCTCAGGATACAATACAAAAGGGACATTGGTAGGGTTAATCCTACGTGTTCTACACAAAATGGAATCTCAACCCTGGTCAAAAAATATGTACCAAGTCAATTTGCTGAAAGTATTCCTGGACATCTATATGAGTAATCCTATTGACATGACGATATCTAGACTTGTAATCCCGAATCTTGAGTGACTAGGTGTTAAGATAAGGGTGCTTTATAGTGAGGGGAGGCGGAGGTAAAGAAGGATTGGGGGACTCACTCTAGGATTAGGCCTCCCCAAAGCTACCAAATTGAAAGAAGTACTGTTACTCTTGGTTCTAGAGTGTTAAATGAGATTTTTGTTATAAAAAGGACAGTAATATTGTCACATAAATAGGTATCTTTGTGAATTCTATGTCATTATCTATAAATTGTTGGCTAAGTTGTAGAATTTATTCACAACAACTACCAACAGTCTCATATTTGACTTTTTGCGGTTTGTAAAGGTGATTGAATTTTGTTTTTTGCTAAACCATGAGACTAATGTATCGGCTAGGAATTGATATGTACCAAATATATATTTTCCATAAAAAAGACTATTGGTATAATTCATAACCAAATAGTCAACCAAATCAATGAATGTATACTTAGGATATTCTAATGACATGGTACGATACAAATATCTAATTATGCTTTTAACGTCTAGAAGATGGGATTCTTGAGCCTAGCTTGAAATCTAGCATATAAGCATATACTAAACATAATATCAAGCCTACTTGTCGGAAGATAAAATAAACTACTAACCATACCTGGGTAGAGTTCTACATCAATCGGCTTGTTCTCTTCACCCTTGGTTATGATGCTTATGTTTATATCGAATGACTTGACTTGGTCCATTTAACTTTGTTTCCTTTCCTCGAATAAAAACGTCCAAGTGTGACACTATACTATTCTGGAAGGCACGCTCTTATCCTTACTTCCAGTGGTTTCCTAATTTGTTTATGTTTTGAGTTCTGCAGAAGGGGGATGATCCTGGGAAGTTCAGACAATTGGATGAATTAGTTTTCGTCAATGGTTATCCTGATTATCAACATTTGATATCCATTGCAGAGAACTGTATGCAGGTGGTTTGTGAAATCAAAGGTTGGCTCTTATCTGTCATTCTAGTGCCAATCGGAGTGTGAGCTAGTCACAATGATGTGTAGAAGTAAGAAATAATCATATCTTATGAGTAGCTATCTGTTCTTTTTTCCTTTTAATGTAGCCACAGTGTGCTATGTCATTTGACATACATTGTCTGTATAATAGTGGGATGTTGTCCTACATTATATCTACTTATGCAAGTTGTAAAATCTGAAGCTTGATCAGTTCATATGTAAGACAAGACAATACACATATCTGACTGGATTTTGCTCTCATGTCTCTTTGAATTACTTGTCTTGAATCGTGTCATGACATTTATCAATTATGACAGTATTGTTCTTCTTATGTCAAATGCTTGTAATAGAATTGGTGAAGGTAATTTATTTCCTTATCTTGTCATATGTGGATATCATTTGATAACTTGTTCCTTCTTCTTTTTCTTCTTCTTATATGCAGAAATCGGATCTTCTAAGTTTTTCCGACTTGATGATTCCAAAGTCTTATTTTGGTTGTACTGCAAGGTCTGCCTTTTCCTGTTTGAAACTTAGTTGAACTGTCTTTCACTCTATATGCTGCATTATTCCCTATGTCATTTGTACCTCTCTGGACATAACTATTGATGCTTTATTTTACAATTGTTATTAATGCAACTGTTTAGGTGAAAGGGCACTCTCCTCATTTGAGATTGATTTCTTTTTGAGGTCCGTAATTTGTTTCAAGCTTCTGTAATGCAGGTGTCCAATTTAAAACAGACTCTACCCATGATTGACAAAAACTATGCTGCCTTAGACGAGAAGAATACTTGTATGTCTTTCCTCTCTTTTTCTCTGTATATAGTAAAATATTTTCATCTTTTCAGCCTCTATTTCCCTCTATGTATAGAATTGGAACAAATTCTGCATTTGTCTGTATATAGACAACCAAGGGTAATGGCTTTTCTAGAAACTTAGCATTTGAGCACTCACAGTTTGGAACTCATTTTGTGTATTAAAGAAATAGTTCATCAGTACAAGCGAAAACCAAGGTTCACTGAAAGCTTCGAAGTTAGATTGAAGCTTGTCCTATTCTATAGGTTACATTTTTTAACACATTCCGTAACTTGGAGAGATACTGTTATTGAAGACAATAAACTAGGGATTAATAATCTAGAGTGGGTTACTTATGATTAATTTAGCTCTTTTACTCTTGCAGTAGCTGAGGCAGTTGCCATATTAGGAGAGTACTTGAAGGATGAGCCTTGGATAAAACTTCTGTGCAACCATTTGAAGTACAGTTGCAAGCTTCAGACTCGTTCTATTGAAAACTTTGAATGTTCCATTTAGTTTAATGAACGATCTTTGGTGTGAATAAATATAACTCTGCATCTTGAAGAGTTGTTTTAATTTTTCTAACCAGGTCTGAGTTCCGAAATATGAATGCAGATTAAGTTTACCGGAGGCAATTAGCAAAGTGTTAGATACTGATCTAACTACTGTAGAAAACAAACAAGTTTCTTCTGATATTGCACAGGTATGAATCTGTAGTAACTTACATTCTTCACTTCCCTTTACTGACATCACGCCAAATGCTATGTGTGTGGAGGGATTTGTACGGGGTTAAGGGGAGAGTACTCCATTCAAAAGATTAGAAGTGCATGAACAAGGTCTGGTATTGTCTTGGTGTTGGTTGACAAAATTTGGGTTGATGCATAGTCGAACTAGCTTCTCAAGTTGTAGTGAGCAGGTGGTAAAAGAAGTTGGCATACAAACTGTTGGGAAATCTGCTAACTTACTGTGGCATCATGTTTATTTGGTCAGGAGAAGAGTGGGAGTGACAGCAAAACAAAGAGGAAGAGCAAGCAAGCTAAGAAGGCTAAAGTGGAGACTGAATGCAGGAACATCAAAGAAATGTTTTTCAGGGCTTCGAGGAGAAGCTGAACCATTTACATTGTAAAGTAAATCATGGACTATGGAATCATCTAAGCTTAAAATGAACTATGACATTTGAACAATTTCACACGGTGGTTTTCACTCCTACAATCCACTAAAAACAAGTTACAAGGCTTCTGAACTTTTAATTGAAACAAGGAAAACACAAGCTTATGCTCTTGAGAATCCAGGGAATTTTATCCTCACCATAGCTTAAAATATAAATAAAACGACCCCAAAGAATGGGGAGAATGACGATCACCGGTGACCAGACCACGTGTTTTCCTCTTTTCTTCGGGAATTTCGATCAACATTTTTTTTCATATATTTCGACAGGGTGACGCTTTAAATGATAATAAAAAGTCCATATCTTTTGTTTTCTCCTCTTGGAAAATGGCTAACAACAAACACTATGTGGGAAGCGAGTCAACTCCCCAATCTTTATCAAGCACTTAATGCTCTTGGTTCTTTAACAAAATTCTATTTCCATACCCATTTATCTCATTGATTGATTGGCCGAGTTTTTGGACCATTAGTTTTATATCTATGGTGGTAAGCGTGGTGCCAAGTAGCAGCCACTTGAGAGCAACAAGCGCACCAAAATGCCTTCCATCATTAACATCCATGGCTTTCTCAGTCAACCAGTACGCCACCATCACAGCCACCAACTGGTTTGTCTTGTGTTGTTCGTTTGTTATATTGGTGTATGTTTACTGGAATTTCAGATTTAGTTGTATTGAATTTGCTCTAGGAAAAGAAATGCTCTTTTCCAAGAATTTAAAGCAAGCATGTCAGTGCATAACGTCAAGAAGGCAAACTTGTTTGCTGCAAGAAAGCAAAGGATCAAGCTGCCAAGTTCTTATGATGGGTGTCCTATCAGCGAATTTCTAAGGGAACCATCGGGGACACAAGCCATGTTGAATACTAGCGCCTTGCAGGATTTTCAAACGCTTGACACCAACACTTACAGATGCTTTCTGCCGAAACTCCAACTTCTTAACTTTGAAGCTGCTCCTGTACTAGACTTAAGGGTAACCCCAACGGAAGAAGATTGTACTGTTGAGATGCTTTCCTGCAAGGTGCGCTTCTATCTAGTCTATCTAAGGGTAAAACGCGAACAAAATTTGATAAGAGAACAATACCCTGGATGATTTATAGATAAACCGTAAAATTGGACTCGTTTATAAAACATTGATCTTCCTCGGATGTATACAATGAGCTTTCTATGTTCTCTATTGCTCCTTATGTACATGAAGTTGTAGTGGCACTCAGCAGAGAATTTGGTTCAGCTGCAAGAAAATGTAGTAGAGGGCATACCCTAAATAGAAAAACGAATTGGTCATTTCCTCATAATTAACAGAGTACGTGAGATGATTTTATTAGTGTGTTTTCTGAAACAAAAAGAAAAAAAATCTTCTTAGTGGAATCTGATATAACATATATTTTGATGATTTAACTTGCAGTTTCAGGGTTCAAAGGTCGTTGAATACCAAAATGACCACTTTTCAGGTTGGGGAATGAACTATACTCGGCAAAGAACAAGATATCTTTTTGAAATAGAATTCGAGTATTTCAGCATGTTTTGTTTAATCCTGGAATCCTACGATTCGTAAATCTGCAGAATTAGATGCATTGACTTGGAAAAGGAACAATGAAAAAGGCAAACTTGATAGCATGTCCTTGTTAATATCATTCAAACAGATGAATCAATTTATCAACTTATCAATTGACATAAATAGCTCTGGGCCTTGAAACCCGTCTGCTGTTGGCATGTTTTCAACGTACAAAAGCCCTCCTGCAATCTAGTAAAGCTTTAGTATTTTCGTATCTCATGTTGGAAAATTAAGGGCTTGTCTAGATACTTTCTTTTGCCAGGTTTCAGGATATCTGTTTATTGTTCTTTCCTCATGCTAATGCTATATTAGGAAAGTCATTTTCATTTTCAATTTGATTTCACCTATTAGCCTTAGAATTGATTTTCATTTTCACTTTGATTTCACCTTGTAGCCTTCTTGACAAATCGCATGACATGGGACACCATTGGTTCAGAAGTATTTTTGGAGGTTGATGTGAAGTTGAATCTCACACTTGAGGTTATTCAAGTTGAATTTCTAAATTGAACATAGCTCTGCCTTGGTACTATCTTCGATATAACATTAGTCAGTAAGATCCACGTTTCTACTCGTTTTCGTCTGTCTCAATTGTTTAATGCATCATCACTTGCATGCAGATATACACACGCCCTTTCACGTTGCTACCAACATCTGCTGTTGAGGGTCCTGGAAATTTGTGAGTGATTCAATTTCCAAGTTTTTGTGCATCTTTCAATTCTCCATGTATATAATATAATGTAATGTCACACAGAATGATGCAAGCTCTATTGGATAGGCTTGTACCGTTGCTTCTGGATCAGCTGCTTCAAGATTACGAGAAGTGGGCAGCAAAAACATGATCCGACTTTGTATATGCATTATAATTACGCAGGTATCACTTCAACTTGTAACTAATTATTTTCTTTATTGTTGACTTGTAACAACCCTCTACGAACGGAAAAAAATGCTTTGGCCATGGAAATAAATAATCATATGCTGTTTTAAACAAATGAAACATGAAAATAATGGACTAAGACAAGACAAGACAAGACAAGCAAGCGAGCCAATCAGATATTAAAATGCCAAATACAGTGGCCAACTGTAGTTGCTAAATCTTGCTTTAAAGTAGCTTATGAACCCATTTGAACTGTTTCTGTCCTCTCTCTTTCGTCAATACATGTAATGATTTCTAAATGTCAATTGCATTTTGTCCCCTATTGAGTAAATACAACGAAAGAAATCAACCACACTCAAGCTGCTACTTAAAGCTATGTTTAGTAAGGTGATTAGTAATAAAATAGAATGGAATATAATATTATTCTATTGTTTAAAAGGAGAGTTTATAATGAAATGGAATGAAATAAGATAGAAGAGGAGAGTTTTACATTACATTCTATTTTATCCTAAACAGTAAAAATAACTTATTTCTGAATTGGGAGTTTAAGATGGAATGTAAAATGATAAATATGTATTATTTAATATACCCTTAATAATTTTTTATATTACCAATTATATCCTCATTTGGTTGTTGAGAGAGAGTATATATATATGTCACCTCTTCACCATTATAGACTAGATCAAATACTTCTTTTTCGACATCCATTAATTGGATAAAACCATGGTAACTTTTGGTAAATACCTACATTGCATTTAACATATACAATTGAGCTAAATCTATAATAATTCAAATTGCTATGAGTATGCGATGTAGATCATATTCTACACAAAACTCAAACATTCAAATGTCCGTTTCCCGATTTCACAACAATGCAATGCACTACCAAGAACTTTTGGACATAAGAACCTGACAACATAAGTTCAAAACCAAGATGTCTTTAACTTGCCAAAGGCAAGTCCATAACAAATAGCAAATTAGAAATTATGAACACTAGCTGTTCAACATTTGCAAACTAATTCAGAGATACTAAATTTATCACCAAAATATTTTGGATAAACCAGCTTGTTAAAACAAAATCCCAGAAATTGGCTCAGTATATAGCGAATACAAATATATCCCCTCATCCTTCTTCCCTTGAAAATCCATATTCCAAAATGCAACATTGTCAAATTTATTCCCTACGGCAACCATCCTAACATCCTCATGAGACAAAAAATAAACCACCAATTTTGTTATGTGTATTCATGCTGTAGCATGGGTTTATAGGACTGAAAAATAAACAGTTGCAATTTTATTGCGTATATACTAATACGAAAAATAAAATTTGAAAATTCAATTAAAAATGACATTACTATTTTGCACTTGTAGTGACATTAATTCCATATTGTTTTGATTTTATATAATCAAAAAATCAAATCCTATCAATATGTGTTTTGATCTATTAATGTATGTTTTGTTTTCTCAATGGTAAAATAGTCATTCATTATTATTATACATACACACATTTCATTCCATCCATTTTCCAAACAACATTTCACTATATTACATCATAAACTTTTTCAACTCTCCCAAACAATAGTTTTCTAATATTACATCTATTTATATTCTATTCCATTATAAATTATTTTATTCCTTTCCATTAAAAACCTTACGTCCAACCAAGCATAGCCTAAAACAAGCCCACCGAATCATTATTAAGGGTTTGGGGTTTTCCTTCTATGTTGCTCCCTTTGGACTAGGCTTTTGTTCCAACTTAGACGGCTTTCTCAAAATTTATAATCTCTACTGAGCCTGACTTTTTGGACATAAGCTAATAAGTTTGCTATCTACTCTTTTAGTCAATTGGAAATAGTCTAAATTGTACGATGGCTTACTAATGAAATTACTAAACCATGAGAATAAACCACGAGGACTTTGAAATATTGACTAAAGCAGTTGATGATAGGGAAATTGAGGAAACTCTTTCCCAATTGAATAGTATGAAAGCTCTAAATCATAACAGATTTAATGACTATTTCTAACAAAAATCATGGGAAATTACAGGACTTTTTGTTAAGAAAGCAATGAAAGAATTATTCTCTAATCGAGTACTTCTCAAGGGAATCAATAAAAAATTTCTTTGTTTAATTCTGAAAAGTGAAAACCCCATATCCTTTAGTGAGTTTAGACCAATAACTTGCACAAACTTTCTTTACAAAATTATTTCAAAGATTCTCGCAATAGGACTCAGAAAAGCTCTCATCCCACTCTTTAGTAAAGACCAGGGGAATTTCATTTGTAATATGAAATCGTTGATAATATATTGATTATGCAAGAGTTGCTCCAGGGCTATTCATGAGTGAAATCAACTCCTAATTGCACTATTAAGGTTGATTTTCACGAAGCTTTTGACAGTGTGTGATGGAGTTTCTTATGGAAGACGATGGAAACATATGGTTTTGCCAGCTATTTTCATCAAATGGATCAAGGAATGTGTCACCACAGTGAATTACTCAGTTCTAATTAATGACAGCCCCTTTAACTCTTTTAAGGCTGGGAAAGGCCTGAGACAGGGGGACCCTATCTTTGCCATTATGTGCATGGAAGTTCTCAATTCTATAATTCAACATGAACTGGCTTTGAATACTACATTTAAACACCACTTTAAATGTAAGAAACTTGGGTTAATTAACCTTTCCTTTGCAAATGATTTGTTGCTCTTTTGTAGTGCCAAGCTTAAGTCGATCCTAAGCTTTATGAAGGCTTTTGATAGCTTTAGAGAATTATCGGGTTTGCACATCAACTTCAACAAGAGTCATTTTATCATTTCCAAAGGAGTCGCTCCAATGGCTACCCGAATAGCTTCACTCACTAGAATAGTTAAGAAAGCACCACCCTTACTTTATTTGGGCCTTTTGGTTTCAACAAGGAAACTTATCACCCTCGAATGAACTCCAATTGTGGAGGAAATTCATAGAAGAATAGCCTCTTGGGTGAACAAATGCTTATTGTTTGCAAAGAAAATCCAACTTATCAAATATGTTCTTAACTCATTGTATGTCTATTGGAGCTCACACATATTCCTTTCCAAAGGAGTTATAAAGTCAATTAAAATAATACTCAAGGACTGCTTGTGGAAACAGTCGACAGGAGCTAAAGGAAGTGCTAAAATTAAATGGATTGATATTTTCTACCCAAAAGAAGGAGGGTTAAAAATTAATTATGTTAAACTCACAAACCATATCCTAATCTTGAAGCGGCTGTGTTGGATTATCGAAGATAGAAAATCTTTATGGCTATGGTGGATATATTCTTACTTCCTTGAAGGACGAAGCATCTAGGTTGTTTGCATGTCTCCTAGTAATTTGTATTTTTTGAATCAATTACTACACTTGAGGAATCTTGTACAGGACTATATGACTTGCACCATTGGTAATGGAAGGCTAATTTCCCCATGGTTTGATAATTGGATAGGCCAAGGAACTATTTTCCATACACAACACCTACTCAAAGCTCCTATCAATATCCTTCTACATACCAACATTGACTCCTTCATCAATGGTGATCGTTGGCATTTTTCAAAGAGCCTTAGACACTTGCAACCTTCATATCCTCCCTCTCTCAATTCAGATAGTTTCTTTTGGTATAATATGCCTACCCACCTACTATCAAATAAACTTATAAGGGATATGTTACGAGTAAGGAAACCTGAAGTAGGATGGTACTGAATCATTGGGTTCAAAATGATCCCTCCAAGGGCATGCTTTCTTTTGTGGCTCACTATACAAAATAGATTAAAGAATGCTGATCGGCTTAGATATTTGAACATCAATACCTTCTGTGCCTTCTGCTTAACTTATGAAGAAACACGATATCACCTATTTTTCATGTATGAGATGACTCATCAGTTTGGAAAGCTATTCAATTGAGTTGCCTTTAGCCTAATCAATTTACTACTTTCTCCAATGTTGTCCAGTAGCTAGCTACTCAAAGAACACCCTTGAAGTTGCCTCATATTGCAGTTGTTAGCATTTGTGTTCAGACAATATGGAAAGAACGAAATGTTAAAAGGTTTGAACTCAAGTCTAAAGATATAGATCTTCTCATCTCTGAAACTCTTGACAGCATCAAAGAGCTTTGTCTTTAAATAGAATCCTGAGCAGCATCAACGTTCTCTAGTTATTAGTGTCGTATACTTCTTATGTTTTTGATTAGTTGAAAAACATTACACTTCTCTCATGTTAAAAGGTATTCCCCTAGTCCTTCTTGTAAGATTTTAACTACATTCTTTATTAATTCATTTCTTCTTTCCACTTTCAAATTTTTTTTTACTATATTAGGCCTAAACTTATTATACTAATACTTCAAATTTAACAGTATTAGTATTTGATATTAATAATCCAATGTTCTGAAGATTATGTAATATATTACAAATATATCTCGGTGGATTTTACTAAGTGTATAAAATGTCGCTTAATACTTTTAGGGCCTTAATCTAAAGGAATCAAATCGTAACTTATAATGTTAAGCTTCCTTTGCACTTTTAATCTTGTAATTGGAAGCAAATTTTCAATTAAAAATACTTTATGAGTGTTACATGTACCAAGATTTCATTGAAGACATGATTAAGCATGCTTGTGATTATTCGAGGAAAGACTAAGCTTAAAGCCTTTAATGCATTTATAACATCGGGAGACTTTGATGTGATTTGATTCCTTTGAAGGTTTATTTCAAGTTGACATAAAGTTATTTAAAGTATTTTAAGTGATGGTCATATGTCTCAAAATAATTTAGAAAGGTACCAAGATATGGGAGTTGAGTAGAACATCATAAGACTTAAAAAGTATTCTCTATAGAGTATTTTGTTCTATTGATCAAATAAAGAAGTTGCCATAAATAGTGATTGGATCAACTAAATCAGTTAGGTCAACCTAATAGGCTTTATGCTTTAGGGTACAATCAATCATATTTTGCCATATAATGATTCGAGCAACTACTAAAAGGTGAAAATAAAAATATAAGAAGTCTCCTACAAAGCAAAATACATAAGAGAAAAAAGAGAAATAAAAAATTTCAAGTGCTATAAGAGATTCAAAGCTTATGTAAACACTGTTTCTTTTTTCTAAAATGAAAAATATTTATTGTAATGTGTGTTTTGTAACAATTGAGATTTTTTTTTGAAAAATTCTAAGTTCATATTAAGCATTTAAAGACAAACAAAGCTATACAAAATGTCTACAATGGATAATAACTAGTTTGAAGCTAGGCCTTATACGATACTACACCTTAGACAGATTAGCTAGTTGCCAGTATTGATGTTTCACTGAGGGAAAAAGCTATAAGTTAGCTAATGTTCCACTTCAAGAAGACATTCATACTACAATTGAATTTGTTTTTATATAAATATATGTGGCATCTTATCTTGTCAACTACTATCTTGATAAAGGAGTCCTTTCTTAGACATTGATTTACAAATTTTTTTAATTTCTTTCATCCCAAATGGAAGTGACTGCATACAATAAGGCTGAGCAAAATATCCATCCATTCCTTTCCTTTAGTTCGAAATTTCTTCTCAAGCATTATTGATATTACACCTACTAAGTACTTAATTCAAACCGCATTAGTGTATCCATATTGAAACAATATATGATTGAGGGTTTCTTGAGAGGATTTATAAAGTGTGAACTAGTTTGTAATGGTTAAGTACCTATTCAACCTTTCTAAGGTGGGGAGTTTATTTTAACTACTAACCACATCGTATGCAAGGCTCAAAGAAAAAGGTTTTTGTCTTAGACCAGCTTATGCCAGGTTACTATTAGATTGGATGGACTAATTATTTTTCTATATAATGCATTGGTGAATTCACCTGATATAGTTGCTTCCAAACGATTTTGTTTAGTTTGAGAACAAAGATATAAAGGAAATAGGAGATATTTGGCTATGAGATGGTATTAAACAAAATTTGATTTTATAATCCATAAGCAATTGTGGCATTCATCTAAGGTGTGACATTAAGCGGATGCATAATATTAATTTCTTCAAATGGTTTGTAGGGGACCAATTATCACCCAGAAAGATATGTTCCTTTCGTCTCCAATAATATTCAAGAATTCCATCTACACCTTGTCTCTTATGCTAACTAGGAATTTCATTATTGATGAAGTGTTAGTAGGAAGTTTGAAACTCTAAAAGTAACATCACTTGATGTAATAGGCATGAATCTACTTGACCCTTAATGCATCTTTGTCCTTGAATAGCCTCTTGATCCTCTTAGTTACCAGTAATGTATTGACTGTCATTAGCGAGTTGATGCCCCACTTTTTATGTTTCTTCAGCTGGCAGACATCATACCATTTAACCTTAGTTTTTGTTTCACAATTCTTAAAACTCAACTGTAAAAATATTTTGAATATTCTATCAATGGTCTTTAGTAGGGAATGAGGCATTTCCAAGTGTAATAGAGATAAGTATCAAATTGGTTAGTTTTGCTTTGCCTGCTAAAGACAATGTCCTATAGCTTCAACTCACTATCCTTTACTGAATATTTTCAAGAGGAGGCTTATAGTCTATCTATGAAGGCTTTATTAAGGATAATGGTATCCTAAGATATTATACGGGGAATTATAGATACCTGAAGCTAGTAAGGGAAGTTAACCATATAGCTTGGCAAGATACACTCACAGACAGGTATAGAGCCCACTCTTATCGTTTTTTGTATGCAATCTAAAAAGTTTTCTAAACTATTTCAAGACAATGACAAAACAACAAGTAGAGTTCCCATTAGCTTTTGAAAACAAAATTAGGTGATTGGTATAATTTAAGCTTAGGACTTTGACTTTTTTAAATATGGAATGGAATTTGGAGTACTGATTTTATTCTATAACTCTTCTTACAAGATTATTAAACACCTTTATCACCATTGAAAATGGGTATGAGGATATGAGATCCCCTTACTTGAGACCTTGGAGCCTTTTACTATAGCTGTGGACTCTCCATTGAATAAAATGTTAAAGGATATAGTTTTTATGCATTGATATATTCATGTTATATAAGTTTTTAGAAATCCCTAAGCTTTGAATGTGTTTAGAATGAATGACTAGTCCACTTTGTCATAGCTTTTAAGAAGTCAACTTTAAGTGCACAATTTCTATTGTTATTATCCTAGAATAATGCTTGAAAAGGTGTTGAATAATGATGATGTAGTCTCCAATCTATTTGCTTACAACGTATGCTCCTTGAAATTGGTCTATGTAAGCTTGAAAAACTATTTTAAGCCTGTCTGCTAGAAGCTTTGCCATGAATTTGTATATGGAGTTGTAGAAGGCTATCGATTGATAGTCCTTGATTGAGTTTTGCACTTCAGGTTTAGGAATGAGGGTGATAAAGGTTCTATTAATTTCTTTTAACATTCTCTCCTCTCTAAAAAATTACAATATGGCATTCACAACTAGGTCTTTAGAAAGAGACCAAGATTTGCTAAAGAAGTTGACGTTAAAACTCATCTAGTCTTGGCACATTTAAAGGGCTCAAAGATCTTAAAGCATTTTTAATTTTAGGGAATGTAATGGGCTTGGAAAGCATCTCCACTTTGAGATAGACAATTGGTCTTTTATTTTATCCTTAATAAGAGATGTTGAGGACTAAGCTATTGATGGAAAGCTATAAAAGTTAAAGTAGCAGTCAAAACCTTCCTTAGAAATTGACCTTGAGTGGTAAGGATAATATTATTTTTCAAAAAGGAAACAATCTTATTAAATGTTTTCATGGATAATACTAACTTATGAAAGAATGAGGAGTTTTTGTCTCTATCCTTCAACCAAGCTATTCTCAATCTTTGCTTCATTGGCAAGTTTTCAAAGATTAAAGCTTGAGTGCAATTATGCAAAGCTTATTTTTTTAGGCTTTAAAAGGTTGGACAGGTTGGCTTGATGTACAAATCTAATTAAGCTTTACCGAGAGTAACTTTAGTTTTATTAAGTAGGTGGTATGTGTTCCCAACATTCATCTTATAAAGAATTTTTGGTTCTTCCCCTATACAACTTAGAGTATTTAAATAAATAAATTATTTAGTACCGCTAGACTTAGAAGTTAAGCCCTCTCAAGATTGCTTCTTTAAAACCATCTACATTAGCCTAAAAATCATTAAACATCAATGCAAACTTGGTTGGATGTAAAGTTGACAATAGTTGGAGAATGGTTTGAGATGCTTGGGTTAGGGAAAAAGACCTAAAAAAGAGGGAAGTTATGGAACAATCAATATTAGCCAAACCATGTTCCATCTTCTTCTTTAAGAACCAATTGTCTTTCTGCTTGTTATTCCAAGTACAGTAATTTCCTCCAAAAGGTATATCAGTAACTTGTATATCATTTAAAAATTTCCTCAAATCATCATAGGGAGATCTATGGGAGCGATTTCCATCTACCTTGTTAGGATATAAAATGGAGTTGAAATCCTAAGTATTATCAAAGGCCAATTGATGCACTGAGATAGTTCTTTGAGTTTGGACTGTAAAAAGGTCCTTTGATAAATACCTGATGCTTGACATACTCTCCACATTCTTTGTGGAGAAATGCCTCCATGACTGAGACTGGTAGAACATAATCCAATTCCAACTATTGAGGGAGATGGTCTGTATCAGCTATTTAAAGTTCTTTGTCATGTTGGGGTTGTATGACTAAGATTCGTAGAGAAGTTATAATATTTAGCCTTACAGATAGACATCCTGTATGGGATGTTTACTTGTTCCTGAGGACGGTAACTACAACCCCAGTAGATCCAAGGCATCTTCCCTATGATACCCGATGCTCAGATACATACATAAAATTATAATGATGAATGGGGTGACAGTCACGGAGTTTTCAGGAATCTGGACTTGTTTTATCTATGGAACATTGGTAAGTCGACGTCAATGCATCTAGGGCATGCATTAGTCTAATTTGTTAGGTGTTAAAGTAAGATAAGAAGGTCAGAACTATTTGTATCGGACCTTATGTGACAAGACTTACACTAAGGAAGGGGTTCTTCAATAGACTACCAGCAATGCGAATGGTTGGTACCATGGCATCACTAAATCTCGATGTGATGAAACATATACATATGGTATATAGATGGTAAGGACCTATGGGTGACATCTACAATTGATTAGGGTTCCCAATGAGCTAGCCCCATTGGGAGGAGATAGGGAGCCACATATAGTTGGGCATCCATCGCAGCCAAGCTCATTGTCATTATAGACAGGAGGAGTCATAAATGAGGAGGTTATGTGAAAGTGCCGAGGATGCCAACATCACATCCTAGCTGACGATAACTCGATTGAGGAAACATATGGAGAAAATATGGGGAATTCAATATATTATTTAAGTACAACAAGTGGAGATTACGGATCGGATAGAGTAGCTTGAAGCTCAAGGTAGATGTAGAGTAGCCCATGATAGATGGATGGTGGACCTATTGATGCAGATGGCGGGCCATCTTGGAATGAGTTTTCCACTTATAACATCTAGAATCATTGCATCATCTTCGGTCCCTCCCTAGTTTGAGGTTTCATGACCTGAGGAACCTTCTATTAATGAACACGCCAAAGTCACAACAGGACTGAGGGATGCTAATTTTGATCTTCTTTTTTCTTTTTCTTATTATTTATGTAATTTTCTTATTTCATTTGTTATGTTATTTTATTTTTATTATTAGTTCAATCTTATTTTCCTTTCCTTGTTCTTATTTATTTTCTTATTTTTATTTTCTTTCTTCTTTTTATGCCTTTTTGTTTATATTTTTCAAGGATGATTGTATCTAATATTGGATGGACCCTTCATCAAATTTAGAACTTTTGTATTTATTATTCAGGGTAGTACCAATTTCATCCTTTTCTTACCTTTTTTGTTTTATTGATGTGTTATTTCCTGTGCTTTTATTGTATACGTTGGGGACAATGTACAACTTTAAGTATAGGGAAGGCATTTCTTAAGTTTATTGTAATTTTTAATTAAATCTTATTAAATAATATTTCGAATTAGTTAAAATATGTCCAAGATACTTTAAATCATTATCGATTATTGAATTGATTTAGTATGTAAAAGGATGATGGTTAGAACAAACTTGCATTTATAAGTTATATTTTTAGTAATCATTGAGATAGTTAATTTGAATGAAAATTGCATATTATTTACACACATAAACCCTTTTGTGAGCTTTTATACCTAAGAACAAATACATCATTATTTTAAGTTTTTTTTATTTTTTTATGTGTGTTATCATACATAGTTGGATAATCCTAGAACTTGCTTTTATTATTCATATTGAGAACATATTTGTTAAATTAGAAGCATTGAAATAATAAAGTCATTTAGATTGAACCTTCATTTAAGTTATTTTCTTGATAATTATCTCACCATATTTGATCCCTTAGGAGTAACCAATTTTGAGACAGCCTTTCATTGATTATAATCACACTGATAGTCTTTATCATATTTCTCTTAAAAGCCTTTTCATTATTTACCCTAAAGGATTTACATTTCTTGATTGATTGAAACTTGAAATTTGAAATGGTCTATATTTCTTTAATTATTAGTGCATGGTGAATGCTCATAATGTAACATCCCGGTTCAGTAGAACGGGTCGGACCAAAGAAACGGGTCCAAGTGTGGTAAATCAGAGAAATTAGGAA
>JANZXR010000172.1:24075608-24090994 GCA_027575705.1 Erythroxylum echinodendron | reverse complement strand
TGTTTAAATAGACAAAGTGTTTTTGAAAAGAAAAAGTGATCACACATAAGTGATAAGTGTAAAACGTTTAAAAAAAAAAATCATACCGACTTTTGTTAAGTGTTAAATGATGTGTTAAGTGATGTGACACGCCACCATCGCGGGGCACGAATTCGGATATCACTGTCGATATCGGGTTCGGGTTCGGCGGGAGTGGGGTGTTACACATAAAATTTAAAAAACAAATAAAAAGTATTGCGAGCATAATAAGTTATTAAAAAAAGAAAACGTCAAAGTTACAGTAGTAATAGACTTATGGTGTGAAGTACCTATATTGTGAAAAACTAAGTTTCTTGTAATTTTGTTTTCATAAATTTCCTTCAATTTTATCACTGTTTATTATCCTATTTATACTTTGCCTAAGCCCCATTAAAACTTTGTAACAAGACCTTTGATTTTTGTTTCTAGTTTACTTATAAGTGGTGGAGATATGATTTTATTGCAAGCTTATGGTTAACAATTCTTCTATGTATATATTTGAGAGTTCTTACACCTTTCACCCTAAACGCTTTGAGTGCATTGAGTGAATCCTTAGTGAGAATGTGAAAAATTATGCTTTTGATTTCAAAAAGATTATATATATTATTGCTCTTAATATTGACTTATGAAGGTTGGTTTTACAATGACTTGAATCTAATTGTATGTTAATTTGATTGATATAATATGATGATTTATAATGTGGATGGATAGGTTAAGGTTAATAAAGGATGAATATTTTTAAGATTTATGATTTATATTATGATTTGCTTAAGGACAAATAAAAGCTTAAGTACGGAAATATTTGATAAATGATTATTTGACTATAGTTATATACCTATATTTGATATGTTTTGCTTTTTATTTAATAGTTTTATATTATTTTTGGTACGTAATTCGCTTTAAGTGTATTTTTAGTTGGTAATTGCCATCATGGACCAAAATGAAAATATTTTGGATGACTTGGAGATACACGATCGTGTATAGTGACCGTGTAAGTCACTATAAACGTGTGGAATTTCGGAAATATTGTTTTTGGCCATGTGAAGATACATGATCATGTATATTGACATACACAACTATGTATATTACTAGTATAAGTCACTATGCCTATGTAAAATAGCGAATTCAAGTGTTTTTGGAGATATATGGCCACTTACACAACCATGCAAGTAATTGTTTATATCCAAAAAGCCCTTGTTTTTTATTATAGAGGATATTATCAAAGGCAAAGTAGGGAAGAGTAAGATTAGAAGCATTTTTAAGTCATAAGAAACATATAGAGGAGGTTGTTCTAAACAGACAACGAGAAAAACACAAATATTACATCACAAGATTCGATAAAGAACATCATTTGCTCCAAATTACAAATTCATTGTAATCAAAAAAGGGATTTAGATTGTGAATTCTTTTATTTCTATTTTTCTTCTTAATATTTGTTATTGGTTTTTTTCCTATGTGGTGGAACTAAATTGTTTAGTGCCCAGGTGTGATAAACCCTAAGTTGTGATGAACCCTAAGTTGTGATGATAATATGATTTAGGCTTTTATTCAATGTAGTTTTATTGATTGATTTATTGCGATTCAATTATGCATTATAGCCTTGAACTAATATATTTGGAATGTTTGTCGATTATTTTATATCATATGATTGGGATTGAGATTGAGAAATCCATTTATGTGAATAAATCTACTATAATTAGAAGGATTTGCATGCAAACATAGAGATAGATCAACATAAATCCTCTAGATTAAAGTCAAACCTAATAGTGAAATTCAAGAATCAATAATGCAATCTTATGGGTTTTAATGGGAAAGAGATTTCAGTTAATCAACCGAAGGTTAGTTGTTAATAGTCTTAAGATAGATATTAATATAAGAAAGGAATTTTCATGGTCCAATAATCAATAGTATTTTCTTTATCTGAGTTCATTATTATGTCAATTTTAGTTTAGTTTGTTTTATTTAATTTTTCATTATTATGTCAGTTTTAGTTTAGTTTATTGTATTTAATTTTTAAGTAAATTCACAATCTGATTAGAGGGTTAGGTAATAGAAAAAGGGTTAATACTAGTACTTACAATTCCTATGGGATCGACTCATATTTGTCAGTGCTAGCTATAACTATAATGTGCACTTGTGGTTAAAACATATAAATCGTTATAAGTAATATTTATAATCAAGTAATCTTAATAGCTAATGGATTTACCACATTATTATCCATTTTTCTTGCTTCCTCAATGCCTTCCCCACCAATATGATTGTCTTCACTGGTGCTAGGGGGTTATGGACGCACTTCACCCATTAATTCTATATATTCACCTGCTTTAAAAAGCTTTCCAGCAGGTTTCTAGATTCTCTTCGACTTTTGTATGTTTGGATTGTATGTATACATAACCTTTACCACATCCTCTAGGAGTTCAAAGTTTTTGTGAAATTTAGATAAGAGATCTCATCAAGAAGGTGAATCATAGCTTCCACTACTATATAGATCCTGGAAAATTTGATTCTTCTTATCTCAGTTGTAGCTTCATCCAGACACAACAATTTACCGGCATAGCTAGCAATGTGGCGGATTAACTTCTTCTAACTTAGTCAATATTGTAATAACTACAAATGTATAGCATAACTGTCCTAGTGTCGGCAAATACAAGTTGATTCCATAAAGACAATGATTACTACTAATTACATTTTTCCTATTATCTAGCCTACATATCGATTTTGGATTTTACTAAAGAAAATAAAAACTTAAATAATTAAAATGAAATAGGTAGCAACATTGAACATAAGAACAAGGAATCACTTAGAAAAGTATCGATATTGAAAATTTGTATCTAGGTTTCAAATCCCCCTAAAAATCCTTACTTGATTGATCTTTTATTATACAATTATTTTATTGATTTATTGGACCGTGGAGATTCCTATGGTATGTTGATAGTTGACCTTTAGTCTACTAACAACTAATTCTAAGATTTTCAACTGAATTACTCAAGTTTATAAGATTGCTTTACCAATTTGTGAATAATTTTATTAGGTTTTACCCTAATCTTGAAGGTTTATGTCGTCATATCTTTAAGGTTGCAATCAACTCCTTTCAATTACAGTAGATCTATTCAAAATTAGGATTTCTCAATGTCTATGTTGAAATCAGATTATGATATAATATCCTCGGGTTTATTAGAACATATATTAAATATGTAATTAAATCTTAATAGATCAATCAAAACAATTGTATTAAATAAAAGAATTAAATAATATTGTAGCACAAAATAGGGTTCATCTAACCTAGATACTAAAGAAGTTTAGTTACAGATAATAAAAAACAAAATCAAACATAAATTGGAAGAAAAACGAATAGAAAATAAAGAGCTAATAATTTTAAATATCCCTTTCTCTTCTATTGAATGTTCTTGCAAGGTAGAAGTTTGATCTTGTATTTAATTGGATCTTTCGATAATTTCTTTGTGTTTTCCACATTTATGGACTAATATCATCCCTTTTGGATGTTCTTCACGATTAGAATCACCTCCAAAAGTCTACTCTTTCGAATTGTCTCCAAAAACGTCTTTTATATTAAATTCTAAGGGTTTTGGCTGGTCATGCATCAGGTTGTGCGTAACCATATTCTCTAAAAATCATGAATTTGTAAGGCTTAGTAGAAGTGCACGGGCAGATACACAATCGTGCTTCCCTTCTGTGCTTTGAATCTTCATTTTATATCGTGTTTTCATTTGAATTCTTCTCCTTTAAGTCTATAAAGGCAATTATAACCTATAAACACTCTCGGAGGAAATTAAGTACAAATATACAACAAAAGTGTAAAATATCAAGAAAAATCTATCAAATATGGGTGTAAAAATATAGTCAAATGTTTATCTATCACTGGCTCAGGCTCTTTGTTGTTCAATATTTAAGGGTCACTTTATAAAAACACATATAAATTGGGATGTTGGTATACTTAATGTCTTTAAAGTTCATTCTAGGATGCCAATTCTAAAGTAATACTAGCTTGTTGTATGCATGCCAAGGTCCTAACTTCATAACTTTCTTAGCTAGATATGGGCATGAGAACTTAAAGAAGAAGATATCCTTAATATTGACTAGAACATCCATTGAACCATACTGCTTCTATTTAGTGAACTCCCATAATTTCATGACTAGAAAAGTAACTCTTTTTTCTAGGAAATAACAAATAAAGGTTGTGTTCCATCTCTTGGCTTTGGGTTTTAGAGTGTTAATAGTAGGAGCTACAATTTGATGTTCCAAAGATTTATTGGAGGAGGCAATAACTAACTTTACTCTTAGGTTTGGAGTCTCTAGCATCCTAAAGCTAAGTTCATTTCTAAGGGCCATTACAAAGTTCAGCTTTTTGGGATGGATCAACGGTGATAAGGGGTAGGAAAGTTTTTGTGTTCTCTAACATGTTTCCAAAATTGGAAAACATGAAAAGATGAGTGATGAATAGTAGCTAAAAATTAAAGGCAAAAACAAGACCAAAAATCAGAAGGATTAAACCAAATAAGGATGGAAGAAGAAAATGAAGATGGATTACATAAAAGGAAAAAATAATTGAAGAGGAGAGATATACAAGCCATACGGATTAAGGTTGAAGGAGAAGAGAAAAGTGAGGGCTTCTCTTCTAGAAAACAAGGGGAAGAGAGAAGTGAGAGCTAATCAGCTATAGGAAAATTCGATGGATATAACTATTGATAAAAGTTCTATGATTGAGAGGTATGAGAGTACGTTAGAGAGAGTTTTAAACATCTAAAACTTGTAACTATTGAGAAATTTTTTTAAATAAAAATTTCTATTGATATTGAAAACATAGGGAGTTACATCAGGCCACTTTCACCAGCTTTCTTAAAATTACTAATACTATAGGCACTGGAGAATAAGTCTTAATAACATTAACAAGGTAAAAATCAAGAGAAAACAATTTGACAACCTAGTGTATAAGACTATCGGGTGACTTGTGGATAGTATTTTTCAACCACGATCAAATTACTTCATCCTTTAGTCAAAAATAGCTCTAGTTTCAATTTAGAGTCACCTTCACAGCCTTAAAAGAGATTATGTTGTATGTAACTTGATGCTCTCATTTTTTAGCTTCCCAAACTTCTCCTTTGGTATGATAAGCTAAATGTAAGCTTCCCTTACATTATCTTTATGAATCTAGCTTTTGCATGCAAGATAATGAAGTGTAAATGCTTGTTTCCTTCTTCACATTGGATAATGGAATGCTTCTTCTTGCTACTACTATCATACTAAAAATTCAATGCTTAATCTATTGAATTTAGATATTTATATGAATGTGGTACCATATTATTCAATTCTCTAAGCATGCTTAAATACACTAACTTAGTTGATTAGAATCTTTATAAAAGATCAAATATTCTCTTATGTATACAAGAGCCTGCTTCAAGGCATATTTAATTTTCATTTTTTGTTGCTTGAATTTCTTAGCATTTCTTTCATTCCATATTGTACATACACAGGTACCAAGGCCAATAAGATAGACTGCTAGATCACCACTAAAATTATTGTTATAATTTTCTAACAACCATTAAATCGACTCCTAGAGGTATACCACATTAGAGCCTCAAAATTAAAAATTGTAAGGTTTATTTTAAGTATGATTGAAAGGTTTAAGAGTTTGTATGCAGAAAGTTTTAAATAACTAAAAATTGTAAGGTGTGTCTTAAGTATTTTATGCAATAAGTTATAGCAATTTAAACTTGACCTATGAAATAAGACCCAATGTAGATTTAAATTTTTCTAGCAAGTTTAACAAGTGAACGTAAGTTGAGAAGGATCAAACTACTATAAATCATAAATGTTTATTTCTTTTCCTATCTTTAATTATTATATGTTAATCTTGCCTATTTGTTATTGTCTTCGTTATATATCTTGTACTTGGTATATTGGCTAAACTCTCGATATTATTGAGCTATCATTTCAAAGAGACTAGAAATACCTTAGTGTTGTTTTTGTCATAATTTAACAATGTTGCTTACCAAGTTTGAAGCAATCTTTGTGACAAAAAGTATAACTTTTTAAATAATTTTAAGCTTAATAATTTTTTTCTTTATATTTAAAATGTTAAAATAATTCTCTTTAAGTGATCTTTTAGTTAGAGTTACCAAATTCTCCCCTTTTGAGTGACTTCGAGAAAAATCTATATTTTAATTTTGAAATTTCATTAATCACTCCATATTAGGAATTTCATCAACATCCATTAACAAAAATCCAAAATGAAATCTATGAAATCTAAATTGAACATCATTCCTTGAATGGGCTAACATATGACAACTATGATTTTAATGAATTAAAAAGCCCAAATCTAATTTAGGGATTTTATCTAACCACTAAATCAATTTGGAAATTTGATGAAACCTCTAATTAATTTCTAATTTCACTAAATAAAAACCTTAGATGTAAATTTAAAATTATTTTTTCAAAATCAATATCTTGTTGCTTTCCCTTGCTTTATTAATTTGAAATAAGTGCAACATTAGGTTAGAGCATCAATAAGGAGGGTTTAGGAAGAGAAAAACATTGCTTACTATTGGGACTAAGGCATGGATTGTTATTTTTGGTACTAGGGATAGGGATTTGGCAATAGATGACATGATTTGATTCTACCCACATTTATTCTTGAACGAATAAATTGATGTACAACTAAGTTATTATAATTATTTGCTCCTTAAGAACCTATAATCCTATTAAATTTATTTGGATTATGAAATTTAAGAGGTATAATTGAATTATTACCATTATTAAATTGGGATAATTCCCTAAAGAATCCAAAATTATTTGTAATTTCAATTTGTTGAGTATCTTCGCTCACTACTAAAACATTTTCAAGAAATTTTTCAGATTCATTTCTTCTAGTGTATGTTTTTACTTCTATAATTAAAAACTAGGATCTTTGTTCAAGTATTTCTAAATTTGATCAACATTCTTCAGACTTAGTGTCATGGATAAGTTAATAATTACTTAGTTTCGTAAGTAAATTTAATAATTGTTGTCATTGTAAATTTATACTAATAACACTTCTAGTGTCTAGCACTAATAGAATTTGTTATGGCCTAAATCATATATGTGGTATTTATGTTTTTCAATAGGTAATCCATATTCATTAATCCAAAATCCATCATAGGTTCTCCTCCCCAAGAGTTATGGCGCTTCCTTTTCTTCTTATGATGACTCTATTTAACATTTTCATCTATGAAAATTGAAATTTAATATTATAACTTTAGATGGTTATAACTATCTTTGTAAACTATTTCAATAATTTGTCCATCTAGAGATCTCTTAACTCTCTTTTTTATTGGGAAATTGAGATATGCACATTTATAATAGCTTTTTGGGGTTTCAATTTTTTGCTTGTTTATGACCATATTTTCTCTAATTATATTTTTCATCTTATCTCCTCTAATTTATAATAGAATGATATTGTTGCTACTGGTTCCCATAATTAGATTGAAAGCCATATTGGCTAAAGAGTTCGTTAGTATTGCAAAAATATCATAGGAGAAGCTCTACATTAAGGAGTTTATTCATTTGTCGTTAATCCACTCTTTTTTAGGACAAATCACCTTACTTACTAGTTTTTTAGAAGCTCCATGGTCGTTATTATGCCAAGAAAAATATAAGAAAAAAATTTAGAGTGTTAAGCATAACAATCAAGAAAAAAAAGAAATCCATATGAGATACAATTTCAATGGCCATTTACTTTATTAACTGACATATTTAACCCATAGAGATACCGACGGTATCTAAGCTTTCAGAAAGTGAGATCTTAAATATAGAAGGGGGTGGGGGAGGAGGAGGAAGACATTTGTAAGGTTTTCATAAAAAATGAGGTTATTGTTGATGTTAGTGTTATAAGGAAAGACAATGGTCATATATTGGTCAAATTTTGACATTACAAGGGGCTTTCTAGTAAGAAGACATGGACAGGTTTAGGTGTTGTTTTTCTTCTAGGTTTTATAGTTAGTTTCGTGCAGAAGGCATTTCATAAAAGGTTTAAGTGTGAGTGATTGTGTAAAAAGCACTTCAAAATCATTGATTTACACATTTTTAGGAGCCTATATGGGTATGCAATATGGTCATATTTATGACTTACATGGGCATGTATCTTCATATGAGAAGAATAATGTCTTCAAAGCTTTACATGTTCATAGTGACATACACGATCTTTTACATGACCATGTATATCACTTATACGGGCATCTAACTCATCATATGATGTGTATCTCCAAAATAACTCCATTTCTTCTATTTTTTATTGTCAATTTCGCGTGAATTCTTCTCCTTTTGATCATGAAGGCAATTGAGACATAGAAACACACTAGAAACAAAATAGCTACTAAAAATAATGAAATCTCTCAAATAATCAAGCAAAACTCACTAAATATGGGAATAAAGACATATTCCATTCAGCGTTTATCAAACATCCTTACACTTTAAGCTTTTTATTTTCCTCAAGAAAATCATAATCTAGACATACATCCCTTATTAACCATAACATGCTCATTCACATAATAAATTATCATATCATATCGATCAAATAAACATATAATTAGACTTAATTTATCCTATAATCAACTTTCATAAATCAATATCAATAACAATAACAATCACATTGATAATCCTTTTTTTAAATGAAAAATATAATACTTTACACCAAAGTGTCTAGGGTGGAAAAATATAACAAACTCTCAAATCATTACATATTAGGATTCTTAACCGTAAGATTGCAATGAAATCACATCTCCACCACTTATAAGGAAACTAGAAACAAAAATTAAAACGTCTTTTAAATAGGGTATAATAAGGCCTAGGTAAAGATATGGTAGGAATAACTAAAAGGGTAATAATATTAAAGGAAATTACATAAGCAAGATTAAACAAAACTTGGTTCTTCACAACATAGGTCCTTTAAATAATAATTTCATTAGTACAACAATAATTTTTGTCCTTTTCCAACAAATATCACAACTTTTCTTTTTATTATTTTTTAAATATGCTCCCAAAAAATAATTTTCAACTTTTGAACTTCATTAAGCAACTTTGGAGAGTAGAAATTCATAACAATGAAGCACTTAAGAAGAAACAAATTTAACAATCACCATGTACTAACAATCATAGCCATATCAAACCTTTTCTTTAAAGTTCTTTAATATAACCTAAGCTTCAAGTAATCAAGTAAATACAAATCCTTTAAAGTTCAAAAATAATGAAAGATTTTTAAGAAAGTAGGGTAAAGGCTATCAATTAAAAGGCAAAGTCTCAAAATTGGTTACAACTAAGGGAAAAATAGATTGGAAAACAATCAAATAAAATAGGCTAAAACAAAGGGTCGAATCTAAGTGCCTTTGTCTTTTTAATGCCTCTAGTCTAACAATACAGTCTCAACATGAATGATAAAAGCAAGTTCTATAATCATCCAACTATGTATGAAAACAAACAATAAAGAATAAAAAACATTAAATAGTGATATATTTGCTCTTAGGTTCAAAAGCTCACAAATAAGCTTTCTGTTTGCAAATAATATGCAATTTTTATTCAAGTTAACTACCTTAATGATTACTAAAAACATGAATTATAAAAGAGAGTCTATTCTAACTTTCATCCTTTGCATATTAACTCACTTTAATAATTAATAATAACTCAAAGTGTTTAAGACATATTTTAAATAAATGACTATCAATTAATAAAAATAAACAACAAAGATTATAATAATCTTAAGACATTTGAAAATTTTCTTCAACTTTTCTATTAACCCCTTCCCCAAAAGTCCATCTAAGAAACAATAGTACATATGTCAGCTAGCAGCTCTGACATTTGGTCTATAAAAGGAAAAGGGAAGTGATCTTTCCAAAGAGCATCATTCAACTTCCTATAATCGATGCGCACTCTCCACATAATGACAGTTCTCATAGGAATCAGTTCATTCTTCTCACTAGGTACCACCGTCATTCCTCCCTTCTTTGGTATAACCTGCACAGGATTTACCTAAGAACTAATAGAAATAGGGTAAATCACACTAGCATCTAGAAGTCTAATTACCTCTACATTTAGCGCTTCCTTCAAATTAGGATTAACCCTCCTTTAGAGATGTACCACCAACATAAAATCCTCCTCCCTCAGAATCTTATGAGTATAAAAGGAAGGGTTATTGCCTCTAATATTAGAAATCTTTCAAGCAATGGACCTTTTACACTCTATAAGCATATCTAGTAGCTTTTTCTTTTTGATTTTCCTTTAAATTGACTTAATAATCATGAAAAGTTTTGAATCCTTCTCAAAGATTGCGTATTCTAAGTGATCATGTAGTTTCTTCAATAACTTTAGTAGTTCTTCAATGGAGGGTTTCAGCCTCTTCTTTTTACTTTTGTCGATCTTTTTATACTCTTTCTTCCTTGACATGGGTTCATTACCACTCTTTATAAGGTTATCCCCACCTTTCTTCTCACCTTGAAGAATAAATAGATCCAGTGCATCTTTAGAAATGAAATATTGTATAATGTCTGAAACTGCAAAATCAATTACCAATAAAATGACATGTCTCATAGCATCAAACATTTTAATGGTAACCTCTTCTTCTCCTACTGTAAGGATTAGTTTGCCATCACTATCATAATAATGGCTCTAGTAGTGGCTAGGAAAGGTTGACCTATAATGTAGAGCCCGGCCTCTACCGCCATCACTCCAGGTATTGTCCCCTCTGGTACTCGAACTCGAGACCTCAGGGTTTTGTTCCGCTTTAAGCGGACACCTCTTACCATTGAGCCAGTATTTCTCACTTAATCTTATCGTAGCCGACTCCTCTTGCTTCTTATTAGATAGCAAGTCCTTCAAGAATGATGTATATTTTGGCATCTGTAAAAAGCTTCAACAAAAGGTAAGTTAAATTGAAATTGCTTAAAAAGTTTAAATAATTTACCAAACTGCTCTTCTATACGATCTTTCTTCCATTTAGCAAGTTATAGGATGGTAAGCTAAAATTCTTTGACTATCAGAGTATGCTCTACATCTTTAACTTTTTCCTGACTCTTTTTTTTTTTATTCTCCTTCTCAACTTGGGTCTTGTTATCAACTTACACTTCCTTTCTGTTCTTAAGGGCGACTGCCTTCATATGTTCTTTAAGATTTGCCTTGATGCTACTAAGCAAACTCCCTTTTTGTCTTTTAAAAAGTAGCTTCGTAAGTTATACAATTCGATTTTCCAAGTTATAAATAGAAGCCTCTTGATTTTTTTAACGAAGTTTCTACAGCCTGAATTTTTGGATCAGAAGTTTGAAGAAATCTAGTCATAAGGTCTTCCAAACTTGGGATCTTTTTTTAAGGTAGGTTTTGCTAAAATCTTGGTAGAGGGTTATTCCTTGGCTGCCTTTGATTCTCCCAAGAAAAATTTGGGTGAATGTCCTAGCCCTTATACCTCATAATGCGTCACTTGGAATAACTAAGGATTTATTATCAACCCATCAATTTTCTTACTAAGAGCTTCAACCTGGTTTGCCAATGTTGTAACCTTATGTACCTTTACTCTTACTAACTTGCTAGGTTTTACATGAGAAGAACACCACTGATAGTTGTTCATGGTCATATCTTTGATGAGATCATAGGCTGCTTTTAATGCCTTATTATTCAATGCTCTTCAGCTACAACATTGATCATTTGTTGAATTGTTTGGTTGAGCCCATTGTATAAGGCTTAATACATCCATGATGGTAAACTATGATGCACTTCCTTAACATCTCCTTAAATCTCTCCCGCATGTCGTATAGAGTTTTTGAATTGATCTAAGTATAGGAAGAGATTTCGTTCCTTAATTTGACAATCTTATCTGGTAGGAAGTACTTTAGAAGAAACTTCTCTACCATCTAGTTCCATATAATGATGGATCAACTAGAAAGAGAATTTAGCCATTGCTTCACCCAATTCCTCAATAAAAATGGAAATAAACTTAGTTTGATTGCATCATATGTGGCACCATTGATATTAAAAGTATCACAAATCTCTCAAATTTTAGCTATATATGCATTGGGATCCTCATCTTAAAGCCTGTCAAATTGGACATACTTCTGCACCAGCTGAATAATGTTCAGTTTATTCTCGAAGTTGTTGGTAGTGACAATAGGTCTCACAATGCTGGACTTTGTCCCAGTCAAGTCTCAAACATAGTTTCTAATCCTTCAGTATTAATATGACCTTCTAAGTTCTCTATTTGTCGATCTAACTCAAACGCTCTTAGTAAGGTCATTCAAGTTCTCATGTCAATTTTTAGATTTTTATCAACTAAGTGTGATGGATTTCCTCTGGCCATAAACTAACCCAAAGACCTATAGAAGTGTCAAAACCTAATGGTCAATAAAATAATTTAACAAATTAAAAACAAAAGGAAATAAATAAAGAAATAATGACTAGATTAACAAAACCCGGTTGTTCCTAATATTCTAATCCCTAACTAAGACGCCAAAAACTTGATATAATTGTTGATATCTACGCTGTAAATCTCACAGGTAAGTAAACCTATCAAACTATAGTGTAGTGTTAATAAATATTGAGTGTCAATCTTATAAGGACTATAAGTACTAGTGATAACTTTTTTTCTAATATCTAATTGAAAAATAAGATGATTATTTAGTTAAAACTAAATTAAATTGAAGTTCAACACAATAATAAACCATATCATGTATAATACTAAGATTAATCAATATCAAAAACTAGTATCTAGCTAATTAATCCCCTAAGATTTCTTAAGTATTAACCATTTATCACATAGTTCAATTATTGATCATTGGATCATAAAAATTCTTATTTTATGTTAATATCTTTCTTGAGACTATTTATAACCAATCCTTAATTGATTAACTAAAAGCTCTTTCTATTTAAAATCCTAAGATGCATTAATCGATTTGTGAATTTCACTATTAGATTTGAACCTAATCTAGAGTATTTATATCGACCTATCTCTAGGTTTGTATGCAACTCTGTCCAATTATGGTAGATCCATTTATATAAAAGGATGTCATAATCTCGATCATATGAAATCATATATTAAACTAATATCTCAAACATATTAATTCAAGACTTAATATACATAATTGAATTGTAATAAATCAATCGATCAAATTGCATTAAAAAATTTTCAAACCATAATATTCATCCCAACTTCGGATTTATTAGTTATGATTTAAAATTTTTCTCTGCATGGGATTCTTTCCTGTGGATTGTTCTCAGTCTTTTGCTTTCTTTATTCTCTTGGTTCTCTAATTCACCGTTATTAATTGGGATGTATTGAATATCTGGTAATTATGAAATTTCTAGTTTCAAAATCAATACAAATTACACCTAGTTCTTTCAATATTCTCGTTTGTGTTCTTTTCTCTACCACATACTGGCATTGGAAACCAGCCAATTAATTTAAAAGCATTGTGTGATTAAAACCTAAATTAAAGACAATCCCAACGGCAGATGAAATAACCAAATAACACAAACTGTATATACAGATTATTACTAAATTGTTTCGGACAGACAATTATTTGTGTGAAATAAAAATGTTCAAGTGAAAATGCTGTTTGTCAATATCATATGGGCACTGGGGGAGTATTGTCTACTACCTTGGAATCCTTTTCCACTTCATCAAAGTAGTCCTCCCGAGCATTGTCTGCTAGCATGAGAGAAACCAACCAAAAGAGTGCAGAATCAAGAGAAACCAATGCACCACCTCCAAGGAGTCCAGTCTTAGCAGTGGGGCATTCCGTTTTAAGGTTGAGATGAACATTGCGGGTCAAGTGAAGTTGCTCAGTAATTGTTGGCCATAAAAGCAATGCTAATGCTAATCCTCCAGTGAACCTGCCAGGAGAACAAATCACGAATATGCACACACGCATAATTCATATTTGTACATCTATTGGACAAGTCCGAATGAAAACTAACTAGTAATATGAATCCACAACTCAACCCGGCCCCATCATTTGCAAAGAAAACAGCATCCTTGCTGGGTGATTAGTTATCCAGTGATTCTAATTGTAAAGAGAGACAATAAGAATAAAAACCCACTCAGTAAAAAGATTCATAATTCAGTCCCATTTAATCCCAATCTCTATAAATCAAATAGCAAGAAAGATCCCCAGCTGCAAGGAAAACAAAATCCATACAAATCAAGAAGATTTCAAACTTACACGGCAATGTTGAAGAAGACCAGGAAACTGGTGCTGCGGAACAAAGCAGCCTGTGGAACAGACTTCCCTTTGTAGGGATAAAAGAGCGAAAGATATCCAGCCACAGTTGACAATATCAGAAACATAACAGACAAATACCCCAACACAACTGTTGGATCTCTAGGGTACTTGCATATCACCACTCCTTTTCCAGGGATTGGTGTTCCTGATGCAGGCTACATCACACTCAAACATACACAAAATTAATCAAATATGAACAATTCTTTTCATCTTCCGTCAACAATCACATGAATAAAAAAGGTACCTTTTTGTTCTCGGCAACTATGCCAAAAATGAAGGAGAGCACTCCAAGAGTCGCGACGATGACCGCCATCTGCTTCACCGAAACCGCCATATCTTTTCACAACAAAACAATTTAAGCTTGCCGATTCAAAACGATGACAGATTAAAAGTAATAGAGGAAAACACACAGAGTTCACCTAAAGATCAAAACAGAAAGGAAGAAAGAAGGGAAATACCTCGCCGCTCTGTCTCCCTCCGTCTATATAATGCCTCACTCGGTAGGCTAATCAGAAGATGAACCAAACAGCTACTCTTTTAACTGTCAATAATAACAAACAAAGGAAGAGGATATAAATAAGAGAGAGAGACAGAGCCGACGAAGAAGTGTATGGCTGGCAGGACGTTTGATTCTAAATTCTAGCCTTCGCTATCTGCGTTCTGATTGGTCAGTTTATTATTACTTTTAAGAGTTGTTTTACAGCTAACGTTATTTCCTTTGAAATATTTGTATATATCAGTAACCGTCCAAGGAGTCTAATTAGGTTGCATATCAACGCCGTAGATTTTATTTTGCTCCTTCCAAGTAAACAAAGAATTTCAACTAAAATCTTTTGAACTTATCCAATCGCATCTTAGACGCGGGTTGCTCCGGGCAGAATCCAAATCTTAAATAAATTGGGCTTCTCAAATAAATTTCCGGTAAAATATTTTCTAAAATTAGTCTTTATACTTTAAACCAATATTGCGAATATCGTACCGGACTTGGTACCGGATTGAGTTCTGAAACGGTACTGTACCGATACCGGTCAATACCGGATACCGTTTCGGGCAATTTTTTATATTTATAAAATAGTCCCTAAAATTTTAAAAATTTGCAAAATAGTCCACTGATAT
>JANZXR010000172.1:24044536-24075508 GCA_027575705.1 Erythroxylum echinodendron | reverse complement strand
GGGGGGGGTAGTATTAGGTTTAAATTTCAGAAATTGCAAATTGGTCCCTCAACAATTCCAAATTCTCAGAATTAACTGGTATTTACCGGTATGTTAGGTATCGTCCGGTACCTAACGGAAAACTCCGGTACTGGCCGGTATTTTTGGCCGGTACTGATGCTTAATTTCCCGTACCATTTTCTGGCCGGTACGGTACGGTAAACATTATGATGCTTTAAACCGAAAACTTCATGGAATTGTATGCATCGAATTTTTTTAACAATATTAAACTATAAAGAATTTCTTTAATAATAAGTCAAGTTACATGAGATTATTATAATAAATAATTGTGCATACAATATTACGAACGTTAAATTTTTTTTAATTATTCAAATTTTAAATTACTTAGGTTATATATTTTATACTTTTATATACTTTTAAAATTAATATTTAACTCATAATGTAAAACTTATTTGTATAGATTCTAAATAGAATGATGATTTATATATATAGAAAAGACGGAGAGAAGTGTGAAAAAGATGATGACAACTGACAATATTCTTATGCATTTTTAGACTATTATATAAACGATCATTTCTCTCGAGAATAAGTTCACTTTTTTCCTTTTCTCTCATTAAATGTATGACTTCATCTCTCTATTTTTCTAACTTATGATATATTTGGTTGGATGGAAAGTTTTTAATAGAATAGAATATAATATAATAGTTTATAATGGAATGGAATGTAAATGAATGTAAGATTAGAAAATTGTTGTTTAGGACGGATGGAAAGATTCATAATGTAATATAGTGAAATATTGTATAGATATTGTATGGAATGGGATGTAATACATATTTAATAATAATAAATGACTATTATACTCTCTTCTTCTTCAACTGACTCTCTCTCTCTCTGTGTTTTCTCCTCTCTTCTCCCCTTCTTTCTTTCTCTCTCACGGTTCGGCCTGCTCAGTGTCTAGATGTGTGACTTAACAAGTCAATTGTGACTCTTTCTTCCTCATATAAGGAATAGGCCAATGCTTCTTCTGTTTTGGAATGGTGCTCTTCCTCTGCCAACGCCCAAATGTATTGTCTTGCTTGGTATTAGAGTATGGTATATTAGGTATTACATATTTATCATTTTACATTTCATCTTAAATCCCCCAAATTGGAGGTTTTCTGTTTTTACCGATTAGGATGGAATAAGATGCAACATGAAACTCTTCGCTTCCATCTCATTCCATTCCATTCTATTATAAAACTTCCTCCTAAATGATGAAATAATATTCCATTCCATTCAAGTTACCAATATTAAACATGTTGTTAAACAACAACTTAAGATTTATTAGAGAAAGGGATTTAATGAGCCCTCCTCACCAAATTCCTTAGAGAAACATTCAACAAAAATTATCTCAAGTTCCATAGTGATTATGGGCATGATAATAAAATTGTAGGAAAATGCATAATAAAGAAAATCTTATAAAAGGGTATATACCAAGGCATCTAAAAATGCAGATATGAGGTATAAGAACAAAGGCGTTCAATTGTAGGTGTAACGTTAAAATCTTTGAACTTTTTGAAGATTGAAAAGTATATTTTTCCTTAAAAGGAAGCAAGGTTACAAAATTTATAAAGGACAATACTAGTTAATAAACAAAAATTCCTACCTAGTACATTATTATGAGAAGAACAAGAATCAAAGTATAGAGCTAATGTCAAAGTTGCCTTCTAGAAAGAATGTTGAGCTGGTTCTGTGTTTGTTTATTAATATCCTCAAATGTATTATGATTCTACTCCTCAACTAATTGAAGAGCTGACCTTTGTATAAGCTAATGTTAGAGAAAATCCTTGCACTTCTTTGATTCCAAAATTGTATATAAGATAAGCCAATGAAATGTAAAAGATCTACATGTCTCCCTTAGCTATAGACTGCACACTCAAAGGCCACACCAAGATTTCGTTCCAATAAATAATGGGATTTTTCATATTGCACTTTTATAATATATTGTTCCAAGCCTTATTTGTGTAGTAGAATTGGAAGTATAGATGAGCATGATTCTCTAAAGTAGATTTGCAGAGAACACACCAGTTAGAGTGAATGTGAACTTACCAATTATGTCTAAGGAAGGAAGCCTGTTGTGAACAACAATTCATAAAGTGTGAGCAGATCTTAGCTTATTATCCTTACACCATTCCAATAGTTGTGCCAAGGTACTTAATTATTGAAAGTTTAAAACAATGTTCTACATTAAGTTTTAGTATAACATCCATTAATTGTAAGATGATTTTATCTTTTTCCTGATCTTATAGTGACTCCATTTAACAGAGATTTCAATATCGATGTAGGGAGTGAATTGTTCTTCCCAAAAATAAGTTCTAAGAAATACCTTGGCTATCCTACTCGCAAATATGTGTGGTAGTTGTAGTTTATTACTCAGGTTCGTCTCTCAAGAAGGTGAACTTGGTTCACTTAAATTAATCTTGAACAAAAATAAAACCGTATGCACTCCTAAACATTCTATCCCAATTGTTGAGTGAAGGTTTTAAAGAAAATCACAATTAAATTGAAAAGGAATGAAATTATTGGGAGCAAAAACAAATAGAATAATCAAAGTGGAAAACTCTTGAGAATTAATTTCACTAATTTAATCTCCTATGCATGATTAAGGGGAAATGATTAGATAATTGTCTTACTAAAATTAACAACTCAGTTATACGATTAACTCGAATAATAAACTAAATCTAACTTTTGTATTTGATAAGTTATCATCCAAATTAATTACGGAAGCCTGACTTCTAATTACAGTGTTCCATATTAAACTTCTTCTCTCGATCCTTCGTCGAATACCAAAATGATGCAAAGCTTGGTCATGCTGTTACATCCATTTAGTTCAGAACTACAACAAACATAAGATAGCAACATAGTCCCTCAATCATACATATTTGACAAAATTAGCTACATTAATCCTCAAGAAAAAGAGATCGGCCCATCATTGAAATAACAAGATTTATCATCTTTATATGCTTCAATCCCATCTTTATCAGTATAAGAGAAGTATTAAAGCAACAAACCAAGTAAATAACCAAATGAACTATCAAAAGCTACAAAGTAAGAGTCGTTAAGCTACAGAATAATGAGTCCAGTAAAATAACAAAGAAACAATGCAATAGATAAAGAATAGAATAAACAAACAATGATTGGATGAGGGAGTTGTGGTGGTCTCCTGCCGCTCTCAAGATTCCTACATTAACTCTCGCCTTCTGCTTCTGCTTAGTTCTTACCCAGATGATCAAAGGCTCACACTATTTTCACCTTGTTGCTATGTTTCTCTCTTCCTCGCCCAACTCTCTATCTTCTCTCCTCTCTTCTCCTCTTCTTTCTCTCTATCTATTCTCTATCTTCAAATAAAGGTATCTGTGTCAAGAATGTGTAAAATGATAGAATGTGCTGCCACCCTCCTTTCTTCTTTTTATTTGTAGTCTCGTTATAGGTCTAGGTTTTAAAGCCTTTGATCTTTAGATGTCACGTAATCGTGCATGAGGTGGTCATGGGTGTGACCACCCTTGTCACACCTATGACAATGGGAGTTATGGGTGTGACACTATATCCATGCATAATTAAATTAATTCATGCAATATTCATGTCCTATTTCACTCTTTCATACATAAATCTTCTAATTTTTCATGCAAAATTCACAAGATAATCCAATTAACATTCATGCAATATTCACACCATTTTTTGTCAATTCATCTCACATTTGGATCGAAACATAATAATTTGTAACAAAAATGAAGATATAAAGGCAAGCAAAATCAATAGAAAACTAAACACAACACTTGTCCCACACTTAAACTATGCTTGTCCTCAAGCAAAATAAAGAACACTAGACTATACAACAACAACTAATGAAAACAATGATTTTCCTAAATAATGGTCAAAGATATCAATAATCATTTGAATAAACACATCCTGACAAGTTAAGACTCATACTACTCCGTGAACAAACTATTCTCTGCATGTTTAGTCAAAAATAACAATTACTTCAACTCAGAGACCATCAATAAGTGTGATAGATACTCACTCCACTCTCCATCCTCTCAAACATTCAAAGGTAGGATATGTATTTACTCATCATTTATTTCACGTAAGGCATCTACGATAAGCTTGTTTACCAATCTAATCTCCACCACTCATATCAAACACAAACATCAATCTGAAGGTCTTTATTTTGATTGTAATGGGGCCAGGCTATGGGTAAGAAGGAGAAAAATCGCAGTTTAAAACCACAGAACAAATTGAGCATTTAAAGTAATAAAAAAATGAAGCATAAAATACTCAATTCTTTCCTTTCAAGTTAACAAGATTAGCACTCCCTTATTTATCTCTATCCTCTTTCTTTTCTTTTCTTTTTTTTTGGTTTGGTTATCTTCTCTTCCTTCCTTTTCCTTTTCCTTTTCTTTTTCTTTTTCTTTTTTCTTTTTTCTTTTTTCTTTCTTTTTTATTATTTTATTTTTATTATTATTTAGAACAAGATCAAGTTTAGAAGAGGTAAAATGTAGATGAGAGATGTAAATTATTACAGTCTTACCCATTCTTAACTCAAAAAATCAACTATATCCTATGATTCCCTTACACTTATTCAAGCAATTATTCCCTAAACCTAATCATACCCATTCAAATTCTTAATACGTCCTTATGGTAGGTATGATGAAAAAGTTAAATAATCAAGGTTAACCCACACGTTTTGGATTTAAAGAAGAAATGGTTCATGTTAAGCTCAAAGGGGGCTCACTAAGGGTAAAATTATGGTGGCTTTTAAAGCAAAAAGGGTATACTCGTGCACTCATATTATGCATTTCTAATCCATATCGAGTTCATTTAATAACCATTCACCTTTAACTATTGAATGGGAAAAAACAAACACACAATCACAAAAAATAATAATTTTTTAAACTATTACTCTCCCCATACTTAAATTTCACATTGTTCCTAATGTGATACAAAAAAGTAAAAAAGAGATCTAATACATAAAATAACACAAACAAGGGCAAGCATTAAATCTAAAAGACATCAAACTGACAAGCAGTAAAAATAATAAACTGAACAAAGATAGAAATATCATACAAAAGTATGGGTGGTGGTTGCGTTGATGTGGTATGGAGCATGACATCCTACATCGAGGAGTGGAGAAAAGCTGCGAGGAAGACAAATAGAGGGCATTGAAAAGTAGGTTCGTGTATACAAAGTAAACAGATTAAGTTAAGTTTCACTAAAAAGGAATAAAAAATAATTGAAAACAAAAATTATATGGTTTGCCTCCCATCTAGCGCTTCTTTAATGTCTTTTAGCTGGACACCTTAATCGCTATGGTCAAGCTAGATCGCTCAAATTAATTGATTCCACTATTTTCTTCTCTTCATTAGGATCTTTTCTCAAGAATTTATCAACTTTTCCTGCAGTTGTATCGTCTAAAAATTGACAACACTTATTAATTTCTTTCACCAAGCCCAACTTCTTTTCTTCTTCTTCCTGCAATGCAAAATTAAGGTTTGCATAATTAAATTAATCAACAAGAGAGCATTCTTCACAAACAGTAGTGGTAGGAATGTGTTTAACATTAAAAATTGAAAATTCTACTGTTTCTCCTAAAACAATCATGCTCAGTTTCTCGTTCTTTACATCAACAAAGGTATTGGTAGTGACTATAAAAGGCCTCTCTAGGAGTATGGTGTGCTCTTTACCTTGCTCTTTAACCTCCCCCATGTCTAAGACCACATAGTCTACAGGGACAATTAATCTACCAACCTTCACTAACACCACTATTCCTTTCAGATAACGGATTGACCTATCAGTTAATTGTAAATGCATATTAGTAGGTCTTAACTATCCTAGATTCAGTTTCTCATTAATGGAGTGAGGCATAAGGTTTACACTTACTATAAGGTCAAGCATACCTTTAACCTCATCTCCATTACCCATTGATACTTTCACAATAAAACTCCCTAGATCTTTCAGTTTTGGGGGTAATTGATGTTGAAGAACTACCCTCGCTACTTTCAAAACTATCACCTTCTCGTTAGGCTTAACTTTTTTTTCTTGGAGCTTAGTTCCTTAAAGAACTTCACATAAGCCAAAATATTCCTAATTATATCTAACAAGGGCAAATTAATGTTGTCCTTAGAAAGCATGTTATATAAGTAATAAAACTGCCCATTTTGTTTCAATTCCTTAAAACGATGGATACAGAATTGGTGGTCTATAAGTATTTGTGGCTTTATGTAGTTTTTGTCCTTCATTATCCTTGGTGTCATGTTTCAGTTTTTCACCTTTTTGAATGTGATTAGTCATGCCCATTGCTTACCTCCTTCTGCTCATCTTTTTCTCTTATAAGGCTCTTCTCCTCTTGATTAGCAGTGACAGATATATTAGGAAGAATCTCAATGTGATTTTTAAACACCCTTCCATTTCTTAGAACATTATTGCTTGGGCTTGCTCAGGATGACTAAGCAACTTTCCTTTTTGATTGTTCTGCATTTGAGCAGCAAGTTGCCCTACTTGGATCTCAATCATTTTCACAGTCTCCTCCAAAGAATTGAATCTCTTATTGTTCGTTTCTTGATTTTGAGTTGTGATATGAATAAACACATTTAGGCTTTCCTTCAAAGAAGGCTTGATTGGTGGATTTTGAAGTGAGGATTGCTCTTAGTAATAATTTGGCCTATGAAAATTTTAGTATTGTGTTTGGGGTTGTACTGGTGGATTGTTGGCCTTCTATAAAAAATTAGGGTGGTTTCTCCAACCAAGGTTGTAGGCATTTGAATACGAATCATTTCACTCCCTTAGTTGAAAAATGTTAAGTGAGTTCACTTGTTCTTCCTTATCTATAAAAGACTTACGAACAAACATTAGCTCAATGACCACGAGTTCCATATATACCACATACCTCCTAATTTGGAACATTTTAGGGTAGTCTTACAGTTAGCATCTTTACATGCCTTTTTAACTCAGCTAATTGCATAGTCAGTTCCTGATTCAAGCTCACTTTATAATTTTTCTTCCCCTTATGGTCTTTTGTTAAGAATTAGCCCATAATATTTTGAATATTTTATACATTTCTTTAGCCGTCTTCTCTCCCATAGCTCCTCTTATTGCATTGTCAATTGTGTACTGATACTATTGCGTTAATCCATCATAGAAGAATTGCTTTTGCATGTGAAGTGGAAAATGACGATGTGGACACTGTATAAGTAAGAGTTTAAAGCATTCCCACGTCTCATGTAATGGCTGTCCTCCATCTAAGTGAATATTGCTATCTTCGTCAGTAACTTAGAAGTCTTTTAATGGGAATAAAACTTTCCCATGAATTTGTTATACACCTCCTCCATCGGGTGGAAAGGTCATAAGCTATTCTTTAACTGGATCCTTCAATATGTTTGGAAAGTATCTCATTATGATCTTCATTTAAGCCATCCAAAGGAAAGGCATCTAGAGTGGTATAGAATCCCGAATGAAGTTCAAAGGGCCTTCATTGGGAACTCTATAAAAAGATGCCGGTATGTTTTAGTGGATACTCTTCAATTCATAGTTTCTAGCAGCCTTTCCCAAACATATGCACAAAGTGGCAGTACCGATCACCAATCTAGCATACTTCTTGATTACTAACTGCCTTTCACCCATATTTTAGTTATTAAATTGATCTTAATGCTTGGATTCCTTGCGATCGTCTTTCATAGTCCCTTTGAAATCTTCGTATTCGATATATGTTATCAATAAAAGGGACAAGGTTCACTATCTAGAGATCTCCTTCCTGGCATAAACTTAAAGAGTTCACTTCTACAGACCTTTTTCCTAGCAAGGACTAACTAAAGGCAGTGCTAAATTAATAACAAAAATTAAACAGATAAATCAACGAAACAATATAATAAAACATGTATGTATGAATAGATAAAAACAATAAAAATTAATTTAATTCTAAACACTAAACACCTTCCCCAACAACGGTACCAAAAACTTTTTCTGCCTAAAAATAAGTTCTAAAAAATACTTAGGTTATCCTACTCACAAGTATATGAGGTATTTGTAGTTGATTACCCAGGGTCGTCTCTCAAGAAGGTGAAATTGGCCCCCTTAAATTAACCTTGAATAAAAATAAAAACAGATGCAATCCTAAACATTCTATCCCAATTGTTGAGTGCAGGTTTAAAGAAAATTAAAATGAAAAGTAAACATAATTAACTGGGAGCAAAAACAAATAGATTAATTAAAGTGGAAAACTCTCGAAAATCAATTTCACTAATTTAATCTCCTATATATGATTAAGAGGAAATGATTGGATAATTGTCTTCCTCAAATTAATAGTTAGGTTCTAAGATCAACTCGAATAATAAACTAAATCTAACTTTCATATTTGACATGTTATCATCTGAATTAATTATGGAAACCCGAATAATAATTACCACTTAGTTTAATATATTTCTAATTCTTAAACTAAGCGCCTATAGTTTCTCGTTCCATATTAAATTTCTTCTCTGGATTCTTCATTTAATACTAAAATGATGCAACATTTGGTCATGTTATTACATCCATTTAGTTCAAAAACTATAGCAAACATTAGACAACATCACAATCCCTCAATCATACATATTTGACTAAAATAGCAGCATCAATTCTTAAGAAAAAGAGATCAACCTATCATGGAAATAACAAGATTCATCAGCTTCATATAATTCAACCCCATCTTTATTAGTATAAGAGCAGTATTAAAGCAATAAACTAAGTAAATAACCAAATGAACTATCAAAAGCTACAGAGTAAGAGTCAGTTAAGCTACAGAATAATGAGTCCAGTAAAATAACAAAGAATCAATGCAATAGATAAAGAACAGAATAAGCAAACAAGGATTTGATGAGGGAGTTGTGATGGTTTCTTACCCTTTTCAAGTTTCCTACATTTGCTCTCGCCTTCTACTTTTGCTTGTTTCTCACCCAGATGATCAAAGGATTACACTGTATTCACCTTATTGATGTGTTTCTCTCTTCCTCACCCTACTCTCTACGTTCTCTCCTATCTTCTCCTCTTTCTCTTTATCTATTCTTTATCTCTGAATTAAGGTATCTATATCAAGAATGTGTAGAATGATAGCATGTGCCGCCACCTTCCTCTCTTCTTTTCATTTATAGTCTTATTATAGTTCTAGGTTTTCAAACCTTCAACTTGCAAATGCCATATAATAATTAGATGAATTACAGGAAAAACATGTCACAAGTGTGCATTAGGTGGTCACAAGTGTGACACCATTTGCATGCATAATTAAATTAATTCATACAATGGTCAAGTCCCATTTCACTTTTTGATGCATAATTCTTCTGATTTTTCATACAACATTCACAAGACAATCCAATTAACATTCATGCAATATTCACACCATTTTTAGTCAATTCTTCTCACATTTGGATCAAAAAACAATAATTTGCAACCAAAATGAAGATATAAAGGCAAGCAAAATCAATAGAAACTAGACACAACATGAACTCAGATGAGTTTTCACTATTGATAGAGCTTGTGCTACACTCAAACTTTGATCAATGATACTTCTGAGCAGATTTATAACCTTATCTATTCCAAGGGTTCAAGAGATCACCATATATCAAACCAAAAGAAAGTGGATTTTCCATTACTAAGATGACTCCCATAAGCACCTCTGATATTGCTTTTTATTCTACCATCAGTAGGAATTTTAAAGGTCTAAAAGTTATGATCTTTAATTTAGTAGGCGTGCACCCATTGAACCTAAAAAGATTGTTTGTCAAGCTCTTTTTATTAATAAGACCTTATTGGTCGTTTTGATAGAAGTATGCCTAAACCTCCATTCTTTTTATGTTTACATACATCAAAGCATCTTATTCTAGCATTGAAATCATTTAGTTTGTGACATAATCACGGAAACCTTCTTAGTTTTATATCAATGGCTTGGCTAATGCTATAAGAGAATGGCATGTAAGAGGCTTAATAGACACCAAATGAGCTAAGAATGGATTTTATTAGTTGTGTCTACCAGCCAATGATAAGTCCCTAAAACTCCAATAGTTAACTTTGGAAAGAATCTTGTCAATTAGGGGCTTAAAGTTTAAATGACTTGGTCTAGCTAAGGATATTAGAATACCAAGATATTTCACTAGTAGCTCAAACATTTTGATGCATGTGATATCTTCCAAACATGCCACATCATTAATGGCACTAGTAGATAAGAACATTGCACTCTTCCCCCAATTCATGCACAACATTGAGAGTTTGTTTAATATATTAAGATTTGAGATAATGGAGGTTACAGAATTGATATAAGCCTTAGAAAAAAGAAAGACGTCATAAAAAAGTTTAAACTTAAGATAGACAACCTTTTGCATTTAGCATGGTACTTGAATGTAGGATTTCTTTCCATTACTTTATCTAGTAATGTATTGAAGACTTTCATAGCCAAGGAGAACAAGTAGGGGTAGAGTGGACCCCTTGCCTAATCTCTTTTGCTCCCTTGATTGGCTTAAATGGATCTCCAATCTTAAGAACATTGAATGATACTATAAAAACGCAATGCTCTATCCATTTAATAAAAATTGCGAGGAATCAATATACATAAAGTGTGTTAAAGGATGAAAGTACAATCAATTATATCATAGGCTTTCTAAAAGTCAATCTTCAAAGAATAATTCTTGTAGGCTTTTCTCCTATTATACAACTTAAATATCTCTCAAACTCTGGAGATATTGTCTCCAATTTGTCTCCCAATTATATAGGCACCTTTTACAGGTCCAATCGGCTTCTGTAGGACTATTTTTAGCCTTTTGGCAGTTACTTTTGATATCACTTTATATAGTGTGTTGCAGCATGCTATTAGATGATAATCCTTAATTATTTTTTGCTATTTGCCCTCAAGAACAAGACAAATGGAAGTGAAATTAATACCCTTAAGCAATTTTGTCTTATTGAAAAATTCCAAAGCTACCTTAACAAATAGATGATTGGCTAGATGTCAAGTTTTAGGGAAAATTTCACATTCAGGTCATTGGGCCCTAGTTCCTTAGAAAGATGCATTGAATTTAAGTCATTTGTCATTTCTTATACAAAAATTTGTCTAAAAGTAGCTCAATTTTGGATAACAGATCTGGTTCTGAAAAATCTCTTTAATCAACCTAATTGAATAGATAGCTAATGAAGGAGAACCAAAATACTTTAAGAAATAATCATTAACTTCATTAATGACTTAACTTTTAGTAGTTAGGATTATGCCAAAGTTTGAAATAGTTATAATTCTTTTTATAGCTTATCTAGAAATCAAACCTTTATTTAAAAAGAAAGAAAGAATGAGGAATTCCTATCACCTTTTTTAAGCCAAGTGATTCTTGATCTTTGCCTCATCAAAGAATAATCATAATCCACAACCTAGGAAAGATTATTCAATGCTACCCTTTCAATACTTTGCAAAGATGGAGAGTAAGGTTTCATATAAACTTTATATTATGCTTGATTCAAAGGTAACTTGGTTGTTTGAAAAAGATGATAAGTGTTGCCTATGTTTAGCCTATAAAAATCATTAAGTTTCTTCTTAACCTTGACCATTTTTCTAGTGAAGATGTATTATTTGGCGCCTGCCACATCATAACTTAGACCTTTCTCAACTGCTTCATTAAAATCTACAATGTTAGGTAAGAAATCATTAAATTTGAACAGATGTCTCCTTAGATCCATAGATTTGGTTACTTGCACAGTAATGGGTGAGTGATTTGACATGTTGGAATTAGGAAATAAAGTTCTAGAGTGAGTTAAGTCTTGAAACCAGTCCAGATTAATAAGGCTACAATTCAGTTTCTTCTTAAGGAAGGTATTACCAGTCTGCCTATTATTCCAAATGTAGAAGTTTCCTCTAAAAGGAGGACCAAGAACTTGTAAATCATTGACATAAGTTTTCAATTCCTCATAAATAGTTCTGGAAGAGCACAAACCTTCAGCTTCATTAGGAAGTATGGTGGCATTGAAGTCTCCTAACAACATCCAAGGTTCTTTAATTCTTAAAGACAGTTCCCTTAGCTTGGCCTAGAAATCAACTTCATAGTTAACTACATATATAAAGAAAACATGTACAACGAGATTAAGCTCCCTGAGATTAATTCTAAGATGAATTACTTTATCCAACACCATTGAATTTACCAATTCACAATTATCAACATCATATAAAAGTAGTATCTTATAATTTAGATGAGTATTGTAGTTGTCAAGTAGTTTCCCAGAGTTAGGAAAAAAAACAAAGAATAATGCATCTATCACATTTGATTTTAGACTTAATATTTCCTATAATCCAGGCTTTATTCTCCGAAATGAAGTCTTTGATGAAGAAATTCTTTGGTTAGAGGATTCATTCCCTTAACATTCCAAGTTATGACTATCATTCGCACAAACTAGAAGAAGAAGGTGTCTTCTTCCTATTGGGCTTCCTCTTACCAATAGCAGTGAATTTTGCATCATCTTTCAATTTAGCCATCATATGCCCTTCACTTGTAAATTCATTCTTAAACCTATTCTCTTATGTGTTGACTGATTTCATATTATTTGTGAAAGTATGAGCTTGAAGTTCCATTGTCCCAAAATTATTGTTGTCGTTTGCATCAAAATCTCTAAACTTGATATACACAAAATCATTTTTCTTAATATTTATCTTTCAACACTTATTTAATTTTTGAATGTACTCAATATTCTTATAATTTGATTTAGGATACAAATGGAGATAAAACAAAGATAACTAGATAATTCGAGATAATTTCAACATTGCTTGTTAAACTAGGTATAAATTTTATATGAAAGCTTCGGTTGAGATGATTCAATATGCTAAGGAAAGTTTAGAAGAATATCTAAGACTTTTATGTTATGATTTTTTAGGGATATGTCATTTATGCCTTTGAATCCAATTGGTTGGTTGCTATGTATGACATTATTAATTTATTTAAGAAAGTCATTTTTTATCTTTATATGATTTTTAAATTATATTTAATACTTAATATTAAAGAAAAAATATTTGAAATAATTATTATATAATTGAAATTAAGATTAGATCATAATTATGAGATTCAATTCTAATATAAGTTTTCATCAAGACATAATATTGATAAGACGGTAGCACATATTATATTTCTTTCTTGTGAAGAATATAATTGATCTCATAGATTAAAGTATAAAGATATTTAGATAAATATGTAAGTGCTTATTAGAGAATAAGTTCACCGCATTAGCCTAATTATGAGAATCCTAAATAGAATATTACTTGTGTGTCCGTGGATATCTTCATTATGATGATTGTATAATTAATCCTTAAACTTAAAATTAACAAAGTATCTCATATGGGAATTATTAATATTTTGGTGTTACTGATGATCTATTTTATTTAGAATAACTTAGTTGATAGCACTTAGATATAGTAATCAATTATATGAAAATAGTTGAATAAGTTAATAAATGATTCCACTATAATAGGGAGAATATTGTGCTATTCTTGATTAATATTTTTAAAAAAATTCTTTAACCATAGTGATTTGAGATTTTAAAATATAAATTACAAGTCAGATGCTAATTAGTAAGAACAAATATGATTGGATCTAAACAGAGTAGACACTAATTTTATGCTTTATATGTAACTAGAATATTATATGATAAAATGATTGAATTATACATTATAACTATGTAATAGACAAGTTAAGTCAAATTATTTTGACATTCCTAATATTTAAGCGATCATGAAATAAACCCTAGTTCTTTTAAATATTATATATTTTAGTTATTAAGATTAAATTCTAATTATAGTTAGAAATAAACTTTAAATTAAGAGTTTAATTTTAATTAGGTATGAAATAAGCCCTAGTCTTTCTCAATAACAGGGAAAGAGACAAAGGAGCTAAAATTCCTTTAAATTTCTCAACTGTTAAGTTCTTTTTTCCTATATTATAAATAAATGGTGGATGAAGTCCTTGCTAAAAATTCAATTTTCTTCTAGTCTTCTTCTTCTTTACGCCTGTCTTCCTTTTCTTGTTTAACAACCACTGATTTCTTCTTGAAAATTCAATCTTTGTAGTGTTTCAGAGAGAATGAAATCTTCAAAAAAGTAGGATAACTAACATGCAACTTGAATTGAGTTAGATTAACAGAATGATCTTGATATGGGAATGTGGTTTTCAATAGAGATATAGATGCAATATTATAAACATTTGTGTAACAAGTCAAACATAGGAAAATTAGGTCGAGTGACAAAAACCAACTTGATTATAGGCTGAGAGATAGTGTAAGATTTGGTTGAAAGGTTAATGTTTTATCGAATAGTAAAGACACAATGAAAGGTCAGCTTGACCCAATCTAACCAATTACCATCCTTATTCTAATACATCTTTATAGAATTATATAAATAACCACACCTTTTGAGGATAAATTCACTTTATACCTTTTTTCTCTTTCTTTATTTATGTAAGCATCATATGAAAAATGTCAAACAATCATTTGATCGATGGATTTTATAGGATTATGGTAAGAAAGTTCATCAAAAGCCATCAAACGAGATCCAAACATTTCCACGCAAGATTAACCTTAGGCATCACACGCTAAACTTTAACACTATAATCTTATATCTAATTCGAATAAGATACAATTAGATTTCATTATCAACTATTGTATAAATTTTAGTGAACCTTCAAATAACTAGGTCTGGCATGTCCTTATTTTGCCTCATTTTATTCTTTATAAAGGCTCACTCTTGACACTTCTAAAAAACAAAAAGAGGCAAAATAAAGGTCATTTTTTTACTTTGCCTAGGCCCTATAAATCGTTAGGAACAACACTGTAAATAACATAAACTTAAATAAGATTATTATATTGTTAATAATATTATTTACTAATGAAAAATGAATGACGAACCTACAGTATGAAAAACTTCAATATCTTATACTTAAATTGTACTGATATTATAAAGATAAAAACAACAAAATCTAGATTAATGATATTAAATAATTTTCACTTGCTCAATCAATAGAATTATCAATGAAAATTTTGAAAAGATTTAGTTCTACAAAATTCTGGTTCAGCTACGGTTGCTTTGAACTGTATCTGTGGTTGCTTGATATAAAGCAATTGTGTCAGCAACTTTAAATTTTTTTAACACAAACTAAAATAGAAAAATTAAGTGCTAAATAAACAAATTAATACCTGAGATTTGGTAACGCAGTTCGGTACAACTTGCCTACATCTTTGAGACCCTCACCCAACTTAATCACTTTCACCAAAAAAACAAAAATAGTTTTACTCAAGGCATTATAGAGCTGAATTATCCAACCCTTGACACAGTCCCCTGTCCTCACAACCTATGAAAGTAAATTACTCCTAATAGCATAACCACCTTATGCTAACCTCAACAGATGATTTTCACAATAACGTTTGACAATAAAGATAATTAAATAACTTAAAAAATAACTTAAGTGATTTAAACAATAAAGACATAAACAACGACAACACTTGAGATAAAAAACGCCTCCCCTAGCAATGTAGGTTCGTCAACAAAAGAATAGGAAGTTGTCCACCAAGAAAAGTCCCACGCACAACAGCCACGAAATCTCAACAAAATAATAAATGTTTCATCACTGAAACGTTAAACAAATAGAGTTGTAAAAGCGCACGAAAATTATTGGATATTTTTGCACAAAACTAATAACTTAGATAGCCAAAAAATAGCACAACTCAGGGGAAAACACAGCTGCCAGATCTGGATAAAATCCCCATAAAACCAGCTGCTAAAGATAACTTGAGATCCCCAAAAATACAGTTCCTAAGTCACCATATGCCAGTTATTTTTCCACATAATAACAACACACATTTAGTCCAAAAAATCACGTAAAACTTAGCAGAAATGCAGCTGTAAATAGTCAATAGAATCTCCAAAAATTCAGCTACCTTAGATAACCATTATTACCAAAATAGGCTATCAAGAAGAGGTCAAAAATCACTAAAAATCCACATCTTATCTTAATTAAGATATAGTGATTTTATTCCTATCAAATGCTATCATGACTAGGATTTTATTCCAAATAAACATCTTCTTCAAAGAATCCCACATAGAGTAGAATACTTGTCGTAGTGAAATTCCACAAATAACTAAAGATGTTCAATTACAAATAATGCTTAAAATTTCATAACACATATCGTAACAATCTCCCTCCTATTGGCATAATTTGTCACATATAGGAACTCCGCCTTAATAAGATAATTGGACACTTCCCCTTAAACGAACATAGAATTCCAAATAACTTCCAAATGACATCAAGTTCACATAACATCAAATTCAATAACAATTGGCAAGTTTGCAAATCATCCAAGCATCCTAAATCAACAATAATCTAATCATCCAAGTTTTTCCCCCTTGGGATAAAAAGATGACAACAAAAACTAAAAAGTACATAGATACTATTAAATCTCCCCCCTAAAAAATACCTTTAATGTGATCAATCTCAATGACTAAAGAAGCATAAAATCAGCAGTAGGTACAACAGAAGAATCATAAATACGTAGTGTAGAAGCAGAAGGCCAAGATGACAATTTACCACTAGTTAAAACACTAGCCAACATATTATTAATCACATCAAAGCCATCCACATATGATTGATTAAATTCATAAACACAAAAAATTCATTCAACTAATCATAATCAAACTTAATCAATGACCTCCTCATATAAACCATACGAAAGCATATTGCCCAAACTCATACAGCTCACAATACAGAGAGAAACTAAGATAAAACTTGAAAAACCCTAATCATAGAGTACCTGAATCTCCCTATAAGTCTACAACTAAGAATCAACATTTTCTTGACATAACTCTGTAAATTAAAATCCAAAAACAGAATTCTCGAATCATTAAATAGAGCCTCATTTAAACATCAAATATACTATTAAAAAAGTAAAGAAAAGCCAGATACATACCAAACATCTAAACCATAGAAAACCCATAAATTAAAAACTTAAAAAGTTTAGATGTTAACTCCTTCAAACCTCTTTTTTATTTTTTGTTATTTTCATTTTTGTTTTTGTTTTTAATAAACAACATCAATATACTTCAAAAGTGTAAACCACATAGTCCCTGTGCCCTCGAAGAAATTCGAACTTGGCCTTATTCCTTGTCACATTAACTTTGTCATCAATTGTCTAGTTGGTTTCTTCCTCTAAAACAACCAACTGGTCCTTTGTCGGAACAATTTCTTTTCCATCAACAACTAACTATGAATCTGGGCAGTTTCTAATTTTAACTTCATAACACCTTTGTTCTACTTTTTTAGGCTAATTTTGACGAATTCTTCTACTATTAAGTTGGTTTTTAGACCATCCACATAAAACACATTTTTGAAGTACGGCAGTCCATCCATGCAAAGGGTCCCTCTTCCAATAACCATGGCCTTCTTTTCATCTTCAAAAGTAACATGGTCATCTATACAACTTTGATAATCCATCGAGTAGATTCTTTTACACTTTCTAACCTAAGTATGTTTTGGCAATGTTGGTTGTTGCTAAAAGTTCATTAAAGAGTGTCTAGATTTTCAATTTTGAGCCCTCTGAAATATCTTTTGTAATAGCTTTTAACAATTTGGTATTACGTGCCCATTTACCCTACAAAAATGACATGTATGAACAAATTTTTGATTCCTCTTTGAAGTTTCTCCTTTAACAAATTTAGCTTCACCATTATGCCCACTATTCAACTTAGAAAATCTACCTTTATAGCCAACACCTCGAAGGTCTCCTTTGATCTTACCAATTTCAAGAAATTGTTCTAGCTTTTCGATACCTCCATTTAATGTCCTTATCCCTTTTTGGTATTGACCAACTTTAACTTTGTTTCATCAAGTTCATCTACCGTAGATAAGAACTTCTTCTCTAGCTCTTGAATGATATTCTTCATAGTAGAATTTTCTTTCTTTAGCTTCTCATTCTTCTTACACATTTGGAACCATTTTTCATACATTAACTCATAAGCTTTGCAAATACCCTCCCTTTTATGTTTTGAATCACTGTCGTCACTGTCATAATTTGAAATAAAGTTTTGAGCTGATTCATCTACATTTTCCCTAGAGTTTTGTACTAATTCATCTACATTCTCTCTGTCAATTTCTTCTCTAGTTGTTGTTAAGCAAGCAACTATACTTCTGCTGTATAAAGCAACTAATGCAACATGATTACTCACAAATTCCTCTTCACTACCATACGTACTTTCAGATTCATTCTCACTCTAAATAATCCTATAAAACTTCCCTTTTCTCTTCTTTAAAGCATTAGCACATTCCACTTGCACTTTTCTGAAGCCTTAACATTTATGACATGGAATTTTCTTCACCTTTCTTTCACCCTTTTGAGTTTTAGCTTGTTGTTTGAAATTATTATTTGATAAGCTCCCACCATTATGCTTAAACTTGAGTCTATCTTTCTTAAAACTTCTTTAACCACTTACTTAAATTTCTTGTCAATGACACCATATCCTCATTGTCCTCAGATTAATCTTCCAATTCATTCATAACTTTTCCAACCTCGGCTTGCAATGTCAATGCTTTGTTCTTCTCTCATTTATCTCTCAACAAATTCATCTCAAAGTTAGTAAGATTCCTAATTACCTTATCCAAAGATAATTCATTGATATCATGGGCTTCTGCAATGGGTACAATTTTTGGTATGAATTTCAAAGCCAATGATCTCAATGTCTTCTTGACAAATTTCAAATTTGAATATTTCTTCTCAAGTTGATGTACTTGATTTGTAATGTCACACATTCTCTCATAAAAGTCTCCAATAGTTTTACTTTCATCCATCTTTAGCTCTTCAATTTTAATGATCGACATCTAAATTTTCGAAGATATTATGAATTTTAATCCCTTATATGTTATTTGTAGAGTGTCCCATGCTTCTTTTGTCGATTCACAGGATGATATGATACCGAAATGTCCATCATCTACAACACTGAAAATCGCATGTATTGTTAGAGCATTATCAAGTGCTTCCTCTTCTTTGGCTCTTATCCATCCAGATGGATCTTTAGGTATCCCTTTATTATTTTCATCAATCGTCATTCGATGTGTCCAGTCATTCAAAACTAAATTCCATGCTTTGGTTCCTTGTGCTTGAATAAATACTATCATCCCTGATTTCTAAGCAGAATGATTTAAACTATCTAACAACGATGGTCTGGTGATTGATACCCCTTCTCTTATAGCCATAATTGTGAAACACGGATCTGCACTAACTTGACGTACCAAGTTTTGATTTGGTGATTTATTCTTTGATAACAATTGAAAATTTCAAAAGAATGTAGCTCCATAAAATTTTAGTGCAGTCGCAGTTGCTTTGAACTATATCTATGGTTGCTTGATATGAAGCAACTGTGTCAACAATTGTAAATTTTCTAACAAAAAAGAAAACAGAAAAACTAAATGCTAAATAAATAAATCAACACCCGAGATTTGATAACACAGTTCAGCACATCTTGCCTATATCTACGGAACCCTCATCTAACTTAATCACTTTTACTAAAAAATAACAATAGTTTTACTTAAAGTATTATAGAGTCAACTTACTGAATCCTTAATACTATCCCTCGTCCTCACAACTTATAAAAGTAAATTACTTCCAATAGCACAATCACCTCGTGCTAATCTCAACAGAGAATTTTTACAACAATGTTTGACAATAAAGATAAGAATTAAACAACTCGAGTGATTTAAACAATAAAATCATAAACAACAACAACACTTTAAATAGAATGTAATTCCCCTAACAAAGTAGCTTCATCAATGAAAGAATACAAAGTTGTCCACTAACAAATCTGTTGTGAAGCTTCGATATTGTCACTGAAATATCCCATACACAACAGCCACAAAAATTCAACAAAACAACAAACATTCCATCACTGAAATGTTAAACCAATGGAGCTGCAAAATACACAAAAACTGCTAGAGATTTGCGCATAAAACCAACAACTTAGATAGTCTAGAAAATCTCACAACCTAGGGAAAAACAAAGCTACCAGATCTGAATAGAATTCCCGTAAAATCAGTTGTCAAATATAACTCAAGATCCCAAAAAATATAGCTTCAAAATTACCATATGCTAGTCATTTTTCACGCAAAAGCAATACACATTTATTCCAGAAAATCACGTAAAACCCAATAGAAACTTAGCTACAAGTAGTCAATAGAATCTCCAAAAATTCAGTTACCTTAGATAGTCATTATCACCAAAATAGAAGAGTCTAAAAATTATAAAAAAATTTGCATTTTATCTTAATCAAGATATAGTGATTTTATTCCTATTAAATCTTATCATGACTAAGATTTTATTCCAAATAAATATCATCTTCAAAGAATCACACATAGAATAGAATACTCGTAAATTCCACAAATAATTAAAGATGTCCTGTTACAAAGAATGCTCAAAATGTCATAGCATGTACCTTAACAATCAATATATTTAAGCTTCAATAGACTTCAAGAATTCGTTAGCGAGATTGAGCATGTTTAAAATTAGTATACAAAATTTACCTCTTGAGCAAAAAAAACGATAAAAAGGCTAAATTAAGGGGTCAATGTTATTGTGTAACTGTGAACTATCCATTTGAATTGAACAGTTTCATAGTTTTGGACATATCGACAAACTACCTCCCATCCGACAAATATTCTATTCTACCGACGGCCATATTGTTTTACATAAGCCTTACTATATTCTATTTGCTGTCCCTTCTCTTTTTACGTATATAGACATATTTCAAGCTTCTTTTTTATTTTTATTTTTACCTAACTCGGCATCAACTGTCATTGATTTCTACGTTGCTCCTCTATTATACCCAGTTTCATCTTTGGACAGAGTAAGGAGACAAAAGTAGAATCTGTTAAGACAGAAGCTTATTGCGGCATCTATACACAGCTTCCTTTTATTTTTCCGGGTTCCATACAAACTGATAAATCGAGCTTCAGCTGCTATAATTTGCATCTCTACTAATGTTTTCCACTTTAAGAAAGTGGGTTCAATCTTTGACGCGTAACGAACAGGCATGCTTGCGTCTAAGCACATCAGCAATAAAAGTGGCGAATTAATCTAAATACACACATATTAAGAAAGAACAATCTTTAATATACATGCATATGGATCTTATAGGGAACTCCAGTTCCATGGAAGGGCAGTTGATTGAAGATTCAATGACAAACCAGGGGGCAGAGGCACAATAGGAAATCTTAGATCAATTTTCGACGTACTAGTAGGTTTCTGGTCCTCCAAAAGCCTTTGAATCTACAGGAACTTACAAGTTTAGGATAATGATCCAGACAGACAACTTTATTGTCGGCACTAATGTCTTTTAGGCCTTTAACTTGGATGCTGTATAACAAACAGCATTGTAGCCTGAAACATGATATCATTCTATGTTGGGGTTAAAATGCTTAAATTCTCTGTTTTAGTGAACTAACTCACGCTGGATTCTGAGTCTTCAAATTTTTCCTATCTACGTAGCTCACCAAGAAGTTGGAAATATTGTCAAAGTTGGGAAGACGGGATGGGGATATCTTCTGGCTTAATGCAAGTCAGAATTTATTTGTAAAACATTTGCCTTTTAAAATGAAAAATTAGCAAATTTTGCATTGTTATTTATTGACTGACTTGCAAATTACTGACTCTAGGTGATTGGATTTTTAAGTATCTTACCCTTCTATTGCCATAAATTTTGAACTCCAATGCTAGTTTGTTTTCTTTGTAGTTCTTGTGAACCAACTTGCAAAAGCAGCTTCAATAAGTGTCGCAAAACACGAGTACCATTCTTCAAATATTTGACGTACTTTGGCTTTCAGTGCAACAATAACATTTCTCTTTACCATAAAGATTAATCTTATCAGATGGATCAAGATTCAGGATAGTTTAAGAACTCACGATCCCAATATTAAGTTTGTAGAAGTTGTAGAGAAAATGGTTTCCAATAGCTTACATATTAAATGACCAAGTTCAAAGAGGAAACCATATCCTGTCTGTAAGTTTCTCTGTAGTTAAGTGACAGGGACAAAAACAAGGCTCCATCCACTTGTAGTTACTAGAAAACCATCTAAATATTGAAGAAAGATTTGCATCGCAATAATGCTTTAACAGCACAACTCGAGTCCTTTCCAGATTCAGGAAATTACATTCCTATCATTTCCCTTCTATGCTTCCGGATGTAATCCCTCGATCTTATATCTGCCTGCATTTATAATCAAAAGTAAGTAATTATATCTCACAAGTTCTCCTGTCTCTCAACATGATGCATAAAAATTCAGAGGTTAAGTTGAATAGCTGTAAGCAGGTTGATTGTTAGATGAATGGATACACTAATATAATGAAATGGCATTACCGCCAACATCCTCATCAGCTTGGGCTACCCTACAATGTGTATCCTCCTAACCGACTTCAACTATGGGGCTCTTCCAGCAAATTACGGAAGAAACTTTCCAGGAAGAAAAATTCAAGCCTAATGCTTCCAAAGCAACTAATAACTATAACTTACATACTCTGGTCCTGTCATTCATATCTCAAACCAATTAATGAATAGTCAGTTTTAAGTAAGCCAAAAATTATAACAAACTGAAACGCCTGTAATGATAGCAAAGGAACGTAGGTAAAGTACATGCTAGCTTTCATCATTGTGAATTTGCGGTACTTCCAATATAGCTCAGAAAGAAGGAATCTATAATCAAATTTGATTAATTTACAAAACTTTGAACAGATAACAAAACCTTACCTGTCGAACAGGCTCTGGGACACGAAAGTTGCAAGTCAGTTCAACTATTTCAGTGGCAGTCTCTAGGGAAATACGGTGACCAATTGAAATGAATATTGGCTTTGATGTGAACTCCGTAGGTCTCATTACCTGTTTACAAGGAGGGACAACGTGAATCAGTATTACACTAGTAGTACTTTTTAACCATACAACTAACACCCATTCAAAAATGTAAGCCACCTGGAGCAATTGAACAAAAATAAGGCATGTAACGGAAGATAGTGCCAGGGATTAGAGAACACGTAAAAACCATCAAATGGAATAATCACCAACACTCCCAGACTGTCCCTCATACCACTGGCAAAACCTTGTTTTAATTCGATATGCATAAGCAAGAGTCCATGTGACAAGCCTCAACAAAAATCATGCAGAATAAGATATCCCATTTAGTACATTTAGATGACATGATATATGCTTGATCTTATAATCTTTCATCCGTCCAAGATAAATTCTAAATCTTACAGCTGCCCATGTGCGGCCAGAACGTCCAGTCAAAGTAAAAAACTTTTCACCAGTTTTTTCACCATCTTGAAGTAGCCTCCATACACCAGCTTCAGTGATGCCGTCCACATAATGAAGCTGGAACATATTAACATAGAAATATTTCATTCTTTAGCATCAAAAGCCAAATATCTTTTAAACAGAAAGCCTTCAAGAAAAAAGTTTGATTCTATTGAATTCAAACAACCAAATAATTTTTATATGAAACAAAATTGGAAGTAACATACACATTAGCTTTAACTGTGAAATGGGATATCAATAAGATAAAACAAACCAATTTGATCTTCATGCACAAGTAGTAAATCCTGGACTTACATTTTTCCCAATGCCAATGGTGGGGATATTGGCCAAAACACCTAGCTGGCAAGCCAAACCAAAGCCTACATCAGAAAATTTAAGGTGTTCAATGGAGGAAAAGCAGCCAAAACATAGACAAGTTTGAGCAAGATTACTTGCCTCGAGGATGAAGTATGCCATTGCCATCAACCATCAGTATCTATCAAATTCAGAAATTTACTTCAGACTTTATTCTTTTAACAATTTCAAAGTGCGTGAAGAGGATAAGACAATTTAAAAGTCTAGGATATGGCATCATCATATGGAAGTGATCAGTAAGAGGCATGATGGATAAACTGAAAATGTAACCAGAAATAAAATAGTTACCTGGGGGTAGAACGAACTTTTGTTTTTTTTCATCTTTTCAAGAAGTTCTAAAAGTATTGGAGCCTAGAAAGGGGGAAAAGAGACTGTATATCAGGCACTTAGATATAAACATTCAAGGACAACATTTATACTGCAGTTAATCAATTGAATTGGATGTATAAGCACGAGGATAGGTAGTGAGAGAAAAGTGGAAGAATTTTGGTCACCTCTCGGAATGCAAGGAAGCCAGGAACGTAAGGTACATGTAGTTTGACATGGGAAAAATCTTGGTATACAACTTGGAGGCTTGGGAGTTCCAACACCACCAAGGTTGCACAAGCAATGCTCGAGTCATCCTTAAGGAAGCTCACATCAACTCCACCTACATACTTCAAAATACACCCTTTATCTTTCCCTCTTTCAGAAGAAGACTTGCTATTGGACATTGGCAGTGTCCATGAAAAATCATCCTTTGTGATCAATCTTTTCTTAAGCACATTCTGAATCCTGCAATATATTACAATTAGGGATATTAAACTTAAACATTAAAATCTTAAAAAAAAGAACTAATCAAAACCTAGCCTATTAGACATCATTCAAGTATCACATACGCTTTCCATTTTTCCGTAGTTGGTGACGCGTAGTGCTTAACCCGGTCTTTGCTTTCCCAAGGATTCCAATTCATGTCTCTGCATGTATCAACGGTGTGGTTTTCTCCTCCACAAAGCGTGCACTTTTGGAAACCCCCTCTTCCACGACCTCTTCCGCTTCTTCTGCCACTGTTACCACCATAGCCTCCCCTATTAGCTGCAAGACGGCCAGCATACGAGTTCTGCCAGCTTGAGGAATTAGCAGATGCAGAATTGTCATCCCTTACCGACAATATGGCCAATTCAGATGAAATGTCAAGAATTGCCGACTCATTATTCTCAGTAGAATACAAATCGCGAACCTTTCTCCACACTTCCTTGGCAGTAACCAAATGCATAACTTTGCAACTCACAGACGTGTCCATACTATTCCACAGCCATAACATAACCAAGCAATCATCAGCTTGCCAAGACTCGAATTCTCTACTATTAAAATGAGGAGGGTCCGAGGATATAAATTTCAGCTTGTTTCTAGCTTCAAGGGCTGTTCTCATGGCTTGAGCCCATTCAGAGTAATTTTTTGTACCATTCAACTTCACAGAGATCACCTGGGTAGAGACAGAATCTACTGACGCGTAAGAAGCACGCCTTGAAGTAGTGTTTGTTCCACCACCGCCACTTCCGCCGGCGCCACCACCACGACCGCCGCTATTACTACTACTGGCCATAATGAAAATCTTGAATAGCCGAAAATAACAGATGCCGCCTACTTCATTAACAACAGTTTGTGCCGTCTGACACAGATTACTGAGAACGAAAACGACTAAAAGCCGGAGTTAGTAATTGAAGAACTAATGGAGAGTTATAATCTAAAGTATATTTGAAAATGCAATGGGAAACCACACAACAGATATCACTAAACTACATAAACAATGATCCTTAAGTGAAATCAAACAGCCGTAAGAGTCGATAATAACAAAAGAACACAGAATTCAGCGTACCGATCGCCGCAGATAGAGGACAGCAATGATGTGGTACTGTCGATCAACAGATGAAAAGCTTGGAGGATAGAGGCAGTGTCGATTGAGATGTGACGGATACGGTTTAAAGTAAGTGCTTTTGTACACAGAGAGCGAGAAAGAGAAGAGAGAAGTCTTTGAGCTCGAAGACCAAGCATGCGATTGGTTTTCTCCGTCTTTTTCTCTTCCCACGCTTTAGTTCCACCAATCACCCAACAGCAAAAGCACCTTCCTGTTACATTTTTTCCTCCCAATTCTGCCACTGACGTGGAAGCTAAGCTAAGCTATTTATTACTTGGTCTTGGTTTTGGTTTGGTTGGATGTGTGTATATTTTGGGTAATTTATGCGGCCATGGGTGTGGTTTCCTTAGGAGCGTTAGCTCTTCTTCTACTCTCTTCATTTCCCGAAGAAAAGAGAGAAATAAGGGAACAGGTTTGATCTAGCTTCCGATGAACAAAAATATTATCCCATGTAGGGTTGGCACGATAATGCGAGAGGTTGGCAAGGCAATAGGCAGTTAGTGGAGAACAAAGCTTGTATGAAAAAAACGAAGTGAAATCGAAAGGACTCTAGTCTAAAATTAGTAAAATCCAGGAACAGAAAACGAAGTGAAATTAAAAGGACTCGAATAGAAAACGAAGTGAAATTTCAAGGACTCGAAATTAGTAAAAGCCTACTTGGCACGATCTAAACTTTAAAAAATAAAAACATGTTTGATTAAAATTTGTAAATAAACAATTAAAAAACAACAATTTTTTTAGATGAAATTTATAATTAAAAACTAAAAATATATTTAGTTTTAAATTATATTAAGTTATTCTAATTAATAAAAAATGTTCTATCATACTATAATACTTTAAAACATAATAATATTATCATTTACAAAAAGAAGCGTACATTAATTAAAACTAAATTAATCATTCTACATTTATCTATTCGAGACATGCTTCGAAGTTGTGTTGAAATGATAGTATGCTCTGCTTGAAAACTTACATATTCATTTACTCTTTTTTTATTGTGCCTCATTTTCAACACATGTTAAATATTCCGTCGCTTTATTCATGCATTCTAATATAATTGTGTATAATACAACAAGTAATAACAATGTATTTTTATTTCTTTATATCATAACTCGACATATTTGAAAATATAAAAATTCTTACTTTTAGAATGCCAAAATATTTTTTAATAATATTTCTTAATAAAAAATGCCCATAGTTAAACAATTATTTTAGATCTTAAGGTCTTCCTCCTTTCTCTTCCTCTTAAGCTCGTAAATGGTATGTCTTACTTTAATATGGTGAAAAAAATTTAGGCATATTGGTATAGCCCAAAACAGCCAAATAGAACTTATCTATCATATAAAGAACATAATATTATCAAAAACTTATTAAAATTAACTATAATTACTATATTTATTTAAAATAATATAATATCTTGTGAAGGCATAAAAAATTGGTTTGTTAAATTTGCTATTGTTTCTAAAGAAACTCGTGAGTCATTTGATGTGAAATACATATTAAATGAGTAACAACAAATAATGGTTTGGATTAGATTAGTTTTTTTACTCCTCTATAATATTTGTTCATAGGTTGAAAGTACATCAATATGTTTATCATTTATTGCTCTTATATAATTTTTTAAAAAATCAAATTATATTATTAAAATAATTATTAATCATAATAATATAATGAAAATAGTAATAAAATATATGAATTTACTTGAAAACATGGAAAGAATTTTGAATTATATTGAATCTCACGAGACATATTAGTAAAGGATGGTTGGTTTAGGACAATGCCTCGTAGGTTTTAATTTCAAGATCATAAAAGTTCACATAATTTCGGTAAGAAACAAATAAATTTCAGATGCATTTGGTATTAAATGAAGCCCACGAATCATTTAACAAGAAACAGTCATTGCCAAGGATTGTGTCCATTGTAGTACCGACACTTGATAGTAATTGCATTGGTGAATGCAACAATACTCAGTCCATGGACCTACTTGAAGAGACTATAATGCATGTACCTACTTGTAGGTTTATTTTACAGAAGAAACAACTTTAATGCAAAGACAATATCACATGTATGGATCATGACATTAGACATGGCAATGGGTCAGGTCGGGCTCGGGCTGACATTCAAGGTGGGCCGCGAGCCGGGCCAAAGTCAGCCCGTCCATATTTTTTAAATTTTAAAAAATACAAAACGGCGTTATTTTGGACAAAACGACGCCGTTTTTTGGATCCACAGCCTGCCAAATTCGAGCCGGATCGGATCGGATCGGACCGGACGGGTCGGGCCAGAATTGCCATCCTTATGACATAAATTGAAGAAACTAGACCAGTTTGGTCACACTATTGATGTGATATATTCTTTAAATAACTCTCTGTATTTGTCAGACGGCCGTTGTGAGTTAATCATGTGAAGGCTTATGTGCACGCTTGTTATAAATCGTCCTGTAAACAAAATTAAAGAAAAAAACATTAAAAACTCTCATCAACTAACGAGGGAAAAATTAGGAATTTGTTAAAACAAAAGCACGATTTGCCAAAAGAATGAATACGTGCAGAGCATTATGTAATCATCAGAGCTTAACTATGACTCAGGTAACCCTTGTAAGATGTTATTCAACTTTGTGATCCCCTTTTGCGTAAATTCCCATCCTTGTAAAAATTGAGCTAACTGCTTTAGAATCTCCGTATAGAGATTATGAATAATGGTTCTAACAATTTTGTCGAATCGGTATAAGAGAAAGGGCGAGTTTGTAGCAGTCACCATAATAGCTCCTTGAATGTGTTCTGATAGGCATTTTTGCTTTTATGAGATATATGTTGATGATTAATTGTTCCTTCTATATATTATTTTAAAAATAATTATTTTTTGATTTCTAACCATAATGAGAATTAATTAATGTAAAAACATAATATATTATTTTACAAATAATGAATATAAGAGTTTAATTAAAAAATAGAAACAAGATGATAAAATCACACATGTTTTTGTTTTTAATTTTTTATTACAAACCTCAACCAAATAAGTTGATTTTTGTTTTTATTAAAGAACAAAAAACTAAAACTAAAACTAAAACTAAAAACTACAATAAAAAAATAGCAGTAGAACCAAACGACTCCTTAAGTTATATATTTTAAATTTTTATATATTTTTAAAATTAATATTTAACTCATAATGTAAAACTTATTTTATATAAATTCTAAATCGAGCTCTAAATAGAATGATGATATATATCGAAAAGACTAAGAGAACTATGAAAAACATATACAAGATGAGGACAAAAGACACTATCTTATGCATCTTTAAACTATTATATAAACGTTCATTTCTCTTGAAAACAAATTCACTTTTTTCCTTTTCTCTGACTAAATTTTTGATTTCTTCTCCCTATTTTTTCTAACTTAAACATTAAAGGCAAAAACCAGACATCCTTTCGATGATTAGTTTTGAGAGTCTCCAAAAAAGAGCGCAGAGTGTCATATGCCAAACTTAGACACTTCAAGCTTATATAAACAAGTAACATCATTTGGCACCCATCATAAGAATAATTGATTTAATCTTATGAAGTCAATGATTAGTGATCACAAACTCATAGCCTTTAAGTAAAATATGAATCTAAATGTAGATTCACCCGCTTGAATCACCCAAACCTTACTCCTTTGGTCATATTATTTTGTAAATGAGGCTTGAAAGAATACATCAACAACATACTTTTTTGCTTACCATGAATATCTTCATACTTGTGTACTCAAATGTGTCTTATAAATAAGATAAAGTATATAATAATGTAGATCTAGATAGTCCCTTCATTAGGATATGATATTAAATTACCACCAAAGTTCAAGTTACTACTCTTAGGCTTATGGCAGGACAATTGATCCAACTGATCAGATGAAGGTCTAAAGAAATGATGAACTTTGAAGGAGCTATTAAAGCAATTAAGTGTCACACCTTTTAATCTAATATAATAGGTCTAGCTTAAGATTAGCACCAAACTTTTCTTCTCAGGCAATTAAAAAGTTGATATGAAACACATTTTATTAGTAATAAGCATAGGCCTCGTGCCTCAATAGCCTTATTCTAGGTCACAAAAAATATAGAGAAATCTTATGGTGATATATGAGAATGTTCAAACTAGAAGTCAATTAGGACGTGAAGTTTGAATGACTTGGCCTGGCTGAGGATAGTAAAATACCAAGATATCTCATTAGTAGCTCAGACATTTTGATGTCTGTGATAGCTTCCAAACATGCCATATGATTAATGGCACTAGTAGATAAGAACATTGCACTCCTCTCCTTGTTGATGCACATCTTTGAGAGTTTGTTTAATATTTTAAGAGTTGAGATAAGGGAGGTTATTGAATTGATATAAGCCTTAGAAAAAGGAAAGATGTCATAAAAAGTTTAAACTTAAGATGGACAACCATTTGCATTTAGCATAGGACTTGAATGTAGGATTTATTTCTATCACATCATCTAGTAACGTATTGAAGACTTTCATAACCACGAAGAATAAGTAGGGGTGTAGTGGATCCCCCTACCTAATCTCTCTTGCTCCCTTGATCAGCCTAGATGGCTCTCCAATCATAAGAACATTGAAAGATACCATAGAAATGCAATGCCCTATCCATTTAATAAAAATTTTAGGGAATCCACATGCATAAGATATGTTAAAGGATGAAAGTCCAATTAATTATATCATAGGCTTTCTAAAAGTCAATCTTCAAAGCATAATTCTTGTAGGCTTTTCTCCTGTTATACAACTTAAATATCTCTCAAACTATAAAGATATTATCTCCAATTTGTCTCCCAATTATATAGGAACCTTTTGTAGGTCTAATCAGCTTCTGTAGGACTATTTTTAGCCTTTTGGTAGTTACTTTTGATATTACTTTATATAATGTGAACAACATGCTATTGGATGATAGTCCTTAATTATTTTTTGCTCTTTACCTTTAGGAACAAGACAAATGAAAATGAAATTAATACCCTTAAGCAATTTTGTTTTATTGAAATATTCCAAGGCTACCTTCACAAATAGATGATTAGTTAGATGTCAACTTTTAAGCAAAAAATTCGCATTAAGTTCATTTGGCCCTAGTGCCTGTTGGACCCCGATCCTTTTCTTACTAGTAAGCATGTGAGTAGTCTATTTTGAGGTTTAATTTAATAAAATTGTTGTGGTTAGGTATTAATTATAATCGTCTTTGGGTGTAGAAATTTTTTTTTTAAGATTGATGGATTAAAAGGAGAAATTGAGATTAAATTAGAAAGTTTATGGTGTTAGTTAAAATTGGAAGAACATGATCTTGTAGGGTTAAATTTGGAAGAACACTTAAGTTATTAATAGTTAAGTCTTATAAGGA
>JANZXR010000172.1:24014115-24035355 GCA_027575705.1 Erythroxylum echinodendron | reverse complement strand
CTGTCCCCTGCAACCAAACACATTTCTGTCCTCGAGACAGAGACAATTGTGTCTGTTCTGTCCATCATAACCAAACAGCTCACTGTCTCCAATTTCTGTTCTGTTCCGTCTCCAGATTTCCGTCTCGTTCCGTCTCTGCGTATTAGAGATAGTAACCAAACAGACAGGAAAGGAACAAAAATTTTATATCTCTGTCATCCGGAGTCGGGACAGAAATTGATAGGGACAGCAAACAAACAGGTCAAAGACAAGATTTTTTTATCCTTGTCATCTGTCCTCACCCATGTAGATATTAACCAAACGCAATTTAGGTTTGTGCTACAGTAGAAAGAGGACAAGTACTAACACGGACCATGTTTGGGCCAAGGTAGGGTTACCAGGTTAGAGAACTGGGTCGAGAAGTTTCTGCTCCGAATTCTCCTATAAAAGTCCAATTGCAACTCTCCGTGGTTTCTTGCTTTAATTGTTTTTCGTTCCTTTCTTCTCCCCCGGAACCGAAGCTCTGAAACACCCAAAAAAAGAAAACAAAATAAAGAAAAAAAAATTCCATTCTCTCATCTGTCTGAGCTCCCAATTGGACTGTTAACTTTGTTTAATTCCATTTCACGTTTTAATCAAACCCTAACTTTTCAATAACACATCTATCCACACACATACGTACGCACTTTTCCTCAAAGTACAATGGACGCATCTATGGAGGAATCGTCAGCGCAAGGGCAGAGACTAGCTCCAGCTTCGACGGCTGAGGACGGTGGATTGCAATCGGATGAGCAAGGAGGCGGTGGCGATGAGGAGGAGGGGAGGAAGAAGGAAGAGGAGGAGTTGGTGGAGAAGGCCCAGAAATTGATGGACAAGATCACTTCGTCTGCTGAAAACCCTAACCCTAACGTTCTTCACGTTCTTTCCTCCATCCTCGAAACCCAGGAGAAACTGTATCTCTCTCTCTCTCTCTCTCTAATTTCTTATTCGTTTTTGTTTTACTATGATCACATCGTAGAATGGCGTATTAGTTCCGTTGTTAGCTAAAGTGAAGTGTCGTATTGGTTCGCTTCAGCATCATAGTTACTTCGTTGTGATCTTGTTTGGCTTTTGGGTGTATGCCCTTGTGCAAAGAGTGTGTGAGTGAGATAGAATGTGCCCTGTCTGCTTGTATCATTATTATTTCTTCCTCATTTATTTAAAATCTTCTTGATTTTAAATATAGAGTTAGCTTTCATTGGGTTTTCAGTATAGAAGTTCCATTCGAATATCAAATGCTTATTCCTTAATTCCCTGCGTCTCTTTTTCTTCTCATAGTGTATAAAGAGTGTGTGAGTGAGATAGAATGTGCCCTGTCTGCTTGTATCATTATTATTTCTTCCTCATTTATTTAAAATCCTCTTGATTTTAAATATAGAGTTAGCTTTCATTGGGTTTTCAGTATAGAAGTTCCATTCGAATATCAAATGCTTATTCCTTAATTCCCTGCGTCTCTTTTTCTTCTCATAGTGTATTATCGTTTCGTTTTCTCCATGGCGGGTTGTGGATTTTCACTTTTGTTTCTTTGTTTATTTATAGGACCTTGTATTTTCCTCTGAACTATGTCCTCAGTTTAAGATTCTAATCCAAAATTTTTTGAAAAAGGTTTTGCTTCTAGATCGGTACATTAAGTTGTTACTTCGCTCAAATCCATCAGAATTATTATATTCTTCCGAGTTTAACTCACTAGCTTACAAATTTTGCTATCATCTAGCTTAGCTTTGTGCATGACAAAACTAGTTACCAGTATGTGCGTCCATATAATATCAAATACTTGTGACATGTGTATTGCGTCGTATCTCCTTAACTAGAATTATTTTGCTTCCACATTACTGAACTCTGGGCTCAAAATGAAGTTTTGAATTGTGTTTCAATGCATTTCAATCTGCTTCTTAAACTTAATGGAATTTTAGGCATGCTATTGTGGTGAAATTGACTAATTCTATCATGGGGCGAAATATACATACCCTGTAACTGATTGAAGGTTCATCATAACACTTTTAGTTTGTTCCTGCTTTTGGTGGTTCTGACTTAATTTCAATCTGAGTTTGATAAAATATCAAAGCACAGTGGGCATATAACAATTTTTTTCTCTTGATGTTTTTGCATGCTAAGAAATTTTTGTATCTTTTGGGGCACTACTCAAATTTTTTTTAAATTTCTTCTGTTTTCATATATGTTTTATTACTATTTCATGTGAAAATTAACATGACATGTGAGGATACAAACAATTTTTTACTTTTTGTAGCAGTCAGTGTCTGGTATTGTTGGCTCTTTGTTTACTTGAAGTGTGCACTTCTGAATAATTTGGGGAGGACCTTAAGTTAATTCTTGATCGCAGCAGCATGTTTTGGTCTATCAAAGAAGTATTAAATTGCTGTCGTACATTGAAACCTTCCTTTCCTTGGGCATGAACTTGATTCTGAATAACCAGGGTGGTGTATGTGGTGTGCCAATTATGAGAGTGTCCCATGTATACTTGAATGGTTTTATGATAACCTAGATAATTTCTTTTTTGTTTTTGTTAGTTGGGATCTTAGAAGCCTTATTGCATTAGTGTTTGAGACATGTTTATTTCTGACACTGACACACACGTCTCTAAACTTCGGTTTGTGTTTATGTGATCACATCACTTTGACAACATCGAGCATATTTTACATGCAGGTACCTGGAAGACAATGGTTATTCTTCGTTTCATAATAGTCGCGCGTCACATAACATTGGGCGACTAGGAAACTTAGTTCGTGTACGCATACTTTACTTTATTTTGTGAGCTTGGTTCCTGGGTTTTTCATGTTGTTACTTGCTAACTGCATATTTTTGTTTTTGATGACTTAAGTTGGTTAGTAAACATATGGTTCCGCATTTCTTTGCCCTAAACATCTTTTCCATGTTCTTTCAGGAGAATGATGAGTTTTTTGAGTTAATATCTTCCAAATTCCTGTCTGAAACAAGATATTCAACCTCCATCCAGGCAGCAGCTGCCAGGCTTCTTATGAGCTGCTCACTTACTTGGGTTGTAAGTTCTTTTTTTCTGCACTATAACTTGATATAATTTCATTTTACTGTTTGATTTTATAGCCATTTCTTGGTTTGATGAAATATCTATGGGGTTTCCAGTACCCTCATGTGTTTGAAGAACCTGTAATGATGAACATAAAAGGATGGGTGATGAATGAGACTTCTGAAGATCACAACTGGAAGGATAATATGGGGAAAAGAGAGGTCTCAGATCTTGAGATATTGAAAACATACTCCACTGGCCTTCTTGCTGTTTGTTTGGCAGGGTGCGGTGTAGGCAGATATCTTTCCCCAGTTCCTTGCATGTCCTGATATGCTTATTTTGCTTTTCATTATTAGTTTATTTTTCTAATGCATACAAACTCTCCTCAACTTTCAGTGGTGGTCAATTGGTTGAGGATGTACTGACATCTGGCTTGTCTGGAAAGCTCATGCATTTTCTTCGAGTTCGTGTCCTTGGTGATACAGCAAGTCAAAAGGATGCTGGCCATGTTATGGAGGGTAAAAATGCATCTAGTTCTTCTGTAAAAGGGAGAGAAGAAGGAAGGTCGAGGGTAAGACAGTTTTTGGAGGTGACTCATGTAGATGGTCTGAGGATAACTGATGAGAGACCTTTAGAAGATCAGAATGCAGAATGGGACCAGGAGAGAAATATCAGTATGCAAGCACCAGTTGACAAGTACTGGGTTGATGATGGAGAACCTCCTGATAGGTTGGTTGAAAGAATTGATAATTGTGAGATAGATGCTGATGGTGGGGACAGATGGCGTGGTCGAGACCTACGTGGTGATAGTAAGACAAAGCTTGGTGATCTTGAGGAAAGTGGGAGAGATGATTCAACAAGACGCAGGGCATCTCGTGGGCTGGTGAGAATTAGAGGGAAGGGAAGGGCTAGTGATGCAGCTCCAGAAAGTGAGCAAAATTTGACATCTCCAACGTCTGGTAGTCGATCAGGGCTGGGACGTAACAGCAGAGAAAGGAACGTGACGAAAGCTTCAGATGCAAATCGAGGATCAGATACAAGAAAAAATTCAGAAAATGTAAATATTGATGGTATGATCGCGGAGAGAGAAGATGATGATGTTTGCTTTCAAGAATGCAGAATTGGAAACAAAGACATAGCTGATATAGTAAAGAAAGCAGTTAGAGCAGCTGAAGCTGAAGCTAGATCAGCAAATGCATCTGTAGAAGCGATTAAAGCAGCTGGTGATGCAGCTGCTGAGGTTGTCAAGAGTGCAGCTTTAGAGGTTATCACAATTACTTCATTGCCTATTACTCTCTTTTTTGTTTGATGGTTTTTTTTCAGACGATTATATTTGATGGTAGTTTTTAAGATGATTTACATATTTTTTGTTCTTAATTCTCAAGTTCATGTTTTCAGGAATTCAAATCTAACAACAATGAAGAAGTGGCTGTTTTGGCGGCTTCCCGAGCTGCGTCAACTGTTATTGATGCTGCTAATGCAATAGAAATTTCCAGGTTGTTATGTTTACTGCTTTTTAAGAATGTTAGTTGAGGGTGCATGATCTATGTGGAGCAACCGCTAACAATCTTCAAGATTTTATGGTAGGAACTTGAATAACACCAATGATGATCTGGTGAATGTTAGTGCTACAGACATAGAAGCAACTGAGGAAGCTGAAGAATATTTTATCCCTGACTTTGAATCTCTGGCTCAGTTGAGGGAAAAATACTGCATTCAATGCCTTGAGATATTAGGGGAATATGTCGAAGTTCTTGGCCCTGTCCTGCATGAAAAGGGTGTAGATGTATGCCTTACACTATTGCAGCGCAGTTATAAAAATAATGAACCATCTGAGGTCATAGCAATATTACCTGATGTAATGAAGCTTATCTGTGCTCTGGCTGCTCACCGCAAATTTGCTGCTTTATTTGTGGATCGGGGTGGTATGCAGAAACTGCTTGCTGTCCCAAGAACTGACAGGACCTTCTTTGGTCTTTCTTCATGCTTGTTTACAATTGGTTCTCTTCAGGTATTGGAGCATTTATGTTTTGTTACTAGTTAGATTTTCTTTTTCTTGAATCTCACTTACAACTAGCACATTATGTGACATCTCACTTTATAGTTTATCGTGCCAGGGTATAATGGAACGTGTGTGTGCCCTTCCCACAGATATTGTATACGAAGTTGTCAAATTAGCAATACAACTTCTCGAATGCCCTCATCAGGAACAAGCCAGGAAAAATGCAGCATTGTTTTTCAGTGCTGCGTTTGTTTTCAGAGCTGTTATTGATTCTTTTGATGCTCAGGATGGTCTACAGAAATTACTGGGCCTCTTAAATGATGCAGCAACAGTAAGATCTGGCTTTAATTCAAGTTCTTTAAACCTATCTAACTCAGCAACTCTTCGTAATGATCTTTCACAAGCAGAAGCTCTGACGTCTTCTGAGAAGCAGATTGCCTATCATACTTGTGTTGCTTTGCGGCAGTATTTTAGAGCACATCTACTGCTACTTATTGATTCCATCCGTCCCAATAAGATCAACCGAAGTTTGGCTCGGAATGTATCCAGTGCAAGGGCAGCATACAAGCCCCTTGATATAAGTAATGAGGCTATGGATGCTGTTTTTCTGCAGCTGCAGAAGGACCGAAAACTGGGTCCTCTATTTGCTAGAACACGTTTTCCTGCTGTTGATAAATTTTTAGGCCTTAATGGCCATGTTACCTTGTTAGAGTTGTGTCAGGTTAGATACTATGAATTTAGATGTTATTTCTTGTTTTGAGTGCCCATACTATTCAATTCTCCATTTTGCTGATGTTTGTAGGCCCCTCCTGTGGACCGCTACCTACATGACTTGCTTCAATATGCATTGGGTGTGCTGCACATAGTTACACTGGTGAATGAAAGCCGCAGGATGATTGTTAATGCCACATTAAGCAACAATCGAGTTGGTATAGCCGTCATTTTGGATGCAGCAAATATTGCCAGCAATTATGTTGACCCTGAGGTTTGCTTTCTGCAACTGTTTTCTTCGTTCATAACATATCGTTTTATCATATTCAAGAATATCTTGGCATTTATTGCAATTTTTACCTATTGGCTTTTCTTCATGCTATTATTGTTGAAATATTTTCAGATTATACAGCCAGCATTGAATGTGCTTGTCAGTCTTGGCATTTATTGCAATTTTTACCTATCAGCTTTTCTTCATGCTATTATTGTTGACATATTTTCAGATTATACAGCCAGCATTGAATGTGCTTATCAATCTTGTTTGCCCGCCACCTTCAATCAGCAACAAGCCATCTCTAGTTCTACAAGGCCAGCAGTCTATTACTGGTCAACTCAACATTGGTGCTTTTGAGGCTAGGGATAGAAGTGCAGAACGTAATGCCTCAGATCGAACTGCTCATACTCTTATTCAGGGTGATCCAAGAGAGCGGAGTGGTGAATCTAATGTTGATCGAGGGGTGGCTGCCGTTTCTACTGGACGATCCATTGGTACATCACAAGTGGCTGTTCCTAATGGTACCTCTTGTTTGGTTGGAGATAGAAGAATATCTCTAGGTCCTGGAGCAGGGTGTGCTGGCCTTGCTGCACAAATGGAACAAGGATATCGTCAGGCAAGGGAGGCTGTTCGTGCAAACAATGGCATAAAAGTTCTTCTCCATCTTCTTCAGCCTCGTGCATATTCTCCTCCTGTTGCTATTGACTGTATTCGTGCTCTTGCCTGTCGAGTGCTACTCGGTTTAGCTAGAGATGATACAATTGCACACATTTTAACAAAACTTCAGGTAAAATGCTTCACAGGGATTAACATTGTTTAAACTGCTGAGGAGGTTGTTATTATTACTATAGTGAGTGTTCTCTTCACGATCATCAATGTTGTCATTATAGTACCAACATTATTGTGAATAGATAGGAATTGTCACACATTTTTCGAATTTCTCAATAAATGTGAAATTGGTGTTCTAGGTTGGCAAAAAGCTCTCGGAGCTTATTCGAGATTCAGGTAGCCAGACACTTGGAACTGAACAAGGCCGATGGCAATCTGAGCTTGCGCAGGGGGCCATTGAGCTAATTGCGGTAACTATCTCTGTGTCTTATGATAGTTTGAACTAGTATTAATTCATAGTGGAGGATGAATATAAATTTCAATGAAAACAGATATGTTGTTTAGTGATTCGATGTTTTGCCTTTGCTTCTTTTTTGTCTTATCGTACAGAATGAGAGGGATGTAGAGGTTTTAACTTAGGACCTAATTCATATTGGATGATGAATATGAATTTCAATGAAAACGCATATGTTGTTTAATGATTCAATGTTGTGCCTTTACTTCTTTTTTGTCTTATCCTACAGAATGAGAGGGATGGAGAGATTTTATCTTAGGACCTCCTCTTTGTAAAAGAGGAGTGGCTAGTTGATTATGATGTCTTCTGATTTAAATGTTTTCCTCCTAGATTCCTAGCTCTGCCTGTCTCATGTATTCTAATATTATTTCTTTTTGCACAACAAGGGGTGTGCTTACCAAGATGTTATTCCTACTGCTGAATTTTGGCATGCTAACCATAATTCCTATCTCTTGAACTGTTGTACTCTAGTGAGAGTAATCCACGGGGGAAGTTGTACAAGATTAAGGGTTTGTGTGGAACTGGTAATAGAAGATATGAGCCTCCTGTTACAGCTCATGCGTAATGATTTATAATCTTCTAGGGAGAAATATTTAAAGGAGGGAAAGTGTATCCAGAAATGGATTTCATCTCTCTTGGAGAGAGTGACCATTCCTTCTTGTTTTCTGATGAGAAATTATTAATAGTCAGTCGTTTATATTTTTTTCCAGATCGTAACCAATTCAGGGCGTGCCAGTACATTAGCAGCCACAGATGCTGCTACCCCAACTTTGAAACGTATTGAAAGAGCTGCAATTGCTGCAGCCACACCTGTCACTTACCATTCCAGGTATTCTTTGACCCCAAGTACCATGGAAGTAAGAGTTAATAATGACTTCCCTTTTCTTTTGACCCCTCTTTATGCACATGACCGCAGGGAACTTTTACTGCTTATACATGAACATCTTCAGGCATCTGGCTTGACTGGAGCTGCTGCCACACTGCTGAAAGAGGCCCAGTTGAGTCCTTTGCCGTCATTGGCAGCCCCATTGTCTCTTGCACACCAGACTCCAACACAAGAAACCTCTTCACAACTGATTCAGTGGCCATGTGGTAGAATCCCTAGTGGATTTCTCCCAGACAAATCAAAAGCAGCAACTGTTCGTGGTGAAAATTCAAGCTTGAAATGTGATTCATCTGTGTCTTCAAAGAAAAAACCACTTGTTTTCTCTCCATCTTTTTGTCTACAAACAAGAAATCAAGCTCAGTGCTATGAGTCAAATCAACAGTCTTTGAAGAGGGTCTGTAGTAGTTCAAAACAATCTGCCACACCTGTCAATGCATCACAGCCTCCCTCAGAGTCCTTGATGAAAGGCAATCTTGATTCTGAATCTCTATACAAGACTCCTACAGAATTGAACATGAAAAGAAAGTTAGCAGATTTGAAAGATATTGGGCTTTCTTCATCAGGGAAGCGATTTAATACTGGTGAGACAGGACTTCGTTCTCCTGTATGTTTGACTCCGAGTACTTTACGCAAGACTAATTTACTTAGTGATGCTACGGCATTTTCTACTCCTAGTTCTAGTTTGAAAGATGTACATGGTCGCCCAACATCAAGTAGTATGGTAGATTACACAGATGACATTCAATGCGGTAATTCCACCCATCATGGGCTTAATGATCACCAGCTGAGCAATGTAGAACGGCTAACTCTAGACAATATTGTTGTTCAGTATTTGAAACATCAGCATCGCCAATGCCCAGCACCTATAACCACTCTACCACCCCTCTCTCTCTTACATCCACATATATGTCCTGAACCAAAAAGGAGCCTTGATGCCCCATCAAATGTAACAGCGAGGCTTGGCACACGTGAGTTTAGAAGTATGTATGGAGGGGTGCATGGGAATCGAAGAGATCGGCAATTTGTATATAGTAGATTCAGACCTTGGAGAACTTGCAGGGATGATGCCGGTGCTCTTTTAACGTGTATGGCTTTTCTTGGTGATTCATCTCATGTTGCTGTTGGTACTCACTCTGGAGAGCTGAAAGTTTTTTATTCCAACAACAATAATGTGTTGGAGAGCTGCACAAATCATCAGTCACCTTTGACACTTGTTCAATCCTACCTTGCTAATGAAACACAATTTTTACTGTCTTCAAGTGCCCAAGATGTGTGTTTGTGGGATGCTTCTTCAATTTCAGGTGGTCCTATGCATTCGTTTGATGGACTGAAGGCTGCAAGGTTTAGCAATGCTGGGAGTGTATTTGCAGCTCTGAGGACAGAGCCAGCTCGGCGTGAAATTCTTCTGTATGATGTCCAAACATGTCATGTGGAATCATCCCTGTCAGATCCAAGTTCAAACTCTACAGGACGGGGACATTTGTATTCCCTGATACACTTCAATCCTTCAGATACAATGCTACTTTGGAATGGTGTGTTATGGGACAGGCGTGTATCTGGCCCCATACATCGATTTGACCAATTTACAGATTATGGAGGCGGTGGCTTCCATCCTGCAGGGAATGAGGTATGCTAAATCATGTACTGCAGTCAGACCATTTCTTTTTTTTTAAAAAGAAAATCCCTTTCTATTTGATAAATCTACTTTTTCATAATTTTGATATAAATACATAAAAAGGTAAGTTCAATTACGGGCTGAAGAGTTGCTTGCATTTAGCATTATTGTGAATTCAGTAGTAACTTTGGTAAAGTTGTTTAAAACATAAATGGAATTTATACCTAGTACCTGATTTCATGTACGCTTTCTACTCTTACTGCTGTGCCTCTAGTCTCCAGTATTATTCCAGTATTATTGGGTATGGTTTATGCATTAACAAGTTGTGTACTCCCTCTCTTAACCTTAGTTTGGGTTTCATTCTCCCTTCTTTGTAACAAAAGAAAATATTAGCATAAACTAGCTTTTTCCTCTTCTTATCTGCGGGTCAGTATATAAGTTTTCCTTCTCTTTCCCTAACTTGTGATTAATGGCCATCTATTGCAATTAGGTGATTATCAATTCTGAAGTCTGGGACTTGAGAAAATTTAGACTTCTTCGAAGTGTGCCTTCATTAGACCAAACATCAATAACATTCAATGCACGTGGGGATGTAATTTATGCTATCCTGAGGAGAAACCTTGATGATGTAATGTCAGCAGTTCAAACCCGTCGAATGAAGCACCGATTATTTGATGCATTTCGCACAGTGGATGCCATCAATTACTCTGAAATTGCCACTATACCAGTTGATCGTTGTGTCCTTGATTTTGCAACTGAACCAACCGATTCGTTCCTTGGATTAATAACAATGGATGATCAAGAGGAGATGTTCTCATCAGCTAGGGTTTATGAGATTGGTAGACGGAGGCCAACTGATGATGATTCTGATCCTGATGATGCTGAGAGTGAGGAAGATGAGGAGGAAGATGAGGATGATGCTGATGTGGATCCCATATTGGGTGCAGAACTGGATGGGGATGTTGATAGTGATGGAGATGATATGAACAGTGATGATGATAGTGGAGGTCAGCTTGATGATGATGATGATGATGGGGATTTCATCATGGATGATGCAGACTTTGATGGAGGAGGTGGAATCCTGGAGATAGTCACAGAGGGTGATGAGGATGACGATGATAGTCAGGTTCTTGAATCTTTTAGCAGTGGTGACGAGGAGTTGGTGGGCGATGGTTTTGACTTCTAAGTTTTCTACTTCCAATTCCGGAGTGTGGTAATTATAGTAGCCCGGATGATGTAATTAGTCAATCCTTTTTTCTTTCAATCATATGCAATTACATATTACATTCAAATCCAGAGATAAATGAAAATTTTTGATAAGTTGCAAAGCGTTCTTAACATGAAAAGAGATGGAAAAGGCAACTCCCAGTTTATTTTATTATTTCCTTCGTTCAAACAGGAGACTTCAAGTACGTTAAAAGTTTTCGCCCAAGATTGAGAAATTTATGCGGCTTATATCTAAGGATTGCAATAGGCCAGGCCCTTCCAGGACTGACCTCGGCCTGGCTCTGGCCTGAAGTTTGACATCTTCAGCATCGGCTTGTAGTCTAATTGGGTTTGAGGAGAATGACAACTATTTAAATAATTCAATGATTTATAGTGTAATATCCTATTTTTGGGTATATGCTTAGGGTTCAACCCTAGATTAAGCATTGTATATACATGCATAACATCAGCATTTATACACAAATTGATATTTGTACACATTATAAGTAAGCAAATGCATTCATTTAACATGTCCCGGGGCATGAAAAATGTTAAGTGAACTTGATGCGAGTTGTGGTTTACTATGCCTTGAATTTTGGTATATTTGGATTTCAATTAGTAAATTGGAATTAAATTTTATGGATTGGGAAATTGATGAATTAAATATACATTGGTCTAGGAAAAATGCCAAATAGTAAGAAAAATTGATACAAGAAAATTAGGATGATTAAGCCTATAATTGATTGACATTTGGCATTGATCATTATATGACAAATAGACTAGTAAGTTGATGACAATTGACAGTTGTGATTACATGAAATATGATCTAGCTTTATTGGTGACATATGGCAGCATATTTATGTGATAAATGGAGGACATGCCTTGACATATGGCAAATTAATTAGATGACACCTAACACCTTAGCTGTAAGTTTCAGCAGGAGCAACTCCAGATACGGTCATTTCTCTTCTTCCTTCCTCTCACAGTCTCTTTCACCTCCCTATGTTTGTTTATGATCATGTCCAGTTGCTACACAAATAATCTATATTTTACCTTCACAAAATTAAGCAAAAGATCATATTGTTGTTGTTCATTGAACCTAGCCGAAATCCATCCAATTTCCACCTTAAATGTATGATGATTCTACATGTTTGAAGTACTGATTTAGAGTGACTTTTGAGTTGGAATTATAACTAAACAAGTAAGTAAAAGATCAGTATTTTTGGCATGTTATAATGGATAATTGATGATGATGAATGAGGATGAATTGTAAATGATGTTAATAATTGATTGTGCTGGAAATTTCTGCATGAACTTAGGTATTTTTCTGTTATATTTTTTTATGTATGAAAGCAGTAGGTTATAGAATGTTAAATGGATGATTCAGGTTGAGATTTAATGTATAAATAAAGGTGGATTCATGGTAAAGATAGGTGTTATTGAAGTGTTCTTGAATCTGAAAATTAGAACTGTAGGTCAAAATTCTAGTTTCAATTTCATCTTCCTCTTTCGACCTATTTTCCATATCTTTAGGGCATGAATTTGAAGAAATTCAAAGAATGAAAGTTGTAGATATAAGTCTTAGATTGACCTCTGTAAAGTGAATTGATAAAATAGTGACTAGAGCTTGAGTTATGTTTGTTTTTCCTAATACTACCTGTGACAGACCCTTGTGTAGGAACCTTATATTATTTCCTGATTTTTGGGGACTTTAGAGATCGAATTAGTCGAAGTATGAAACATGAAAAATTATTACTGATGTCTTATTAATTCTTCTGTGAAACAGCTTGGCCAGAAGATACCTTGATAAGTTTATGCAGTTAATTGTAACTTAAAGAAGGGATTATTTTGATGTGGTTGAGCTCAAATCTGGAAAAATTCTAATCTGTTAAAGGAAATAAATGAGTTATTTTAATGCAAACATGATCTTTAGGACATCAATAATGTGTGTAAGGTATGGATGAATGAGTATTGAAGAACATAGGGTATTTATGAATGAGAATTAGGTGAATGTATGAGTATATGTTGCTGGAAAAATTTTAGTTAATGTATATATTTAACTTGCTAAATTTTAGATGTAAAGTACCAATTATATGTGTGTTATAAGAAGCTTTTTTATCATGGAAATGTTCAAGGATAAGTGTAAAGTATGATTGATGAATTTGGAGTAAATATAGCTAATTTAAAGGTACAAAACCTAATTACAAAATGGTAGTATACAAAGTATGATATTGAATGGTTAAGAAATTTGAATAAGGTTAAATACCTAGGAAAATTCAATCAAGCATGCATTGAACATGAAATATGTATATATGAATTTGATTGATCGACTTTGTAATGTGATTTATGTGTGAATTGTATGATTTTAGATGCTCAAATCAGACGCCATTCAGACATTGCCGAACCATCTAGGCAATAGTATAAATTGGAGCGTACTGTGAGTCAACCTAGACGATTTAACTAGGATTGATTTTATTTATTTTTAATTCCCATTTATTGAACTGATAATGACTTGAATATGATGATTTCAGACAGTAATAGTACGAGGAGTTTGATATTTGGGAACGTATTGGAAGTGTTCTGTTTGCATCTAAGTTCTGACTGATTTTTGAATACTCAACAAAAGTTGAATGCCTGACTGAGGTCCAATGAAACTGAAAGTCTGTCTGTGCATCATAAGTAAATGTTTTTGATGGCATATTCTGTTATTTGATGCATTTCATAAAATGCATGTTCAGATAAAGGCGTTATGATCAGAGTAACTAGTCTGAAAGAGCTTTAAGCTTAGAATTCTGCACATAGAGATTTGCTTCATGATTTTTGTATCTAACCGAGTCCGATGGGCCAGTATCTGTATCTGTATTTGAAAGGCACTTGGTCACAACAAATAATAACAAATTTGGGGTCTCATATGCATCTGTATCTGCATCTATATATGATTATGACTTATATGATTACGAATCTAATGCCGATATTGTGATGATAAAGTGATATTCCATTGTTAATAATGTGATTGATTGGGTTGTACATGTTCTGAAAGAATGTATATGAAATGTGTGTCATACATTATGCCTTATTGAGATGGAAAATGTTGTGAAATTGGTTGGATGTGTGATATTTATATACTTGTTTTAAGTGGGATCATCAATAATGGTTCACTCACTGAGTTCGTAAAACTCATCAAAAATTACAATGTGACTTTTCAAGTACGAGACAGGAGACTTAGATTTCTAAGATTCTCTAGAAGAACATTTTGGATTAAGATATGACTCAAAGGTATGTCAGCTGGCATATGAGGAGTTGTAGCTGTTTTTATGTAGCTTACTTATGTCATGTAGAACTTGTGTATAAAGGGTCGTAAAATTTCACACATTTTGGTAATGTACATAATTGTTTAAAAGGAAGTACTGTTACAATGTATATTTTGTTGATGAATGAAATGAGGAGTTAAGTTTTTAACCATTGTGTTATTTTATTTGATGTCATATAAATGTATGAGGTTTCTCTAACATGCCATTGTCATAGGATATGTACTTGAATGTCCTTTGGATGTTCGAGTGTATACTCTACAGCAGTGGGATGTTACATATTGAATTTCTTAAGGGTTGTAAAAAAATCACTCTTCTTTAGTCCATAAAAGATCGAGAGTTATTTGGATTAAAAATGGAGACAAATAAACCAAAAATTTTCATAGTTCTTTGGTTGTATGGAGAAATCACAATAAAATATCTTTAACTTATATTGAAGATGGAAGAGTCCTAATAGGGTAGAATTACTTACTAAAGGAAGCTACTAATTACTTTAAGAACCTAATTGGTACTAGTTCAGATGCTTCTCCATCCCTAGATACTTTAAACCTATTCATCAAGAAGAAAATCTCACACATGGATTCCCTAGCACTAGTTAAGCTTATTGACGATAGAGAAATTATGGAAAAAAAATTTCAACTTAATGGCAGTAAAGCACCCAGGTCGGATGGGTTAAATTGTTGTTTTTACCAGAAAAGTTAGAATGAGGCTAGTTTTTGTCTAAAGCAAGATGTTTCTTAATTCTTTGCTAAAGGATCCCTCATTTAGGAAATTAATAAGACTTTCTTATGTTTGGTTTCAAAATGCTCTAACTCATCACAGTTTGGTGATTTCAGGCCTATAACATATACTAACTTTGTTTATAAGTTCATTGCTAAAATCCTCGCTAATGGGTTAAATGAGTTCTTAACTCTATAATTAGTGAAAACTAGGGGGACTTTATATAAGGGAAAGATATTGGAGGTAACATCCTGATTGTCCAGGAATTATTAAAAGGCCATTCCAGGAAGAAGTCCTCACCTAATTGCCTTATAGAAGTGAATTTTTACAAAGCTTTTGATTATGTTAGGTTGGATTTCCTGTCACAACTAATGAGTATCTTAAGTTTCCTTAATGTTTTCATTGGTTGGATTAAAGATTATATATCCTCCACCTCATTTAGTGTTATGATGAATGGTTCTCCCCCAGAAATTTTTAAGGGGAAGAGAGGAATAACCCCTACTTTTTCATCCTTTGCATGGAGGCTTGTCTCATCTAAGCAATTATAATGTAGGAAATGCTCTTAAGTTTAAATTCCACTTTAAAACAAGAAACCTTTTTCTAACTAAATTGTGTTTTATTGACGATTTGGTTTTATTTTATGAAGCACACTTGGAATCTGTCCAGCTTCTAATGGATTCTATTCTCCACTTTAAGGCTCTTTCTGGTTTGGGATTAACCTAAGCAAAAGTCATTTCCTTTTATTTAATAGAGCGAGCACTCTAGAATCTTGGATTAGAGCAATAACAGGCATGATTAGGAAGCTCCCCCTATTCTATATTTGAGTATTCCTATATCTAAAAGAAGAATAAATTTCTTTTAATGCGTACCTTTAATGGCAAAGATCTAAAAAAGAATTGGCTTATGGGTGAACAAAGAGCTCTCTTGTGCTAGTAAGGTGCAACATATTGAATTAGTTCTAAACTCCCTACAAATTTATTAGAGCTCACATTTTCTTCTCTAAAACTATTACAAAAACCATTGAAAGAAATTGAGGAAATTCTTATGGGGTAAAATTGGAAATGGAAGTCAAGCTAAGGTAAAATGTGCTAAAGTATGTTTACCTAAGGAAAACGGAGGATTGGGGATTCATTATTTTAGGACTAATAATAACATTCTTCTATGAAAGAGAGTGTGGTCAATTCTTATGGATGAAAAATCCCTTTGGCTAAGATGGATGAGCAACTATTATCTAAAAGGAAGAAGCATATGGTCTTTAGGTGCTAAACCCTCATATTCTTACTTCCTAAACCAATTAATTAAGCTGAAGGGTGAAATAGAGAAGGAAATTACTTGTGAAATTAGTGATAGAAATAACTAGTCTTTGGTTTGATAACTGGACTAAAAATGGTCCCCTAATTTAGAATCAATTGGCAAAGATCAGTTTACTAGATTTCCCTAGGCAATCTAAAGTGAATGTTGTGATTGAGGAAGGAGATTGGAAACTACTTACAAAAATTAATCATTTAAGCCCCTCTTATGCTCCTAATTTGAATAATTTAGACTATATATGGGATAACATTCCTATCAATCTGCTTTCTAATAGGAAGCGTAGGGAATTTTTTCACTTATCTACTCTTGTAACTGAATGACACCTTCTTGTTTGGAACAAAATCTTACTCTTTAGGATTTCTTTTATGTTGTGGTTGGCAATTAAGAGTAAGCTCAATACACTAGACAAGTTGCATTACCTAAACCTTAGCCTCAACTGCCTACTTTATAATATAGGGGAGGAAAATAGGGATCATCTGTTCTTCGACTACCTTTATTCAACCATTTTTTGGAACACTGTCAAAAGCAAATTTCACTAAAACATTACTTTCCAAAGACTACAAGAGGTATTCAAATGGTTCTTAGATAGCTCAGGACTCCTAAAGACTCTAAAGAGGTCTACCTGTTACAAGTTGGAACTTGCATATACAAAATATGGAAAGAATTGAACCTCAGAAGATTCTAGACGAAGGAAAGACCTCTTTAGGAAACCTTAGATTATTCTCTACAATAGAGTATTCTCTACAATATTAAAGAACAACTTTTTATATTCCCATAATGCCCTTCTAAACGAGCTAACTATTCCCAAGAAATTATGGACTCTTGGGGAATCAAATAAGATGTTGGTAAGGAATAGTGTATGCGATGGAAAATAACAAATTGGAAACTGTAAAATATTTGATGGAGGTGGAATCTAGCTAATGAAGGATAAGACCATTAGGTGGCACTTATTCATCTTGGGTTAACCAAAAAGAGGAGTTAAGGTAGTACCATTAAGAAAATTAGAGTGTTAGCACACTTTTATGTCTCGTTATGTTTCCAAACAAGAATATGTGTTATAGTGAGATTATGTGCTTTGAAATTCTTCTGAAGCATAAACCTTTATTTGGAGAAATTATGGATTAGAAGGCTTCATTGTAGTCTTCTATTTTCCTTATTGCTGAAATGATGAGTTTAATTATTATTTGGTTGTTTACTCGAGTGAGGGGAATTTCCATATTACCCCTTATGTATTATTTTTGACATGATGCCCCATTCTTTACAATTTTTAATACAAAATTTAATTTAAAAAATTATTTTTCATCTCTTGCATTGGATTTCTCCTCGGTGGCAATCTAAACACATTAAAATCAATATCCTAGTCCCTATTAGGATGTTTAAAACTTTATTAGTTTAGTAATGACATTTGAGGATCATAAACTAAAATACAACTCTTTAGTTGAATAACTTTCCATACTCACTAGCTTCAGGCACCCCACAAGCTAGATGGCCACTTCAATATAACAACTGGGGAAAAAATGGTGGGAGATTCTCTGAGCAACCATGCTCGCTTGTTCTTACTTTTTGTAAAGCAAAATCTTGAGTAATGTTTTGATACTAGAAAAGCTTGTTGGAGATAGGCTTGCTAATTATATTTGGGTTTGATCCTATATATAGGTAACCAATTGTGATCAAATCACAACTGTAGCAAAAACTAAAATTTTTATGATCTTTGATCAAATCACAATAATTGAATAACTTAAAAAAATTGAATAAAAATATAACATGGTAATTGATTTGATATTCCTAATGATATCCTTACGAAAATTTTTGGATGTGTCAACCAAAAGTTGTTCACAAGTTCAACCTCTAACAGTATCCACAAAATAGCAAAAAGACACTAAACTCTTTAAAAAGAATTGGTGGGAGTACTAGCTCCCCTACGCTTATTCCTATTTACAAAAAAGCATTAAGGTTTTAATTTTATTAAAATTAAATATTTCAATTATAATTAAAGTCAAACACTAATTATATTTAATTTAATTAAAAAATCAAATATCTCATATTTGATTCCTAAAGTTTCTCAAACTTTAGAATTAAGTCCAACTTAATTGAAATTGATTTTCTTTTAAATTTCTCTTTTTATGTGACCCATTAGGTTCCTAATACATTGAAAATGATTATAAATTATAATTCTAATTCACAATTAAAATTAGATAAATTAAAACTTTTTAATTTATCTTTAATTCTCTAATTAAATAATGTATAATTATAAATTAAGATTGATGTCTAGCAACATATCATGACAACCAAAATATCAAGAATGTCAAAGTAGTTTGATTTAACCTATCCATGCATGGTTATGATATATAATTTAATCCTTTCGTTATCTAATCTTCCAGTTGGATAGGGTATGGATGTAGTGTCTACTCTTTTTAATCCAATCGTGTTTGTTCTTGCTAATTAGGAATTAATTTATAATTGGTAATTGAAAATACCTTTTCAAATGTTAATTCACTTCGGTAAGACAATTCCTTAAACCACTACGAATTAAGAATAGTAGAACATTCTCTCAAATTTCTTTAAAGTAAATAATCCTTTATTGACTTACTCAATGATCTCTATATGGTTCATACTGTGCCCAAGTACTACTGACTGAGCTACCCTAAACACGACAAGTCATAAGTAGTATCAAAATATAATAATTCTCATATGAGATACCTTAATAATCTAAAGTCTAAGGATCAATTATACAATCATCATAATGAGGAAATCCATAGAAACATAGGTAATATTTCATTTGGGATTGTCATAATCTAGTCAATTTAGTGAACTTATTCTCTAATAGACACCCACACATTAGTTTAAGTATCTTCATACTTTAATTTATGAGATCAATTACTTTCTTCATAAGCCTAAGATGTGCTAGTTTTACTATTTCACCAATATCCCGTCGTAATGAATCTAAAACTAGGAACAATTTAGGAATAATACATAAATGTAAGTTGAATCTCATAATTATGATATCATTGTAATTTTAATTCCATAGTATTTATTCCAAGGATTTTACCTTTAGTATTAAAACATTAAATGTAGTTAACATAATATATGAAGATAAAAAATGCCTTTATTAATTAAATAATAATGACATAGATAAAATTGTAACCAACTGAATGGCTGCAAGGGTATAAAATAATAATCTCTCACTTGCACTAAAGCCAATCACCTAAATATTTAATACCATATCCTTCCATATGTCAATCACGTCTTTTATGAGACAATGGCTTGGTAAGAAGATCTGCAAGATTGTCTTCAATAGGAACTCGCTCAACGTTATATCTTTTCGCTCCACTATCTCCTTGATCAACTTAGAGTACATGTTTGGATCGTTGATGAGACCTTGGTTCCTTTGCCTGTGTAATGACATCATTTTTGTCACAGTACAATACTATAGGTTCAACAATGCTAGGAACCACTTCAAGTTCAGTGATAAACTTTTTGATCCAAACCATTTCTTTTGCCGCCTTTGACGGTGAAATGTACTTTACCTTGATCTTACAATCTGCAATGATTGGCTGTTTGGCACTTTTACAACTTACTACACCATAATTCAGGGTAAAGATGTATCCTAACTGTGAACTACTATCATTTGGATAGATAGAAAACTAGCATCTGAATACCCTGAACTCTCAGTTCAGCTCCTCTATAGACTAAGAAAACAACTTTAATCCTTCTTAATTACTTTAAGATGTATTTTAGAGTCATCCATTGACATCAACGCATAAGAGACATCTCTTCTAGTATGTAGCATCACATACAGGAATGATCCAATTGCTGAAGCATATAGAACTTAGTACATTTTATCTCTCTCTTCATATGTCTTAAGGCACATACTTTATGAGAGAGAAATCCCATATGATATGGAAAGATTCCTCTCCCGAAATTCTCCATGTTAAACCTCTTTAGCACTTTATCTATATAAGTGGAATAGGATAAGCCAAGCAATCTTTTTGATCTATCTCTATATATCTTTATTCCCAAAATATAGGCTGCTTCTCCTATATCTTCATAAAGAAGTTTTTAGATAACCAAATCTTTACAGACTGGAGCATTAGTATGTCATTTCCAATCAGCAATATGTCATCCACATATAGTACTAGGAAAATGACTACACTCCTACTATCCTTCTTATAGACACATGATTCATCCAAATTTTCGATAGAATCAAACTCTTTGATTATCTCATCAAAACAGATGCTCCAACTCTATGATCCTTTCTTAACTTCATACGTAGAATTTTGCAACTTACATACCTGATTAGGAAATATATTGGATTGAAAATCCTTAAGTTGTGTCATATACGCATCCTTAAGCAAATTCCCAATAAGAAATATTAACTTTTTATAATCATGATATATGATTATAGCGAATAAGATCCCTATGGATTTAAGCATAGCTACTAGTGAAAAGGTTACATCAAATCAACTCCTTGTTTTTTTGGTAACCTTAGCCATTAAACTTGCTTTGTAAATATGTACAATACCATCCATGTTATTTTTTTTTAATCTTAAACACCCAAATACATCCAATAGGTACAATACCTTCACATGCATCCAACAAAGTTCATACTTTGTTAGTGTATATGGATTTCATTTTAGATCTCATGGATTCATGTCATTTAAAAGAAACAACGATAGAAATTGTTTCTTTAAAAGTAATAAGTACATCATCTATGAGCAATACATTGTCCTTCCCCTTTTTAATAAGTAGATTTAATCTAGTGAGTGGATGACATATCCTATTCGTGTGTCACAAACTATGGGTCTCTTAAACACTCAGTTGTATATCATAGGTATCAGTTTAAGGTTCTTGTTCCATTTGGATGTAAATTTGTGGCTCTTGAACTCTCTAAGTTCTATCTCACTCCCACTTTCTTTGAGAATAAATTCTTTTTATAGGAATGTAGCATGTCTTAAGGAAAACAATGTTTCCTCAAGAGGATAGTAAAATTGTGACACCCCACTCCCGCCGAACCCGAACCCGATATCGATCGTGATACCCGGATCCGTGCCCCGCGAGGGTG
>JANZXR010000172.1:23989032-24000949 GCA_027575705.1 Erythroxylum echinodendron | reverse complement strand
GATAAATAATGCCTTTAAATAATTTGTCACTAAAATACAACCAAAGCGATTGGCTGTAGGGCATAAACCAACACTTTTATCCTTGTATAATGGGACATCATCAACACCACCCCTCTTCTATATTTCAACACAAAACTAGAGCTCAACAACCTAATCCTCACAAATTTCCATGCAATAAGAACCATAAGAAATATCAATTTCTTTTTCTTTTTTTTTGGCTTCCATCAAGAAATTATATGAAATCTAGAATAGTAAAGACTTAACAAACCTTTCCATATCCAGCAAGAATTGTTTTTGGATAATTATATTTTCAACAATTGAAAATTAGAATTATTGTTCTCTATGAGCAGTATGTCTCTACATACTCTCATTTAAGAAGAGAACTATACTCCTACTAACCTTCTTATAGAAATGATAAATTCATAACTATATCCAAAACAAATATAGACATGATAAAATCATAAGTATCTTCAAAATAAACTCTTTGAATTCATCATAAAAATGAATCTTTCAATGTGTCGTAGCCTTTCAACCATATATCAAATGTATTAACAAAGGCACTAATTCCAATTGGATGTACTTTTATGATATTTGAACCTTTCAAATCTCATTTTACTTCCTCTACTCATCTTGAGAAACAATCTCCTACAAGTATACCTTGAAAGAAATAGTTTTTTAATAGGTCTGTAAGATTATATCTAACCTTTTGGATATCTCATTATCTTTTATTAACCAATTTAGTTATAAACTTAGCAGATAATAAATGTTTCAGCTAAACATCACATCCTTAAATCATTAACTTTCACTTTTTCAAATAAATAGCATTTCATATCTAATATGAAATATTGCTAATTGATTTAATTGGAACTATTGAAGTTAAGTCATTGTACTAGGCATAACTGTAGAAGAAATAACATTGCATCATATAATATCTCATAATGTATTTTCCTCCTTACATAAATCCATCCTCTTATCAATTTATTTGAAGGTATTCACCAGAGAATCTCATTCCCAGTAGATAAACAAAAATATAAAATTTGCTATATCAATCTTATTGAAGTCCTTCATCATTCTCAATGATTAGTTTATGCTTAGAATTAAACAATTTGAATTGTTCAAAACTTTAAATCATTATTTCATTTAATACATATGACTATATCACATAAATTCAATAGTAATATATTGAATTATAAGTATCATCCTTTTATGAATTGTTATTATATCTAATACAACATATGTATAAATTTAATAGTTGGATACCATCACCATCCTTTCACCAAAGATTGATTTAGTTATTCTTCAACTTAACAAGTTTTATATATTTCATAATCAAAAGGATACATATATCCTAATATGTAACTTTATGATTCTCATTACTTCAATTTAATCAATATGGCATGAAAGAAGAGTCTCGATTATCCATCCTTTTATTCTTGCCACTTATGTTAAACATAAATCTCCTTGATCTAACACATAAAATCTATTTGAATATTATTGAATCAACTACTTTTACTTCTAATCATGTATTGAACATTGTAGTATGTTGAATCTAAATTCAATATTAAATATTGCAAAGCAAGAATTAGAAATATATATGATCTCTATCATACTATACATAGGTAAGAAAAATCATGCAGTCATTTTCTTTTTATGAGAAACATTATCATACTATAGCAAAGCCTTTAATTGATGTGCATAATTAAGCTATTAGTAGGCTAAATTGAATGAAACAATTTCATCAGGGTACTATACCTTTCAACTCTACTAAATATAAACTTTTACATCTTACTATCATGATGTTGATATATATCTTTCATGTTGTAATCAAAATTTATGAGATATTATTCAACTCAAAATCTCATTAAATTTTGTCATCTATATGATTTTGACATATCTTTAAAGCTTTGTCACCGAATCCTTAACAGCAATTATATCAAAATTACATAATGCACATACAATTTTTTGTATAAAGAAAACTTTGATGACTCTTCTCATGCATAACTTTTATCCAAGAAATTTGGTTCATTAAATTAGAATCAACTATACTAAACAAGGTAAATTTCGCTTAGAACAGAATATAAATGTAAGAAAAACAAGTAATTAATTATGTGTCATGACTATCATATGAGACTAGGACTTTAATCATATATGTGGTTATTCCAACTAGTTTATTCAAAATAATAGCCCTCACTACAATTCAAAAAAATTACTCTAATCTTTCTAATGGGATAGGCTCCCATTCAAATTTAGTTAACCTTTAGTTTGCTTAATAAATTAACTAAACTTAAATTAGGTAGATATTAACTTTATTAATCATATCTTATGTAACTCATAGATCCATTAGGTGACAACTCTCGTCAAAACATATCTATTATTCCTAACCCTACCTCTAAATCCATATGATCACGAGTTTGCTCATCCAAATCACACAAATTTAGTTAATTAGAATTATTTTTTACAAGACTAAATATATTTGGTTTAAATTGGCCTTGAGTTTGCTGTTGAATGCAAAACACAATACTAATTTTATACTCAAAACCACAAGTAGTGAATATCCATCCTACGAGGACTACGCTTAAGCACCACTTAATTCAAGTTATTCTTGCTTTAAGAAATTGTTTCAATCAAATTTAAAAAGATAAGTAAAATAAACAAAAAGTAAAAGTAAAAGGGAACAATGCAACCCAAACTAAAATCGTAAACTAAGACTAGGAGAAAATCAAGATCAAACAAGACTTATCATTATCCCTATTTTCTCCCCTGTGATTAATTTATTCAATTTATACTTGCCTAAGATTTCCTAAAATTCTAGCTACCCTCTCTTAGAGTGTAACTAAATATTGCTAGTTAAATAAATTAGAATTAACTTTGGGATCTCTCGATGTGAAAAGCCTTTCCTAAGCATTTAACTAGATATAAAGCTATCTTATAGGCAAAGTATTGATCCATTGAAATTTCTTCCTAATAAATCAATAACTCGTTATTTATAGGTCTATTAATTGTCAACTCTCTTAATACAATTAACACAAATTACCAAGCTCACTCTCTCAATTTATTGCAAGGTTTAAGCACAATAAATAACACGAACATGTATATCATTAAATCGATAACCAAAGGTTCACAAATAGTTCAAAAACAAACCCTAAAGGTTGTTTTATCCAATCATAATATCCATAACATCCCCAACAATCAAATAATCCATAATAAACATGCTAAAAGAGAGAGAAATTGAAATAAGATTGGACAAGGCAACTCCTCCTCTTCTTTGCTTGAATCTGGAAAAATTGGATCATGAGGTGCTCTTTGCCCAATCAAGAATGAAACCTTGAATCTCCACTTATCTCTAGGCTCTCAATCTGTCTTTTCTGCTCCAAGGAGCAAATTCCACCACTCTCTGATGGCTTTTGGGATTCTCCTCCTTATAAAGTCACGAAAACCTAAAAAAGTACAAGAAACTCGCGTGTGTCTTTGACTTTCAGGTCCTACGATCATGGGAATTATACTTCTGCTTCCTATGATTATGGGTCCTAAGATCATAGGTTATCTTAATAAAATCTTTCTCTATAAATTTCCCATAATCTTGGAAAATATGCCCTTTTATAGCACCCCACTCCCATAGGGCATATTCCCAAACACACCGAAGGTATTCAAGAACATACTCTACTAAGATGACACGTTAGAACAGTCAAACAATCAAACTTATTGCAAATTTGTCACTCACGCATATTTAGAAAATTAGTAAACCTTTCCGGCCCATTTTATTCAAAAACGATTTCAGTTGCTAGTGTTACAAACGATTAAGACATTGTCATATATTCCTGTAATCATTTGGGCCCAATAGTAAACATTTCCATTAATACAGTCATTACACTTTTCAATTCACATAAATGCTGTACAATATTTATGGAATACATTCTTTAAGACAAAAATAACAGAAAACATATGCCGACGCCAACTGATCCCAACCTCTAACTCTTACTTAAAATTTAGTGATTAGACTCTATTTAGTTTAACTAGGTGTCTCCTCTGAGCCTAAAAATATGTTACAAATTAGGGTGAGTTTTTTGAACTCAGCTAAGTAACCATACTCGATGATTCACTCTTTTTATGCAACACAATAGTTCATGTTATCATATAATTCACATTATCTTAGTTATCATCATGTGATATCACGAAACACTTTACTCATAAATGTTAAATTTCAAAAATCATACAATTCATCATTTTATCGTGATCATGCCAAACATGTTCATCGATAAGTATTCACACATTTTATACATTAAAAAGCCTCAAAACATGAAAATCATTCAATTTAATTATGTCATCAGAATATGCAATGTTTATGAGACTCAACCTCATTTGTTAAGTTGTTATGATCGAGTACCTTTTTCACTGTCTCGTATCTATTATGGATACTGGGCTCTATGATATATGTTTAATTATTGATATATTTAATCATTTACACCTAGCGATTAATGACATAAAAATGCTTAAAATGCTCACTTTAATTTATATATGATTTTAGATACAATTTGGAAGCAAAGAAATTAAAGTGAGTCGAAACTATTACATTCAGGTTGTTTTCATTTCTAAGATTAATTTTCACTTGTTGGAGTAAGAAGAAGAATTAAAAGTGCTGGAAAAATGAAGAAAAAATCAAATAATAGCTAAAGAAGAAAATGACAGTGCATCTGGTAACAACTAAAGTTTGCGTTGAATGCAGCGCTGTGCGTTAAATGCATAAGATGCCGGCGTTTCGTGCAAGGGTAAAGTGAGATGAACAATAGCTAGAAAGGAGATTTAATTCATCCCATCACACCACAATGAGAGAAGAGTTATGGCGGCAGAAATAAAAGAAAGTGGCGTGTACAGTAGCTTGGAACATTAGATTTTATCCGTCCCATCAGCTACAGTGAAGAATTGGAGGGTTGCAGCTTGGTGTGGTTGGAAAAGAGAGAGGAGTAGGCGGCGTGGCTTGAAAGAAGAAGAGCTGAGGCTAGGCTGGTGTTAGATAAAAGAAGAAGAGAGCTATAGGTAAAGAAGAGAGGAGTGAATAGTTAACATGGACCAAAACCTCAAAGCTTATTTCTCCCATCAATGAATAGTAGTGAGGAGAAGAAGCTTAGTGGTGAGTGAAGAGTAGTTAAGGATTTCGGTAAGGTTATAAGTGTGGGGGCTGAAGCATTTTCTTGGGAAACTTATGGAAGGCTAAACGTCTTGACGTCGGTTCAGAGGTGACGTTGATGCTGACGATTGGGGTTAAGTGTATTTTTTAGTTTTTGTTGTTTCTTTCTCTCATTAAAAATTGATTATGCTATCCTATGTTAATTGCTTTGGGTTTTGTGTATGGATAATCAGATTTTCATTATTGTTCAGTTATTTGTGTATAAACCCTTAGGGTTTTGTGAAAGAATAATTTTAATGCGTTCATTGAATCGTTTGATTACATACCCATTGCCAGAATTTTGATATAATCTGTAATTATTATGTGGAAATTAATGTGTAGCGATTAATGATTCTTAACCATTAGGGATAACATGACCTAGTTTAAATGACGCATCATATGTGGCTGTTGCCTTGATTAATTAATTTTCCTAACTCGTAATGCTACTTCCTAATTAAATCTAGAAGTCGTTGTTGATTTATACCCTATATCCAATCGTTTTGGTTATAGTTTACTGACAATTATTAATAAAGGCATTCTTTATCTTTATGTATTAATATTTTATGTTTTAATACTAAGGATAAAATCCTTAGAATAATTACTGTGTATTTGAAATTATGATGAGATCATAATTATAAGATTCAATTTACACTTATGTATTATTCCTAAATGTTCCTAGTTGTAGTTTCATCAAGACGGGATATTGTTGAAACAGTAAAACTAGCATACATTATATTTTTTTCTTATGAAGAAAGTAATTGATCTCACAAATTAAAGTATAGAGATACTTAAACTAATGTGTGGGTGATTATTAGAGAATAAGTCACTAAACTGACCCGATCATGAGAATTTCGGATGGAATATTAATTATATGTCTATGGATTATCTCATAATGATGGTTGTATAATTAATCTTCATATTTGAGATGTTAAGTCATTAAATTGCACTTATTTTAGACTTAATTATCTTTAATGTGTTGAAATAATTATCCAAAATAAATGGAACTATCTTATAATTGTTTACAGATGATTTTCAACACCTTAGATATGAAATTGAATCAAAAAGATGCAAAAGAATGAAGAAAATTCGAAATTCCTAATTTGACAGCAATTCTGTGACTAAGCGTGGGCATGCCTAAGGATGGAATAAATCTGCAGATCTTTTCAAAAGTCAAAATCAAGATTCTCATAATCTTTGAAGATTATATTGCCATCTTTCAAGGAGATTGACTACCTAGAATTAGGGGATACAGTATCGGAAGAGAATCAAGGAAAGATAAGGGAAAAAAACAAGCATAAAAGAGAGAGGATGGTGGTTCACGCAAGCTAGACTAGGTTTAGATAGATTTTGTTTCTGTTCTTTCTTTTTAGTCTTTTTATGTTTTCTGCACTTTCTCTATTAGTATTTTCGTGTTTTTCAATAAAGAACGAGGGATGGAGACTTTACGCTTTATTATTTCTTTCATTTTCAATTCTAGTATGAGTAGCTAAACTTTTTGTCTTGGTTGAGGGGATTCGTGTTATCCCCTAGTATGTGTGAGATGTTTTGAATAAAGTTTATGTTGTTAATAAACATTGAATATCTTCTGATCTACTCTTTCTAATTGAATTTGTTGGTTTCTGGGTGCGCAACTAGGGATTAATGTGTTCAACCGCTAGATTAACAAAATATGACATTCAGTTTCACTAATCACAAGTAGCAATTAGGATTGTCTACTCTACGTTAGAGCCAAAAAATTATAAGGAGATATTTGCTTGATTGATTGCATGTCATACATGTATTTCGCTTACTTATTGGTTCTTGATTCCTAAAGTTATTATTCAATTAGACCTATGATCGTATCTAGGTTGTTGTTTAATAAGAATGCTAGGATATATGTTTCTAGTCATTACGTTTAAGAGAAAATACCCCCAATGAATGTTTATTAATGATTGCAATTTTATATCGAGGATACATTTTAGTGTGATAACATTTGTGACACGAAACCAAGGTTTGTCTCCTATATTTTCAGATCTAATTATTTCTCTTTATTTTCGATTTTTCTTATTTTTTCCTTAAATTATCATGAATCAAACCCCCCAATTTTGTTACTTTCTTTTAGTTTTAAACATCGCTAACCTTTACCGTTAAAAATTTCTCGTGGGAACGATATCCACTTACCACTACTACATTCATTTGTACTAACGTAAGTGATTTCTTTTGAATTTGGTTGCAGGCAATAACAGTATCAAATTTTGGCGCCGTTGTCGGGGAATTTCTTAAATGTTTTTTGTTAGTGATGTTTTTGTTTTTGTTTGTATTTTTGGTTTCGTTAAGCTTTGTTACCTTGTCTTCTGTTTATTTCAGTTTCACATCTCTTTCTAATTTTTTGATCTTTTAGCGGCATGGCTCACTATCATTATGCTATGAATTCTGATTATTCATATTATCCTTATTATGATAATGAGTTTCCATCTGTTGCGACTTCCAGTTTTGACCATCAAGTGGCAGATTTCACACCTTTAGCTGCGCAAGTACCGAGGGATGACCAACAAGCTAAGGTATGTGAAGTTTGCTCATTTTTCGGTTATTCTTTTTATACGTGTTCCTCTTTGCAGGACACAAAGTACAGATTCACTCCTCCACCGAACTACTATAAAGAGCAGTCCTACTTCGATCCTCCACCTCCACCGTCGCCACCACAAGCTAATGAGATATCTTTGGAGGAGATCATAATGAACTTGGAGATTAGCACTCTTCAATTTCAGTAGTTTAGACAAATGTACGTGCCTTGACAAAATCCGAATATGACAATAAATGCCGAAGGTAAGTCTTCTTTAGAAGATATGTTGCAAACTTTAACCGCTAACACTTTGGCATTTCAGCGGAATACTGAAGCAAGTATCCGAAATATGGAAAATCAACAAAGGAATTTCGAAAATCAACAAAAAAATTTCGATACCCAGTTAAGTCAAATTGCAGTTGCTGTCAATCGAATGGAAGCATGAAATTATGGTAATTTTCTAGCACAACCGGAGGTTAATCCTAGACAAAATGCAAAGGCTATCACATTGCGGAGTGGTAAGGAGCTACAGGAACCAATTCTGAAAAATTCCAAAAGAGAAATAGAAGAAGAAATCACGCATACAGCACCTCCACCTGAGTTGATGCAAAAAGTTGTACAAAACAAAGTGATTCCACCTCCTTTTCCAAGTCGATATTTCAAGGCAAAGATGGAAGAACAAGCAGAGTTAGAAGAGGAAGAGATTACAGTTCGAGAAAAGATAGAGGATGTGCAACCTCTTATGGTAAGTGATGCAGTTCATGTTATCGCTAACCAAATTTTGGTTCCGTTTCTTAGTTGTTTACAGGTACAAGAAGAAGAAGAACAAGAAGAGTCGTAAGAAGTATGGTTTTTAGGAGAGCTGTGGGTGAGCAAGCTGAAGACTGAAGGTAACAAGCAGGATGTTGAGTCTCTACAACCATTGGCGTTACTTTTACAAAGACCATCCAGGTGTGAGAAGAGCGGTGCCTGAAAAGACGGGTGGACATTAGAGTATGATGGTGAAGCGATGCAGTTCCACTTATCAGAAGTCATGGAGCATTGTGCTAAGAAGAAGCCGCATTCCATGGAAGTTGTTCCAGGCCCCTCACAAAGTTTGAACATGTTTCCTACTAGACTCAAGCATCCATTCGATAATGGATGATGTACATATGTCAAGGGTCAAGCTTATGACCTTTGATAAGCGCTTAATGGGAGGCACCCCATTCGTATCCTTTTATTTTATGTGTTTTGTTAGTAATTTTCATTTATTTTCGTTTTTGGTTTAATTTAATTATGTTAGGGATTTAAATTCACATCTTTATTTCTATCATTTTAATTTTCATCTTTTCTTTTTAAAAATAAAAAATTAAAATTAAAAAAATGAAAATTTTTGGCTTTACCACCACTCCCTTCTTACCCTATCTATTTTTACCCACTTTGTTTTGCCCAAATTTCTTCTCTCCTCCTCACTCTCCAGCTGCCGATTCTTTGCACCCACCTTAGCCAATTAATTTCATTTTTCCCACCAAGCACTCACCCACGTTACTCCTTGGCTTTATTGCTAACTCACCCATCAATCTTCATTTGTAATTTGGTGTGGCGTTATTACCTTGCTCTTTTGCAGGAGGTCTTTTACAAATTTCGCACAATGCCAAGGAATAAGGGTGATTCTCGTAGACTAGGCCCTCTAAACCGTTGTGTTGCTGATGCTCTTCCACCACAACCCATTTCCACCACCACCGAACTACCTACCGTTACATATGCCAACTCCTTGATTCGGCACTTTGCCAATAGATAAGCTTTCTCTAACTTTTCCTTTATTTTTTATGCTTCTTTAACATTGAGGACAATGTTGGTCTAGGTGTGGGAGAAAGAATTGGACTTTTAATGTGTGAAAATTTTCAGTTTTTGTATGGTTTTAGTGAATTTTGCATGTGGTTGTGCATATTAAGCCATGAAGCTTTTTCGTAGTAGTTTGGATGAGATTGAGTATATGCATGACATTAAATTGGGCTAAGTGAGTCTTAAGGTAAATCATGTTGGTTGATTGCACTAATTGATCTTATAATCTTGGTCAAAATTTTGACATTTGAGTGATGAGGTAAATTGTGAAATTAAGGTGAATTCTTGAATTAAACCTATAAGCGAAGTTTGAGCCTAAATGACATCACTTTTATGTCATGTTATTTGTTTGAATGGTGTGATGCTCGTCTATTCATGTTGCCTTCAGAACTTGCATGGAACCGATTTGAATTTGTTTGATCACATGGGATATAGAAATGATTAAGGCCTTCTTTTTTTTTACACCCTTAGCTTAAAATTAACCTACCTAGTTACTTTCCTTTTGCAAACACGTTTGAGCCTTTAACCTTGTTCTTTTCAATTAATCACCTCACATTAAAACCAAAAAAACCCCATTAGCTTTTCTCCTTCACAAGTTGAATGAAGCATTGGGTAATTTGGGACTTTTGTGTTATATTGTGTTCTGAGATATTTTTATAGGTACTTCTACTCATGTGTTGTTACTTTCTCTTATTTTTATTGTTTTCCCTTATTCTTAGCGTATTAAAAAAAAACAAAAAAACAAAAAAGAAAAAGAAAAAGAAAAAAGAAAGAAAAGAAAGAAAAGGAAAAAAATCAGAAAATCAGAAAAAGAAAAAGAATAGTGGTACTAGTTAGTAATGAGTAGTTGTAGTCCTTTTCATTCATGTTTGTCTCAGAATTTTATTTTGCATGTCCCTTTTACTTGATGCTTTGTGAATACTTGTGATTAACCCTTTGTCATATTTTTACCTAACCTGTGAACCTAGCCCCATTATAACCTTGAATAAAGTCCTTATGATCTATTAGCTCATGTGACCTGAATGAATGATAACTGGTGAAATTGCAAGCCTATGGTAGTGCAACATGTTAGAGTGAGATTTGAGTGAAACACTCTACCCTCAAACACTTGAGTATAAGAGCAAAATCCATGAGAAGAATTCATTTTGATTTCATGTTTGCTTTTGAACAAATATGTCTTATTTTGACTGCGTTTATTTGCATTGGTGAAAAGTGATTATGATATATGTTGCAACTTAAGTCTCTTTGGCCTAAGTTAATGGATTGTGTGCACTTGGTCTTGTAAAGGATTAATTGACTGAGTGTAGTGGTTTGACATGTTTGCTCGAGGGTGAGCAAAGGTTCGGTGTGGGGGAATTTGTTAAGTCATTAAATTACACTTATTTTGGACTTAATTATCTTTAATGTGTTCAAATAATTATCCGAAATTAATGGAATTATCTTATAATTGTTTACAAATGATTTTCAACACCTTAGAGATGAAATTGAATAAAAAAGATGCAAAAGAATGAAGAAAATTCGAAATTCCTAATTTGACAGCAATTCTGTGACTAAGGGTGGGCACGCCTAAGGATAGAATAAATCTAAAGATCACTTTTCAAAAGTCAAAATCGAGATTTTCACAATCTTTGAAGATTATATCGCCATCTTTCAAGGGGATTGACTACCTAAAATTAGGGGATATAGTATCGGAAGAGAATCAAGGAAAGATAAGGGGAAAATAAGCATAAAAGAGAGAGGATGGTGGTTCACGCAAGCTAGATTAGATTTAGATAGATTTTCGTTTCTGTTCTTTCTGTTTCAGTCTTTTTACATTTTCTGCACTTTCTCTATTAGTATTTTTGTGTTTTTCGAGGAATGGAAACTTTACGCTTTGTTATTTATTTCATTTTCAATTCTAGTATGAGTAGCTAAACTTTTTGTCTTGGTTGAGGGGATGCGTGTTATCCGCTAGTATGTGTGAGATGTTTTAAATAAAGTTTATGTTGTTAATAAACATTGAATATCTTCTGATCTACTCTTTCTAATTGAATTCATTGGTTTCTAGGTACGCAACTAGGGATTAATGTGTTCAACTGTTAGATTAATGAAATATGACGTTCAGTTTCGCTAATCACAAGTAGCAATTAGGATTGTCTACTCTACGTTAGATATTCGCTTGATTGACTGCATGTCGTACATGTATTTCACTTACTTATTGGCTCTTGATTCGTAAAGCTATTATTCAATTAGTCCTATGATCGTATCTAGGTTGTTGTTTAATAAGAATGCTAGGATACATGTTTCTAGTCATTACACTTAAAAGAAAAAACCCCCAATGAATGTTTATTAATGATTGCAATTTTATATCGAGGATCCATTTTAGTGTGATAACATCGGTGACTCGA
>JANZXR010000172.1:23948663-23980255 GCA_027575705.1 Erythroxylum echinodendron | reverse complement strand
TAATATATTATTAACAAGTCATAATGTTAATACATGAATCACAAATATCCATTGGCCTAGGGCACACTACTAACATTAATTATGATTCAAATTCTTATTCTTAATAATTTGGCAATAAACTGAGAGGGTGAGCTGAGTCAAAATAATCTATTTGGGTCAATGATAGTTAGATGAATTGATAGGTAAAGGATTGAATCAAACTGGTAGAGTCATGTAACGAGAGATCGTGTATAGATTCCTGGTAGGTTAATAGACAACTTAAAACTAATTTAGGTTTTAGATCAATCGCAAATCAAGAGATCACGATTCCATAATTTAAATTAGGGATCATCAATTAGGATTAAGAATTATAACTCGAGGGAGAGTAATTCACCCTAGGACCATCTAGACTAGTTAAGTCAAGAATTACACAATTGATTAGGTTTTCGTTAATTTTGAATTGAATCCCTTTTTTCTCACTTGATAGTTTCTAGGTTAGCTTTGGGATTGGGTTATGTGATTCGCTATCATATTTAGATTTCTTAAACTCAATTATTGAATTAATTGTTTGATTGATTTATTTTCTGCATTATTTTATTTCTTTTGAATTATTGTAGTTAATACGACCTTAGATTTTAGGACTAGTTCCCTTCCTTGTGGGATCAACACCTTTGATACTACTCGAATGACCCGTACACTTATGGTAATTACCAAGGTTATAATTAGTAAAACTTAGCGCGTGTAACCTTAAGCGAGCAAAGGTCATGAAGAAGAAGAATATAATAAGTGAAAGACCACTGTTTCTGTCTTTCACTTAAAATTTTCATATAAGTTATGTGGGGAGTGGTAGTGACACATGCACTTTCACTTGTCACTCTACCGTGGTCCCATTTGGACCCTTTTTAATAACTAGTCTATTTAACTTCAAATTTTAATCCAATTGTCTCCCAAATTTCAATGACACTTGTCAATAATTCCTAAAGTCATTTATCAAAATTTATATTACCATTTGACTTTTATTTCTACTACCATAAATCAATTATCCTACTACTTGGTATTTTTCCTAGTCCAAAAATACCCTAAATTTTCACAATTTTACTAAATTTCACAAAAATTTCTAGATCCATTATTATACACACCATTGAAATTTTCAATGCACAAAAACCACAATTGATATAAAAAATTACATTTATAATTCAATTATACTCAAAAAATGTCAATGAATACATGTACAATCATTTTACTATGTGTAATTGTCAATTTAATGTGTATGTGTACTAAATGATGTATGAGCATGAAATATACTTTTTTTTAACTTCTCAACAATCTCTAATATACTATATTCTAATAATGGGATTTTACAATGCTCCCCTCCTTAAGAAATTTTGTCCTCAAAATTCTTACCTGATTGTAGGAACAAGTAGGGATATTATTTTCTCATGTGCTCCTCCATTTTCCAAGTTGCTTCCTTACTCGAGTGATTCTTCTAAAGGACTTTCATCAATGAAATCATTCGGCTTCTCAACTGTTTCGTTTGATATCCTACTATCTTGATTGGCTGCTCAACGTAACTTAGATTACTAGCAACTTTAATCTCTTAAAATACTAGTAACTTCAATCTTTTGAGCTGATAATACATGCATCGGATCTGGTTGATACCTCCTCAGTATACTCATATGGAATACGTTGTGTATCTATGACATCTCACTCGGTAAGGCTAATCTGTATGCCAATGGTCCTATCCTTTCAAAGATCTCATAAGGACCAATATACCTAGGGCTCAACTTACCTTTCTTGCGAAATTTCAACACCCTTTGCCAACACGCAACTTTCAGAAATACTTTGCCTCCCACACTGTATTTCATATCCCTTCGGTGCTGATCCATATAGCTCTTCTGTCTATCTTGAGCTACTTTAATTCATCTTTGGATTAGTTTCACCTTATCTACAGTATCTTGTATCAACTCTGGACCTTTTACCATTCTCAAACCCTCTTCATCCCAATATAGAGGCGATTGACCTTTTTTTCCATACAACGCCTCATAAGGTGTCATTCCGATTGTTATAGGCAAATTTAATCAAGGCTATATACTGGTCCCATGCTCCTTGGAACTCCAATACACATGCTCTAAGCATATTCTCAACAATCTTGAATGTCCCCTTACTCTGTCTATCTGTTTGAGGATGAAATGCAGTACTGAAGTTCAACTTCGTACCCATAGCCGCCTGTAGACTCTTCCAAAATCTCAAAGTAAAATTGAGATCCCTGTCTGATACAATAATCATTTGAATCCCACGCAATCTGACTACCTCATCTATATACATCTGAGCCAATAGGTCTAGTGAGCTATTCTCTCTCTCACTAGTAAGAAATGGGCTGACTTGGTCAATAGGTCCACCACAACCCATAAAGCTTCATTTTGCCTTAGAGTCCTTCACAATTTCATCACAAAATATACGGTAATTCGTTCCCATTTCCACTCCAGAATAGATAACGAATATAGTTTCCCAATTAGAGTCTGATGCTCAACCTTAATCTGCTGGCGTGTTAAACAGTTGGCTATATAGTCAGCTACTTGCTTCTTCATTCCTGGCCACCAAAAAAGCTGCTTTAGCGTATTATACATCTTGGTGGTAGCAAGATGTATAGCATAAGTTGCTACATATGCCTCCTCTAGAATCTCTTTCCTCAATTCATCCACATCAGGTACACACAACCTCTGTTTGAACCACAGTGTCTCATCTCTCAATTCAAATTCAGAATGTAGATTCACCTTTAACTTCTTAATCTGCTTCACTACTTCAGGATCTTTACTCTGAACTTTTCTAATCCTGTCATGCAGTATTGTTCTCAACTTTAGTGTAGCTATTAATGCCTCATTCTGTTCTATATTTAACTCCACATTCAAAGCTCTCAATTGAATCAAGCTCGGTAATCTTGATAACTGAATCTAAGCTACACTACTATTTGACTTCTACTCAATACATCTGCCACCACATTAGCTTTTCCAAGGTGATACTTAATTGTACAGTCATAATCTTTTAACAACTCGATCCATCTACGTTGTCTCATGTTCAACTCCTTATGACTTATCAGATACCTCAAGCTTTTATGATCAGTGTAAATATGAAAAGTCTCCCTATACAAGTAATGTCTCCATATCTTTAGAACAAAGACCACTGTTGTAAGCTCTAAGTTATGTACTAGATAATTAATCTTGTGAGACCTTAATTGTCTCGATCCATAGGCTATCACCTTGCCATATTGCATCAACACACATCCTAATCCTTGATACAATACATCACTATACACTACATATCTACCAGTTCATGATGGAATAATCAACACTGGCGCTGTAGTCAACTGATGCTTCAGTCCCTTAAAACCTCTTTGACAATCATCATTCCATATGAAAACTACATTCTTCCTCAGAAGTTTAGTTAGAGGGGATGAGATCAATGAGAACCCCTCGACAAACCTTTGGTAATATCCAGCTAATCCTAGAAAACTCCAAATTTTTGATACATTCTTCAAAGCCTCCCATTTCATTACTGCCTCTTATCTTTTTTGGATCCACTTGAATACCTTTCCCATTTACTATGTGACCCCAAAAAGACTACTTGACTAAGCCAAAACTCACATTTTTTGAATTTGGCATATAGTTGTTTCTCTCTCATAATCTATAAGAATACTCTCAAATTCTTCGCATGCGCATCTCTACTTTTCGAAAACTTCAAAATATCATCGATAAATACCATTACAAAGTAATCCAAGTAGGGCTGAAATACCTTATTCATCAATGCCATAAATGCATCTGGGGCATTAGTTAACCCAAACCGCATTACTAAGAACTCATAATGCCAATATCTGCTTCTGAAAGAACTCTTCAGTACATCAACCTCTGCTATCTTCAATTGATAGTACCCAGACCTTAAGTCCAGCTTAGTGAACACTTGAGCTCGTACAATTGATCAAGCAAATCATCAATTCTTGGCAACGGGTACTTGTTCTTCACTGTTACCTGATTCAGTTGCTTATAATCGATGCATAATCTCAACGTTCCATCTTTCTTCTTTACAAATAACACTAGAACTCCCTAGGGTGATACACTGAGTCTAATGAACCCCTTTTCCAGCAACTCCTGTAATTGAGCCTTCAACTCCTTCAGCTTCATAGATGCCATCCTATATGTGAACTCTGTTTTTCGATCTGGATGTAAGCCAAATAGTTCAGCAGGAAACATATCTAGGAATTCCCTAACCACAGGAATGTCCTGCACATTCTAATCAGTTCGGGTATTAATGACATGGGCCAAATAAACCTTATATCCCCCTTGCATCAATCTCAAGGCACTCATAAATGAGATCAGCCTTGTTGACACTACTTGACTAATACCTCTGAATATTGCTCTCAGCAGATTAGGAGATTCTAATGTTACCTCCTTAGTGTAGCAGTTCATAATAGCCCTATAAGTAGTGAGCCAATCTCTGCCTAAGATGATATCTATCTCCATTAACTGTAGTACAAAATCTGCTTCCAATTCTGCCTGATCAATTTGAATCAAGCACCTCTTGTAGACTTCTCCTATTACTGTCGTACTACCTATTGATGTACTCAACTTTAATCCATATTTCAACAGTTCTAAATCACAATGCAACTTAGATACCATATGTGGTGTGATAAAGGAATGCGTAGATCTAGGATCTAGCAATGCAAAAGCCTCAAAGGTAAATATAAACACACACCTGCAACGACATCTAGAGAATCCTGAGCTTCTTGTCTGGTCATTGCACACACTCGGGCCTGAGACTGCGGTTGGTTGCTTTGCACCTCAATCCTGACAATAGGACTCCCAAAACTCATTCTGCCTCTGCCACGACCTCTCTATCTAATCCCACTGGCTCGGCTTTGTTGGATCTTTGTTTTTGTTACCATTCCTCCTCTTTTTCTATATTGAGCTCCATACACCACAGAAGAGTCCTTGATCTGATGATCAAATGAGCCGTATCGAAGGCAAGCACCAGAAAATTTCCAACATTCACTACCGTGCTTCTTCCCATAATGCTCACAATTCAGTAAATAACTTGATATTGCACCTCTACCACTGCTAGATTGCACAAAGCTACCCCTCTATTTGAACCCTGACTGTCTTGATCGAGTCGGTGGTCTAAAAGATCGATTCTGACGTGTGCTAAACCTTTTGTTAGAACCACCCTGAGTTTCAGTAGGCCTCTTCAGTTTGGACTCTGATCTGTACTCAGACTGACTGTCATTCAACAATTGCTCGATTCGGATCGAGGCAGCCTGTAATTTTGAAAAACTACCATGATTAGAAATGGCTAGGCTTCTTCGAATCTCCATGTTCAACTCGTCTTCGAATCTCTTGTACTTCTCTTTGTCAGTAGAAATCAAGGCAATAGCATACCCCATCAGTTCATTGAACTTTATCTCATACTCATCCACTGATAAACTGCCTTACTTTAATTCCAAAGATTCCTTCATCTTTTTGTCCAGGTAGATTTTGGGCATATAGTTTTCTTGAAAACTCTCAAAAAGTCTTCCCACCTTAAGTTACAAGGCCTAGTGGTACTACTTGGAATAATTTTCTACCATTGGTAGGCTAGGCCTTGCAGTAGGGAAACTGCATAGTTGAACTTCTCGTCCAGCTCACAGTCCATCTAATCAAAATCCTTTCAGGTCTCTCTAGCCATCCCTTGGCCTCTATAGGGTCTGTACTTCTATAGAAGTCCACAAAGCCCTGCTTTTGAAGTTGTCGTACCTCCTTTCCCTTCTCTTGGGAATTCTTGGAGGAATTCCCTCTAGTTGAGACATAGAAGACTCCCTAATGGCTCCTACTGACTCTAGGTCATTTATATCAGTTGACCTTCCAACTTGATAACCTATGGCAGATGACCTATAATAGACAATAACTTCAATTACTATTTACATTTCCCATAATAACTATGTCTAACATTCCTATATATCCCTATGGATGCCAACCAGGCTCTGATACCAACCACTGTAGCACCCCACCATGCCTTGGGTTGTACCATGCATAAGACATTTCCACTAAGCATATTGCATTTGCAAGTAGCCCAGTTGATTGTTGATGTCTTCAATTTGATCATGAATCCTACCAATCTTAATATCTAACAGTCGATCTATTGCCCATAAAAAATCATAATTGTTGTCATTGGTGTTGTTGTTAATGTTTCTATTGTTTGCAACCATATTCATACCAAACCTTATAATATCAAACATGAAATTTTGAATTTAGGTGAGAGAAGCTCAATGATGGACCATTAAGGCTTAAGAAAACCCTAAAAATTGTTCATTGATACCAATCTGATGGATAAACTAGGCACATTAATTAAAGTTGAGAGAATAAAAGCAAAGGTCGTTAGTTTGAATAATTAAAAAATATTGAGAATCGAAAGGAAAAACTAAGAGAATACCACAACAGTTGATAAATCCAAATGCCGCAATTCTTGATAAAGCTCTCAAGAGTGTCACTAGCCACATAGGCGTAAAGACCAACACAAAATGAAGGAATCGATTTCGAATTTGTGAAGAAAAAGTCTAAACTTTTATTTCTAAATCACAAAAAAATGCACCTTATAGCCCCTAGTTATGATTAAAAAAACCTCCTAATACTATATGGAAACAATTTAGATAATATATAATCATACTAAAGTTCTAAAAGAAAACTCATAATGCTATTAGGAAATGACTGAGACAATACAAAATCAAACTAAAGATATGATAGAACATCCCGTTCCCATATTAAGAGTTAGAGTCAGGAATACCATAAATGAGAAATAAAATTGAGAGATTAAAAAATGCATTTCGTGCTCATACATTATATGATATGTACATACAGATGAATATTGAATTTTTTACACATGAAAGTATTTGTACATGCATTCATTGACGAATTTCGAGTATAATTGATTTGTAAATGTGATTATATTGAGAATTGTGGTTTTTATATGTTGAAATTTGATTTGGAGAGTGTATTTAGTGATTTAGAATTATTGGAGAATTTTGGGAAATTTTCTGAAAATTTGAGGTAATTTTTGGACTAGGAAAAATGTCAAGTGGCAAAACAAATGATAAATGGCTGTAGAATTTATTGTCAAATGGCAATGAAAATTTTGATAAATGACGATGGGATTTATTGACAAGTGTCATTGAAAATTAGGAGGAAATTAGAATAGAAATTGGATTTTAGTTTATAAGCATTAGACATGTGGCAAATGACATAAGTCACTTGCCAAACAATGCCTTAGCTCCACTAAGTTTTTTTTTTAAACCCCTTAAAAATGTTGATTCTCATTAAAAGTCCAATTGTTGTACTTTTTGGCTCTTCTCATCTTCCTCTTCGTGACTCTCTTCTCTACACCTTCATTTTCTTTGTTTTCTTCAATCTCCACCACTTCAACTTTGAAGATTATACTTTCTTTCATTTGCTTCTAGCATAATTGCCATCTTTTTCCTCATTGCCATGAGAAAACTCATCCTTTACTTCCTTTAGAAGATGGAGAACGTGGGATGCTTGGGAGTTAAGGTTGAGTGAGGTTTTGAAGAGTTTGGAGCTACACCAAGTAAATTTGTTTTAAATGTCAGGAGTATGCTTAAAATATGCTAAATGATGAGTAAATTGAGATTTGATGACTTGGTTATGCAATGTTTATGTATGTGTCGTGGGTGATGAAAAATATGCTTTGTTTGTGAGTGATTTATTAAGTTGAATTGGGTAGAGGATGACGAGGGAACGAAATGGAAGAGATAATCTAGGTATAAAATGAGTTAGATGTAAATGTTGGAAGTTTGAAAATATGGATAATGAAACATGTTCTGTGTACGCTTCTGTCAAACTTCGCCACGGCCAACTTTCCTTGGTTTGTCGCGGCCAACTTGAAGGATGAAGTTCGCCATGGCCAACTAAGGGGTTCACCATGGCAAACTTTCCAGCACAAAACATGCTTTGGTATTTTGATGATATCTTGATCTGTAGTTATCCAATTTGGATGATTTTTTATTTGGAGTAAACTAAAGACATAGGGCTACAAATAATCTAAAGAAATAAAATTCTTAATCAGATTGTAAGAATTTCAAATTCTAGGTGGAAGTTGAGTATAGGGAACTGTCTCAGAATAAAAGCAGTCCAAAACTATTTGGAGTATAACTTTTACACTACTGAACTAAATTGAAAGATTTTGGTGTCATTAAAAACTTATGATATAGAAGGACAATTCTCAAAAGAAATTGTTCCCAAATTACTTCATTTTCATTGTCTAATTTATCAGAAATAGTAGACCCAAAAGTCAGTGTTTGGAGAAACATCTGAAATGATTCATTGGGTTATGAAATTAGATTCAAAATGTTTATTTGAAGTATAAACCCTAAGTACAAATTTCACTTAGGTGAGTGTTGACATAAGATTAATAATGTGACGAGAATAATGGAAAGATACCCAGGATTGTCATGAACATGCATTGTACATATTCTATATGCACACATGTGCATAAATGAATGCTTATAATTGTGCAAAGTTATTAATGTATGTGTGCAATGTGTGTATTGCATAATTTTGATGTGCAGGATAAATGTACACATTCAGACATTTCCGGATTTTGGAAGAAATTACTAATCTGGAGTGTACTGTAAATCAACCTAGATAGTCTCATTTCATTGTTTGTTCTGATTTTTAATTTTTACATTGAATGACTACGGTTATGATTATTATGCAATGTGAATATGATTAATATAAATGTGATTTGCCTATGTTGATGTCAGACAATGAGAGTCTGAGACTTGATGCATGAATGTGATATTGAAGTGCTCCTTGTATGTGAATTTGATGAAATATATGAGATCTAATTTGATTGTTAAATGTCGGACCTAGTTTCGAAGGAATATGTGAATATGCATATGATTGAAAAAATGTTTCTCAATATTTATGTTGAATATAGGACCACGGTTTGATGATGAATATGAAAGTGATTGTAAATCCGAAATCATATGATTGATTGAAGATATTAGAATGTGATGTATTCCATTTCATGAATGCATGAAAGATAAAGGCAGTTGTGATCGAGTTGCCACCGAAAAAGAGCTTAAAGCTCAAAAAGTGAAAAGAGCCTTGGGTTCAGTTGTGAATGTACCTGGTATCCACTAAGGGATATGGGACATTATCTGATACAGCTCGATATCCACTAAGGGATATGAGCTAGTAATTAGGCATTCGGTCACAACCAGGTAATAAATAGAAAGTGGGTCTCATACATATTGCATATGAATAATATGACTGATTAAATTATATTGATTGTGAAATGTGAAATGTTGTGAATATGATTTATATGTTATGTGACTGAATGAGCCATCGAGGATGGCCACTCACTGAGTTTGCAAAAACTCATCCAAAATTTGCAAATATTTTTTTTAGAGCTCAAAAGAATACCTCGTAAGGCAAATGAGAGTATACTTATTGCATTCAAGTGAGGGATAAAGGTCGGGATCAGTTGACGTCTGCATAATTATTTTCAATATTATAATTTTTGTATGAAAGAATGTATTCTGAGATTTTTGTATCATGTTTATTGATCAATCTATTTTTGTAATAACTTTCCAAATTGGAAAGGGCTGTAAATGAAATTGATTTTTGTGCAATTATTATATATGTGAGTGGAAAAGTTTATGATCGAAACGGGCCCGAATTGATTATTGATTTTTTTGAAAATGCATGCATTTAAAAAAAAAAGAGAAAAGAAATTTATAAAAAGGGGAAGAAGATTTTTTGTAATGAGATTCGACTGACTGAGTGTTCTAGCATGCCACCCTCGTGGAGCTCAGACTCGGATATCACTCATGATGTTAGGTATGTGTCTTGCGGGAGTAGGGTGCTACTTATGAAATAATAAGAAAACTAATTTTCAAAGACTTGGCGTCCAAGTAAACGACAAATTTTTGTGTCCTCTGCATGGTCCTAAAATTTCAGGCGCCACGGACAAAGCTTCACTTATTTTCAAATCCAAAAATTGCAATCACATATGTACAATTGAATATTAAATTATTTGTAAAACTTTGAATCCCATTACCTCCTGACATTAAATTATCATGTAAATTTAAAAATAATGGCATGGAGATAAAAGTCCACTTGTGCTTTGGCATCATTCCAATATAATGGATAAACTAGGTATACAAATTGAATTTGAGAGAATAAAAGCAAAGGTCATTAGTTTGAATGATTAGAAAATCTTGAAAATCGAAAGGAAAAACCAAGAAACACCACAATAGTTGATAAAGCCAAGCACAACAATTCAATAAAGCTCTCAAGGGTGTCACCAACACACAGGCATAAAGACCAACACAAAATAAAGGAATCAATTTCAAATTTGTAAAGAAAAAGTCTGAACTTTTATTTCTAAATCACACAAAAATACACCCTATAACCCCTATTTATAGTAGAAAAACTCCTATTACCATTAAGAAACAATCTAGATATTATAGAATCATAATAAAGTTACAAAAGAAAACTCCTAGTATCATTAAGAAACAACCTAGATAATATCAAATCATACTAAAGATCTTAAAGAAAACTCCCAGTATAGTTAGGAAACAACTTAATTAGACAATAATGAATCAAACTAAAGATCTAAAAGAATAAGGAAACTAATTTTGGAAGACTTTACATCCAAGTAAATGACTAATTTTATGTGTCCTCTACATGCTCCTAAAAGTTCAAGCCCAACAAACAAGGCTTCACTTGGTTTCGGATCCAAAACTTGCAATCATATATGTACAGTCAAATATTGAATTGTTTGTAACCGGCATCAAGTTCGCATCATTGCTGGTGCATAGTTCCTTAGCAATAGCCCAGCTCTTGACCTTCAAAGTTTGTTAGTTATCAATCTTGATGTTAAAGATATATTCGTGTCCGTCAACCAAGCACCTAGTCATATTTGGGGAAGCATAGAACCTGATAACAAAGGTAGGTGGCCTATTAAAGGCCATGCACCACTAGCTACTGGAAATTATTTTGTCTTAACATATTTGAATCTCCCCTGCAAGTAATAGAAAAATAGAAGTGTGGTGATGATTCGAAGTATCAAACTATTCAGGTAAGCCAGAAGAACAGTTAGACAGTGTTAAAAGTGTATCCATTTACATTCTATGGTAAAAGTGCTGCTGAGTCATAAATTACATCAAATTATGAGGTAACTGATGTGGTATAAATATAATTAAATAAAATATAAAATATAAAATAATACAAAATAAATCACTTAGGCAAATGCATTTATTATTTTTATAATATAATTTATGTTAGTTGAGTGTCCACCCAATAAAAATTTTGGTTGTTAGTAATGGCCATTTTCTTATTATCTAATCTTAAAAGAAATTATTGATTGAGAAGTATATATATAAATGAAAATACTAATTTAGAAACACCAAAGATAAAACTTTACTATACTTAAATTTGGTGAGAGGAAACAAGTTTTCTCTAATATTGTTTAGTCTTTGGTAAGAGAAAACATAATTTCTCTAATGTAATTTAACATATGTAGTTTAGCATAAAGTTGGAGAAATTAAGACCTACAAATGAAGATGATATAATTTAGATCATACAGGTATCATCTTAGTTTGTCATTCTTCATTTTTCCATTCATGTTAGTGAAATATTAGATATGCGTGATTGTATTAGATCTGTGTCACAAATGACACAAGCATTTGATACTTTTTGATATTGAAAAACTTGTAGGACAGAATGATGAACTTTCGTTATCTTTAGATCAAATGTTTTATATTTAAACCTAGATGACTAATACAGTAGTAAGCTTAACCGAGTTTTTAAACGGATTTAAACTTGATTCAATATCACAATTAACTATTGTCCAAAGGGGAGAATATTGGATATTTTGACATTTCCTACAAGTTACGTAATTTGATATGGATAAAGATAATAAAATGGCCCAACAAATGATCTAAGTTAATGGGTCGAAATCTCGAAGAAAATAAATCCCGATCAATATAGACCGGACCTATATCAGGCCTATGATAGGGAAGCCCGATATGAAAGCTATATATAAAAGTTAAGGTCTCCTACAGTTGCTCATGTCATTCGTAAACATCCGGATTCTCGATCTGTTAAGAGAGCTTACGTTTTGAGAAAACTATAGAAAGACATTGACTACATCTCAGTGAGCAATTCTTGTGAAAATAACGACGAATTCGCTCTCATTTTAGCTTCGAAAAGCTTGTTTAAAGTTATGAAACCGAAATCAGATATTTTTCGTATTTCTTTGTTTATTTCCCTTTCATGTCCAATTTAGAATATGTAACTAAAGTTTTGTTATGTATTACACTTTTATTTATTGGGAGTGCTTAATCTGACCTTAAAAGCCAACCAAACAATAAAGGAAACTCGAGGGCTAGCTTGCTTCAACCACGCATTGTTCGTTAGATCGCTACAAGACAAGTTGGTAAGTACATCTCATAGAAACCTGATCTAGAATGAGATTGAAGCCAAGATTGTGTTTCCTGGCTCTATTTCCTGACATTACTCATCATAAATACCTAATAGTTAACTTCCAAAAAACTATTGTATTATCTTCTTAATTATATCCATATTACCAATTAACATCTTAAACAATGTGTAAAAAGACATAGGGATAGTTTTTTGTTATAAATAGTTTTTCAGCCTTTTACTACTTACTAGATAAAAAAAAAGACAAATTTTAAGAGTTTATGATGGGAATAGCAATAAATCTAAGGGAAGCTTTTTAATGCTTATAATTTCTCTTCATTATACATTAATTACATATCTTTACGTTAAAATTTATTTATAAAAGACGTGGAACTGCAAATTGCAATGCTGTTATTTTCCCTATAAAACGCACGTATGAATTAACATCATCTTTTATCAAAACCAACTACAGATTGCAGGGCATAACCAGCCAATAATACATAACAGTACCAAGTAGAACGCAAAGGACTGAAAAGAAAACATATATACAGTGAACCTGCGTTTGTTATAATATTAGAAACGAGAACATTCAAGAGCAATGTAAATGGAAGGTTTCATATGTATAGCTACAGAAGGAAGACAAAATAAACACCCCCACCCTGCTAGAACTAGGAAACCAGGACCTCCGGCATCGCTACTTTCAGTACATTTGACACCAAAAACCAAAAGCCAGAAACAAGCAGTCTAAGTTGTTAACTTATCCCTATCTGGAAAATTACGAAAAAGAAAAGGAAGGCATACTGATACATACACAAACATATAAGCAAGGTTCATACTTCTCAGATTTCCTGTTTATCCTCTTTTATCATCTCCTTTCCAGTCTCACATTTCTGGTTCAGTCAACCGTCATGGGTTGGGTCATGCAGCACCTGAAACGTGCCTTCCGCACAGTAGTCATGATCTCAGTTTCAGCATTTTCTAGCATTCTGACAATCTCAGCAAACGGAGGACGGACTTCAGGATTAGCATCCCAGCAACGGGTCATAATGTCACTGAGCACGGGGAGACAATCATTTGGAATTACTGGCCTAACACCCTTGTTCACCACAGCAAATGCAGCCTGCACAGCAGTCATATTCTGGAAGGGAACAAAACCTGTTATGAGTTCCCAAAGAACAATCCCGAAGCTATATACATCCACCTTTTGTGTGTAGGGCCTATGCTGAATCATCTCTCTGCAGTAATGGCCAAATCAAACAATAAAGATAAGATAGGAAATACCACTGCCCCGTCCTTCAAACTGCGGAAAAGATGATGTAGTAAACCACGTAAAGAGAAGAATTCAATGAGGATACGGACAATACCCCATAGAAAATACCACTCCCCAGTCATTCAAAACTACAGTAGACCATGTAAATAGATGAATTCAATGAGGATTTAGGATAGCCCATATACGGAACATATAAATGGCAGTCAGCTTAACAAAATTTAACAAAGCACTGTCTTTCTAGGTTAAACTAAGATCACGTTACCGACTAAAATGTATTCATAAACAACACTTGGTACAACCCACTGAATGTTTAGATTGCAGAATGAAGATCAAATGACAACACCTTTGGAAAGTACCAACTGAATCAACAAAACACAGCATAATGAATGCAAACCACTGAAGTAAATAACATTAGCACACCTTTAGGGTCTCAACAAAATGGAAAGAGAGAGAGATAAGCGAGAAACAAGATACCCGTCACTTCATCGACATAACAAAGTAAGTTACTAGAGGTACTTAATTCTGTGTATATGGAATTGACCAAATATTTTAGGTGTAAAAATAAATAGGAGTGGAAAAATAGAGAGGAGTGGAGAAAGGATCACCCATTAGCAATATGTTGTAAGTCAATCCAGTGTATGATGATACCACAATCAACAATATAAAAGAATTTAAATCTTCTTAAAGCAACCTCACAAATTGAAAATGTTTCATCAACCAACATCACATTACTTATTCTCATGACAATTGGATTGTTTCCCATGCCATATAGCACATACACCCATATAACTAGTTGTCAATTTTATACAAGGTAAAACAATCATGTCAATGAGAAAAAGTGAATGCAGAATCTCTATATGCATGCAAGATATACAAGAAATCCATACGCAAGAATGACATCCCACTTCCGCCAACCACAAACCACCAACCACCAAAAGAAAGGTTAATGTAGAATGGAATGAGGAAAACTATTTAATAGCATAAGAAAATAAGGATCTAAAATCTATCTTTGTAGCTGTCTAGATTTCCTTATATGTCTACAATCATAATTTTCTCAAAAGTCTGTAATGTAAAAAGACTTACGGAGCCATCCAACGATATGTTCCTGTTTCCGGTGTCATTCCCTCAGTCTGCACTTCAATTCGTGCAACTCCAAAATCAGCAATCTTGATTGATTTATCAGCAGAAATCAGAAGGTTATCTGACTTCAAATCTCTGTGTATGAATCCAAGTCCATGGACATAAGCCATTCCCCGAGCAACATCTAGAGCCTGCTTTACTGCCAATTTCAGTGGTACTGCCCTGTTCTGCCTCTTCGTCAGAAATTGCCGAACTGAACCTCCCTTTGCATACTCAGTGACTATACACCAAACCATGTGTTTACGGCATGCACCAATGAAGCGCACAATGTTTGGGTGCTTTAGGGTCGCTAGCATCATGACCTCCTGCTGAAACTGCTGCTCCATCACCTGTGCCTTCTCCAGGCTATTTTCCGGCCTCTCCAATAACTTAATTGCAACATCCTCCCCATTATATGTACCTCTGTACAACTTTCCAAAAGAACCTTGAGCAAAAGCGGTACCCATGTTAAGTTTTCTCAAGTCAATAGTCCACTCATCGTAATTTTGCAGCCCCTCCGTTGAATACCTACTATCCATCAAAGCCTGTGCTAATGCATCATCATTTAATGCATGGGTGACTTTCCCCGGACGAAAAACACTCTGACCTACACTGTAGTTGTGACTGACAGGTTTCAAACCTGGATGGCTTAATATGTGGGTGAGAGAATCATTGGACCCAACACTACTGTTGTCCACAGACATCGATACAGAACCACCAGCATTGCTCGTTTGCATGCTGTCAACAGACATGTTCGTACCCTCCCCAAGTTTCTGGTAAAATTCTTGAGTAAACTCATAGTAATTATTAGCATGGTTGTTATTTCCACCCATAAATCCCGCAAATTTTGGACCCTCCACCATTTTTCCAAGCATGAATGCAACTCTTCAATATCAAATTGAAAGCAGAGAATTATCCTTATCTCAAATTATTTAATCTCATAAGAGAGTTCAACAACTGCAGTAAACATGCCCTAAAACAAAACAAAAAAAAGTTGATTAATCATAATGAGCAATAAATGACCTTTGTGCAATAAGAAATGCTTCTTTTGGTAGGTATTTAATTTGCTGTAAGTATTTGTCACTTTTCTTGGTCAAATGGAAGCCTTTTGTTACTAAGCAATGGAGATGAAGTGGGGGCATAAATTTCAAGATTTCTTTGCAAAATTGGGTGAACAAATAACAAACATCAATGTGCAGTAGTAGTATAAGGAAAACCAAAAGACAACATAGTCCAATTCCCAGACCTTGATGCACCATGAATTCAAGGAACGTTAAACAAAGTCAAATAGAATGCCAATCAATAACACTTTTTTGAAACATTCAAGCTGACCTGGAACTAGCAACCTCTAGGAATGTTTTGGGCATTTAATATGTCTCAGTATGTTAAAAGTATAGAAAAGTCAGCTAAATGCATATTGAGGAGCAGGTCAGGAGGGCATGCATGTCACAATTATTAAAAGCTTGGAAAACTCAACCATTTCCATAATTTAATCATGATTAAATTAGATGGACAGACAACGTGTCACGAATGTTAGAAGTTAGAAGCCCTCAACCAATTGCTTGGCTAGGATTAGATTCACTATGTTATAAACGGAATAATGAAAAGGGTTACTAACTTGTCATTTCCATCTCCAGATGGCCTAATAAGTGCCAAACAAACAATCAGGAGCTAAAAATGGGAATATCAAACAAATAAGCAATTAGATATGCCCTGGATACCTTTTTTCAGTAAATAAGAGGTGCAGTTATCCGGATTGGACACTCTTGGAACTCATTTCAACAACCCTTATGCCCTGGAATGAAACAAAAACTTGTAAAACCATAAAGCTAGAGATCCGTAAGCTCAGCATCTATCACAAGAAATCAAGCACAAAGCGCCCAAATCTATTACGTGGATCAAAGCTGAAACAAGTTTCACAGTTCTGCCATACCCAAAAGCCAAATTATCAGGCTTTTCCTGAATACAATATTTCCCAGAAATCTTTCGAAGAAAACGCGTCAAAGGTCAACGTTTCAAAGCCCAAAAATGCACAAAATCGAACTAGATCAGACAATTAAGAACGCCTAAGAATGGAAAGACAAGTTGGATAACAAAAAGCTTCAATTGCAAAGATAACAAATGAAGCCACCCAAAAAAGAATAGTAAACATACGGAAGAGTAGATGATAAGGAAAAGCACCCAATTATACAATCAAAAAACCAAGAGAATAAAAGGGATAAAATCGACTACGTGATCGTTAGAGTAAAAGCGCCGGAAAAAAAAAAGTAGTGTAGAGAATAAAACAACAATCTAACAAACAGCTAAATCAATAACTGGCTGAACAAGAGCAATAAAGACGAAGAGTGCACCAACCGTGACCCAAGTGAAGAAGCCTGTGAGACGAAAGATGAGAGAGAGAGAGAGAGAGTCTTCGCTTCTGGTTTTACTTTCGGGACAAAGGCCTCGATTTTATTGTGTCTCATGAAAGTTTCACGCGTTAATCCTTCACTTATTTTGGTAGTCGCCCCATTTGTCTTGCACGTGTCAAGTTGCTGCACGGGGTCTTACAGTTTTCCAGTCCGGCGCGTGGCTCTTTTCTCCTTTGGTAAGTAATATTTTCTCTATTTTTCGATTATATTGCTGCTATATTAAAGTTGCCGGAGTATCTCTAATTTAATTAGTAATTACGATATTGCGATTTGATTGGATATTACAATATTATAATTGTTGAATATCAATTTGAAATTTAACATAATAGAAAAAATTAAGGTTCGAATAGCCTTTTGAACAATTATATCACCTCTTTTTTTAGATATTTATGACTTGTCTAATATTAATCAGGTAAAAAAGAAAAGACATGATTAGCAGCAAGTGCTCACATACCAACGTTTAACAATAATGAGCTTTGAAGCACATACAACTATCAAGTTGCATATATGAATGATGATAAAAAGTTACCTATCAAGCTTACATACCGATGTTCAGTACGTATATATCACCACATTAATTAGCTTTCAAACACAGATAATTAGTAGCAAGTCTTTCAGAAGTGAACAATTCGACTGCTTGATTATACAGATATCAAAAATAACGAGTCGCCATGAATCTTCGACGCACAAAATAACCCCAAAAAAAAAAAAACACACCATACAAAGTGACAGAGTAATCATGACATCTTCAAATTTCTACCGTCCAAGGACAGTGTTCTTAGTCCACGGAACTTACAGCACCAATGCCTGATTCAAGTTCTCAGTTAATCAAAGTTATTCGGTATGATATCTTAATACCACCTCCAAAATCATAACATTAATCTCCAAACTCCCCAGTTCTGCCAAAATGATCAAATCACATCAAACACATGTAAACTTCGTGGGTTGCAATCACATTTTCCTCGTCTACCTCAAAAGTTTCAATTAGTTTAACAAATCTGATTTCTAGTCCTATGTACCATTAACATTTCTCCAAAACTTTGAAGGAACAGGGAACATCTGCTTTGTTACTCTTTGTTTTACAGGTACTTGAGACAAACGAGGAGTTGCTACCTCGTAGCTGCTCTTGCACTCATGGATGAGTGATAGCTGGTGCTTCGCTGTTTCCTATATGATGCATAAACATCATCATACTGATTTGCCTCATTAGGATCAGCAGTTGCTCCAAGTCCCAATCTTGCTGACCCACTTTTCCGATCCACACTTGCATCAACATATGTCCCAGTCTCCTGCTCTAGCTGTAAATTAGGGGGTGGAGGAATGCAAGCCCCTCCCTTACGAATGAGAGGCTCTCTCTCATATTCTTCATCTTCATCTTTTGAATGAGATGTCATGGGTCCCTCAGATGGGTTTACCTCTCCAATCTCCTTGAAAAATTTAGACACTCTTTCTAGGACTTCAGATGGAGACACGTCAGATGGAGGTATGAATGTTGGAATGTCCAAAGGGCTCAGAGGTGAATAAGGGACACCACTTCCAACCTGCATCTTTTTAACCATTCCAGGTATAAGCCCAGGCGGGAATAAAGGATATGGAGGCAATTTGTCACCGGTGCCAGTAGGCGGTGTTTGCAATGGAAGAACCGGAGCTTGTTGATTTGATGGTTGAACAGAAGAGCTTATAGGTACAGAACTTGGAAATGCTCCAGGAGGGACTGAAGTTTGAATATATTGCTGGTTTCCTAAGGACGGTACCATGGCTGGAGATACTTGTCTATCAGGATGCTCTTGATCAGGTTGCCTTTCAGACTGCCATTGTGCAGTATTCACTTTAGCTATTTGCTGTGGATAGCCTGCAGACAAAGGAAGAAAAAATTGTTTCAAACTATGAGTTCAAATATACAGAATAAGATTCAATTCACAGGAAAATTATCCATAGGCAACATCCCAACTTTAATCTACACACACTTATCGCCCTTACTAAAACCACCCCATGTGCAATAGAAAAAGCATAAAGTGATGGCCAACGTATTTTTTAAAAAAGAAACAGTACAAGCAACAACCTGCAGCCATGGAATCTGATGAGGCAGCTAATTCTTGTGACTGCCCCGAAAAAGTATTTGTTGATGGTCCACCAAGCATCTCACCCTCTAGTGAATAAATAGTTTCTTGATCATAAACCTCCTTGGAAGCCCAGAACTGAAGAATTTTTTGCAAACGTGACTGATTTTCATCTTTATTCTGAGGATTGTGGTAAACCCTCGCAAGCATGGACCCCAACACTGGCTTAAATGCAAGGGCCTCATTGTCAATGTCTTGGGGGTTAATTCTCCTTTGCAGACTGCACAAGTTTACACAGAGTAGTTAGGCTTAGAATTAAGACGAGACACACCAAAAAATTAAACTAAAAAAGGCCAATCAAGGCACTTGCCATTTTATAGCCAGAAATGCTGTTCTCATCGTCTTTATGATCAAAATGTGGGCAGATACAAATAATTACTACTAAAATAAAGCAAGCACAACATATGTTTTTAACGATTTTGCCTCTTCCTGCATCTTGTCACTAATTCTAGATCAATATTTGTCTATCATGCAAGTTCAGAAGCAGCCCTACCAATTAGCAGGACAGCACAAGATACATCGAAGTTCTCAACAACAAAATGGGAAGAACCAACGGGGTTGAATGTTATCATGTTAAGAAACATGGTGATGATAACACTTCCACTCAAAATAAGGCAAAAGTGGATGGAATTAAAAAAAAAAAACTTGTGAGGAAGGAATCAACACTTTGAACCAGGAAATGTAAGGGAAATGGTCAAACTAATAAATTATTAGAGACAAAACATTAAGGTGGATATTTGCATTTAACCAACCAATAAGAATCAATCAGGTTTTATGTACGCCAAAACAGAAATCATTAAGTATTTAAAACGCACCTGTCAAAAAGAATGTCATTTGCAAGATAAATGATATGTAGCTGTCTCTCCGAATCATCAAGAGCAAATATCCTATCCCTTAATCCCTCAGCTAGAGATGGTGCAAAAGGGGATCTCTGCATGAACCAAGTCTTGGCACCTTTGATAGACTCTTTGGTGCCGCTGAGGCTGTTTAGCACATTAGTCAGCTCCACAGCGACATCAGGAGGGAGTAGACCTGAAAGACCTTTGAAGGAATTTGCAGGCTGATCAAAATCTGCTCGAGCATGAGACCCAAAGGGCTGAGGATGTTGATGATGATGCTGTTGTGTATCATAAAAAGGCGGATAAGGAGGTTGATGCATTGGAGGAGCACCCATTATGGATGCTGAAGCTGCAACAGCAGGATTCATCATAGGATTTGGAGGGGGATGCATCATTGCCATAGATGATGGTGGGAAAGGAGAATTGAATGGACCAGTTGGGGGATGAGTGGACATCCAGAGCTTGTAACGATAATAACTATGGCCCTCACCCCCAAAAAGGAAACTATAACCAGGATTATCCTGCTGTTTTTCACGGATCATTGCTTCAAATTCGGGGCCATTCTTGGTAGCATACTCAACAAGTTTATCAATACGCTTTTGGAGTTCAGGATCAGATGGAGGAGGAGCAGGGGGTGGAGGAGAATCATAAGCCCCATGGAAAGGTGAAGGAAGGAGGTGAGGGGGTAAATGTGGGGGGAATGGCGGGGGAGACGGGTGTTGATGAAGGAGGTGAGGATGGTGAGGAGGGTGAGGGTGGAGCTGAGGTTGCTGGCCTGGCAAGGGGTGAGGGTAAGGGAATTGCTGCATGGTGGGATGGGAAGGCATGAAAGGTGGTGGAGGGTATTGCTGCTGAGGATGAAATCCAAACTGTTGTGGCTGCTGTTGTGGCATATTTGCTGTTTGTCTTTGCTGCTGCTGCTGCTGCTGCTGTTGCTGCTGAGCGTAGACCATGGCAGAAGCTGCGGCAGCTGCTGCATAATCATGACCCTGGTGGTCCATTAACCTAACAGCAGATCCAATTTAAGACTGTTAACTCATACATACATGTTCATCACCATACAATAGCCATTTCCTCATTCAAATCCTATATCCCAGAGTAAATGGAACCCCCCAAAATCAAACAGAACAGAATAAAAGAATTAGTTAAAGAAAAGGAGCACACACACAAGATACAAATAGAGAATAGCTCGTAAATTAAATTGGAACAAGAGGAAATAGCTCTTGAATTAAATTGGAAGAAAGAGATATTACGAAAAGAAATCAACTGCCAGTTTTCGGTTGATCAAATATATGGGGATTGGGAAATGGAAATTGTAAGTCAATTATGAAAACGATAATTGACAACATACAAAAAGGATCTTTTTGTAATTGGTCCACCAAGCAACTCCAGAGCATTCAATATGCAATAAACTTAACAGATCTCTCACATCACATCTAAAGAGCACATCAAATCTAAGTAGAGTATAGAATCAATAAATGTAGCTCAGAATTATTTCTAATATTTAATTTCAAGGCATGATCCTTTGACCTTCTTTTCAAGAACTGTATGCATGTATATACAGAACATGCAATCTTCAACCTTTTCCATTTACAGGTAATCAAAGAAGTGATGATGTGAGCATTATCATTCCCTGTTGTACTCTAATGCTGAATTTCCTAGCCTGGAAAATAGCTATTTTACCAGCTTACACATAGAAGGATGATGCCATGACAAAAGAGTAGTGATCACTATATTACTTAACTCCTACAACTACCAAGTAAAGACTCCTTTCCATCTTCTAAACTAATTGAAGAAATATAGGAGCATTTCTAGCTTTACATAAACCTTTCCTAACCATCTGTTCTAAAACTCCCATAGGATCAATCAATTTACCCACAACGATAAGGCCATGTACAGTAGTGGTGAATATTGGAGGGTCAAGCTCATATCCAAGTTTTCATAAGACACAGAAATCAAAATTCACCCTTTTTAAACAACAAAAACAACTTAGCAACACTGTGCGACTAAAATTATCATCATTAACTCCTAAAACTTCTATTCTTCTACGCGCTGAAATCGATGTGGAGATTACTCTTATGACTCGGGTAAAATGAAAAACTGATCGCAGAGGTCCTATATGCACCACTTGGTTAAGCTGTGATTGAGATCAATGCACTTCTACCTCAAAAATTTATTGAGCCAATTTCGCTTCCAGAAAACTACTGAAGCTATGAAGGGAACTGATTTAAGTCCAACAAATGTCAAAAGGAGAAAGTAAACACACAAAGATTAAGTATCAATTTTCCACCGTCCTAATATCAGAACAAAGAAAAGCTCGGTTCTTCTGGCCAAGAAATGGTTTAATCCCAAAGCTCCTAGCAAGCATAAACTAATGGTTTATCAAGTTTCTTCCCAAAACCCTAGTTATCGACACAAATGAACAAACGAAAAAATTTGAAGCATGTACATATTTTTTCCACAGAGATATAAATTGCAGGGCAAGGGAATTTGATTACAAGAACAAACCAGTGAACTAACAGAATAGTATCTTTTAAAATTACTGCAAAATTGAAGACGACGCACACATAATTTTGTGGAAAAAGAAGTGGCTTTGGAAATATCAATATGAAAGAACAGATTGGTGCCATTGATCAGACAAAAAATTTATTTTGGCCATTACCAATTTTGGGCCATATAACTGAATGCATTCATTCTATTGTTTTTTGAATCTGTTGCAGAGTCCAGGACATGTTGGGGTTGATGGAGACTATCCAAATACTGCCCTCTTTCATGTGATTTATGTGAGTCCAATTGACCCATAAGTCTTCTTTGTCCTGACATAATTTCCAACATCTTTTGTCCATTAAGGATTTACTTATAAGCTTCAAATGATGTAATGCCTAGTCCTCCATGCTATTTAGTTTGAAAGATTGTGTACTGTTTCACCTTAGAGATTTTTTGTAGCTGCTAATGCCACTCCATAAGAAGTCCCTTAGTTTTTGTCAATCCACTTCATTATTCCTTTAGGTAGGACCATATGTGAACACTAATAAGTAGACAGATTATTGAGGACATAAATTACCAACTGCAGTCTTCCCCTATAGCACAGGAATTTGTTGGTCCAGTTGTTTAACCTCCTGTTGATGGATTCTAGGAGAGGGGAGCAATCTAAAAGAGCCGAGTCTTTCCTCAGTGATAGGAATACCTAAGTATTTGAAAGGAAGACCACATAGTTGTAAGCCTTTTTTATAAGATCATGTTATTTAGATGAGGGTCTGCACTTGAGGAACAGAGGGGAAAAAAAAACCTGGCTTGGGTTGTATCTCAAACCAGATAGAGCCTTTAATTGGTCCAAAGCATCACTTATGAGGTCATCTGCAAAGGATAGCTGGAATATCTTCTATTTGGAGCACTTTTGACAGGAATTTGATCCCTGGATCTCTTGAGATTTTGGCTCTAGTCATTCTAATAAAGACTCCCACACTGATGGAAACTAAAAGAGGGGACAAGGGGTCACCTTGCCTTAGACCTTTGATAGCCTTGAAGAGCCTCATGGGTTCTTCACTAATAATGAGTATGATAATGTTGTGATGCAGACCTATGTCCGCTAAAACACTTGTTATGGAAACCGAAAGCATGTAATCTGTCAAGAATAAAAGTCCATTATAGTAATATTTGGAGTGCCTCTCCCCCTCCTTTAGCCAGAGCATTCTTGATTTTTGTCATAGTTGAGAGTCTACTTTATTTAAAGCATCAATAAAATCCTGGATCTTCTTGCCATTTGATGTATTGATATTCAAGATTAGAGGTTAAGTTCTCTTGCTGAGCAATGAGAGATCCCAATGAAATTTGTTTAATAACCTCCATAGGTTCGGGGCTACCTTTTTGTAGGCACTTCAGTACTTCTTTAATAATTTTCAAGCTCTGAATGCACGTATAAGTCCTTGTACGAGTAATTGCCAAACCTCTCATGATGGCTTCTCTAAAACCAGGCTCACCAAGCATTGAGTTGAAAAATCTAGATGTTGACTTCCTTTTGTTGGTACAGACAATTCTTGGATTAATACAGAAGTCTGACACTAGTGGGCTACCAAAGTTGGCAAAAATCTTAGGGAAGGTAGGCAACCAGGAGGAGTTTACCAAGCATCCATCCAGTTTTTTCTATAGTAGCCACTTCCCAGATTGGTTATTACTCCAAGTGTGGATGTAACCAGAGAACTTAAGATCTTCCAAGCCTAGGTCCCTAGTTAGAGATTGGAGCGCATCAGACTTCAGTCTAGGGGATGAATTATACCCTATCACTTCGCACCAAAGATATGACACAATTGAAGTCACCTAGTAAAGACCAAGGGTATATATGGTTGACCCTAATAACCTTAAATCACTCCATAACAAATGTCTCTAGAATTCCCAATTAAAGCCATATATTATAGTGAGGCTTATAAGGGCTTGATCAAAAAGTCTTATAAACTCACAATGGAGGATTTTAGCAGTGCATTGTCAGTTCTTCAGCTGAAAGACTTGACAATGATTCAACCATTGTAATAGAATTTATGATTACTTGAGATAGGCCAACCTTTGTTTATAATCCATAAACATGTTTTCAATTGTGCCCTTTTTATATTGGTCTCTACTAAACCATCAAAATGTGGCTTTTTAAGGCCTATAAGGTCCTTAAGAGCCAATTGTTTATTGTAGTTGTTTAAATCTCTAAGATTCCGTACTAAAATCTTCGCTAATGAGTTGAAGTACCTTTCTTTTTCCACTTAGATTTCTTACATGACCTGGAGGAACTTGGACTAGATCATTTGGTGAATTAACTTTAGTTTCTAGAGGGATGGCAATCCCCTCATTTGGAAAGTCAAAGTGATCTTTTTCTATTTTAGTAATATTCTTCCCTTTCCCTTCATTTTCCTTAAGTTTTGTTGCCTAAGGTTTCTCTAGGGAGGTTTTGGTTGCTAGTAGCCCCACTGGCTGCTCATTATTTGGGGAAGTTCCAGACTAGATTCTTGGTTAGGAGCAACTTGACTATTCTCCTCCTGAATTTGGTTAGGGACTTCAACCTGAGACTTACCATGATCAATTACTTCAAGATTGGGGTTCTTTAGGACCCACTTCATTTTCTTTTCTCCCAAGTTTGGCTTTCACATGTAAGTTACTTTCATAGAGTCTTCAATCAAGGACCCAGCTTCATTCGGTTTTAGTATTTTGATAGATTCTAAAAGAGCTTCTCCAAGGACTATTTCAATGTAGATGCATGCAAATCCTATCCTTTTAAGCCTAAGTATATTCTCATCAAGACATAATGGCTTCCCAATTTTACTTGCTACATAGCTAAGTCCCTCTAACGAGCAATATTTCAATGGGGCTCCATGAAAAGTAACCCAAATAGGTATTGATTTCAATAGTTTCCTGTCCACGGTCATTCCTATGCACCATTTTTTGAAGAAAATTGGCTGTCCTTGGATATTTCAAGATCCAACATCTATGATTCTTTGTGCCTATGCTTCAGTTGAAAATTTGAAGATAAAGAAATCATTTTCACTCAACATAATCTTTTCTCCAACTTTGAACAAGTGGGAACAATAATCTTTTCTCCAAAAAATAACCGACAAGTGAAGAGCTCCATTTCTTGGCTCCCATGTGTAAAACCTCTAAAGGTGGAGAGACTAATGGATCTAAGTTAGCTGAGGAACAATGTGGAGCTTACCAATATCCTCTAGGTAACCTACAAGCTGATAGGATTCCAATTCAACAATCCACCCCCAACTCACGAATGACTCTTTATTCAATGAAACGCAATCAGAAAAAACAAGATAAATCCATTCAAGAGTTGATCAAACAGTGATTTAAAACAATGGGAACCAATTCGAGAGGGTCCCTCTCTCCTCATAAGAGAAAATCCTATTTGTACTCCTTAAATAGCGTAGGTAACTTTCGACACACCTATTTACCACTTTAGTCTGCTCATCTATTTGAGGGTGGTAAGCTATGCTGCAATGTAGGCGTGTTCTCTACAATTTGAATAATTTTTCACAAAAATGACTTAAAAAAACTTTGTCAAGGTATGAAATCAAGGTCCTAGGAACATCATGCAACTTAACCACTTCTTTGGTGAATAACTCAGCCACTATTTTGGTGTTATATGGGTGCTTCAAGAGAAGGAAATGAGCATATTTGCTCAGTTGATCAACTACAACCAAAATTGTTGTATAACCCTCTAATTTAGGTAAGCCTTCGATAAATTCGAGTGATAGATCCTCCCAGATTTGTTGACACACTGGTAGAGTTTGCAACAATCCCATTGGGGCTACCGTTTGATATTTATTTCATTGGCAAATCAAACATTCAGCTACATACCTTGTGACCATCTCCTTCATTCCTTCCCAATAAAATTCTCCCTTCAAGCGCTTTTAAGTTCCCAAAAATCCCAAATGCCCTCCCACTACTCCATTATGATACTCAAATAAGAGGTGTGGAATAAGAGAAGAGGTCTTGGAAATTACCAACCTCCCTTTGTATAGCCTCCCTTTGTATAGCAACAGGTCTTGGAAATTACAGCCTCCCTTTGTTTAGCAACAACCCATGACTTAATGCATAATTAGACCATATATTAGGATCCTTTTTCCAACTCTCATTTGAACTGTGCCAGCTTCAGATCATTCTCTGTTTCAGATCCAATTTGCTACTCTTCTGCCACTCTAGTCAAGGTGTGAAGGAGCGTTGGATAGCCGTAGGCATTTGTGATAACACATCTGTTGCTCTATTGTCTTTCCCAGCCTTGAATTGGATGTCAAAATCATACCCAATTTAACTTAGATACCCACCTTTGGTAGTCTTGAGGTACAATAAGCTACTCCAAGAGGAACTTCAGGCTCTTTTAGTCAGTGAAGATAGTGAAATGTCTTCCAAAAGGTAGTGTCTCCATTTTTGCACAGCTAGAACAACCACCATTAACTCTCTTTCATAAATCGTCCTTTTCATTTGATTGATAGTGACAAATGGGGTCCCTATACTATAACTAATGTCTCTGGGGCTCATTAGTTTGTATCCTCAATCAATGATTGCACTCGGATAACATGGCTCTTTCTTCTTAAACAAAAATATGAGCCTTGTTATCCCTAATTTTCACTTTATGATTCAAAAACCAATTTGGGGTTAAAATAAAAGGCTTTAGGATAGACAATGCCAAAGACTACTTCAACAAAACTTTGTCACAATCACAGGGCATTATCCATAATTCATCAAGTGTTAACACACCTCAACAAAACGATGTTACAGAAAGGAAAAATGGGCACTTACACAACACGCCTTCCTCTTTCAAGGGAATGTCGCTAAATCCTATTGGGGAGAGGCAGTTCTTACAGCCACATACATGATAAATAGACTTCCAACACGTGTGTTAGACAACAAAAGCCCCATAGAAATTCTTAATAGCTTCTACTACTGAACCGATGTCATCACATGTCCCAACCAGCGTTACTCACGTGTATTCAAGGAGGAAGGCCGTTCTAGAACCAACACAGGTCCAAGAATCCAACTCAGACTCTGGAAATGAAATCATGGTAAGATCTGACTTACCTTTACACACAATTTTTTGAACCTATTGCTATTAGGAAAGGAACTAGAGAATGCACTAAACGACCACTTTATCCTCTATCTCACTATGTTTCTCTTAAGCGTCTGTCACCAACCTACCAAAACTTCATTATGAGTTTAAATACTATTACTATCCCTAACACCGTTTTTGAGGCATTGTCAAGAAGGGAATGGAGGGATGCTATGAGCGAGGAGATGAATGCACTGAAAAAGAATAGAACATGGGAGATTGTTGATAAACCGAAAGGGAAAAACATTGTTGACTGTAAGTGGATTTCCACACCCAAATATAAAGCTGATGGATCTCTTGAGAGATATAAAGCTAAATTGGTGGCCAAAGGATACACTCAAACCTATGGTATTGATTATCAAGAGACTTTTGCCACAACTGCAAAGATGAACACTGTGAGAATTCTGTTATCATTAGCTACCCACTTTAATTGGCAGCTCCTACAAATGATGTTAAGAATGCATTTCTCCATGGAGACCTAGATGAAAAAATCTATATGAACATCCCACCAAGATTTGAGGGAGACACAAGTAACAAAGTTTGCAAGCTGAGGAAGGCCCTTTTATGGGTTAAAACAATCTCCTAGAGCTTGGTTTGGGAGATTTGCAAAAGTCATGAGGGAGTCTGGGTATAAACAAAGCCAAGGTGATCACACTCTCTTTATTAAACATTCGGCTGCAGGAGGAGTTACCGCACTTCTAGTCTATGTGGATGACATCATAGTGACTGGAAATGATGAGAAAGAGAAGCATGAATTGAAGCAAAGACAAGTAAAAGAGTTCGAGATAAAAGAACTTGGGAAACTAAGGTACTTCCCTAGTATTGAGGTGGCATATTCCACACAAGGGATTTTTATATCTCAACAGAAGTATGTGACTGATTTGTTGATAGAAACACGGAAGATTGGGTGTAAGCCAGTCTCTACACCAATGGATCCAAACCACAAGTTGGGAGAAGCTAAAGAAGAACCAGCTATTGATAAAAGAATGTATGAAAGACCAATTGGTAGACTCATATATCTTGCTCACACTCGGCCAGACATAGCATACTCGGTAAGCATAACTAGTCAATTCATGCATGATCTAAGAGAGCCTCATCTTCAAGCTGCTTATAGGGTGCTACTTTAATTGAGAGGCAATCCGGGACAAGGAATTTTGTTCAACAAAAACAATACTCTTGCTCTAGAAGCTTACACCGATGCTGACTATACAGGTTCCATAGGGGATAGAAGATCAACTACAGGGTATTGTACGTTTCTTGGAGGAAATTTGGTAACGTGGAGGAGCAAGAAGCAGAATGTGGTGGTATCTGCAGAATCAAAATCTAAGGCTATTGCTCAAGGATTTTGTGAACTACTCTGGCTGAAGATTATTCTAGATGATTTGACAATCAAATAGGAAGGCCCTATGAAACTCTGTTGTGACAATAAGTCAACCATCAATATTACTCATAATCCTATACAACACGATAGGACAAAGTGTATTGAGATTGATATACATTTCATTAAAGAAAAATTGGAAGGAGGGTTAGTGTGTATGTCCTATGTTCCATCAGAATGTCAAGTAGCTGATGTTTTAACAAAGGGGCTGAACAGTTCAAGTTTTCATGATCTTGTATATAAGCTGGGAATGGAAGACATCTATTCCTCAACTTGAGAGGGAGTGGTGACATACTAAACAGCTGTAAATAGATTATACTTAGATATTGATAGGTTGTAAATAGATAAGTTTGAAATCCCTTAAATTAAGGGATTACATTAGATAGCTTTAGACAACTTTCCAAATTTAAATTCCTAATTGTAATGTCCTATATATGACTGTATACTCCTATTCAATATATGAGAAATAGGAAAATTCTTTCCCACAATGACCATCGTGTAATAAGAAATGCTTCCTTTTGTAGGTATTTAATTTGTTGTTAGTATTTGCCACTTTTCTTGTTCAAATGGAGGCCTTTTGTTACTAAGCATTGGAGACGAAATGGGGGCACAAAATTCAAGATTGCTTTGCAAATTTGGGTGAACAAATAATAAGCATCAATGTGCAATAGTAGAAGGCAAAACAAAAGACAACACAGTCCAATTCTCGGACATTGATTCACCATGAATTCAAGAAATGTTAAACAAAGTCATTGAGGGTAGAATGCCAATCGATGACAGGTTTTGGAAACATTCAAGCTACCCTGGAACTAGCAACCTCTAGGAATGTTTGGGGCATTTAATATGTCTCAGTATGTTAAAAGTACAGAAAAGTCAACTAAATGCATATTGAGGAGTAAGTTAGGAGGGCACGTGTTTCACGATTACTAAAAGCTTAGAAAACTTAGCCATTTCCATAATTTAATCAGGATTAGATTAGATGGACATACAACATGTTAAGAATGTTAAAAGTTTGAAACCCTCAACCAATTGCTTGACTAGGATTAGATTCACTATGTTATAAATGGAATAATGAAAAGGGTTACCAACTTATCATTTCCATCTCCAAATGGCCTACTAAGGACCAAGCAAACAATCAGGAGCTAAAAATAGGAAAATATCAAACAAGTGAGCAATTAGATATGCCCTGGTTAGCTTTTTCAGTAAATATGAGGTGAAGTTATCCGTATTGGACACTCTTAGAACTCATTTCAACAACCCTTATGCCTGGAATGAAACAAAAACATGTAAAACCCTAAAGCAAGAGATCCGTAAGCTCAGAATCTATCACAAGAAATCAAGCATTACATGGGTCAAAGCTCAAACAAATTTCACAATCTGCCATACCCAAAAGCCAAATTATCAATTTTTTCATGCCTAACATATTTCCCGGAAATCTTTTAAAGAAAACGCGTCAAAGCTCAACTTTTCAAAGCCCAAAAATCCACAAAACCCAAATAGATCAGACAATTAAGAATGCCTAAGAATTGAAAGACAAATTGGATAACAAAAGGCTTCAATTGCAAAGATAACAAATCAAACCACCCAAAAAAGAATAGTTAACTTATGGAAGAGTAGATGATAAGGAAAAGCACAAATAGACGATCATAAAACCAAGAGAATAAAAGGAATAAAATTGACTATCTGATTGTTACAGTAAAAACGCCGGAAAAGAAACGTAGTTTAGAGAATACAACAACAATCTAACAAACAGCTGAACAAGAGCAATAAAGACGAAGAGTGCACCAACCGTGACCCAAGTGAAGAAGCCTGTAAGCCGATAGATGTTAGAGAGAGAGACAGCGTTCGCTTCTGACTTTACTCTCGGGACAAGGCCTCGTTTTTATTGCGTCCCATGAAAGTTTCACGAGTTAAATTATTTTGGTACTCGCGCCATTTGTCTTGCACGTGTCAATCAAGTTTTAGTTCCAGTCGTCTTATATAGGGCGTTTGGTTGAAAGGTTTAGGAACAAAAGAATGGAATAATAATAACATTTAGTATTTGCTTTGGGATTTTCAATTTTAGGGGAATGAATTTATTCCATTAAATTTGAGAACTTACTAAATCTATAAGAGGGGTAAGTATCGAGTTTTCATTCCAATCTAAATTTTTATCACGTTTATTTTTTACTCTTTTATTCCTAACCTTTGCCTTACCATCTTCTTTACTTCCTTATCGCCTCTTAAGTTTTTACGATCTCCTATCGTGTCTTATCGTGTCTCATCAACGAAGAAAATTGTGATAAAATCTCTTGATAAAACTGATTAATTTTTTTAATGTAAGTTAAACATATGGAGATAGCTGTTAGACCCCTAAGTCCAGAATGTGGGTTCGTGCGAGTGTTGGCGAGCCTTGGCCAATGCTTGGCACGCAGGTCA
>JANZXR010000172.1:23932756-23943131 GCA_027575705.1 Erythroxylum echinodendron | reverse complement strand
ACGCCACCCTCGGGGGACACGGACTCGGATATCACCAACGATGTCGGATTCGGGTCTTGCGGGAGTGGGGTGCTACATTCCCAGGTTAGGTAGTCATTCCCTGAAGCTCCAATTACATTGGAGAATGCCATAATTGGAAGTCAGGTGGTACATAGTGTTAAGTCAAGAGGACTTCACGATTATTAATTTTGGTGACAATTAAATAATAATAATATAAGAAATAAATGAACTATTTTGATAAGTGTGTTAAGTGTGTAAGAAAACACAGAAGAAGCAGAAAGCACAAAAGAAGTAGAAAACACAGAAGAAGCAAAAAGCACAGAAGAAGTAGAAAAAACAGAAGAAGCACAAAACACACAAGAAGCGCAAAACACAGAAGAAGTGAAAAACTCAGAAGAAGTGGAAAACATAAAAGAACCGCAAATACAGAAGAAGCAGAAAACACAGAAGAAGCTCAAAACACAGAAAAACAGAAAACACAGAAGAAGTGCAAAACACAGAAGAAGTGAAAACATAGAAGAAATGGAAAATATAGAAGAAGTGAAAACACAGAGGTGGAAAACACAGAAGAAGTGGAAAATATAGATGATATAAAGATGAAGATACGCTAGTACGTCAGACAGTTAGTTAGTTAGAGATAGTTACAAAACTCAACTGAATAACCGGTTCTTCAAGAATCAAGAAGTAGTTATCAAGAATCAAGAAGTAGTTGGAGACTTAGACTATATATACTAGTAGTAGTCGATGATTGAAAAACCTTTTGAAACCTTACAATCTTTTGAGCTTTCAAGTGTTTACTTACAAAGAAAAATTCTGTATTCAAAAGTGCGATACTACAGAGCAAACCTTACTGTAACAAAAAACTCACAATATCTTTCTAGTGAGAGAAAGAAAAGGCTAAGAGTTTGGAGAGGATAAGATAGCAGAAAGAATACTTTGTGTAAGAGACCTAAAGAAGCTTTGGAAGGGAATAAAGAATACTTATAAAATTGTTGAAGTATGGTGAAATCTCAGACGAACTCTGAGGACTGGACGTAGCCCATGGTTTAGGGTGAACCAGTGTAAAAATCGTAACGTCTATCTTCTAACCTTTCACTTTATTATATTTTGTTTTTAAACAAGTATATAAAAGTTATCTGAGATTTAACTACGTAACTAATTTTGTATAACTTTTGTGTTATTCTTTTAACAGTTGGAAAAGTTCTTAACAAGATATATTAAAGATTTTGTATTAATGAAAAGAATACACAATTCAACCCCCCTTCTTTTGTATATTATATATTATACGTGAATTCTATATTAACGTGTGGTTTAATTCAATTGGTATCAGAGCTCGATTTCTAAGAACCACTTCTACAAAGTGAGGACAAAGATTCATGTCTGAATCATATGTTTTTATAGATGAAGGTGCCTCCGTCACAAGAACTCCTGCATTCAATGGTGAATATTATCATTGTTGGAAGGACAGGATGCGACTCTTCATAGAATCCACACACATTGATTTTTGGGATATCATCGAGAATAGACCATACATACCAATAGATGATGAAGGAAATAACATTCCTCATAACAGATGGTTAGCTGATCACAAAGCTAGATTTCAATTAAATTCAAAGGTCAAGTTCTTTTTTAATTGTGCTTTAAACAGAAGTGAATATAATAAAGTTCATGGATGAGAAACTGCGAAGGAGATGTGGAACACTCTATCCATCACATAGGAAGGCACAAAACAGGAGAAAGAGTCCAAGATCAATATTCTTGTACATCAGTATGAGCTGTTTAAAATGTAAGAAGATGAGTCTGTTGATCAGATGTTTGGACGATTTCAAACTATCATTAATGGATTTAAAGCTCTTAGGAGAATCTACAATAATCAAGACCATGTCAGGAAGATTATTAGAAGTCTACTGAAAAGATGGAGACCTAAAGTCATTGCAATACAAGAAGCCAAAGACTTGAGCAAATTAAAGCTAGACGAATTATTTGATTCTTTAAAGATACATGAAGTTGAGCTTAATGCTGAAGATAAACCTAAAAGAGACAAATCTATAGCATTAAAGGTTGGTCAGAAAAATCACATGACTTAAAGAAATAGAAGTTCATCGTCAAAAGCATTAAAGATCGAAGAAGACAAGAATGATGATACCAGTGAATCTAATCACGATTCAAGTGAAGATGCTGATGAATTATCTTTCATTTCAAGAAAGATCAGAAGGATGTGGAAAAGAAAGCAAACGGAAGTAAAATTTTTTTTAAAGAAAAATAGTAAAGAAGAAGTCAAGAACAAGAAGACCTCTATCATTTGCTACGAGTGTAACAAACCAGGAAACTATAATTTTGAATGTTCGTTGCTTAGAAAAGAACCGAAGAAGAATAAAGGAAATGAAAAGAGTATGATGGCAAATTGGGAAGATTTGGATTCATCCGAATCTAATTCTGATTCAGAAGCATCAATGCAAGCAAATATATGCTTGGTATCTGAACAAAAGGGTGACGAGGAGGTAACTTCTAACTTTAATGAAGTTCAAGATGCATATTTAGAATTGTTAGAAGATTCACATGTTATACTAAAGCAGTATAGATCTATAAAAAGAAAATTTGTCGAAAACTTGAGGAACACGGAAGTGTTAGAAAAAGAAAACGTCTGTCTTAAAAAACAAGTAGACGATATGAAGAAAAAAATATCTATTGATAGATCTAGGGAAATTAGTCAGTTGAAATAAAGGATTAATTCTCTCTCAGCAGACTAATGATAGGAGTGGTTTAGGGTTTATTAAAAGCAATACTCGTTACAAAAAGAGTTTTGTTCCTTATAGAAAGAAATTTCACCAGTCTTCTTTTTATCATCCTATGAATAATTATAAGACTAGCTCTTAAGGACCCAAGAAAATTTGGGTACCTAAAAAGAACATAATATCTACTGTAGATCTCATTCCTTGGAAAAAGCAACCAGCACAAATGGTATTTGAACAGTGGATGCTCGCGACACATGAGGGGAAGAAGGTCTATGTTCCTAGATCTTCAAAATAAGAAGGAAGGATCAGTAACTATTGGAGACAACTAGCAGGGCAAAATAGTTGGAATCGGCAAAATCAGTAAAGATTCCTTTGCAACTATTGATAATGTTCTGCTAGTTGAAGGTTTAAAACATAATTTAATTAGTGTAAGTCAATTATATGATTCTGGTTTTGAATTATCCTTTAATCAAAACTCTTGTGTAGTCAAAAACAGGGACGGTTCCATATTCTTTTCTGCCAAAAGACAAAACAATCTTTATAAGATTAACTTAGAAGATTTGCAAAGTCAAAATATTTGTTGTTTTATATCAACAGATGAAAAAAAAACTCATCTAGCATAAAAAGCTAAGTCATGTTAGTTTTAAGCATATTTCCAAGTTGATTAAACATGATTTGGTAAGAGGTTTACCAAAAATAAGTTTTAATAAGGATTTCTTTTGCGAGAGTTGTCATAAAGGAAAACAGGTTAAAATGTCTTTTTCTTCTAAAAATATTATAACTTTGTCTAACTTCGTCTAGACCTCTAGAGTTATTACATATAGATTTATTTGGTCCAACTAGGACATTAAGTTTTGGCGAAAAGAAGTATGGTCTCGTAATTATTGACAACTTCACTAGATTTTCTTGGATATTATTTTTGTCACATAAGGATGAATCTTTTAAATGTTTTAAATTTCTTTCCAAAAAGTTACAAAATAAGAAAGGAATTTCTATTGCTGGAATTAGAGATGATCATGGTGGAGTATTCGAAAATGAAAAATTCAAAATATTTTGTGAAGAGAATGAAATTTTCCATAATTTCTCTGCTCTTAGAACTCCACAACAAAATGGAGTTATAGAAAGAAAGAACAATTCAGGAAATTGCAAGAACCATGCTTTGTGAAATGAATCTTCCTAAGTATTTCTAAGTAAAAGCTGTAAATACAGCTTGTTATATTTAAAACAGAATACTTTTGTAATCATGGTTGAATAAAACTCTATATGAATTATGGAATGGAAGGAAGCCTAATATATCTTACTTTCATCCTTTTGGTTGCAAGTGTACTATATTGAATACAAAATAAACTTTGGATAAATTTGATTCTAAGGTCTATTTAGAAATTTTCTAGGATATTCATTATCTTCTAAAGCTTATAGGGTTTATAATCTTGCTTCTAAATCTGTTGAAGAATTTATTCATGTCAAGTTTAATGATGGTTCTCAACTAGATAGAATTAATGTTACTAATAATGAAACCCTATCAGTACCTTTGGTTGATAATGAAGATATGTCACCATTAGATGTTCCTCTAGATAAAGTATAAGATGTTCCTGAAAATTTTAGTATGAAAAAGGACTGGAAATATAAATCTTCTCACCCAAAAAATCTAATTATAGGAGAAACTTCAGACGGTGTGAGAACTAGGTCTAAATTTAGAAGAGAAGCAAATGTAGCTTTTATTTCTGAAATAGAGCCTAAGAAAATTGATGAAGCTCTTCAGGATGAAGCTTGGATTTTATCCATGCAAGAAGAGCTAAAACAATTGACTAAATTTAAAGTTTGGTATTTAGTTCCCAGAACCTCCAAAAAGTCTATTATAGGAACCAGATGGGTTTTTAAGAATAAACTAGATGATTCAAGTAAAGTAAGCCGTAACAAAGCTAGATTAGTAGCTCAAGGCTATAATCAAAAAGAAGGAAAGACTATAATGAAACTTATGCTCCTATAGCTAGATTAGAAGCTATTAGGATTTTGCTTGAATATGTTATTTTTCATGATATAAAACTTTTTCAAATGGATGTGAAAAGTGCCTTTTTGAATGGTTTTATAAATGAAGAGGTTTATGTAAAAAAACCTCCTGGTTTTGAAGATTCTAAGAAACCATATTATTTCTGTAGACTTCATAAAGTTGTACATGGCTTGAAACAAGTTCCTTGAGCTTGGTATGGTCGTCTAAGTTCCTTTTTGATTTAAAATAGTTTTAGTAGAGGACATGTAGATAAGACTTTATTTAGAAAATGTATTGAGAATGATTTCATCATATTATAGATATATGTTGATGATATTATCTTTGGTGCAACGTCTAAAAAGCTATGTTCCAGTTTTGAAAAACTAATGAAAAGCGAATTTTAAATAAGCATGATGGGTGAATTAAAATTCTTTCTTAGTTTACAAATTAAGTAAACTGAAGAAAAGATTTTTATTCATTAACAAAAGGATATTAAAGAACTGTTGGTTAAATATGGAATGGAGAAAGTGAAACCTATGTCAACTCCTATGCATCCATCAAACCTTTTATCTAAGGATGAAGCAGGTATGAAGGTTGATCAAACCTTTTTAGAGAAATTATTGGTTCTTTACTTTATCTTACAGCAAGCAGACCTGATATTCTGTTTAGTGTTTGTTTGTGTGCTAGATTTCAAGCAGATCCTAGAGAATCTCACTATATTGCTGTTAAAAGAATTTTGAGATATCTATCAGATTCTACTAATCTTGCTTAATGTATGAGAAAGGTAAAGATTTCAAGTTAATTGGCTACTATGATGCCGATTACGCTGGAGACAGGATTGATAGGAAGAGTACAAGTATAGGATGTCACTTTCTTGGCCATAATCTAGTTTCTTGGTCTAGTAAGAGGCAAAGCTCAATTGCTCTATCTACTACAGAAGCTGAATATATATCAGCTGCAAGCTGTTGCTCACAGATGTTATGGATCAAGTATCAGTTAGAAGATTATTCAATACAAGAAGAACAAATCCCAATTTTCTGTGACAACACAAGTGCTATCAACATATCGAAGAATCCAATACAACACTCAAGGGTAAAGCATATCGAAGTTCGGAATCATTTCCTACGAGACTATGTATAGAGGGGAATCGTTAGTCTATAGTTTGTTGAGACAAACCGTCAATGGGTAGATATCTTCACTAAGCCTTTGAATGAAGAAAGATTCAAATAAATCAGACGAAACTTGAATATGATAGTGTTGAGTGACCAATCGTCTGACACGTCATGACCTAGATGATTTTCACATAAGGAAGACAAAAAGTCATAAGTTTTCAATAGCACGGTCACTGTAAGTTACAGACAGTAATTTTTGAGAAGGAAGTAAAGGGAAATCCTCTCATAAGGCTCAAAACATCACCTACCCTAGAATATTCTTGAAAAACTCTCAAAATCGACTTTTGCAGAGCTCTCAAAAAAAATGTTTCATTACTCTGTTCTTGACATCAAGTTCTTTCGATTTACATTCTCATCTCCAGATACTAACCTCATTACTTTGAGAAGTTTCTATTGTCTATAGATCATAATGGAGCAAGCTATGACTTATGGAAGACATGTTGATTTTGACTCTTTAAAGAAGAACCAGATGGATATTGAACCAGAAATTGATGTAGTCGGATAGAAAAACTTCTTTCAAGTTCGTGAAATAGTCTACCTGAATGAAATATATGAGTTTTGAAAGAATGCAAAAGTAGTAGATGATAATATAGTATCAACGGTGGATAGATTGTCGGTTATTGTGAAACTAGAGTTAATTGAGAAGGTTAATGGATGTCCAAGCAGAGGTGTCTCATAACACAACATGGATGACTGAAAGTAGTGTAGAGAAAGCACATGTCAATCGACAACTCTATGGAAGTAGTGACCTAAAGGACAAGAAGGCGTCAAATCTTGTTTCGTCTACATGCGATACTTTTTCACTGTATTCTAACAAGAACAGGTTCGAAGAACGTTGTAACGATGATAAATGAACAATGCCTATTCCATCTATTCAATCATCAGTCTATAAATCTTCCACACTTGATTTTAAGGTATATGATGAAGACAAAGAGAGATTTTAATGCATTACCATATGGCATGTTGCTAAAAAGAATCTTTAGATATTCTGGAATTTTTTTTGACAAAGGAAACAGAATGAAGATGAATATAAAAAGCATCATTAATGTGTCAACTATATGTAGAATGGGTTTGAAATCTCAAGAAAAGGAGGATACAGCTTCTATGGAAAAAGCAAGGACTGAGGGGGAGCGTATTGTCAGATACAGTTTGAGTGAAAATGTTACACCCACAAGGGAGAAGAAACCTCAATCTACAGGAAGAATGTCTATAGAAGAAAAGAAGAATAAATCATCAGAAGTATCAATTAAAGCTAGGATGATTTCACAAAGAGAAGGAAGCTAGGTGAAACTATCTGGAAAACAAGTGTCGTTGAAAAGAAAGGGGGAGACACTTGATTTCGAGAAAGTCAAAAAATCAAGAAGATCACCAAGGTTATTAACTTTGCGTCAACAAGAGCAGAAGAGTGGGAAAGGATCGACTTTTGGCAAAGATTCTGAAAAGATAGAAAAAGCACCACAGGCTACTAGATCTTTGGTCTCAATTTTGCAAGAACAACAGGAAAAGTCAACTAAAGAAACAGAAATTAAGAGGAAGTTGGAATTTGAAAGGAAAGAACCTCAACCACCACCACTGTATAGACTGGTAGAAGAAAGTAAGAAGATGAAGACCAGCCAAAAAGAGATTTCTTCAACTGGTGTTCAACAAAAGAAAAAATCAGTTGAACACAGATTAGTATCTCATAGTCCTATCAGAAAAGAGGATTTGAAAATGAAGGTGATTGAAGAAATGGCACCTTTAAGAAGCAGAATCTCGATTATTATAAGAGAATCCATGAAAAGCTTAGTCAAGGTACAAGCTGAACCAATACTTGTCAATAATCGATCAACACATCTTCTAAATCATGAAGAAAGAAGATTTTATGGTATTCTGAGAGATGAAAAGTTAGAACCATATCCATTGAAGATGATTAATGATCGATATACTATTTACCCAGTCACAAATAGAACATTGATCAAGATTGTGCCAGATATACAACCTAGAGCTTCAAAAGTTGTACGTAATGAAGACAAAAGGAAACAGAAGATGTACCCTGAAGAAAATACAGGTGATCTTACAAAAGATCAGATACAAGCAGCTGTGAGAAACATAGATAAGGCATGCAATGCAGATCAATCAAGAGGAATCTATATTTCACATCACATTTCAAAACCATCATGAAGTCATTGTGGACACTTCACCACAGATGCAACTTTTCAGGTAGTTGGAAGAGTGACAAAAGGACAGTATAGAACTATCATGGTTGAAGGTATTAGTTTCAGCTTAGAGACTCTTGTGCATCTAATCATGCACCTTATAACTTTGAGTTTTATATCTTCAATTAAAGATGTCCTTCACCTTCTTAGAAAACCAATTCCAAAACTACCTAGACCTGATTACCTTGATCTCCCTAAAGGAAAACGATTTTTGAAAACTCCTATTATCAAAATCATTGAATTAGATGTCTTACCTTCAGAAATACTTGTTGCTACAAACTTCTATCCATCAAGTACACTCAACAAGTTCCTACTATTGGTATGGAAGAAGTTAGTCACTCTCAGCAGTAGAGTCAGGAAGCCTTAGTTAAGGAGAGTGAAGAAATTCATACTAAGGTTGATGATCTGAGTGACTCAGTGGTTGATCTGCATAAGGAAGTAGCCTATCTATGAGTTTCAATTGAAGAAGACCTTAAGCTGACCCGAAATGATATGCAACGCATGTTTTTTGAAATCATGAAGCATCTTCGATAAAGTTTTTGATTGATAACAAATATGGGGAGAAGAGTAGAAGAAAGAAGAGCAGAAGTAGAATAAAGAAGAGTAAAGCAGAAGAGAGAAGAGCAAAAACAAAAGAAAGAAGAGAAAAATAGGATGAGAAGAGCAGAAGCAGAAGAGAGAAGAGAAAAGAAGAAGTAGAAAGAAGATATGGGGAGAACAGAGACAAGGAAAGAAGACAGTAACAACAACAACCTACATATTTTTCATATGTGTATTTCATATATGCATGTGTATATTGTTTGTTGTCTTCTTATTCATTATCTGAATAAAAATTCGTTCATTCACTTTTATCTTTCTAAAATTATGATTATTTGTTATCATCAAAAAGGGGGAGATTGTTAAGTCAAGAGGACTTCACGATTATTAATTTTGGTGACAATCAAATAATAATAATATTAGAAATAAATGAACTATTTTGATAAGTGTGTTAAGTGTGTAGGAAAACATAGAGGAAGCGCAAAACACAGAAGAAGCGGAAAGCACAGAAGAAGTAGAAAACACAGAAGAAGTGCAAAACACACATGAAGCGCAAAATACAGACGAAGCGAAAAACTCAGAAGAAGTGAAAAACACATAAGAAGTGAAAAACACAGAAGAACCGCAAAACACAAAAGAACTAGAGAACACAGAAGAAGTGCAAAACACAGAAGAAGTGAAAAACACAAAATAAGTGAAAACATATAAGAAGTGGAAAACACAAAAGAAGAGGAAAACATAGACGATATAAAGATGAAGATACTCTAGTACGTCGAACAATTAGTTAGTTGTAGTTAGTTACAGAACTCAATTGAATAACCGATTCTATAAGAATCAAGAAGCAGTTATCAAAAATCAAGAAGCAGTTGGAGAACAAATTAAGCCATCATACATAAGTTACTCTTCATATATATAACTTGATTAAAATTGACGTCACATAAGGAATTATGTTAGAAGACATTAAAAGAAGTACTTTATGTAGAATGGCTGGTGTCACAAAGGTCTACTTTGGACCCGAACTTTTGCCACAAGTCACGCCCACCTTCTTGCGACAATCCCGCTTCCGTCCGCTTAAGCAAAGATTCAGCCTTCTTAGGTGAATGTCGCCGAACATTTCGGTTAGCCCTCCACGCGCACACAAGTGTTTAAAGTGTTTCTCTCACACACACAAAATAACACAAGTGTAAAATAGAGTAAAGAAAGTGACAAGAGATATTTATATGTAGCCAAAGCTACTCTTTCATTAACTCTCAACAAAATGTTAACGAAAGACACAAGTACCTCCTTCTCGAAGCCCTTACAATGAGAACTCCCCCAAAACCTCTCAACTCTCAAAGCTCTCTCTTTTAAGTGATTTCGCTCAATGAGTTCTCCAACTGATTGAATGAATAACTCTCAACTATAATGAGCTATTTATAGGCTCCACTAGATGACTCAGGTAGAATTCTAATAGAACTCTACTAACTAGGATCACAATTTTATCTTATCTTATTCTTAATAAGATTAAGTTACATCACATTTAAAAGATTACCCTTGTAACACCCCATTAGCCTAGAGTACGCACCGGGACGCCTGTAGGTCATTCCGATACATAACCTAAGATAAGGGAGCGCTACGTGCACTTACTACAGTACTCCACATGGCATCACATACATTTAAATAATTAAAACTGTAACTGTAAATCACAAGATTTTTAAAACCAAATTCTTCCTCTTTTCATTACTCAAAAACAACAGTTTATACATC
>JANZXR010000172.1:23876547-23932656 GCA_027575705.1 Erythroxylum echinodendron | reverse complement strand
TTTGTAATTGAATATTACGGTTTGTAATAATTTTGGGAATTAGAAATGTTTGTCTTTCGTAATGGGCCCAGATGGCTCTAAAAAATTTTGTTGATTGTAGCGTTATGTTTGAAAAAGGTTATAAAATAAAATGGGCAAATTTAGTTATCAACTTTCTGTACTTTATGTTTGTGGTTTCAAAAAAAAAGAGAGGGTTTTACAAAAGAAATTGATTAAAATGTAATATGTTTCGTTTTCGGTTTAAGCTAATCGAAATTCTAATATAAAACAAAATCTTGGCGATTGTTGTAAACAAAATGTTTTTGAATAAAAGTGGGCCCAAATTTGTGATTATTGATTGCGCGTATTCGTAAGAAAAAAATTATAGCAACTTTTGATTGTTTAGTGATGTGGCACACCACCCTCGCGGGGCACGGACTCGGATATCACCTTTGATATCGGGTTCGGGTCCAGAGGGAGTGGGGTGTTACAGAAGACCATTTAAACTTCATTCAGGAATTTCACACCAGTCTCTAGACATTCCCGTTTGATGGCCTAAATGAAGATTAACTTAGGATGAGGTGCTTCCATACACAGTAAAAGATCAGGCCAAAGCGCAGATAATGACCATTCTACCCAATTTGTTGACTACATGGGAAGAGGTGTACAATAAGTTCATGGGAAAGTTTCACTCCCACCAGAAGACTTCTAAGTATCAGACAAAAATAGCTACCTTCACTTAGAGGGAGGGAGCCATTATACAAGGTTTGGGAATGCTTCAAATTCCTGCTCACTAAGTGTCAAACCATCATTTTCTACTCCACATGCAGAACTAGTTCTTTTATGATAGATTGACACAACAATGTCAGCATACAGTAGATACTGCAGTAGGAGGAGCTGTGGGAGAGAAGAAAGCCAAAGAAACATATGTATAATAGCCCATTTTCTATATTAAGGGTTAGAGCCTTGGATTATTGTATATGAGTTAAATCATTTTAGCATTCATGAAATGCATTTTATACACATGCATATCATTTGCATACATACATGAATTATGATTTCTTACACATTACAAAGACAGTATATGCACTCAAATAACATATTTTGTGGTATGAAAGGTTTAAAATGATCATAATGTTAATTGTGTATTGTTTATGTCTTGAATTTTGGTTTGATTGGTTACAAGTAGTAAATTTGGAATTAATTGTTACCATTAGAAAATTGACGAATTAAAATGTATATTTAGACTAATAAAAATGAAAAGTTGCAAGACAAATTGACACATGAAAAATTAGGATGGCTAAACCTATGAAATAAGTGACAAATGGCATAGATAAATAAGTGACATTTGTAATGGGTAATTAAATCAACAAATGACAGCATGATTGAGTGACAATTGGACTAGTAACTAGGTGACATTTGGTAGCTTATATATGGGACAAATGGAATGCATGCCTAGTGATATATGTCATTGAAATATGGTGACACATTGCACATAGTTGAATTAATCTAATGTATAAAGTGTTTCTATTGGAACATTCACCATCTTCTTCTTTTCTCTCCACTGAAACTTGCTTCTTTCTCACATCTCTAAATTTTGGCTTAAGTCTTGCTAAATTACCACAGCAAATATACGCTTTTATCCTTCACAAGATAGCTAAAGAACTAGATTATTGTTGTCTTTTACCCTTGCCAAAAACCAACCTATTTCCACCTTGAATTTATGATAATGTTGAATGCATGGAGTAGGTTAACTTCACGAATTGAGGTGGAGCTTAAGCTAAACAAGTAAGTAAAGTATTGATCTTTATGGCATGTTTTAATAGAAAGATTACGACGATGAAACTGGGATGGATTGTATATGATGTTGATGATGAAGTTGTGGGAATATGATGGATGGACTTGGAAACTTTTATTCTTTGTTCTTGATATATAGAAACTGTGGGTTAGTGCTTGTTATATGGATGAATTAGACTAGGATTTGAAGTATAATGAAAGTGAATTTATACTAAAGAAATTTGCTAGTGTAGTGTTCTAGAATGGGAAAGAACTAGGACTAAATGTATGATAGTTTCTTTTTTGTCTTGATGTATGAAAGACAATAGTTTATGAGTTGCCAATCGAATAATTTTGAGTTAGAATTGGAGATGAAATTGATGAGGAATTGGACTATAATTAAGGTATAATTAATAGACTATTATGAAGATGTTTTTAATTTTGTATAAAGGTGTTAGAATCCAGAAAAATTTTGAAGGAAATGGATGAGTGAACCGAAATGATGGAAGTAGCATTAGCTACTTCCCACGATTATGGGCAATGCTCTAAAGTAAAAAAAAAAGAATGATTATTGAATTAACTAAGGATAAGTCATTTTACTTTGGTGCATTTGGAATCGATTGAGACTTGAAATGAACTTAGATAGTTTCTTGATTAATTAGTTAAGGGTTTGATAAGTTTAGGTTGTTAATTAATGTTATAGCTTAAGGAATGGATTGTTTTGATATCAATGTATATAAACCTAGAAATTATTAGTTGTTAAGGAATAAAGGTGTTCTTATGAATATAAATGTGATCCAAAGGATATGGGTAATTTGTTAGGAATGAATGAATGAGAATTGGGAAATTGTGTGAATATATAATGCTAGGAAAGGGTTGGTGAATATATGGTTGATGAATTTAGAATAATCAAGTTTACTTAAGGTATAAACCTAATTGTAAACTAGTTATATCCAAGCTATAAAGTGTGAATGGTTAAGATTTGTGAATAAGTATACGTACCCGAAAAGTCAATTGAGCAAGCACTGAACATGAAACATATACATGTGCATGATTGAATATTTATATGATTGAACAACTAGTAATATATAAAATATATGTGTATTGCTTGACTGAAGAAGCACAAATTGATCGTCAGCATCCAGACATTGCCAGATCGTCAAAGTAGTAGCTTATCTGGAGCATACTATGAGTTAACCTAGATGTTTCTCACTATAATTGAATTGTTTTTAGTTAACTTTCAATTAATGAACTGTTACTTATCTGATTGCTATGATTCCGAACATTGTTGGTCCGAGTAGTTTGATACCTAGGACTATATATGGAAGTGTTTTCAAATTGCATGTTCATTATGGAATGTGTACTTAACTGTATTTTGAATGCCAGACTCAGGTTTGAAGAATGTGATAAATGATTGTGCACATTGAATGAAAATTATTGATAGCATATTATGTGAATTAACGCATTCCATCACATTGTTATGCATGATCAGATAAAGGAGTTATGATCGGAGTGACCAACGTCAAAACGAACATTAAGCCTAGGAATTGTACATAATGAGCCACAAGCTCAGTTAATAATGACCCCAGTATCCATAACAGATACGGGATAATAAATAAAAGGAGCTGGCATCTACAACAAATATGGGACAGTAAATAGGTGCTCGGTCACAGTAAAGCAAAATGGAAATGGACTCACATTTGCATTTGCATATATATATATATATATATATATATATCTTTACATGTATCATGTGAATGATTACGAAGAATTACTGAATTGTGTTGATACATGATTGGATTATTCTGAAATGATTATATGAAATGTTTATAATTCATGATGTATATTGTGATATGGTATTCAATACTGAATGATGTGATACATCTACTGAATTGGGAAATACACTTGTGAATTTGGTTTATTCTTGTGATATATGTGAGCAAATCGATGATGGTTCACTCACTGAGTTCGTAAACTCATCAAAATTGCAATGTTCATTTCAAGTACAAGGGAGACCTAGCTTCTAAGATGATATAATAGAAGTCTAGCACTATGAATTTTGGAAACAAGAATGGCTCAAAGATCTGGTCAGCTGATACCTGTGGAATCTAGATAAGTAATTTTCTGATCTTTATAATATTTTTTCCAAAGTTAATATTAACAAACCTTTGTTAGGTGTGAATAGAAACATTCCATCTTTATGTGAATTTCTTCAAGGAACTAAGCACCAACAAATGGAAGTTCGAGCCAAATAAAAAGGTGATAGTTTTAGAGGTTGCAAGTGCAGTATGAAAGCAGTAATTACCCTTAAAATTAAAGGATCCAAAGAGTTTCTTGTACAAGTATCAATGGGTAATGGTGATGAGGTTAAATGTATGCTTGACCTTGTTAAGAGTATAAACCTTATACCTCAATCTATTTATGAGAAACAAGATCTAGAACAACTAAAACTAACCAATAGAATCCTATAATTCACTGATAGAACAATCCGTTATCTGAAGGAATAATGGAAGATGTGTTGGTAAAGGATGGAGAATTGACTGTTCCTGTAGACTTTATGGTTTTAGACATAAGGGAGATTAAACAATAAGGGAAGGAGCACACCATACTCCTAGGGAGGCCTTTTATGGACACTACTAATACCTTCATTGATGTGAAGAATAGAAAGTTAAGCATGACTGTTTTAGGAGAAACAGTAGAATTCTTAATCTTTAATGGTGAACCTATTCCTAAAACTACTATTTATGAAGAGTGCTCTCATGTTGATCAGTTTAACCATGCAGAATGTGATTTTGTGTTATAGAAAGAAGAAGAAAATAAGTAAAGGTTAGCGAGGGAGATTGATAACTGCTGTCAATTATTGGATGAAGCAAATACAGGAGAGATTGGAAAATTTTTAGAGAAGAAGACCTATAAAGAGAGGGAAACAGTGGAATTGATCACTTGAGACGATCCACCTTGAGGGTAACGATTGAGGTGTCCAACTAAAAGAAATTAAAGAGGCACTAAATGGGAGGCAACCCATATCATTTCTATTTTGTCTTTCAATTTAGTTATTTTTTATTTCTTTTACTGAAACTCGACTTAATCTATTTGCTTTGTGTGCATAGGCCTTCTTTTCAATCTCTTCTATTTGTCTTTCACGCAGCTATCTCCACTCCTAAATTTTGGACGATTGCTATGCTTCACACCACATCGACGTAGCTACCACCACACTTTTGTATCATATTCCTTTCCCTATTATTTTTATTGTCTGTACTGCATGCAGTTTAATTTCTTTTAGTCTTTAATGTTTGTCCTTGTTCTTGAGAATTTTTGTCTTTTGCCCTAGACCCCTCTTTTACCTTTTCTATGTCATATTCGGAATAATGTAATGTTTACGTGTAGGGGAGTATTAATTGTGCATTATGTGTTTGTTTTCCCATTTATTATTTAGAGATGCATGATCATTAAATGAACTCAGTCTGAATTAGAAATGCATAATATGAGTGAATGAGTATACTTATATACTTAGACTAATTAACTTGGATTCTTATTAAAAGGACAATAGTTTGTTATGATAGACGAATGAAAATTTTCATTTGGTAAGAATTTGAGTCTTTTTGAATTATTAGACACCAATTTTGAATATTCTTTGTTGAGAGTGCTCTTTCATGATTAAAGAACTCCAGAACTTGCTTGTAAATATTAGTTCAGATCATATAACCCTATGTAAACATTAAAATAATGAAGGCAATTAGGATTTACCTTGTTAGCTTAAAAAGCCACCATAACATCACCTTTAATGAGCCCCCTTGAGCTTGAATGAATCTATTTCATCCTTTAAACCCAAAATATGAGCCTAGACTTTGATTGTTTATCTGCTTCATTACACCTACCATAAGGGTAATTTGAGCATTTGAAAAGGTATAATCGAGTTTAGGCAATAAGTGTCGGGGAATCATAGCTTATAGTTGGCTTTTGAGTTAGGGATGGGTATGGTTGTAGTAATTTTCTCTCCTCTATATTTTTCTTCTGTTAGTTTCTTATTTTAAATTAATAAATAAAAAAATAAAAGAGAAAGAAAAATGAACAAAGAAAAGAAAAATGAGTAAAAAATGAATTGAAAAGAAACTAAAAATAGGGAGTGCTAACTTTATTACGTGAGAGGCAAGAATTAAGTGTATTTATCATTTTTTTAAATTTCTTTGAATGCTCTATTAGCTCTGTGGTATTAAACCACAATTTTTCTTTTTCCTACCCTTATCCAGGGCCCATTATAACCAAAATAAAGACCTTCATATTGATGTTTATGTTTGATATAAGTAGTGGAGATTGGAATAGTAAGCAAGCCTATAGAAGATACCTTACATGAAATGAACGATGAGTGAATATTTACTAACTTTGAATGCTTGAGAGGATGGTGAGTGCAGTGAGTGTCTATCACACTTATTTATGGTTCTTGGAATTGAAGTGCTTGTTGATTTTAGCTAAATATCCAAAGAATTGTCTCTTTATGAAGTATTATGAGTTTCAAGTTCTTTGATTGTTTTTATTAGAATGATCACTGATATCTTTGACTATTATTTGTGAAAATTTTTGTTTCCATTACTTGTTCTTTTATAGTCTAGTGCTCTTTATTATGCTTGAGGAGAAGCATATTTTAAGTTTGGGGGAATTGTTGTGCCTAATTTTTATTTCTCACAACTACCTTTATATCTTGATTTTGGTTGTAAAATCCTTTTATTTTGATCCTACTGTGAAATGAATTGAGTGAAATGATATGAATATTGCATTAATGTTAATTTGGTTATCATGTGAATGTTGCATGAAACTTAGAAGAATTTTGCATGAAATGGGAGAGATGAGTAATTGCATGTCACAGACATGAATTCCAGTTAATTCTATGAAGACAAACACATTAATTCCATACACACACACATACACAGTTTAAATGCAAACACACACATTAATTTTGTACGTACCTTTTAATTCCATATGCACACACAAACCTTAATCCTATACACACATACGTTAATTCTAAACACACACACATGTTCATCACCATGCATACTTAACGTTTCTTCTCATCCAGCCATGTCTACTATTTTACATCAATCCATACCTAGCACTTGTCTTGAACATGTCAAAGTCATATTATTTAACAATGCATAGGTGTGACATGTAAGTCACACCTGTGAGTTACATGCATGAGCATGAAATGTAAGTCACACCTGTGACTTATATGCGCAGGTGTGACATATAAGTCAAACTCGTGACTTATTGTGAAATGTTTTAATTTTTATCCGTAAGTTTGACGCAACAGTTGAAGACATTCAAGCACGAATCCCTAGAAAAAAGAGACTCTAAAAATCGGCAAGAGAGTGGTGGCTAAAAAAAATCATCTTTTTCCATTCACTATTTCATTAATTCACTCACAAAAACACACAGACATGGGAGGCGCAGAGATATAGAGAAAAAAAGATAAACTAAAGAGAGAAACTAAGAAAGAAAATATAGTGAGTCGGGAAGAAAAGCAAAACAGCAGAGAGGTGGAAGTTTGGGAGATGCTAAAAGCGAGAGCTAAAGCTGAATCTCATTCAACTTGAGTGAATATTCTTTTGAGGAAGAAGCTGAAGCAAAAGGTGAGAGCCAAAGCTAGAAGCTTAAAAGGACTGAAGATATCCACAACTCTTCATCTAATAATTTTTTTGCCTATTTTATTCCTCGTTTGTTGCTTTATTTCTTTCGTTTTACTATCTGTTATTTTAGCTGACTATTATTTATTTCTTTTGATAATCCATTCAGTATTCACAATTTTATTATTTTTTAATACTTTTGTTGAGAGTGACATATGATTAAAGTGTTTAATGATGATGGATATGGTGATATCCGTGATGGGCTTATCTCTTTTCTTAAGAATTAATGCAGCTATTTAGTTGAATATGCATAATTGGGTTACAGATCTATTGTCTTATTTATTATTATGGTTTCTGAATTGAATGGATGTAATAAAATGGCCAACCTTTACATCATTTTAGTGTTAATACGGATCGAGAAACTATGGACACTTAGGTTAAGAACTGGAAATACATTAACTTAAGTCATAATTAGTAGTCAGATTTTCGTAATTAATTCAAATAATAAACTAGTTCATTATTTGAATCGATTTAATACCTAACTATTAATTTTAGTAAGAAAACAATCCAATTATTTTCCCTTAATCATGCATATATGATTAAATTAGTGAAATTAATTCTCAAGAATTTTTCCACTTCAATTAATCTATTTATCTTTGCTCCTAATTGATTTTGTCTGCTTTTCAACGTAATTTTCCTTGAAAGATTTCACTCAACAATCATGATAAAATGTTTAGGAATGCATTATTGTTATTTTTATTCTTAACTCAAACTTAATTTAAGTTGACCAATTTCACCTCCGTGGGAGACTACCCTGGGTTATCAACTACAACTATCTTGTATATATGCGAGTAGGCTAGCCTAGGTATTGTTAGAACTTTTGGGGCATAACATATGTCAAATGAATCAACTTTTAAACAATTATTAATTTCCACCACACTTAACTTTTGACCGTCCTTGGGTAAGTCATCAAAATCAAAATCACAAACTAAAACTTTTTTTCATTTTCCATATTTCCTAATAATAGATAACCATAAGTCAAGATGAATGACTTTCAAAACCTATAGCAATAACTTAAATTTCAAAGCTTCTACTCATGATCAATCAATATTTACTACCCTTAGAAACTGAGTAATCGAGAGGTAGACTTGGACAAAAGGTGTTTAAAAAAGATATTTCCATAGGTACACTCAAACACCATTTATAATCACAACAATCCATAACTTTGCATATTATTTCATTTCTCCACCACTAAAAGTCACATGCATAATCATGAAGCAAATGACTTTCCTAAGGTTGTAATATGGGGTAAGGTGAGATGTATTTGGATGATATAGCAAAAAATCCATCAAGCTAGTGAAGCAAAAGTAATGATCAATGAGATATCAAGTGTGCAATTAACATTCATTAAAAACTGGGTGCCGACAGCCATGAAGAATGCAATAATTATGTTTTACAACTTAATTCAGTTCTCACACTATAAGCCACATAAACATAACAAAAAAAATTTCCATCCAAAGCAACACCTGCTTCATATGCAACATACTCAAATAAAAAATTCATTACAACTTTAGGAGGATGCATTAATTATTAATAACTTTGCAAACCACATATGCACTTCCTCTTTTATACATTTATTTAAACATTTTTTCTTTTTCTTTTTCTTTCTTTTTTCTCATTTTCTTTTCTTTTCTTTTCTTTTCCCTTTTTCTATATATAACAATGATAGAAGCTACATAAACACGGGATTCATAACATAGCATATTAACAATCATAACTAACCTATATATATACATACCCCCACGCTTAGGCTTTTATACAATCACATTCATCAAGAACTAACCAATGTTCCACTAGCTTTAAGGTTTGGTTAATGTGGTCTACATAAAAAAAGACTAATAAACCTCAAAGGGCTTAGCAAAGGAGAATTATTAGGTGGGTTATTTGACTAATGTAGCTTGTAATCAACAAAGAATGCCTAATTGTTTTCATAAAAATGCATTTGATAAAAATGTGGTCTCGAATAGAAAATCAAATCAAAGTAAGAATGTATATGTCATAATGTTCTGACATAACAAAAGACAATGAGACTGATATGAATGTGTCAATCTAATATGGATCAAAACCTCACTGGTTTTTTTCTACCACTAGTCAGCATTCTTCTATGAATAATGCATATTAACCAATCACAATAACAAAACTACATGATAAGGTTGCAATGGATTTTTCTAGTTAAATCACACTCTAATTATGAATAAATCATCTTAAAAGAAATAGTAAATGAGAAAATTTTTTATTTTGAAAACTGCCTAAGAAGTCACATATATAGCAGTTAAGCTAAGAAACATGCATAAAAGCTAATAATAAACTAAGATCCCTGCCCCTACACTTAAAACTTACATTGCCCCAACATAATATCAAATGTAAGAAATGGAACATTTAAGGAAAAAAAGCAATTACGAAAATGTAAAGAGATAGAAATTAACTTCCTTTGGGTTGCCTCCTAAGTAGTGCCTTTATTTACTATCTTTGGCTCGACTCCAGTTTGCTTAATCTTCACAATGAGGTTTTTCTAACCCTATCACTTCCACATCCTCTACTTGGAATCCTTCACATAAGGGTTTTAGCCAATGACCATTGACTTTTAATTTCTTATTTGTCTGTAAGCTTTCAATTTCAAATGCACCATTTGAAAGCACATTAGTGACAATAAAAGGTCCATTCCAAAGAGAATGCAATTTACCTAGGAAAAGCTTAAGTCATGAATGGTAGATGTTTGTCTAACCACAAAATTCTTTTTAACAATCATCTTATCATGAAATTGTTTCGTCTTTTTCTTGCAAATTTTTGCATTCTCATTAGATTTAAGTCTAAGCTCTTCCAATTCTTGTAGCTGCAATTTTTGTTATTCATCTTCCATATCCATCTTCATATTGCATTACTTAATGGCCCAAAAGGCTTTTTGCTCAATTTCTTCTAAAAGATGGCACAAATTTCTATAAATCAGTTGGTATGTGGACATGGTAATCGGTGTCTTGTATGCGGTCCTATATGCCCAAAGAGCATCATCAAGTCACTGACTCTAATCTTTATGATTTGGGCTCAATATTTTCTCAAGGATGGACTTGATTCCACTATTTCAAACCTTTTCTTGCCTGTTCATCTGCGGATGATAGACCGAAGACACCTTATGAGTGATATGGTACTTCTTTAAAAGAATTTTCACCAATCGATTGCAAAAATACGTACCCCTATCAATAATCAATGCTTGTGGTGTTCCAAACCTAGCAAAAATGTTAGACTTGGAAAATTCTACAATAGCCCTAGAATTGTTAGTCCTGGTGGCTTTAGCTTCCACCCACTTACAAACATAATCCATAGCTACAAAAATGTAAAAACAAAAACAATAGAAGAAGCAAATGATCCCATTAAATCGATGCCCCATATATTAAAATTTTCACATATAAGTATTGGAGATGAAGACATTTGATGTCTATGGAATAAATTACCTTATTTCTGGCATTGTTCATATGCTTTACATAACATATAGGAGTCCTGAAAAATAGTTGGCCAATAAGAACCATATTCAAGAATTTTCCTAGCAGTCCTGTTAGGCCCAAAATGACCATCATAAGCCTACAAATGCAAAATTTCAAAACTGATTCATATTTATATTCAAGCACACATCTCCTAATCATTTTGTAAAAACAAAATTTGCATAATTGAGGATCATCCCAAATATAATATTTCGACGCACTCTTTATCATGTTCAGTTTAGCCTTACTCAAATCATTAGGTATCTTCACTGGATAGTTCAAAATATTAGTATGCCATGGAACCTTACCTTGAAGTGTTTGTAATTTCTCATCTAAAACCAATTATTACAATAGTCTTGAATCCTCCTCCTTCACAACTTAACTCAAGTGATTTGCGACTGAATTCTCTACACCTTTCTTTTCTTTGATCTCCAAATTGAACTCTTAGAGTAGAAGATTCCATTTAATAAGTCATAGCTTAGCTTCTTTCTTTGATAAAAGGTACCTTAATGCTACATGATCAGAATATACGATCACTTTAGAACTAAGCAAGTAAAGTCTAAATTTATCGAATGCAAACACAATTCTTAAAAGCTCCTTTTCAGTGGGGAAATAGTTATATTGTGTTAGACTGAGTGTTAGAGAAGTGTAGTAAATAGCATGAGTCATCTTGCCACATTTTCTATAAAGGACGGTACCCATAACAAAATTGCTCGCATGACACATAATCTCAAATGTTGACTCTAGCTAGGTGGTTGAATGATCAGTGTTGTAGTCAAAAGTTCTTTCAACTTGTCAAATGCTACCTCGCATCCCTCGTCAAACTCAAAAGGTACATCCTTTTGTAACAAATGATAAGAGTTTTGATGAGATTTTACTGAAGTCCTTGATAAATATGTGATAAAAAATTATATGGACAAGAAAAGAATGAAACTCCCGCATATTTGTCAGGTGTAAGTTTCGTAAAATTTCTAGCTTAACTTTATCGACCTCAATTTCTTTAGTTGACATTACATGTCCCAAAACTACTCCTTGTTCGACCATAAAATGTCATTTTCCAAAATTGAGAACAAGATTAGTTTCGATGCAACATTCCGTACATAATTCAGATTATCCAAGCATGCATCAAATGAATCCCCATAGACAATAAAGTCATCCATAAAGACCTCAATAATGTGTTCAACATACTCTGAGAAAATAATTACTGTGCATCTTTGAAAGGTGATTGGGGCATTGCAGAGTTCAAATGACATCCTTCTGTAGATGAATGTATCAAATGAGCATATGAATTTTTTTTTGTCCTGATCCTCCGGAGCTATCGTCATTTGAATATATCCTAAATACCTATCCAAAAGATAATAATGAGATCATCCCACTAATCATTCAAGCATCTAATAGATGAATGGGAGTGGAAAGTGATCTTTGAGTGTAGCAGTATTTAACTTCCTGTAATCGATGCACATTTACCATTCATTTTGAATTCTTATGGGCAAAAACTCATTATTATCATTCTTCACCACAATAATCCTTGTTTTCTTTGGTAGTACTTGGAATGGACTAACCCTTTTACTATCTGAAATTGGATAGATTATACTAACATCAAGCAACTTTAAGATCTCTATTTTCACCACTTCCATCATTAGAGGATTCAATCTTTTTTATGATTCCCTTGATGGTTTGGATCCTTCTTCCAAAAAAAATCAGTGCATATATGTCGAAGGGCTAGTGTCAGCTAAAGTCTACCTTATAACTATGATGTGGTCCTTAAGCACTTGAATGAGCTTTTCTTCTTGAAGCTTAGGTAAGTTCTTAGCTATGATTATTTGAAGTGTTTCTCCTTCTTTCATAAACACTTACTTCAAGTGCTTTGTTAATTGCTTCAGTTCAATCGTAGGTGCCTGCACAACCGAAGGTAGAGATTTCGTATGAGATATTGGTAGTTCAATATTTGGAAATGCATACCTTTTTAGTATCGGTTGCAATGATTGCAATGCTAGCATAATTTCTTCCTTCTCATTTGTAACAACTAAGTTAGAATTTTGCAAAGTGTTTTGCTATAAACTTATGCAAATAATGAATTCTAACTCATCTTTACCATCCATATCAAAAATTTCTTAAGATAAACAATCAATGACATCAATTAATAAAATATAATGAACATTGCTAGGGTACCTCATAGTTTTAAAAATATTAAAACAAACAATTTCATGTTAAGTCATTAAATTGCACTTATTTGGACTTAATTATCGTTAATTTGTTGAAATAATTATCCAAAATTAGTGGAATTATCTTATAATTGTTTACAAATGATTTTCAACACCTTAGAGATGAAATTGAATCAAAAAGATGCAAAAGAATGAAGAAAAATCGAAGTTCCTAATTTGACAGCAATTCTGTGACTAAGTATGGGCACGCATAAGGATGGATTAAATCTGCAGATCACTTTTCAAAAGTCAAAATCGAGATTCTCACAATATTTGAAGATTATATTTCCATCTTTCAAGGGGATTGACTACCTAAAATTGGGGGATATAGTATCGAAAGAGAATTAAGGAAAGATAAGGGGAAAAAAAGCATAAAAGAGAGAGGATGGTGGTTCACGCAAGCAAGACTAGGTTTAGGATAGATTTTCATTATTGCATCTTTTCTTTTCCAATTTTTTTACATTTTTTTGCACTTCTTCCTTTAGTATTTTTCGTATTTTTTAGTAAAATACCAAGGATGGAGACTTTATATTTTGTTATTTCTTTTGTTTTCAATTTTATTATGAGTAGCTAAACTTATTGTCTTGGTTGAGGGGATTCGTGTTATCCGCTATTATGTGTGAGACGTTCAATAAAGTTTATGTTCTTAATGAAGATTAAATATCTTCCAATCTACTCTTTCTAATTGAATTCATTGGTTTCTAGGGGTGCAACTAGGGATTAATTTGTTCAATAGCTAGATTAACGAAATATGACGTTCAGTTTCGCTAATCACAAGTAGCAATTAGGATTGTCTTCTCTACGTTAGAGTTGGAAAATTCTAAGAAGATATTCACTTGATTGATTGCATATTGTACATGTATTTCCCTTGCTCGTTGGTTCTTGATTCGTAAAGTTATTATTCAATTAAATCTACGATCGTATCTAGGTTGTTGTTTAATAAGAATGCTAGGATATATGTTTCTAGTCATTACTCTTAAAAGAAAATATTCCCAATGAATGTTTGTTAATGATTGCAATTTTATATCAAGGATCCATATTAGCGTGATAATATCAGTGACCCAAAAACCAAGGTATTTTCTATTAAATTTTCAGATCCAATTACTTTTATTGATTTTTGATTTTTGTCATCTTTTTCTTTAAATTGTCGTGAATTGAAACCCCCCCATTTCATTATTTTATTTTAATTTTAAACTCGCTAACCTTTACCTTTAAAAATTCCTCATGAGAACGATATCCACTTACCACTACTACGTTAAATTGTATTAACAGAAGTGATTTCTTTTGAATTTGGCTGCAGGCGATAGCAGTACCATTTAACCATCAAACTCCATAGTCAATGTTCACGTCGATTTTCATCTTTGATGCCCTAAAAATGGTCAACTAGAACGATTGGTGCAGAATTAGACAAAGGTTCTCCCTCCATGTTCAACACGTAAAAGTTGGCAGGGAAAATCAATTTGTTAAACTTCACTAAAACAACCCCTATAAACCCTTCTGAATAAGCATTAGATCTATCAGCCAATTGAATTATAACATATGTTTCTTTAAACGATCCCAAATTCAATGAAGTATAAATAGAATATGGCATGACATTTATTGAAGCTTTTATATCTAACATTGTCCTTTCAAATCTAGTATAACCAATTTTGCAAAGAATTGTAAACATACTAGATCCTTACACTTTGGGGGAAGCTTTCTCTAAATGACTACAGACGCATTCTCCTCCACACTTACTTTCTCGTCTCCTTTCAATTTCCTTTTAGGCATGCATGACTCCTTAAGAAATTTGGCGTATCAAGGAACTTGCTTCATGGCATCAATTAGAGGTATGTTAACCTCTACCTTTTAGAACATCTCCAAAGTCTCCCTATCTTGCTCCTCTTTCTTTGATTTAGCAAACCTATTAAGAAAACGAGGTGAACTTTTTAAACAATTTTTAACCATAGGGTATTTAGAATTTACCTGAGTTCTTATTTTTACTTTTTTTTAGGCACTTTAAGTTCTTTTTCAGATTCTTCATCATCTCTAATAGTAGGAGTCTTATGTAATACCTCTATTTCTTTACCACTTCTCAAAGTGATAGCATTTGCATTCTCTTTTAGGTTTATAATTGTTTGAGAAGGAAGCTTACCTGAATTCTAATTCTCCAATCAGCTTACCATAGTGGCTATTTGACTTAGTCGATTCTCCATATTTTAAATGCTAGCTCTTGTTTATTATTGAAATGTTTTCATAATTTCTTCCAATGAAGATCTAGACCTTGATGGTTGACCTTGTCTTTGATATGGTTATTAGTAGGAGCCTTATTACCATCCTTATTGTCCATAATTGTTGAATAAAGGATTCTTCCATCCTAAGGCATATGCATAGGTGTAGCTAGGATAATACTTCCCTTGTGATTGACCCGAAAAACTTCCAAAAGCATCCAGTTGATCTACTTAAGACTCCTGTAAGGTTAGACATATATCAATTGGATGTCCTTTCATTGTGTAATTTCCATAGACATTGACTTGTTAAGTACTATTTATAGCCATTTTTCTCACTAAAGATGTCAACCTAGCTATTTGTTGCACCAAAGTAGTAGTTCTAGCTTTATTAACCTTCAATGGTAGAGGGTCCTCTCAAATATTGAATTACTTGGAGTCAACAGCCATGTTGGAAATTAGATTTCTAGCTTCGTATCTACCAATGTACCCCTGCTTACTACATCTATCATGCTTCTTTCTTATGGAAAAAGCCCCTCATAGAAGTATTGGACTAAGAGTTGCTTACTGATATGATGGTACAAGAAGCTAGCATATAACCTTTTCAAATGATCCTAGTACTCATATAATGTCTCCCCATGATGTTGTAAAATTGTACAGATTTCCTTTCGAATATTCGTAGCTTCAACAAATAGGGAAGAAATTCTTTAGAAAAAGTCTCTGCAATTCATTCCAAGTAGTGATTGATCCAGATGGCAAGTAGTAAAGCCGATCCTTAATGATGTCCCCGAATAAGAATGGGAATGCTCTCAACTTAATATGCTCTTCTTGTATCCCAGTCGACTTTATGCTAGAACACAGTACGGAGAACTCCTCAATATGCTTATGAGGATCTTCACCTAGCATACCACAAAAAGGAGACAAAAGATGAATTATACTAGATTTAAGCTCAAAAGCAACATCAACAGTAGGAAAATCAATACACAGGGGTTGATGATTAAAATCAGTAATGGCCAACTGCTTAAGGGTGTGATTATTATTTTGTTCATCCATGTCAGAATCAAATTTATAAATAAATTTACTTGAAGAATCAAAAAGTAAATCCAAGGCTATTTGAATTCTTGGTGAAGATTTAAGTTTTCTATCAGATGACGATGGATCCTCAAAATTTTTACAACTTGTTGTTTCGCTTTGCATATTTTTCTTTCAAGTTTTGGATCAAAACTTAATTTACCAATGCGAGAAGATCATGTCATACACCGTAACTAACTAAATAATGAAAGAATTTAATAAAATAAAAATTACAATAAAAAAAAATAAATTTAGATAAACAAAGGATAGTAATCCTCGGCTACGACGCCAAAATTGGTCTGCATCGAGCATTACCAAAATAACTAAACCTACAACTATAGTGGTGGCAAGTCTAGGTCAATCCCACAGAGATTAAATCTAATTACTTTCCTAAATTATCTGTATAAGTAAAATGGGGGTTTTTGTTTGATGCAATTTAAAAAAAACTTGAATATGTAAAAGTACTCAAATTAAACAGTCACAAAGTGATAGAACTGACGAATGAATTGAAATCTTGTTCTTTGATTTAATCTAGGCCTAAGTACAATTTCACATATATCATTAAAATATCATCTTTACACCTTTCTTAGGACTATTGGTTAAGAATTAACAACAAACTTTATTAATCCTGATTTTTCCGTAGGATGTAGTTAATTAAGAGGAGCTCTTTAATTAACCCTAACTATCGAAAAACCTAGAACAAGTTCTCTAAGTTTATTCAGACGGTCGCATTACAAGTGAGAAAAAATCTAAGCAATACACACATAAGCTCGAAATATTTAACTTATGCAACATTATCGCTAATTATTTAATATTGTTAGTTGCCACATACGACCTTCAACACAACTATTACGTATCACATTCAAGTTCTTACCAAATAAGTGATATAAAGGCAATCTCCTTTAGCACTTATTGTACATATCTTAATGACTAATACAAAGGCATTTTCCTTAATTTGATGTTCCTGCTTTTTATGAATTGATAGTGATCTTAAATTGAATTAATGAAGTCCTTGATACATTATATAGCATGAAGGAAATCATGATGAGATCATGATAATGAGATTCCTATTATGGGTAATTATGTTAGTGTCTAAATTATCCTTATTCATAAGATTAATGAGATGGAACATGATTAATCCGAATAGATTAGAACATGTTATTCCCCTTGATTAGAACAAAAAATAGATCCCATCAGCTTTAAGCATGAGCTATTTAGAGTTAATATGTAGATGCTTACTAAGAGTAGTAAATACATTAGATGACCTACCATGAGACAAACATATGGATAATTTGTTTAGTGTCAGTGATAGTCTCATCATAGCAATAGTGCAAATATCCGTATACTTGAGGTGCTTAAGGATATTTTGGATATTAATCATGTATTTTGATTCCATTCCTCGTTGCATCACAAAGGTTGCCCATAGGGTAGTGATTGGGTACAACATAAGGTCTTGAAAGGTAATTGAGTAGCCAATAAAGGATTCACCACTCTTGATAGGAGGAGATGATACCAACGACATTCTTAACGAGGTTATTACTCAGGAATCTCTGGCCAAAATGGAAATGTCATGAAGATAGTCTTCAACGACATATCTAATTAAGTAATGAGACTCAGGGATAAGAAATAACAGCACTCAAACTAACATCACTTGGACTAGATGTGATGTAGTCAATCTAGTGTTAGTTGACACTTTAACCATAATCTGAACTAAGTGGGTATAGAATGGTGAAAGGATGAATTGCACAATAACGTTGTCTATGGAAGGGTTAGTAGTCAAACCACTGACTTTTAGATCAATTAGGGGTCATGATGTGTGTTTAAGTCAGGAAGACTTGACGATGATTAATTTTGATGACAATCAAATAATAATAATGTTAGAAATAAATGAACTAGTCTGATGAGTGTGTTAAGTGTGCAGAAGTACAAAACACAGAAGAAAGCAAAACTTAGAAGGAAGCAAACACAGAAGGAAGCAAGATACAAAAAAGGCAGAAGGTACAAAAGAAGCAACACACAGAAGAAGCAGAAGATACAGAAGAAGCAGAAAACTCAGAAGAAGCAAAACACAGAAGAAGCGCAAAGCACAGAAGAAGCAAAATACAAAAGAAACACAAAGCACAAAAGAAGTAAAAACACAGAAGAAGCAGAAGGAACAAAACAAGCAAAACACATAAGGAGCACAAGATACAGAAGAAGAGGAAAACTCAGAAGAAGTAAAACATAGAAGAAGCACAAAGCACATGAGAAGTAAAAACAAAGAAGAAGCAGAAGGTACAAACGAAGCAAAACATCGAAGAAGCAGAAGATACGGAAGAGGCAAAACACAGAAGAAGAAGACACAGACGATACAAAGCAGAAGATATGCTAGTACGTCGAACAGTTAGTTAGTTGGAGTTAGTTATAGAACTCAACTGAATAACGGTTCGACAAGATTCAAGAAGTGGTTATCAAGATACAAGAACCAGTTATCAAGGTTCAAGAAGCAGTTATTAAGAATCAAGAATCCGTTGGAGACTTAGACTAAAAATACTAGTCATAGTCGAAGGTTGAACAAGTTTTCAACTTTTCCAAAAACCTTTGAGCAATTATTGATCCTTGAGCTTTCAAGGGTTTACTTAGAAAAGAAAAATTCTATAGTGTCATACTAAGAGAGCTAACCCTACTGTAACAAAGCTTACAATATCTTTCTAGAGCTGGAAAGGCTAATATAGCTGAAAGAAAACTTGGTGTAAAAGACCTGAAGAGGCTCTAGAAGGGAAGAAAGAATACTTGTAAATTTGTTGAATTATAGTGAAAAATCAGACGAATTCTGAGGACTGGACGTAGCCCACGGTTTAGGGTGAAGCAGTATAAAATTGTGGAGTCTATCTTCTACCTATCAACTTATTCTATTTTGTTTTTAAAACCAGTATATAAAAGTTAACTGCGATTTGTCTACATAACAATTTTTGTATAACTTTTGTGATATTATTTTAATAAGCTAGAGAAGTTCTTATCAATAAATATTAAAGATTTTGTATTCACGAAAAGAATACACAATTTAACCCCCCTTCTTGTGTATATCATATATTGTACGTAAATTCTATATTAACGTGTGATTTACTTCAATTGGTATCAGAGCTCGGTTTCCAAGAACCACCTTTACAAAGTGAGAACAAAGATCTATGGCTGAATCACATGTTTTTATAGCTGAAGGTGTCTCCATCATAAGACCTCCTGCATTCATTAGTGAAGATTATCATTATTAGAAGTATAGGATGCAGCTCTTCATAGAATCCACACACATTGATCTTTGGGATATCATCAAGAATAGACCATGCGTACCAATAGATGATGAAGGAAATACCATTCCTCGTAACAGATGGTCAGCTGATCACAAAGCTAGATTTCAACTAAATTCAAAGGCCAAGTTCTTTTTGAGTTGTGCTTTAAGCAGAAGTGAATATGATAAAGTTCATGGATGCGAAACTGCGAAGGAGATGTGAGACACTCTATCCATCGCACATGAAGGCACAAACCAGGTGAAAGAGTCCAAGATTAGTATTCTTGTACATCAGTATGAGCTGTTTAAAATGAAAGAAGATGAGTCTATTGATAAGATGTTTGGACAATTTCAAACTATCGTTAATGGACTTAAAGCTCTTAGGAGAATCTACGATAATCAAGACCGTGTCAGAAAGATTCTCAAAAGTTACTGCAATACAAGAAGCCAAGGACTTGAGCAAATTAAAGCTAGACGAATTGCTTGGTTCTTTAAAGATACATGAAGTAGAGCTTGATGATGAAGATAAACCTAAAGGAGATAAATCTATAGCATTAAAGGCTGGTTAGAAAAATCACAAGACTCAGAGAAATATAAGTTCTTCGTCAAAGGCATTAAAGATCGAAGAAGTCAAGAATGATGATGCCAGTGATTCTGATCAGAATTCAAGTGAAGATGATGAAGAATTTCAAGAAAGATCAAAAGGATGTAGAAGAAGAAAGCAAAAGGAAATAAGAATTTTTCTTTTAAGAAAAATAGCAAAGAAGAAGTCAAGAATAACAAGACCTTTATCATTTGCTACGAGTGTAATAAACCAGGATACTATAAGTCTGAATGTCCGTTGCTTAGAAGAGAACCGAAGAAGAATAAAGGAAATAAAAAGAGTATGATGGCAACTTGGAATATTTGGATTCATTTGAATCTAATTCTAATTCAGAAGCATCAGAACAAGCAAATATATGCTTGGTAGCCAAAAAAGAGGGTGACAAGGAGGTTAACTTTAATGAACTTCAAAATGCATATTTAGAATTGTTAGAAGATTCACAGGTTATACTAAAGCAGTATAGATCTTTTAAAAGTAATTTTCTCGAAAACTTGAGGAACACGAAAGTGTTATAAAAAGAAAACATTTTTCTTAAGAAACAAGTAGACGATATGAAGAAAAAAGTTTCTATTGATAAATCTGAGGAAATTAGTCAGTTAAAACAAAGGATTAATTCTCTTTTAGTAGATTTATCAACCTTTACTGAAAGTATGAAGGAAATGAATGACATGATTAGAAATTATCGACACCCTAATGATAAGAGTGGTCTAGGGTTTATTAAAAGCAATACTCTTTACAAAAAGAAGTTTGTTCCTTATAGAAAGAAATTTCACCAGTCTTCTTTTTATCACTCCATGAATGATTCTAAGACTAACCCTAAAGGACCTAAGAAAATCTGGGTACCTAAAAGGAACATAATATCTACTATAGATCTCCTTCCTTGGAAAAGTTAGCCAGCACCAATGGTATTTGGATAGTAGATGCCCGCGAACAATGACGGGAAGAAGGTCTATGTTCCTAGATCTTCAAGATAGGAAGGGAGGATCAGTAACTTTTGGAGACAACCAGCAGGAAGAGTTAGTTGGAATCGAAAAATCGGTAAAGATTACTTTGTATGTATTGATAATGTTTTGCTAGTTGAAGGTTTAAAACATAATTTGATTAGTGTCAGTCAATTATATGATTTTGGTTTTGAAGTATCCTTTAATCAAAACTCTTGTGTAATAAAAAACAAGGACGGTTCCATATTCTTTTCTGCCAAAAGATGAAACAATCTTTATAAGATTAATTTAGAAGATTTGCAAAGTCAAAATATTTCTTGTTTTATATCAACAGATGAAGAAAAACTGATCTAGCATAAAAAGCTTGGTCATGTTAGTTTTTAAACATATTTCCAAGTTGATTAAACATGATTTGGTAAGAGGTTTACTAAAAATAATTTTTAACAAGGATTTCTTTTGTGAGAGTTGTCATAAAGGAAAACAAATTTTCTTCTAAAAATATTGTAACTTCGTATAGACCTCTAGAGTTGTTACATATAGATTTATTTGGTCCAACAGGACATTAAGTCTTGGCAGAAAGAAGTATGGTCTTGTAATTGTTGATGAATTCACTAGATTTTGGTGGATATTATTTTTTTTCATAAAAGGATGAAGCTTTTAAAAATTTTAAAGTTCTTTCCAAAAAGTTACAAAATGAAAAAGGAATTTCTATTACTGGAATTAGAAGTGATCATGGTAGAGAATTCCAAAATGAAAAATTCAGAATATTCTGTGATGAGAATGGAATTTTCCATAATTTCTTATCTTCTAGAAGTCCACAAAAAAAAGGAGTTGTAGAAAGAAAGAACAGAACGATTCAGGAAATGGCACAAACCATACTTTATGAAATGAATCTTCCTAAGTATTTTAGGCAGAAGCTGTAAATACAGCTTGTTATATTCAAAATAAAATACTTTTATGACCATGGTTGAATAAAACTCCAAATGAGTTATAGAATGGAAGAAGCCTAATGTATCTTATTTTCATCCATTTGGTTGTAAGTATGCTATATTGAATACAAAAGAAATTCTGGATAAATTTCATTCTAAGGTCTATTCAGGAATTTTTCTAGGATATTCATTATCTTCTAAAGCTTTTAGGGTTTATAATCTTGCTTCTAAACCTGTTGAAGAATCTATTTACGTCAAGTTTGATGATGGTTCTCAACCAGATAGAAGTAATGATACTAATAATGAAACCCTAGCAGTACTCTTGGTGTCACCATTAGATGTTTCTCTAGATAAAGTAGAAGATGTTCCTGAAAGTTTTAGTCTAAAAAAGGACTGGAAATATAAATCTTATCACCCAGAAGATCTGATTATAGGGGAAACTTGATACGGTGTGAGAACTAGGTCTAAATTCAAAAGAGAAGCAAATGCAGCTTTTATTTCTAAAATAGAGCCTAAAAAAATTCATGAAGCTCTTCAGGATGAAGCTTGGATTTTAGGCATGTAAGAAGAGCTTAACCAATTTACTAGGTGTAAAGTTTGGTCTTGAGTTCCCAAACCCTCCAAAAAGTCTATTATAGGAACCAGATGGGTTTTTAAGAACAAACTAGACGAGTCAGGTAGAGTAAGTTGTAACAAAGCTAGATTAGTAGCTCAAGGCTATAATTAACAAGGAGGAATAGACTATAATGAAACTTATGCTCCTGTAGCTAGGTTAGAAGCTATTAGGATTTTGCTTACATTTATTGTCTGTTATGATATGAAGCTATTTCAAATGGATCTGCAATGTGCCTTTTTGAATGGTTTTTTAGATGAAGAGGTTTATATAAAGCAACCTCCTGGTTTCGAAGATCCTAAGAAAGCAGACTATGTCTATAGACTTCATAAAGCTTTATAATCGTCTAAGTTTCTTTTTAATTGAAAATGGCTTTAGTAGAGGAAATGTAGATAAGACTTTGTTTAGAAAATGCATTGAGAATGATTTCATCATAGTACATATATATATTGATGACATTATTTTTGGTCAACGTCTAAAAAGCTATGTTCAAGTTTTGAAAAACTAATGAAGAGTGAATTTGAAATTAGCATGATGGGTGAATTAAAATTCTTTCTTGGTTTACAAGTTATGCAAACCGAAGAAAAGATTTTTATTCATCAACAGAAGTATATCAAAGAATTGTTGGTTAAATATGGAATGGATAAAGTGAAATCTATGTCAACTCCTATGCATCCTTCAAACCCTTTATCTAAAGAAGGTTGATTAAACCTTTTTAGAGGAATTATTGGTTCTTTACTTTACCTTACAGCAAGTAGACCTGATATTCAATTTAGTGTTTGTTTAAGTGTTATATTTCAAGCAGATCCTAAAGAATCTCATTATATTGTTGTTAAAAGAATTTTGAGATATCTATCAGGTTCTACTGATCTTTGCTTAATGTATGATAAAGGTAAAGATTTCAGGTTAATTGCTTAATTTGATGCTGATTACGCTGGAGACATGATTAATAAGTGGGGGCCGTCACTTTCTTGTTCATAATCTAGTTTCTTGGTCTAGTAACAGGCAAAGCTCAATTGTTCTATCTACTGCAAAAGCTGAATATATGTCAGCTGCAAGCTGTTGCTCATAGACGTTATGGATTAAGTATTAGTTAGAAGATTATTCAATACAAGAATAACAAATTCCAATCTTCTATGATACACAAGTACTATCAACCTATTGAAGTGTACAATACAACACTCAAGGGTAAAACATATCAAAGTTAGGCATCATTTCCTGCGAGACCATGTACAGAGAGGAATTGTTAGTCTACTACTTGTTGAGACAAATCATCAATGGGCAGATATCTTCACTAAGCCCTTGAATGAAGAAAGATTCAAAGAAATTAGACAAAACTTGAATATGGTAGTGTTGAGTGATCAATCATTTGACGCATCATGACCCAGATGACTTTTTACAGAAGGAAGATAAAAAGTCGTAAGTTTTTAAGAGCATAGTAACTGTAAGTTACAGACGATAATTTTTGTAAGAAGGTAGTATAAAGGGTAATCCTCTCAAAAGGTTTAGAATATCACCGACTCTAAAATACTTTTGAAATCCTTTAAAATCGACTTTTACAGAGTTCTCAAATAAAAACGTTTCATTACTCTTGATATCAAGCCCTTTCAGTTTATATTCTCATCTTGAGAGACTAATCTCATTGCTTTGAAAAGTTTCTACTGTCTAAAGATCATAATGGAGAAAGCTCTGATTTGTGGAAGACTCACTGATTTCGACTCCTTGAAGAAGAATCATATGACTATTGAATCAGAAGTTGATGCAATGGGATGGAAAACTTCTTTCAGGTTCGTGAAGCAGTCTATCTGAATGAAATTTATGAGGTTTGGAAGAATGCGAAAGTAGTAGACGATACTGTAGCGTCAATGGTGGATAGATTGTCATTTGTTGTGACATTGGAGCTAATCAAAAAGGTCAGTGGATGTCCATGTGTTGGAGCAGAGGTATCTCATAACACTAGACGGATGACTGAAAGCATTGTAGATAAGGCACATGTCATTCGACAACTATACGGAAGTAGCGACCCAAAAAACAAGAACGCGTCGAATCTTGTTCTGAAGGCTAGGGTTCTACATTCTATACTTTTTCACTGTGTTCTACCAAGAACAGAATCGAAGAACGTTGTGACAATGATAGATGAACGATGCCTATTCTATCTACTCAACCATCAAGCTATAAATATTCCACACCTAATTTTGAGGTATATGATGAAGACGAAGAGGGATTCCAGTGCCTTACCATATGGCATGTTGCTATCAAAAATCTTTAGAGATTCTAGAATTCTTCTGGACAGAGGAAACAAGATGAAGATGAATATCAAGAAAAGGAGGAGACAACTTCTATAGCGAAAGCAAAGACTGAGGGGGAGGGTACTGTCAGATGCAGCATAAGTGGAAATGTTACTACCACAGAGAAGAAGAAACCTCAATCCTCTAAAAGAATGGTTACAGAAGAAAAGAAGAATAAATCGTCTGAGTTAACAACTAAAGATAAGACGATTTTACAAAGAGAAGAAAGCAAGGTGCATCAATCCTAAAAATAAATGTTTTTGAAAAGAAAGGGAGAGACACTTGATTCTGAGCAAGTCAAAAAATTAAGAAGATCACTAAGGTGACTAACTCTTCGACAATAAGAGCAGAAGAGATGGAAAGGATTGATTCCTGTTGAAGATTCTAAGAGGATAGAAAAACCACCACAGGCTACTAGGTCTTTAGTCTCAATTTTGCAACAACAACAACCAAAGTCAACAAAAGAGACAAAAATTAAGAGGAAGTTGGAGTTTGAAAGGAAGAAACGCTAACCACAACCACCTTTTAGACTGGTAGAAGAAAATAAGAAGTTAAAGACCAGTTAGAAAGAGAGTACTTCAACTGGTGGTCAACAAAAGGAAAAATCAGTTGAAAACAGATCAGTATCTTATAGTCTTATCAGAAAAGAGGACTTGAGAATGGAGGTGATAGAAGAAATGGTACCTGTTAGAAGCAGAAGCTCAATCATTATAAAAGAACCTGTGAAAAGGTTAATAAAGGTACAAGTTGAACCTATCTTGGTCAATAATCGGTATATACATCTTCTGAATCATGAAAAAAGGAGATTATATGGGATTCTGAGAGATGAAAAATCATAACCATATCCGTTGAAGATGACTAAAGATCGATATACTATCTATCCAGCTATAGGTAAAACATTGATAAAAATTGTTCCTGATGTGCAACCTAGAGCTTCAAATATTGTACGCAATGTAGAAAAAGGGAAACAGAAGATACCCTGAAAGAAAAACAGGTGACCTTACAGAAGATCAAATACAAGAAGCTGTGAGCATTATTAATGAGGCATACAATGCAGAGCACTCAAGAGGAATCTATGTTTCACACCAAATTTCAAAAGAATCAGGAAGTCATTGTAGACGCTTCACCATAGATGCAACTTCTCAAGTAGTTAGAAGAGTGACTAAAGGACAGTTCAGAACTATCATGGTCGAAGGTATTGGTTTCAACTTAGAAACTCTTGTGCACCTAATCATACACCTTAGACCTTTGAGTTCTATATCTTCAATTAGAGATGTCCTTCACCTTCTTAGAAAACCAATACCAAAACTACCAAAACCTGATGAACTTGATCTCCCTAAAGGAAAACAATTTTTCAAACCTCCTGTGATCAAAATCATTGAATTAGATGTTTTACCTTCAGAAACACATGTTGAGACAAACTTCTATCCATCAAGTGCATCTCAACAAGTTCCTACAATTGCTGTGGAAGAAGTTAGTCACTCTCAGCAGTGGAGTCAGGAAGCCTTAATGAAGGAGATTGAAGAAATTCATATTAAGGTTGATGATTTGAGTGACTCAGTTGGTGATCTACATGAGGAAATAGGTTATCTACGAGTGTCAATAGAAGATGACCTCAAATTGATCAGAACTGATATGCAACGTATGTTTTCTGAAATTATGAAGCATTTTAGATAAACTTTCTGATTAATAACAAATAGGGGGAGAAGAACAGAAGAAAGGGGGAGAAAAGTAGAAGGAAGAGGAAAGAAGAAAAGAATAGGGGGAGAAAAGCAGAAAAACAGAAGAAAGAAAAATAGAAAAATGAAAACCAGAAGAAAGAAGAGAAGAACAGATACAAGAAAAAGAAGATAACATATATGTATATTGCTTGATGTCTTCTTATTCGTTATCTGAATAAAAATCGTTCATTCAATTTTATCTTTCTAAATTATGATTATTTATTATCATCAAAAAGGGGGAGATTGTTAAGTCAAGAAAACTTTACAATGATTAATTTTGATGACAATCAAATAATAATAATGTTAGAAATCAATGAAATAGTCTGATGAGTGTGTTAAGTGTGCAGAAGTACAAAACACAGAAGAAAGTAAAACTCATAAAGAAGTAAAACACAGAAGGAAGCAAGACACAGAAGAAGCAGAAAGTACAGAAGAAGCAACACACAAAAGAAACAGAAAACTCAAAAGAGGCAAAACACAGAAGAAGTGAAAAGAACAGAAGAAGCAAAACACATAAGAAGCGCAAAGCACAGAAGAAGTAAAAACATAGAAGAAGCAGAAGGTACAGAAGAAGCAAAACATAGAAGAAGCAGAAGATACAGAAGAAGCAGAAAACTCAGAAGAATCAAAACACAAAAGAAGCACTAAGCACATAAGAAGTAAAAACACAGAAGAAGCAGAAGGTACAGAAGAAGAAAAACACAAAAGAAGCAGAAGATACAAAAAAAGAAAAATACAGAAGAAGAAAACACAGACGATACAAAGCAGAAGATATGCTAGCACATCGAATAGTTGGTTAGTTGGAGTTAGTTACAGAACTCAACTGAATAACAATTCTTCAAGATTCAAAAAGCGGTTGTTAAGATACAAGAAGCAGTTATCAAGATTCAAGAAGCAGTTAACAAGAATCAAGAAGCAGTTAGAGACTTAGACTCTAAATACTAGTCATAGTCGAAGATTGAAGAACTTTTCAACTTTTTCAAAAACCTTTGAACAATTATTAATCCTTGAGCTTTCAAGTGTTTACTTGGAAAGGAAGAATTCTGTAATGCGATACTAAGAGAGCTAACCCTACTGAAAAAAAACTCACAATATCTTTCTAGTGAGAGAAAGAAAAGGCTAAGAGTCTGGAGAGGCTAAGATAGCTGAAAGAATACTTGGTGTAAGAAACCTGAAGAGGCTCTAGAAGGGAAGAAAGAATAGTTGTAAATTTGTTGATGTATAGTGAAAACCCACACGAATTCTGAGGACTAGACGTAGCCCATGGATTGGGGTGAACTAGTATAAAATCGAGGAGTCTATCTTCTATCTTTCAACTTATTCAATTTTGTTTTTAAAACAAGTATATAAAAGTTATTCGCGATTTGTCTACATAACAATTTTCGTATAACTTTTGGGATATTCTTTTAACAAGTTAGAGAAGTTCTTATCAAGAAATATTATAGATTTTGTATTCACGAAAGGAATACACAACTCAACCCCCCTTCTTGTATATATCATATATTGTACGTGGATTCTATATGAACATGTGATTTACTTCAATTGGTATCAGAGCTCGGTTTCCAAGAACCACCTTTACAAAATGAGAACAAAGATCCATGGCTGAATGATATGTTTTTATAGCTGAATGTGCCTCTGTCACAAGACCTCCTGCGTTTAATAGTGAAGATTATCATTGTTGGAAGCACAGGATGCTGCTCTTCATATAATCCACACACATTGATCTTTGGGATATCATCGAGAATGGACCATACATAAATAGAAGATGAAGGAAATACCATTCCTCGTAACAGATGGTTAGCTAATCACAAAGCTAGATTTCAATTAAATTCAAAGGCCAAGTTCTTTTTGAGTTTTGCTTTAACCATAAGTGAATATGATAAAGTTCATGGATGCAAAACAGCGAAGGAGATATGGGACACTCTATCCATCGCACGTGAAGGGACAAACCGGTGAAAGAGTCCAAGATCAGTATTCTTGTACATCAGTATGAGTTGTTTAAAATGAAAGAAGATGAGTCTATTGATTAGATGTTTGGACGATTTCCAACTAACATTAATGGACTTAAAGCTTTTGGGAGAATCTATGATAATCAAGACCATATAAGGAAGATTCTCAGAAGTCTGCTGAAAAGTTGGAGACCTAAAGTTACTGCAATAGAAGAAGCCAAGGACTTGAGCAAATTAAAGCTAGACGAATTGCTTGGTTCTTTGAACATACAAGAAGTAGAGCTTGATGCTAAAGATAAACCTAAAAGAGACAAATCTATAGCATTAAAGGTTGGTCACAAAAATCAGAGGACTCAGAGAAATAGAAGTTCTTCATCAAAAGCTTTAAATATCGAAGAAGTCAAGAATGATGATACCAGTGAGTCTGATCACTATTCAAGTGAAGATGATTACGAATTATCTTTCATTTCAAGATAGATCAGAAGGATGTGCAAAAAGAAAGCAAAAGGAAATAAAAATTTTTCTTTTAAGAAAAATAGCTAAGAAGAAGTCAAAAACGACAAGACCTCTATCATTTGCTATGAGTGTAGCAAACTAGAACACTACAAGTCTGAATGTCCGTTGGTTAGAGGAGAAACGAAGAAGAATAAAGGAAATAAAAAGAGTATGATGGAAACTTAGGAAGATTTGGATTCATCCGAATATAATTCTGATTTAGAAGCATCGAAACAATCAAATATATGCTTGGTAGCCGAAAAAGAGGGTAACAAGGAGGTAACTTCTAACTGTTATGAACTTCAAGATGCATATTTAGAATTCTTAGAAGATTCATATGCTATACTAAAGTAGTATAGATCTTTAAAAAAAAGTTTGACGAAAACTTGAGGAATATGAAAGTGTTAGAAAAGGAAAATGTTTGTCTTAAGAAACAAGTAGACGATATGAAGAAAAAAGTTTCTATTGATAGATCTAAGGAAATTAGTCAATTGAAACAATGGATTAATTCTCTTTCAACAGATTTATCAACCTTTACTAAAAGTACGAAGAAAATGAATGACATGGTTAAGAATTATCAACACCCTAATGATAAGAGTGGTCTAGGGTTTATTAAAAGCAATACTCATTACAAAAAGAAGTTTGTTCCTTATAGAAAGAAATTTCACCAGTCTTCTTTTTATCATTCTATGAATAATTCTAAGACTAACCCTAAAGGACCCAAGAAAATCTGGGTACCTAAAAGGAACATAATATCTACTGTAGATCTCCTTTCTTGGAAAAAGCAGCCAGCACCAATGGTATTTGGACAGAAGATGCTCGCGACATATGACAGGAAGAAGGTCTATGCTCCTAGATCTTCAAGATAAGAAGGGAAGATCAATAACTTTTGGAGACAACCAGTAGGGCAAAATAGTTGAAATCGGCAAAATTGGTAAAGATTCCTTTGTATGTACTAATAATGTTCTGATAGTTAAAGGTCTAAAACATAATTTGATTAGTATCACTCAATTGAGTATGCTCTTGAGAGCATAAGACCTTTGACTTAAGTTAGTCTCACTAATAAAGATATATCAGATTCACACTATATTACATATGAGTATGTTCAGAAATATCAATATGATCTGACGTAGTGGTATTGTTGGTATAGGAAATGAAACTTACGAGTAAACTTATATATATATTGAACCAGTTAAGACAGTGTGGTATCTGAATAATTAATTGAAAAATTGAGTGATTCCACTGACTATAGCCAATTAGAATAAAATAATTCGAATGATGAAGTTAAATGGGAAACGGAGGAGTATATGAGTAAACATTAACCCTACCTTTTAATGATTTGGATAAGAATTTTTAGGACGAAATTTATTAAGTGGAAAAAATTGTAACATCCCTTTCCCATGCAAGGAGTTAAAACCCTAGATTTCTGTAATTGAGAAATAGCAATAAGAGAGTAGATAAATGCATTCCATGTTCATGTATAATATTAGGACACACGTACATGAATTTGATTGCTTTGCACACATTTCAATTGTTGTACATGCAATCATTTGACATTTTCCATGTATAATTGATATTTAATATGATTATAATGTTAATTTTGGATTATGTGTCTTAGAAATTGAATTGGTGAATTTTGTTAGTGATTTATAATTTTTAGTGAAATTTGAGAATTTTCTAAAATTTTGGGTATTTTTGGACTAAGAAAAATGCCAAGTGGCAGTACAATTGATGAATAATAGCAGAAATAAGTGTCATATGGTAGTAGAAATTTTGATAAATGACATTAGGATTTAATGACATATGTCATTTAAAATTGGGAGTCAATTGGAATAGAAATTATAATCAAATAGACTAGTTATTAAAGGAGGGACAAATGGAACCATAAGAAAGTGACATGTGGCAAGTGACAAGTGTCACTTGCCATACCACTTATATCCACGATTTTTTTTCAAATGAAAGACCAACTCTCATTTGGTCTCTCACTTGTTAATTGCTCCTCTCTTCGTAAGTGCTTCTCTTTTTTCATTCTCTTCATCTTTCTCTCCTTCTCACGACACTCTCTTCTCGAAGTATCAAAGTTGAACCTTGCTTTCTTCCATTATTAGCTACTTCAAAGTTCTTGCTATCTTTTCTTTTTGATAAGAAACCCACCTATTCTACCTTGGCAAAACGATGATCGCGGGACGCATGGGAACAGCTAAGGTTAATTGAGATTTTGAAGATCTTGAAGTAAGTAAATGAGTATAAAGCATTACTCTTCTTTATTTGTTGAATAAAGCATGTATGATGATAGTTTAGTGGTAAATGACCATGACAGAGGAGTTGAAAAATGTGTCACATTGATGCTGAAATAAATAGGTGTTTATTTTGTTTTAATGCTTAAATGGCATTCATAAGTTGTTTTAAGGGAGGATTGATAGTTTAAAAATGGAATGAAGGTGATAATAAACATATTTGTAGAAAATTAATGATGAAAGTATATGTATAAATGTTATATTATGGTTTTAATGATCAACCATATAATTTGTTTTGGTTGTGATTGATATTAAGCTGAAGTGTAAGTAGGAACGAAGAGGAAATAATGAGGATATGAGATAGAAATGATAGACTAAGCAAAACAGATTGAACTCGGACAAAAACGAAGTTAAATGTGTGCTGGAATATGTTAAGATGGAGTGTTTTCACTGAACATGCCTATGTATTTTGTCCATATCTTAATCTATAAATGTCCAAATTGGATTATTTTTAACTAATATTAAAATAGAGATATATTGCTACATGTTTCATGAAGGAATCAAATTTAAATTTTGTCTTTAATTTTAAATTCGGCTTGAATTTAAGAACTTTGTGTTGACATGGTATAAGAACAGTCCACAATATTTTAGTTATAACTTGTAGAATAGTGAACCAAACTGCATGAATTTGATTTCATTAGAAACTTAGGATATATAGAAACAATTGTTTAAAATAAGGTGTTGTCTAAATACCTCATTTTCTAGGTTATAATGGTCATATAAAACTGACCTAAAAATCTATCCTGAGAAAAACTAGAAAGCTACAGAATAAAGGGGAGATTAGTTTCTATCACTATCATGGAAGGGGATGCCACAATCGTGGGCAGTGATTTTTCATGGTAATGTTTTGATTATGCAATGGTTGAACCAATTACAGATGAGATATATAGCTATAATGCTTTTATACTTAATTGGGGCTTATAATGAACATAATTTGACGTTGGAAAAGTTAGTTAAATGTGTGATAATTTTTGATTGATCTTGATGCTACGCTTAAAGGAAAATGTTGTTGATGGAAATGCATCTAAATGTGAAATGTTTATAGTGTTAAATGAAGACATAACATAGTGAATCAATTGTTGATGCATTATGAATAAGACATAGTATGGAAGGAGATTTGATTTCAAGAATGATGAGACTAAGTTTGAAATGGTAAATTAAATGAGTAGAAGTTGAGAGTTTAACGCAATCGAATTGGTATTTGAATTAGTGTGAAATGATGTTGTATTATAGGTCGTGAAGTTGGGGAAATTTGGTGTGAAAGTGGTGTTAAGATATGTCTAAAATTCGGATGAATGGAGGAGGAAAATTGCAGGAAACGATTGTGGCCCTCACCTCACGATCCTGACCTTCCAGAAAATGTTTCTGTCACGATCATGGCAGGACCCCCATGATTATGACCTAGCCAAAAAATGTTTCTGACACGATCATGGCAGGGACATCATGATCGTGGCCAGACCTATGAAGAAAATGAGTTGTCTTTTGAGTGAAGTTTGAACCAATCAATGGTAAGATGTTTCCATATGAGGTAATTAGGCTTGAAAGAGATCTTAAGTGAACCTAGCTGATGATGAAGGAGGTAAGTAAAGTGAGTAAAGTGCATTGGTATTAAAGAATGATTGAAAATGTTATTAAATGGTTATGAGATGTGAATAAAGGAAATATACCCAGGATTGTCAGTATGAGCATGCATTATATATTACACATATACGTATGTGTATAATTGAGTGTTTATATGACATTGAATAAGTAATGTGTGTGTTGTATGAAATTGTTATACAGGATTCAACATTTAAATCTAGACGTTTTCGAATCATGGAAGTAAATACTAATCTGGAGTGTACTGTGAGTCGACCTAAATTGTCTCACTTTCATTGTTTGTTCTGTTTTAAAATTCTGTATTAAATTATGTGATGTGAATGTGTTGATTTTGGACAATAAATGTTCAAGGCATTTGATGCGTGTATAAATCATTAGAAGTTCTCCTTGAATGTGAATTTGACCTAATAAGTGATACTCAACATCATTATTGAATGTCAGACCAAGGTCTGATGATAAATGTGAATATGAAACTGAAATCAAATGACTGATTGAAAATACGTGAATGTGATGCATTTCATTACATGAATGCATGACATCCTAAAGCTTGTTGTGACAAGAGTAGCCACTGAAAAAGAGCTTAAAAATCAGAAACTGAAAAAGAGCTTAAAGCTAAGAATGTGGTAAGAGCCTCTGTCTCACTATGTAAAATGAGCCCTCTACCTCCAACGGTTAAAGAATAGTTATTAATGAGCCCAATATCCCCAATGGATACGGGGCAATTATAGGCACTCGGTCACAACAATAACAATTGAAAGTGAGTCTTATAAACATTGCATATATATGTGATAAGTATGATTGTATGACTGAAATGAAATGTTTGAATGAATTCTGAATGTGAAATATGACTTAAGTGAATATGAAGTGCATGTGATTCAACATGTTGATTAGTGAAATGATGTGAATTTCATGATTCCATAAATTGATGTGTTATATGTTTGAGTGGGCCATCGAGGATGGTCTATTAACTGAGTTCACAAAACTCAACCCAATATTTGCAACATTTTTTCAGTATTAAAGAAGATCTCCAGTTAGACAATTTGGAGTCTAGCCACTGCATTCGAGTAAGAGATAGAGGTTAGGTTCAGTTCGCGTCTGCATATGTATTTTCTATTTTTTTTATTAAAGAATGTATTCTGAAAATATTGTATAAGTTTATATGAATTGTAAAATGTAGATTGAAAGTGTTTTGATAACAATGAAATGATCTAATTGAGAATCGATTGGTTCTTGATATATGTATAAGTGATATGGGCTTTGATTAAACCTGTTATTCTTTTTGATTTGTTTAAAATGTATTTGTTGCTTGTTCTATAAGGAAAAAATTTGTTGAGTTTGACTGACCGTTCTAGTTCTCCACCCTCGTGAAGTGTGTTCTCGAATACCGAGGCATCTTCAGGAATATGTCCTATAGGACCGAGGTTCTACAGCATTGTTATCAGAGCCTAGGCTTAGTGCTTTACATGGGCATTTTTTGAAATATATGTCATGTTACATGCATTTTAGAAACATCATAGCAGGCAGTAGCAACTGATCCCCAATCTGAGTCACATTTGTATGAGTCACATGCATAAGAATTCGTTAAGAGTTTAACTTGTCAGAATGTGAGAAAAAAAATTTTACGGATATCTAGAAATGAGAAAGAGTATCTGGTTCAATATGATAGATAAAGATTCACTACATTTATATGTGTGGTTGTATCATTGAATATGATATCAATATTGTACTGTGGTGGTATATCCTTGAACTTGATATAGATGTGAATATATTTTCATAGATTGATTAAGGAAAATAGAGATATGATAGAAATGTTAAGATTTTAAAGTGTATAAGCAAATTTGGATGAAAACAAAATTTTCTATAATCTTGAGAGGTTGAAAATGGACTTGGAATGGTTGTTTTATTATTGTGATAAAAGTTTATGATTCAGTGTAAGAATATGTCTGTGGAATTGAGATTGGAATTCCATAATGGTTATGCCCATATAATTTTGAATTGATTGAGAACGTATGTATGTAAGATGAAATAAATGATAATTAGAAGATGAGATAAATGATAACAATATGCATACAAGTTTTCAAGGTTAAATTGACCAGTTATTATGAGTACATGTCTGATAATGTGATTACATTGGTGAATAATGTTATTGGGCACCTATGTATTATATGTTTGGAGATGATTTAGGAAGCGATCTATGACTTATTAGATATTCGTTAGTCATAGTTCCCATAGTTAAAATTCTAAAATGATTCAGAGTAGCCCATGAAAGAGTTTATAGTGATTAATTAAGAATAGGTGAAAGCATAAACGATGTTATTATGCGTGATGAATTTAAGGAAAAAGAAGAAGGATACAATCGTGGCATAGTCCCCACGATCATGGTTGAGATTAATTGGTTCTGTCACGATCATGGCAGAATCCCACAATCGTGGACAGGCACAAAAGGAGAAGTGTTATCTAGCATCAATTATGATTAAGGTATCCTTAGCATAAGTTATTAATTGGTGAGTTGTTAGGAATACATCTCTAGATAAGATGTAATGATCTTGGTGATAAATACCAAAACATAAAAGTAAATGAATGTGTTTATTTCTTCACTAAGCTTATTGTAAAGAGTATTCTGACCATGTCAATTCTAATCGAAATTGATCTTATTGAGATATTATAAATAGCTTAAATCAATCTTATTGAGGCGCTAAAAATGATTTGAAAGCAATGATAAATATTGTTAATTTGGTAAGGATTACATGAATAGTATAAATGATTGTAGCAAGAAATCTTCTTTCGAAGAAGAATTTCAAGAAATTAGGTTCAGTAGACCAGATGGTCTATTTCTAAGAATGAACGATGATGAGACAAATCAGTAGTGAATAGTGGAGTCCCGTTTCTAACTGAGACTCAGGCATAAGAAATCAAATATGCTATTGAGAGTGCACGCATTCTGTTTGATGTAAAGTATCCAACTACGTGATTGGATTCTTGAATTCAAGGTAACACTATTGCTAATGTGAGGAGAACCTAGGTCCATTTTATATACTATGCAAATATGTTCTTGAAATACAAGTTAGATTTGATGAATGTGTTACCAACTCAGGAAATTAATATTGTAAATAAATTGAAATGTTTGAAGAAACTAGAAAGAATAATCCAACATTTGAACAAGTCGATGAGAAATTAGGGGGAATCGAATGAATGAAGAAAATCATTCGAGAAAGGAATTAATTTAGAGGCTGAAAAAAGCATGAGAAATTATTACCCCAATCAAGGAATTAATTACTTAACGATTTCAAAGATCAGATATGGGTGCATTGAGTCTTGGTGATATCTATTTGGGTTGACAAATGTCCCAATCAGTATTCATGATATAATGAATAAAGTGTTCCAACCTTGCTTGGATCAATTAATGATAATGATCATAAGATGATGATTGAGTAGATTCAAAAAGTTGAAAGGAATATTTTGAATAATTAAGGTAAATTTTACATATCATGAAGGAGAAACAATTATATGCCACAGTCAATAAGAGTAAAATTCAGCTTGATCAAGTAATATGTTGGGTTGTATAGTATTTGGATAGGGCATATAGGTAAACTCAAAAGGGAAAGTAGAGGTAATGATGAAGTGAGAAACTGCAGGGAATATATTTGAGATCTGAAGTTTTCCAGAACTAAATGTATATTGGATATTACCAAAGGTTGTCGAAGAGTTTTTACTTATCTTAGCCCTTTGACTAAATTTCTAAGGAAAATTGTGTCGATATATGGATTGATCGATGTAAAAAGCATTTTGAGGAATTATAATACTGATGTTAATTATATCGTTTAGATTTGGAGAATACGTAGCATATAACGATGTTTCACACTAGAGATTAAGATGCAATCTGTTACAGCATAATAAAGTGATTTTATATGCATAGAGATAATTAAAGTCTTATGAGTTGATTATTTGATACATGATTTGGAATTTGCTACAATAGTAATTTCTTTGAGAGCTTGGAGACATCATGATGTACAAATGAGTATTAACCAGTAAAGCTAGTGTTGTAATCTAAAGCATTAAGCAGAAAATCCAACAGCAGTATAGCACAAATTTAGATATTGAGGTTACCAAATCTAGTGCAATGAAGAGCCTAGAATGATTAAGATGCAATTGGGGTAAAATGCAATGTTATTAGCTATATGGAATTTAGGACTAGTTTGTGTGAAAGGATGAAAAAAGCCTTAAGTGAGGAAAAAATTGTAAATCTTATTGAGGAATTGAAAATGAATTCGAATTTTGAGTTGAATTGAAAAACAAATTATATTTTTTTGGGTTGTAGTAAAAAAGTATATGTACCTGATAAAGATGATCGAGCAAAGAGATTATTAGAAAAAATAAAAATAGCAACCTTTGCTATACATCCTAGCAAGAATAAGCTGAAGCAGTATTTAGCGCCAACGGATGTAGAAGCAAGTGACTGGATGATTGATTTGTCAAAAATATTAAATGCTAATGATATGTTTAGAACTTATATTTTTGGAGTTCTTATGAACATGAGGTCAATATACAGTTCTGATTGAATTCGATTGTGAAAATCATTATCACAGTGGTATTGATTGGACACCATATAAGGCGTTATACGATAGAATGAGTTGTCTGCCCTAATATTGAGATAGAGAGAGCCTAAAAATGGTTGAAGGATAGAATTGATTCGAGATGCTATTGATAAGTGAAATTGAACTGTACTAGAAATTAAGTGATTCAAGAAAGATAAACGAGTTAGGTGGATCAACACCAAAGTTATGGAATAAAGAGAGATAGATAAAGTGTTCATGAAAGTCCCACCTTAGGAAGGTGTGCTAAAGTTTGTTAAAAAGGGGTAGCTAAGCCCGAATTGTATTAATCCTTATGAAGTTATTGAGAGCAGAAGAACATTGACTTAAGTTAGTCTCACTAATAAAGATATATCAAATTCACACTATGTTACGTATGAGTATATTATGAAAAATCAATATGATCTATCATAGAGGTATTGTCAGCATAGGAAATGAAACTTGTAAGTAAACTGATATATATATACATATATATATTGAGGAACTGTGGATTATGTGTCTTAAAAATTGAATTGGTGAATTTTATTAGGGATTTAGAATTTTTGGGGAAGTTTAAAAATTTTCTAGAATTTTGGGTATTTTTGGACTAGGAAAAATGCCAAGTAGCAGTACAATTGATAAATAGTAGTAGAAATAAGTGTCAGATGGCAGTAGAAATTTTGATGAATGACATTAGGAATTAATCACATATGTCATTGAAAATGGGAGTCGACTGGAATAGAAATTGAAATCAAATAGACTAATTATTAAAGGAGGGGCAAATGGAACCATGAGAAAGTGACATGTGGCACTTGCTACATCACTTATATCCCACTAATTTATTCAAATGAAAGACTAACTATCATTTGGTCTTTCACTTTTTAATTGCTCCTCTCTTCATAAGTTTCTCTCTTCTTCATTTTCTTCATCTTTCTCTCCTTCTCATAGCACTCTCTTATCAAAGCATCAAAGTTAAACCTTGCTTTCTTCCATCACTAGCTACTTTAAAGTTCTTGCTATCTTTTCTTTTTGATAAGAAACCTACCTATTTCTACCTTGACAAGATGATGATCGTGGGATGCCTAGGAGAAGCTAAGGTTAAGTGAGATTTTGAAGATATTAAAGTAAACAAGTATAAAGCATTACTCTTTTTATTTGTTAACTAAAGTGTATATGATGATAGTTTAGTGGTAAATGACCATAATAAAGGAGTTGAAAAATATGTCAAGTTGATGTTGAAATAAATAGGTGTTTATTTAGTTTTAATGTATAAATGGCATTCATGAGTTATTTTAAGGGAGGATTGATAGTTTAGAAATGGAATGAAGGTGATAATGCAGTAAAACATATGTGCAGAAAATTGATGATGAAAGTATATGTATAAATGTTTTTTTTGTTGTTAATGATCAATAATAGAATATGTTTTGGTTGTGATTGATATTGAGCTGAATTTTAAGTAATAATGAAAAGGAATAATGATGACATGAGCTAGAAATGATAGACTAAGCAAAAGAAATTGAATTAGGATGAAATTGAAGTTAAATGTGTGCTGGAATATGTTAAGAGTCTTTTCACTGACTATGCATATGTATTTTGGCCATATCTTGATCTATAGATATCCAAATGGGATTTTTTTAATTAAGCTTAAATTATAGACCTATGGCTACATTTTTCATGTAGGAATCGAATTTTAATTTAGTCTCTGGTTTTTAAATTTGACTTGGATTTCAGAACTTTGTTCTGACATGGTATAAGAACAGCTTGTAGTATTTTGGTTATAACTTGAAGAATACAAAACAAAACTGCATCAATTTGATGTCATTAGTAATTTAATAAATAGTGGAACAATTGTTTAGAAGAAGTTGTTGTCTAAAAATCTGTCCTAAGAAAAACTGGAAAACTACAGAACAAATGGGAGATTAGTTTCTGTCAAGATTGTGGCAGCGGATGTCACGATTGTGGGTGGTGATTTTTCATGGTAATGTTTTGATTCTGCAATGGTTGAACAAATTAAGGTTGAGATATATATCTATGATGCTTTTACACTTGATTAGGGCTTATGATGAACATAATTTGATGTTGGAAAAGTTGGTCAAATGTGTGACAAGTTTTTATTGATCTTGATGTTATACTTTAATGAAAGTTTTGTTGATGACAATGCATCTAAATGTGAAATGTTTAGAGTGTTAAATGAGGACATAACGTAGTGAATGAATTGTTGATGCATTATCAATAAAACATAGTATAGAAGGACATTTGATTTGAAGAATGATGACATTAAGTTTGAAATGGTAAATTAAATGAGTAGAAGTTGAGAGTCTAATGCAATCAAATTGGTACTTGAATTAGTGTGGAATGAATTTGTATTGAAGTTAGTGAATTTGGGGAAATTTGGTGTGAAATTAGTGTTAAGATATGTGTTGAATTCGGATGAATGGTGGAGGAAAATTATAGGGCACAATCATGGCCCTCACCCCACGATTGTGACCTACCAGAAAATATTTCTGTCACGATTGTGGCAGGACCCCCATGATCATGGCCAAGCCAGAAAATTTGTATATCACAATCATGAAAGGGACATCACGATTGTGACTAAACCTATGAAGAAAAAGAGTTATCTTTTGAGTGAAGTTTGAACCAACCAATGCTAGGGTGTTTCCTTATGAGGTAATTAGGCTTGAAAGTGATCTTAAGTGAACCTAGCTGATGATGAATGAGGTGAGTAAAGTGAGTAAAGTGCATTGGTATTAAACAATGATTGAAAGATGTTATTAAATGATTATAAGATGTGAATAAAGGAAATATAGCTGGGATTGTCAATATGAGCATACAATATGCATTACATATATACATATGTGTACAATTAAATGTTTATATCACGTTTAACTAGTAATGTTTGTATAATGTGTGTGTGTTGCAGGAAATTGTTGTACAGGATTTAACATTTACATCCAGACATTTCCAGATTATGGAAGCAAATGCTAATATGGAGCTTACTGTGAGTCGACCTAGATGGTCTTTCATTGTTTGTTATGTTTTAAAATTCTTTATTAAATTATGTGATGTGAATGTGTTGATTCCAGAAAATAAATGTCCAAGGCATTTGATACATGTATAAATCATTAAAAGTGCTCCTTGAATGTTAATTTGACTAAATAAGTGATACTCAGCATTATTGTTGAATGTCGAACTAAAGTCCGATGATTAATGTGAAACAGAAATCAAGTGACTGGTTAAAAATATGTGAATGTGATGCATTTCATCATATGAATGCATGACAATATAGAGGATGTTATGACCAGAGTAGCCATCAGAAAAGAGCTTAAAGCTCATAATGTGAAAAAGAGCTTAAAGCTCAGAATGTGGTAAGCCTCTGGCTCACTATGTAAATTGAGCCCTGTGTCCCCAACGGATAAGGGACAGTTATTAATGAGCCTGATGTTCCTAATAGATATAGGATAATTATGCACACTTGATCTTAAAAATAACAATTGAACGTAAGTCCCATGAACATTGCATATTTATGTGATAAGTATGATTATATGACTGAAATGAAATGTTTGAATGAATTCTAAAAGTGAAATATGACTTAAGTGAATATGAAGTGTATGTGATTCAACATGTTGATTAATGAATTGATATGAATTACATGATTACAGAATTGATGTGTTATCTGTTTGAGTGAGCCATCAAGGATGGTCCACTCACTTAGTTCGCAAAACTCAACCCAATATTTGCAACATTTTTTAAGGCATCGATAATCTCCAGTTAGAAGATTTGAAGTCTATCCACTACATTCGAACAAGAGATAGAGGTCGAGATCAGTTTGTGCCTGCATATGTATTTTCTATTTTTGTATTAAAGATATTATTCTGCAAATATTCAATAATGTTTATGTGAATTGTAAAGTGTAATGACTAAAAGCATTTTGATAAAAAGGAAATGATCCAATTGAGAATCGATTTATTCTCGATATGTGTATAAATTATATGGGCCTTGATTGAACTTGTTATTCTTTTTATTTGTTTAAAACGTATTTGTTGCATGTGATGTGAGAAAAAAAATTGTGCTAAGTTAGACTGGCCGCTCTAGTGCACCACCCTCGTAGAGTGTGTTCTCGAATGCCGATGATATCTTCGAGAATATGCCTTATAGGAGCTGGGTATTAGACTATGGGTATATCTCCTTCTATCAATAGTGGTGAATCATTTATTGGCTACCCAATTACCTTCGAATACCAATAGTTGTACCTAATTACCACCCTAAAACTGACCTCATCTTGAGGTAATAAGAAATGATGTCGAAGCACAGGATTAGTATCTAAGATATATTTTATTAATCAAAATAAATCTTATACAAAAATGCTGAAGGTGATTGACTTTAGAGCACCACTCTAACAATCTCCCACTTACATTAAAACCAATCGTCTTTGTATCTAATACCACAGGCGAGAACACAAGAATCAAAGTTTATTTGAGGAAGTGGCTTAGTCAAAGGATCAGTGATGTTGTGATCTGTGGGCACTCTCTTTATCTTCTCATCACCTCTATTAATATCTCCATGATTAGGTGATATCTCCTGAGTACGTGCTTGGACATCTGATGAGATCTTGGTTCCTTGGCTTGAGTAATAGGCCCATTGTTATCACAGTACAAAAATATTAGGTCTACTATGCTCAGAACCACTCTAAGTTCCTTAACGAACTTCTTAATTCAAACAACTTATTTTGTCGCTTCCGCAGCTATAACGTACTCTAACTCGGTCATCGAATCTATAGTGATATTTTGTTTGGAACTCTTCCAACTGACTGCTCCACTGTTCAGTGTGAAAACATAACCTGACTGGGATTTGGAGTCGGCCTGGTCAAATTGAAAACTAACATCTGTATGTCTACTTACTGCAAGATCTCTACTTCCATTTATCAAGAATACATCCTTAGTCCTTCTCAAGTACTTTAGGATATTCTTGACAGCCACCCAGTGACCCTCACCAGGATCTGATTGATATCTGCTCATAAAACTTAGAGCATACGATGTATTGGGCCTTGTACATAACATGGCACACATGATTGATCCTACTGCCAAAGCATACGGGATCGTACTCATGCGAATCCTGTCTTCTTACATCTTGGGACATATAGATTTCGACAGTTTTATCCCATGAGTCATGGCATGAAACCTTCTTTTGGACTATTCCACGCTAATCCTATTCAGCACTTTGTCTATATACGTTGATTGTTAAAGACCTAACAACTTCCTTGATCTATCTCTATAGATCTTTATTCCCAATATATAAGTTGCTTCTCCAAGGTTTTTCATGGGAAAACTCTAGGACAACCAAAATTTAACTGATTGTAAACTTGAGATGTCATTTCCTATTAGTAATATGTCATCCACATATAACACAAGCAATATGATAGCACTCCTTCTAACCTTCTTGTACACACAAGGTTCATTAGGATTTTGTGAGAAACCAAACTCTTTGATTACCTCATCAAATCGGATGTTCCAACTCCTAGATGGTTTCTTCAATCCATAAATAGATTTCTAAAGCTTGTATACCCTTTTGCCATCTCTGGATATGAAGCCCTCAGATTTTATCATATACACATCCTCAATTAGGTTTCCATTTGGGAAAGTCGTCTTCACATCCATTTACTATATTTCATAATCATAATGAGCAATAATGGCTAGGAGTATTCTAATGGATTTAAGCATGGCTACGAGGCTAAATGTCTTGTCATAGTTAACTCCTTGTCTTTGACGATAATCTTTAGTGAATAGCATTACTTTATAAGTAATCACAATACCTTCCATGTCAATTTTCTTCTTGAAAATCCACTTATACCCTATGGGTTTTATCCCTTCGAGTGGGTCAATTAAAGTCCATACTTGATTTTCATACATGGAACCCATTTTGAAGTTCATGGCTTGAAGCCATTTTTCAAATTTTGAACTCTTGAGAATCTCTTCACAAGTTGTAGGCTCATCGTCCTTAATGAGCAATACATCATTGTGTTCGCTTACGAGAAATCCATATCTATCTAAATCATTGTGTATCCTAATTGACGTACGAACATTTTGTATGTCAAAAGGTTCAACTATTATCTCATCTTTGTGGACAACAATTTCAGGTTCAGACAGTTGATCTGTGTCTATTTAAGCATCATGAACTTCATCAAGTTCAACTTTGCTCCCACTGTCTTCTCCTTGAAGAAACTCTTTCTCTAAAAAGACAACATGCTTTAAGATAAAAACCTTTTTCTTTAAAGCATTATAGAATTGATACTCAATTGTTTCCTTAGGATATCTTATAAATAGACATTTATTAGATTTCACTTTAAGCTTGTCTGATTGAATTCGCTTCACAGAAGCCCAACAACCCCAAACTATTATATGAGAAAGTTAAGGCCCTTTTTTTATTCCATATCTCATATGAAGTAACTTCAACTAACTTTGAAAGGACTCTGTTTGTCACATAAACAATAGTCACGAGTGAATAACCCCAAAAGGATTTCGATAGATCTGCTAAGCCCATCATTGACCTTACCATGTCTAGTAAGGTTCGGTTTCTCCTTTCAGCCACACCATTATGTTGCGTTGTGTAAGGTGGAGTCGACTGGGATACTATCCCATTATCTCCGAGATAAGTTAGAAATTCCTTGTCTAAGTATCCATCACCTCGATCTGATCAAAGTGCCTTAATATTTCTACCGAGTTGTTTCTCTACTTTATGTCTAAATTGTTTGAACATTTTAAATGCTTCAGACTTGTATCTCATTAAATACATATACCGATATTATGAATAATCATCAATAAAGGTAATGGAGTAAATATAACCATCTCTGGCATGAATGGACATCAAACCACATACATCATAATGAATTAGGTCTAATAACCCATTCACTCGTTCACCTTTTCCTTTAAAACGTAATTTATTCATCTTGCCTAATAAGTAAGATTCACATCTGCCATATGATTCATAATCAAATGACTCTAGGCTACCTTTCTTGTGTAGCTTAATCATGCATTTCTTACTTATATAGCCAAGTCGACAATGATTTTAAGTTTTCCAGTTTTTTTCTTTTATTGTCATTGATATTTTGAATTGGATTGTACATATCTAATATGTAAATTCCATTACATAATGTAGTAGTACCATACAACATTTCATTCAACTTAATTGAACAAACATTGCTTGAAAAAGTTAAATGAAATCTCGCTTTATTAAGACATGAAACAGATACATTGTTTTTTGTCACAACGGTTACATAATAGTAATTTTCTAAAACTAACTCTAGTCGACTAGGAAGATACAAAACATATGTCCTTACAGCTAAGCAGCAACTCTTGCTCCATTTCCCACACGTAGGTCTATCTCTCCCTTGTTGAGTGGTCTACTATTCCTGAGACCCTACATATCAACATATATGTGTGAGCCACATCTGGTATCTAATACCCAAATGTTATGATTAGAAATATTATTAAGGTCAATGACAATTAACATACCTTAAGTAGACGGCGGGGCATCTAATGCCTTCTTCTGCTTCGGTGACTCCAGATAAGCTTTGCAGTTCCTCTTCTAACGTCCTTCCTTGTTGCAATGGAAGCATATCCCCTTTGAAATTGTCTCCTTTGCCTTCTTAGCTACACCTCCCACTAGCTTCTTGGACTTCTTCTTCTTCTTTTGGCTCTTCTTTCGAGAACCAGAAGCAGAGTCCACCAGTATCACAACCTTACTGTCTTTCTTAATAGTCTACTCAGTTGTTTTAAACAGGTTAATAAGCTCAGGTATCATTGTGGATATTTGGTTCATCCAATAGTTAAGTATAAACTATGATTAACTATCGGTCAAACTAGTTAGAATTAAGTTTATACTTAATTCACGATCCATTATAAAACCCAAACTACCTAACCTCCCAATGTATCCATTCATCTTCAACGCATATTGCACTAGAGATGATCCCTTAGCCATCTTAGAATGGAAAAGCAACCTTGAGGTATCGAACCTTTCAAACTAAGCTTGCTCATCAAACAATTCCCTTAAATGGTAGACCAGTATAAGCATCCATACCCTCATGCTACTTCTACCACTTTGGTGACATAGAGGCCAGCATTATATAGCTAGCTAACTCACTATCATCCAGTAGCTTCTAGTAAGCTTTATGATCTTCATCAGATGCATCAGCAGTAGGGGGATTGGTAAGTAGTTCATCTAGGACATATCCTAGTTTTTTGGATTTGATAACAATTCTCAAATTCTGTAGCCAATCTAAGAAGTTAGATCCCATTAGTTTGTTAGAATCTAATAGAGATTGTAGGTTCACTCTAAATAAAGACATTGTGATGATTTAATAACCTAGAAGAATGGGAGAAAGTGTTAGAATGCACATTAATGCATATCGATAAGGACTTTAATCATAAGCATTATAGGCCCCACTATTTTTATTCAAATCCATAGCCCTCACTACGAATTCGAGAAAACTTATAGTTTTCTTAATAGGTCGATATCCAATATCACCAATAATGACCATGGATTTGCCTAACAAGCCATCTTAGGTCAATCGGTAGGTATCATTCACACCAATTGCATTCATTTATGCAATTATCAACTTGTGCCATCAATTATTGATTTAGCATACTTATTGGGTCATCAGTTCTTGTTTTGTATACATCTCATGTGCATAACCCAACTTCACCTCTATTCACGTTGACCTTGGGTTTGCCCAACAAATCAACACTTCTAGTTAAAACCAACCTACTAATCTGGAAATATAATTTCCATGGTTTGAACATATTTGTGTAGAGAAAGCTTGGGTTTGCCCAATAAACCAACTCTAAAAGAACTCTGGTTCGTGCCATATCAATGGAAACGTAAGTCTTAATATTCGGTTGAGGGATTTGTTTTTCCATCTTATTAATACTTAGATGATCTTGAATATGTATATCACATATATGCATTTAGATCATGGACAACTCAATTGAATTGATCCCATGTCCATAACTACCCTTAAAATGAATCTAATGCATGTATCACACAAAGGAGGTTTAATTTAGGTTGTGACTTAACTACGCATCTAAAGTTCATGATTCCTTTTAACTTTTGAACCAAATCGAGTACTAATGTTAGTCTTGGCTAATCTGAATTATAAATGTGATTTGATTAGGAACCCTCAAATTTAATTATGTTGATGTCTAGATTACACACTTTAATCCTAGTCTATATGCCTTTAGCTAGTCACACTAGAAATGCTATCCTCTATTTAGATTAATTCTGAATTAATCCCTAGGGTTTCCAAAATTTTTGTACATCAATTAGTCATCTATAATATCCCTAGGTCATCTCAAATTTATTACAACAATTTCGGCTCAAGCCAAAATTGTCAAGATAAATAAGTTAACCTACTAAACACTTAAGAGAACAATTCGTTATTCATAAATTTTTCAGAACACTAATTTTAAGCACATGCATTAAGCATGCTATTACCATCAACATAATACATTTCTTATAATATAAGAACTTTATTAAGGTCCTATAACCTAAATATATACACTATAAGTCATTAAGTAAGTCAACTCTATCAACTTTCAAAAAGTTTACCAATGTTGACTTTGACTTATTTTAATAATTGAATCAAATTCAATTAATTATGGAAAAATTCCAAAGTCTTATACACATTCTAAATGTGTCTAATAAAAAATTCCAGAGCCTAATTCGTACGAATTATTTATTTAAAAATAGGAATTAGCCAACATATCACATATGTATGACTCTTGTCATATTAATACTAGTCAAATATTACATCATGCATGCGTAAGATAATCACTTTAATAACAAGCTTCATGCATCTCATACATATGGCAACATTTCATATTGCATGTGCATGCATAAAATTTATAAAAATAAATTTTATAAAAAATTAATATTGTATTTACAAGCATGCATGTTCATTAAATTTCTAGAATTTCTCAGAACTTCATACATGCATTAGGCTGAAACTAAATTCGTAATAAAATAGCAAACGACATTCAATTGCATATTCTTTTTATAGAAACATAACATAACATCTTATAAACATTCCGTAAAAGCAAATCAGAAAAAATTCTAAAATTAATAAGAAATTTTCAAAATCGACACATGCATTTAGTTTTTCAAAAATTCCCAGAAGCTAACATATAAATAGTCTAGATATTAATTCAAAATAAAATAATAAATGACATTCAATTACAATTCCTTTAGCAGAAACATAAAATAATATCTTATAAACATTTGTGAAAAAGAAATCCTGAAAAATAATTTTTCTATAATTTACACGAATTATTCCAAATTAACATGCATGTCAGTCACAACCTAGCAAACACTTTGCACATGTTCATTACATTATCTATTACATGCATAAACTTGCTCTGATACCACTGTTGGGTTGTCATGGATGCATATATCACATGTATGAGAATGCAGCAGATGTGTCAGAATCCAAATTCTGACACCATGATAACCCGAAAAAACAGAATCACACATGCATGTATGGATATGTAAAAGAGCATGAAATATAAAACATTTTTTACCTTTTTTTTCTCCTCCTTTCTTGTTTCTTCTCCTTGTTTGGGTTGTTGTAAACATCAAACCCTTCCTTGATCACCTAAGAGCATGCAAAGATCAAGAAGAAACAATGTGTAAGGGTGATTTGAGCACCAAATTAGATGAGTTCTAGTAGATGCTCAAAATGATAAAAGATAGATCAAGACTCGTTTTGCATGCACTTTGATTAATGCAACAATTGCATAAATTGCAAGAGCAAGATTCTTGATACCTCTATCTCACTCTATAACTCTTCTAGAGCCTTTATGCTCTCACTGGAGTATGTAAAAAGTGGTAAGACTCTTATGTACATAAGTGAAGAACTCACTTATGTACTCATTCAACCCTCGGTCACGATTATGGCCAATGAGCCACGATCGTGGTGTACTTAAAAACAAGTTCACCTTCAATCATGATTGTGGCATACTTAAAATTAGTCATACACACTATGTTTTTCATCTGATCTTTTATGTGTGTGGCCCTTAGGTTCCTGGTTATTTTAGGCACTTAAATTAACTCTTAATTCAAGCAAATCATGAAGGGTTTTATGATGCCAATTTGCTAGAATATAAGTGGATTAACATACCAACTCTTCGATAGTCAATTATCCAACTTATGAAACTTTCCATAGATAATTACCGTGTAATTCATCTTTTCACCATACTATACCCTACTTGGTTCGAAGTATGAGCTATGTATCAACTCCTACTATACTGACTACATCACATCTAGTCCAGGAGATATTAGTTCTTATACTGGGATATCATTACTCAATATGTCATTGAAGACTTTCTTCATGACACATAATTACTTTAGCCAGAGACTCTTGAGTAATGACCCCGACACGAGGTTGTGGGTATTATATACTTCTATCAAGAGTGGTGAATACTTTATTGGCTACCCAATTACCTTCGAATACTAATAGTTGTACCCAATCACCATCCTAAGAGATACCTCGTCTTAAGGTAACAACGAATGATGTTAAAGCACAGGATTAGTATCTAAGATATCCTTGAGTACCTCAAGTCTAAGGATATTTTCACCATTGTTATGATGAGATTAAACATTAACATTCGATAGATCATCCATATGATAATCTCATAGCATGTCATTCGATGTACTTACTAACCCTAGTAAACATCCATATGTTAACTCTAAACACCTCATATTTATAGTTTGTGAGATCCACTACTTGATCAAATCAAGGAGTATAAAATGTGCTAGTCTATCTGGATTAATAATCTCCTATGTTGATCTTATAACTAGGGATTATTTAGATACTAATATAATCGCACATGATAGGAATCTCATTATCATGATCTCATCATGATTTCCTTCATGCTATGTTTTGTATCGTAGACTTCATTAATTTAATTTAAGATCAATATCACTTCATATATTAACGAATATCAAATCATTGAAAATTGCCTTTCTTTTATAAATCAAAATAGAGTTTGTACAAAAGTACTAAAGGTGATTGCCTTTAGAGCTACTATAACACATAGCATCAAGGAAATCATGATGAGATCATGATAATGAGATTCCTATCATGTGTAATTATGATAGTGTCTAAATTATCCCTAGTTATATGATTTATAAGATGGGACATTACTAATATAGATAGACTAGCACATGTTATACTCCTTGATTAGATCAAACTACGGATCTGATCAGCTGTAAGCATGAGTTGTTTATAGTTAACAAGTGGATGCTTACTAAGAGTACTAAGTACATCGAATAGCCTGCCATGAGACAATCATATGGATAATTTATTCTAGTGCTAGTGATAGTCTTATCATAACCATGATGCAAATATTCTTATACTTGAGGTGCTCAAGGATATCTTAGATATTGATCCTGTACTTTGACTTCATTCCCTATTTCATCTTAAAGGTTGCTTATAGAGTGGTGATTGGGTATAGCTTGAGGTATTCGAAGGTAATTGAGTAGCTAATAAAGGTTTACCACTCTTGATAGGAGGAGATGATACCCACAACCTCTTGTTGGGGTTATTACTCGAAAATCTCTATCCAGAGTCGAAATGTTATGAAGATAGTCTTCAATGACATATCCTGTTAAGTAATGAGCCTTGTGGACAAGAACTAACATCACTTGGGATAGATGTGGCATAATCAGTTTAGTGGAAGTTGACACTTTAACCGTGCTCTTAACCAAGTGGGTATAAAATGGTGAAAGGATGAATTGCACAAGAACATTATCTATGGAAGGGTTCATAGTCAAACCACTTACTTTTTAGTCAATTAAGGTCATGACGTGTTGCTAAATATCGCTCATGACTTGCTTGAATTAATTGTTAATTCAAATGTCTAACATAACTGGGAACCTAATGGGTCACATGCATTGGAGATGTGAAGAATGACTAAAATAGTTTTGGATAGGGATCCAAAATATGAGAGATGCATGACTAAGCTATAAAAGTGTAACAGCTTAGGGTCATTTGATTGTGAATGATATGACACATATGATTCTTGCTTATTAGGTAAGATGACAAAATTACCGTTTAATAAGCAAGATGAAAAAATTACACTTTATCATCGGCCATCCTCTCCATCGCCACTGTCGATGTTGAAGAACGAAGAAAAATTTAAGAGAAATGAGAGAAATATGTTTTTTGGCTTAGTCTGTCCCAAATGTCCCTTTCTTTCGTCATAACCTTTCCTGATATAGTAAAATATAGGTTTAAATCGAGGCACAACTGGCTATTAAAAGGAGACCTGGCTTTCTCACGCCTATGAGTTAACTCTCATAGGTGTGAGAACACCTCCGTGGATGACCCTCTCACAGCTGTGAGAGATCTCTCACAGTCGTGAGAAGTATTACATAGGCGTGAGAACCATGCAATCAAATATATGACCATAAGACTTCTCCTTTTTTTGTTCTTCACTTGAAGTTCTATCTTGCCTCTTGTTCTTTCAATCCTCTTCTTCTTCATGATTCATGAATCAATAGAATATATAAATTGAGAAGATGGCTTCAATGGGCATGCTTTCGGGTCACTTTCGCTCCTTTACTTTCGAAATGTACCTAAGATCAAATATAAGTTAAAGTGAGTATCTTAAGCATTTTTAAGGCATTAATCACTAAGTGCAGTATATCAAATGAATCAACATTAAACACATATCATTAATTTTAAGACTTACCCAAGTCATTTTGTTCCAAAAATAACCCCAAAACATTAAAAGATATGAAACAGGTTGTGCCTGAAAAGTATCTATTATGATTATGACAGTGGTGTCATGATCGTGGTCAAGGATAAAAACCTTCTATCATGATCGTGACACTCCGTGCATGATCGTGACCCTGCCTTTTAGCCCGAGCATATTCCAGCTTCTTTCAATCTTCAATTAACTAAGTACCAACACTCACAAACACATCAAACACCTAATGAAACATAAAATTAAGATCCAAATCAAACTTTAAACCATAGAAACACTTATAATATAAACAAGCATTATCAATAACATAATTATAACCTTATACATATGATAATCATCCAATAAACACTTAAAAAAGCACTTAAATATCTATGAAAACATAGTATAATTTACATCTATCACCCTACAAATAGAAAATGCAAATATATCATCATTTCATAGGAGAGAAGTTTATTCCAATATAGTAGAAAAAAGTGAAGTGTAAGCCAATCTTGTCGTAGAAGGAGATGAAGACTATATCGAGGATTAATTATATGAGAATGATGATACTTTGGCTAAATATAATACTGATGTTATTTATATTATTTGTAAAGTAACGTTGGTAACATTTTTATTCAAGCATATTGTTGATGTTTGAGTTATGTTAATGCATATTATTGATATTTGAGTTGTGTTAATGTCTTTTATGTGATGTTTAAGTTATCTTTATATAGATTGTTGATGTTTGAGTTATAGATATCCAATATAATGACACCTAGTAGAAATAAAGGGAAGAAGGTGGTAAGTATTGAAATTGTTCCTCTCCCATAACATCCAGATCATTCGAATCCTAACCAACAATAACAGTTGACTTCATCCAACAATGAAATCAGTTAACATCAACCTCCATCTGCCTCATCTAGTATAAAGGTATTTGAAGATTTGTTAATCTTTAACAACCACAAATAAATTTATGCTCAAATTTATATTTACATGTTTAATTTGTATTTTTTATCATTATTCATTTCTTGTCAGGTTTCAATATGAATGTCAGAAAAAAGAGGTTGAGGTATAACTAAAGGTTGTGAGTTACAATGCATGAATGTTACAATGAACAGCAAGTTGTATGTACATATTGATACCTCACAAGGTTGTCCTTTAGACAAGATTTAATCAACTGTATTGTCTAGTGAGTTGGGGTAATTGCCAAAACTGAATTGCCTTGCCTAAAACATGTCAAACAGTTAAAGGAAGACAACTTGCTAAAGAATGCTTAGATAAAGTTTTAGTAAATTTTCAATTTATTTAATTATATGCAATATTATTTTACTTATTTAAAAATTAATTTCATTTTTACTTGTTTACAAATGAAGCTAAATATCTTCAATCTTGACAACCTTTATGTTTCAAACTATGTGACTTCACTGTTGAAACAAAGGACCAGGATCGTCATTATCAACTACTTCAATATTAGATGACGAGGCAAGAAGACGTGTCAAGGAGACATGCTCCCAAATTGATGTCTCCCAAAAATTGGAGCAATATGTGTGATAATTGGACCTCTCCCAACTTTCACGTTTGTTTTCTTTCTCTTCACATTTTCTTCCTTTAATCTTGTTACACTACTTAATGAATTTTTTTCTTTATTTAGGAAAAGTGTGTGAAAGTCAGGGTAAACAGAGAAAAAATGAAAACTCCTCACAACCAAGACTCTAAATCATTTGTTGTCCCACGAAAATAATATGTAAGTTCTTTGTTTATAAGTTATACTTACATCAGTAAACTTAATATTATTTATTGTGTCATTCGTCAATTCTATCACTTTGTGACTGTTTAATTTGAGTACTTTTCCATATTTAAGTTTTATTTTGTTTTCTAATTTTCATTAAACCAAAACCCCCTTTTTACTTATACGGATAATTTAAGAAAATAATTGGATTCTCTGAGGGATTGACCTAGACTTGCCATTGCTATAGTTGTAGGTTTAGTTATTTTGGTAGCATTACAACACATGACCAATTAACCCAAGCATATAAAGGAACAAAATGACTTCAAAAAGGGCAGCCTCCATCTTACCAGATTGAGAAAGAGTCAAGGAAGATCAAAAGTGGAAAAGAGGAGTAATAGCAACAGTCCAATCATTTAACATTAGTCCAATCAAATTGTTTCTATCTTTCTTTTGTTTATTTACTTCCATCTAGATGTATAAATTGGGATTGAGAATGTTGATGAGGTTCTAATTTCATTTTAAGATGTATTCTTGAATCATTTTATGACTTGATTGTTTTTTTATTTCAACGAAATGTTTTGGGTGTTATGATATTTATGCTTGCTTATACTTCGATAATAAATTAAGAGATTGAATTGATAGTAATTTGATTAAGTTTGGTAATGAGAGTTAACAACCTAATAAGTCAGATAAATCTCAAATCAATAATCACACGAAGAGAGATCTTGTGTGAAGACTCGATTATTATCAAAGATTGCTTAAAAACTAGTTGAAAACATTAGGCTATTTTCATTAATTAAGAGAATGCAAAATTGGAATTTCGGAATCAATTAGGGATTATCAATTAGGGTTAAATGATTGTGTCTTAAAAGAGAGTAATTAACCCTTCAAAAATCTAAGATTGATACCAATTGAACAAAAAATGGTTAAGGTAGCAAAATGATGATACAATGAATCCCTTATGTTTATAATTGATCATTTTTATTTTATTGTGGAAACTCAATCGATAATTGGTTAAGTGGTCAATTTAATTTGATTGTATTATTTTCTGAATTTTACTTTTCGTTCAACTCTTATTTGATTTTGTCATTATTTTTGTTTTATTTAAATCACATTTTTTAAATCTTAGACAAAGTTGGGTTCAATTAGTTTTAATTAATTTCTTATAGGATCAATGCTTCAATTACTAGAAGTTTATGATCTATATACTTGTAGATATTGAGAGCTTACATTATGTAAACCTTGCATAACATATTTTTAGTGTCGTTGCCTAGGAATTAGTTTAGGACATTTTGAATTACTTTGTTTTAAGGGATTATTTCCCTTTCTTATGATTGTGGTACTCAATCACAGGAAATTAAAAATAAAAAAGGAAGGAAATTTGGGAACAACGTAGAAGACACAGTGTTGTGCCAAAATAAGTACTAAAAATTCCTAGGCTATCCTACTCGCAAGTATACGAGGTAGTTGAAGTTGATTACCCAGGGTCGTCTCCAACAAAGGTGAAATTGGTCAACTCAAATTAATCTTGAATAAAAATGAAAAAAAGCAATATTAAACACTCTAACCTAATTTGTTGAGTAAAGGCTTTAAAGAAAATCTCAAAATTAAACTGAAAAGTAAACTAATTTAACTAGGAGTAAAAGCATATCGATAAATCGATGATAGAAACTTTTGAGAATTAATTTCACTAATTTAACCTCCTACATATGATTAAAGGGAAATGATTAGATAATTATCTTATTAAAATTAATAGTTACTTTCTAAGATCAACTTGAATAATAAACTAAATCTTATTTTTTTATTTAACAAGTTATCATCCAAATTAATTATGGAATCTCGACTGATAATTATCAATTAAGTTAATATATTTCTAATTCTTAGCCTAAACGTCTATAGTTTCTCGTTCCATATAATAATTGTTCTCTCTATCCTTCATTTAATGCCAAAATGATGCAAAGTTTGGCCATTCTTTTACATCCATTCAGCTCAAAAACTATAACAAATAATAAGACAATTCAACAGTAACTCAATCATGCATATTTGACTAAACTAGATACATTAATTTTAATGAAAAAGAGATCAGCCCATTATGGAATAAACAAGATTCATCATCTTTATATACTTCAATCCCATCTTTGTTAGTATAAGAGAAGTATTAAAGCAATAACCTAAGTGAAAACCTAAAGTGAACTATCAAATGCTAACAGAGTAACAATTAGTTAAGATAACATAGTAATAATTCCAGTAAAATAAGAAAGAAATAATGCAACAGATAGGAAAAAAAAACAAACAAACAAGGATTGGATGATGGAGTTATAGTGGTCTCCTACCACTCTCGAGCCTTTTGCATTGGCTCTTTCCTTCTGCTTTTAGTTGATGATCACCCAGATGACTGAATACTAACTCTACTTTCACCTATCTACTACGATTCTTCTTCACATCACTCGACTACTATTAGTTCTCTTCTCTCTTTTCCTCCTTCTTTCTCTCTATCTTTCTTTTTCATTCCCAAAATAAGTCCAGCATCACTTTTTAGTTCTCAGTCTAGCCTCCCTTTTAGCTCAAAAAATGTTTCAATTTATCCTCAGAGTGTCGGTTTCATCTGCGGTGTCAAAACCCTGTACATGTGACAGATTACCATAAAAATGAATGCAGAAGAATTTGCATATGATGGCTATATTTGTCACCCTCGTGAGGGCTGGTCACCACTGTGACATACTAGTGACCGGCCCTCATAAGGGTGACAATGCTTGTTGGACCCTAAAACTTGTCTTAGAACATTTCGAGCAGTATATGAGAAGTTTGGATAGGTTTATGTTTTGTTTTGGAGATTTTGGCAGTGAGAGACTATGAAATGGGCAGAATTAGGGTGAAAGTGATGAAGAATGTGTATATATATCCCTATGTATGTATGTTCTGTTATTGGTGATCATGATTAATCATGGACTATAATATCTTTATAGATGATATGGAGTTGA
>JANZXR010000172.1:23854191-23876447 GCA_027575705.1 Erythroxylum echinodendron | reverse complement strand
AAGGAAATAAAAAGAGTATGATGGCAACTTGGGAAGATTTGGATCCATCCGAATCTAATTCTAATTCAGAAGCATCAGTGCAAGCAAATATATGCTTGGTAGTCGAAAAAAAGGGTGACAAGGAGTTAACTTCTAACTTTAATAAATTTCAAGATGCATATTTAGAATTGTTAGAAGATTCACATATTATAATAAAGCAGTATAGATCCTTAAAAAGAAAGTTTGTCGAAAACTTGAAGAACATGGAAGTGTTAGAAAAAGAAAACATCTGTCTTAAGAAACAAGTAAACGATATGAAGAAAAAAGTATCTATTGATAGATCTGAGGAAATTAGTAAGGTAAAACAAAGAATTAATTCTCTCTCAGTAGACTTATCAACCTTTACTGATAGTACGAAGAAAATGAATGACATGATTAGAAATTATAGACACCATAATGATAAGAGTGGTTTAGGGTTTATTAAAAGCAATACTCGTTACAAAAATAATTTTTTTCCTTATAGAAAGAAATTTCACCAGTCTTCTTTTTATCATTCTATGAATAGTTATAAGACTAAATCCAAAGGAACCAAGAAAATTTAGGTATCTAAAAAGAACATAATATCTACTGTAGATCTCCTTCCTTGGAAAAAGCAGCCAGCACCAATGGTATTTGGACAGTGGATGCTCGCGACACATGATGGGAAGAAGGTCTATGTTCCTAGATCTTCAATATAAGAAGGGAGGATCAGTAACTTTTGGAGACAACCAGCAGGGCGAAATAGTTGGAATCGACAAAATCGGTAAAGATTTCTTTGCATCTATTGATAATGTTCTGCTAGTTGAAAGTTTAAAACATAATTTGATTAGTGTAAGTCAATTATGTGATTCTAGTTTTGAAGTATCTTTTAATCAAAACTCTTGTGTAGTCAAAAACAAGGACGGCTCCATATTCTTTTTTGCCAAAAGACGAAACAATCTTTATAAGATTAACTTAGAAGATTTGCAAAGTCAAAATATTTCTTGTTTTATATGAACAGATAACAAATTGATTTGGTATAAAAAGCTAGGTAATGTTAGTTTTAAACATATTTCCAAGTTGATTAAACATGATTTGGTAAGAGGTTTACCAAAAATAAGTTTTAACAAGGATTTTTTTTATGAAAGTTATCATAAAGGAAAACAAGTTAAAACGTCTTTTTCTTCTAAAAATATTGTAACTTCGTTTTAACCTCCAGAGTTATTACATATAGATTTATTTAGTTCAACTAGGACATTAAGCCTTGGCGGAAAGAAGTATGGTCTCGTAATTGTTGATGACTTCGCTAGATTTTGTTAGATATTATTTTTGTCACATAAGGATGAATCTTTTAAATGTTTTAAAGTTCTTTCCAAAAAGTTACAAAATGAAAAAGGGATTTCTGTTGCTGGAATTAGAAGTGATCTTGATGGAGAATTTGAAAATGAAAAATTCAGAATATTTTATGAAGAGAATGGAATTTTTCATAATTTCTCTGCTCCTAGAACTCCACAACAGAATGGAGTTGTAGAAAGAAAGAACAGGACGATTTAGGAAATGGCAAGAACCATACTTTGTGAAATGAATCTTCCTAAGTATTTCTGGGTAGAAGCTGTAAATATAGCTTGTTATATTCAAAATAGAATACTTTTGCGAACATGGTTGAATAAAACTCCATACGAGTTATGGAATGGAAGGAAGCCTAATATATCTTACTTTCATCCATTTGGTTACAAGTGTACTAATATTAAATACAAAAGAAACTGTGGATAAAATTGATTCTAAGGCCTATTTAGGAATTTTTCTAGGATATTCATTATCTTCTAAAGCTTATAGGGTTTATAATCTTGTTTCTAATCTGTTGAAGAATCTATTCATGTCAAGTTTGATGATGGTTCTCAACCAGATAGAAGCAATGATACTAATAATGAAACCCTATCAGTACCCTTGGTTGATAATGAAGATATGTCACCATCAGTTGTTCCTCTAGATAAAGTAGAAGATGATTTTAGTCTGAAAAAGGACTGAAAATATAAATCTTCTCACCCAAAAAATCTGATTATAGGAGAAACTTCAGACGGTGTGAGAACTAGGTATAAGAGAAGAAAATGTAGCTTTTATTTCTAAAATAGAGCCTAAGAAAATTGATGAAGCTCTTTATGATAAAGCTTGGATTTTAGCCATGCAAGAAGAGCTGAACCAATTTACTAGGTGTAAAATTTGGTCTTTAGTTCCCAGACCCTCCAAAAAGTCTATTATAGGAACCAGATGGGGTTTTAAGAATAAACTAGATGAGTCAGGTAGAGTAAGTCGTAACAAAGCTAGATTAATAGCTCAAGGCTATAATCAACAAGAAGGAATAGACTATAATGAAACTTATGCTCCTATAGCTAGATTAGAAGCTACTAGGATTTTGCTTGCATATGTTGTTTATCATGATATAAAACTATTTCAAATGGATGTGAAAAGTGCCTTTTTCAATGGTTTTATGGATGAAAAGGTTTATGTAAAGCAACCTCCTAGTTTTGAAGATTCTAAGAAACCAAATTATGTCTATAGACTTCATAAAACTTTATATGGCTTGAAACAGGCTCCTCGAGCTTGGTATGATCGTCTAGGTTCCTGTTTGATTGAAAATGATTTTAATAGAGGATAAGTAGATAAGACTTTATTTAGAAAATGTATTGAGAATGATTTCATCATAGTACAGATATATGTTGATGATATTATCTTTGGTGCAACGTCTAAAAAGCTATGTTCCAGTTTTGAAAAATTATTGAAAAGCGAATTTGAAATGAGCATGATGGGTGAATTAAAATTATTTCTTTGTTTAAAAATTAAACGAACCGAAGAAAAGATTTTTATTCATCAACAGAAGTATATCAAATAACTTTTGGTTAAATATGGAATGAAAAAAGTGAAATCTATGTCAACTCTTATGTATCCTTCAAACCTTTTATCTAAGGATGAAGCAGGTAAAAAGGTTGATCAAACCCTTTTTAGAGGAATTATTGGTTCTTTACTTTATCTTACAATAAGCAGAACCTATATTCTGTTTAGTGTCTGTTTATGTGCTAGATTTCAAGCAGATCCTAGAGAATCTCACCATATTGCTGTTAAAATAATTTTGAGATATCTGTCAGGTTCTACTGATCTTTGCTTAATGTATAAGAAAGGTAAAGAATTCAGCTTAATTGGCTACTGTGATGCTGATTACGCTGGAGACAGGATTGATAGGAAGAGTACAAGTGGAGGCTGTCACTTTCTTGGCCATAATATAGCTTTTTTGTCTAGTAAGAGGCAAAGTTCAATTGCTCTATCTATTGTAGAAGCTGAATATATGTTAGCTGCAAGCTGTTGCTCACAGACGTTATGGACTAAGTATCAGTTAGAAGATTATTCAATATAAGAAGAACAAATCCCAATTTTTTGTGACAACACAAGTGCTATCAACCTATCGAAGAATCCAATACAACTCTCAAGGGTAAAGCATATCGAAGTTAGGCATCATTTCCTACGAGACTATGTATAGAGGGGAATCGTTAGTCTACAATTTGTTGAGACAAATCATCAATGGGCAGATATCTTCACTAAGCCTTTGAATGAAGAAAGATTCAAATAAATCAGACAAAACTTGAATATGGTAGTGTTGAGTGACCAACCGTCTGACACATCATGACCTAGATGATTTTCATAGAAGGAAGATAAAAAGTCTTTCTATTGTCTACAGATCACAATAGAGCAATCTATGATTTATAGACATGTTGATTTCGACTCCTTAAAGAAGAACCAGATGGATATTAAACCAGAAATTGATGCAGTGGGATAGAAAAACTTCTTTCAGGTTCGTGAAACAGTCTACCTGAATGAAGTATATGAGTTTTAGAAGAATGCAAAAGTAGTAGACGATACTGTAGTATCAACGATGGATAGATTGTTGATTATTGTGACACTAGAGTTAATCGAGAAGGTTAGTGGATGTCTATGTGTTGGAGCAGAGGTGTCTCATAGCATAAGATGGATGACTAAAAGCAGTGTAGATAAAGCACATATCAATCGATAACTCCATGAAGTAATGACCCAAAGGAAAAGAAGGCGTCAACTCTTGTTCCGAAGGCTAGGGTTCTACATGCTCTACTTTTTCATTGTATTCTACCAAGAACAGGTTAGACAAACGTTGTGACGACGATAGATGAACAATGCCTGTTCCATTTACTCAATTATCAGTCTATAAATCTTCCACACTTGATTTTAAAGTATATGATATAGTATGTTGCTAACAAGAATCTTTAGAAATTATGGAATCCTTCTTGATAGAGGAAATATAATGAATATAAAAATCATCATTAATGCGTCAACTATCTGTAGAATGGTTTGAAGTCGCAAGAAAAGGAGGATACAACTTCTATGACAAAAGCAAGGACTGAGGGGGAGCTTATTGTCAGAAGCAGCTTGAGTGAAAATCTTACACCAACAAGGAAGATGAAACCTCAATCCATAGGAAGAATGTCCATAGAAGAAAAGAAGAATAAATCGTCAGAGGTATCAATTAAAGCTAAGAAAATTTCACAAAGAGAAGAAATCCAAGTAAAACTATCTGAAAAACAACTGTCGTTGAAAAGAAAGGGGGAGACACTTGATTCCAAGAAATTCAAAAAATCAAGAAGATCACCAATGTTATCAACTTTTCATCAACAAGAAGAGAAGAGAGGGAAATGATTGACTCTTGGTGAAGATTCTGCAAAGATAGAGAAAGCACTACAGGCTACTAAATCTTTGGTCTCAATTTTGCAAGAACAGTAGGCAAAGTCTACTAAAGAAATAGAAATTAAGAGGAAGTTGGTGTTTGAAAGGAAGAAACCTCAACCAAAGCCTCCTTCTAAACTGGTAGAAGAAAGTAAGAAGCTGAAGACCATTCCGAAAAAGATTACTTCAACTGGTGCTCAACAAAAGGAAAATTCAGTTGAATACAGATTAGTATCTCATAGTTCTTCTCAACCTATCAGAAAAGAGGATTTGAGAATGAAGGTGATTGAAGAAATGGTACTTATTAGAAGCAGAAGTTCGATTATTATAAGAGAACTTGTGAAAAGTTAGTCAAGGTACAAGTTGAACCAATACTGATCAATAATCGATCAATACATCTTCTAAATCATGAAGAAAGAAGATTATATGGTATTCTGAGAGATGAAAGTCAGAACCATATCCATTGAAGATGTCTAAGGATAAATATACTATTTACCCAGTCACAAATAGAACATTAATAAAGATTGTACCAGATATACAACCGAGAGCTTCAAACATTGTATGCAATGAAGACAAAGGGAAATAGAAGATGTACCCTAAAGGAAATACAGATGATCTTATAGAATATCAGATTCAAGCAGCTGTGAGAAACATAGATGAGGCATGCAATTCAGATCAATCAAGAGGAATCTATGTTTCACATCACATTTCAAAACCATCAGGAAGTTATTGTGGATGCTTCACCATAGATGTAACTTTTCAGGTAGTTGGAAGAGTGACAAAAGGGCAGTACAGAACTATTAGGGTTGAAGCTATTAGTTTCAACTTAGAGACTCTTGTGCATCTAATTATGCACTTTAGACCTTTGAGTGTTATATCTTCAATTAAAGATGTCCTTCACCTTCTTGGAAAACCAATTCCAAAACTACCTAGACCTGATGACCTTGATCTCCTTAAAGGAAAACAATCTTTCAAACCTCTTGTTATCAAAATCATTGAATTAGTTGTCTTACCTTCAGAAATACTAGTTGCGACAAACTTCTATCCATCAAGTACACCTCAACAAGTTCCTACTATTGGTATGGAAGAAGTTAGTCACTCCCAGCAGTTCAGGAAGCCTTAGTTAAGGAGAATGAAGAAATTTATAATAAGTTTGATGATCTGAGTCACTCAGTGGGTGATCTATATGAGGAAGTAGCCTATCTACGAGTTTCAATTGAAGAAGACCTTAAGTTGATCTGAACTGATATGCAATGCATGTTTTCTAAAATCATAAAGCATCTTCGATAAATTTTTTGATTAATAAAAAATAGGGGGAGAAGAGCAGAAGTAGAAGAAAGAAGAGGAGTTGAAGTAGAAAGAAGATAGCATATGGGGGAGAACAGAGACAAGAAAAGAAGACAGTAATAACTACAAACGACTACATTGTTTTCATATGTGTATTTTATATATGCATGTGTATATTTTTTGTTGTCTTCTTATTCATTATCTAAATAATATTCATTTATTTACATTTATCTTTCTAAAATTATAATTATTTGTTATCATCAAAAAAGGGGAGATTGTTAAGTCAAGAGGACTTCACGATTATTAATTTTGGTGACAATCAAATAATAATAATATTAGAAATAAATAAACTATTTTGATGAGTGTGTTAAGTGTGCCGAAAAACATAGAAGAAGTAAAAACACAGAAGAAGTGCAAAACACAGAAAAAGTGAAAACACAGAAGAAGCGGAAAATACAGAAAAAGTGAAAAACACAAACCAAGTGAAAACACAGAAGAATCGGAAAATAGAGAAGAAGTAGAAAACAAAGAAGAAGTAAAAAACACAGAGGAAATGAAAATACAGAAGAAGAAGAAGAAAATACAGAAAAAGCAGAAAACACAGACGAAGTGAAAACATAGAAGAAGTGGAAAACACAGAAAAAGAAGAAAACACAGAAGAAGTAAAAAACATAGAAGAAGTGAAATCACAGAAGAAGCGGAAAACACAGAAGAAGTGAAAACACAGAAGAAGTGAAAAACACGGAAAAAGAGGAAAACACAGATGATACAAAGATGAAGAAATGCTAGTATGTCGGACAGTTAGTTAGTTAGAGTTAGTTACAGAACTCAACTGAATAACGAGTTCTACAAGAATCAAGAAGTAGTTATCAAGAATCAAGAAGCAGTTAGAGACTTAGGCTATATATACTAGTCGTAGTCGAAGATTTAACAAGCTTTGAGCATTCAAGTGTTTACTTACAAGGAAAAATTCTGTATTCAAAAGTGCGATACTAGAGAGCAAACTCTACTATAACAAAAAGCTCGCAATATCTTTCTAGTGAGAGAAAGAAAAGGCTAAGAGCCTGGAGAGGCTAAGATAGCAGAAAGAATACTTTGTGTAAGAGACCTGAAGAGACTCTATAATGGAAGAAAGAATACTTGTAAAATTGTTAATGTATAGTGAAATCTCAAACGAACTCTGAGGACTAGATGTAGCCCATAGTTTGGGGTGAACCAATATAAAAATCGCAATTTCTATCTTCTCACCTTTCACTTTATTCTATTTTGTTTTTAAATAAGTATATAGAAGTTATTTGCGATTTAACTATATAACTATTTTTCTATAAATTTTGTGGTATTCTTTTAACAGTTGGAAAAGTTCTTAACAAGATATGTTAAAGTTTTTGTATTCACAAAAAGAATACACAATTCAACCCCCCTTCTTGTGTATCTCGTATATTATATGTGAATTCTATATTGACGTGTGATTTACTTCAAAAAGAGGTGCACTTAGATCACTTTCACTATATGTTTGTTGTTTTAAGTGAAAAAAATTTACACTAATTTAAAGAAGCACACATTCATGTCTAAAAATTTCTTGTTCCTTAGTTTCTTTATAGGGAAAGATGGAGAGCGAGTGGACAAGAGAAAATGAGAGCTATTTAAAACTATCGTGGATGTGAGGAGTTTTCATGGGGCAATGACATTTTATAGGCGACTCATTGAAATTTTAGTAGCATTGTGGAATCTTATTATAGAGTTTCTCAAGAAGGGGAAGCTTAAATGAGAAGAAGAATAAGAGCATATTTTTGCAATCATTAAGGAAAAATTGTGTACTATATATATGATGACCTTGCTCGATTTTGATAAGTTGTTTAAAGTAAAATATGATGCTAATAAAGTTAGGATTGGACTATGCTATCTTAAAAGAAAAAACCAATAACCTTCTTTAGTGAAAAGTTACGTGATGTTAGGAAAAAGTATACTAGTTACGATAAAGAATTTTATGATGTTGTGAGAGCTTTGAAGATAGGGGAACATTATTTAATTGGGAAATAGTTTATTTTGTTTACTGATCATCAAATTTTAAGTATTTGAGAAGTCAAAGGTAATTAAGAATGAAGATGAATATTACATGGTTAGTTTTTATTTATAAGTTCCCATATAAATTCATCCACAAGGGAGGGAAGAATATTGTGATTATTGAAGCATTAAGTAGAAGGGTGGCTATAATGAATACCTTGAGTATAGAGGCTAATGGGTCCTGAATATTTGAAGGAGTTATATAAGGGTGATGGAGATGTTTTAGAGATATGAGACTTTTGTTTAGTGAAAAAATCTTGTGATTATTTCTATATGCATTATTTCACTCAAGAAGATGGTCATTTAGTAAATGTATATGGAAGGTTTAGGTAATCACTTTGGTAGAGATATGACTCTTTAAGACGTGAGAAAGAGACATTATTGGCTAAAGATAAGGAGAGACATTGTTAATATTATAGAGAGGTGCCAAGTTTGTCAAACTTATAAAAGACATGCTTTAAATGATGTTTTCTAAAATAGCACATTTTATCCCTTATAAGAAGACGATGGGTACTACAACAGTTATAAAGATATTATTTAGAGAATTAGTACAACTCCATAATGTTCCTAAATCATTACTTTTGATCATGACACTAAATTTTTTAGTTATTTTTGAAGGACCTTATAAGGGTTATTTAATTTTACCAAACCAAGGTAGTGAATAGGACTTTGGGTAATTTGATAAGATGCATATGTCATAAAAAACTAAAAAGTTAAGATTTCTTGATTGCATAAGTAGAATTTTCATATAAAAATGTAGTCCATACTACTATGAGTCGTTCACCATTTATGTGATTTACACCAAGGTACCTAATTATGCTCTTGATCTTGTTAATTGCAAAATATTCTAATGTTTCTCCTCATGCTACCAAGTTAGCTAAAAAGACACAAGAGATTCAAGTGGAGGTGAAAAAGAAGATTGAAAGAGCTAATAAGAAGTAGAAGGATATAGTTGATCTGTATAGGAGAGCTCAAGTGTTTAATGTTGGAGATGAAATTATGGCTTTCTTGAGCAAGAACCTAACTGTTAGAGGTCATTATAAAGTACAACACAAGAAGAATGGTCTATTTAGAATTAAAAGGAAAATCAATGGCAATTCCTACATTATTGAATTGCCTCTATGGATGGGTAATATTTCTCCAGCCTTTTATATTATAGAGCTTTTGCATTACTTTCATGATACGAATTTTTGATATATTTATGATAACTCGAGATTGAGTTCTTTGACAAGTGGAGGTGAACAATGAGGCATTTGAATTCTTAGACAAATTAGGACATTCATTAGCATGTGATCACACCTTATCCAACACTCCTCTGTATATTTCTTTCTCTTTGGGCATAATAGGGCACTAATTATCATGTAATCATGCCTTAACCAACATCCTTCTTTACGAGATTTTGTAAATTTCCTATTTTTATTTATTACTTATTTTTTATTTTACTCAATCTCTTTGATTCCTTTCTTATTTTATTTAAAACTCTTCTTAAGATAAAATATAAGTTTCCGATTTTATCTAGAATTCTTCTTAAAATGAATTAGAGTTTCCTATTTCGTCTAAAACTCTTCTTGTCATGAATTAAGGTTTTTGTAAATCTACATAAATAAAATTTGAGAGAGATTAAGATAAATCTCCATCAATAAAACTTATTTTCTTTAAAAATATTTTTTCCTCAAAATCTTATATTAAAATTGTGTTTTATTAATCTTTTTCATTACATTATAAATGATCTCAATAACACATAAAAATAATGAGGAGGTTTTCAATCTAGTTCTTGATAAGTACTCTAGCTCTGACTTTCGATCCAAAAACCAATATTTATTAATAAAATCAATAAATAGTTTAAAATTATCCTTAGAAACTCTGTTGGTACTACCATTGCATGCTATGTAAATCCCTTATATATTGGCTTTACACATGCTTTCCTAATTCCTTAATCATATTTTAGAATTAACAAGTTACATTTTTGTTCAATACTATATATGTAGTTATCTTCACAAGGACCAAATCATGGAAAATTTCTTAACAAGTTCCTGGGGAACCTTATATTCTTCACACAAATGTCTTCATCCAAGGAAAAGGTAAGAGGAAGCAATAATTATATTTTTACTTTGACCGGACAATTAATTTTCACACCTATTCTAGCCTTTAGAATCCATAACCATCATGTAAGGGCACACAAATTCTTAAGACATACCATATACTTTAGTGTGTGTTACTAATCTATATATTGTTTTGTTAATTCAACTTTTCTATTGATGGTATCCTAATAAGGGAATTCAAAGATATAGATGTTGGTTTATGCCTTTCAACCAATCAGCTTGTTATAGTTTAATAACAAAATAATTTAAATGCATTCTTTAATTTATACATATTTAAATATATATAATAGAGTTTGGAGGATAAATACACATTGTAAATGATTTTATGATAATGTTATAGTTATTACATTTGTATTACATTTATGTATTATCCCTAAATTGTTCCTAGTCATTGTTCTATAAAGATAGGACATTAATGGAGTGTAAAAAGACTATCACATGTTATGTTTCTTCATTATGAAGGAATTAGTTGACCTCGTAGACTAAAGAATAGAGATACTTAAACAAACATGTGGGTGTTTACTAGATAACAAGTTCACTGAACTGACCCTAAACGAGAAATCCATTTGGAACATTAGTTGTATGTCTATATAAATTCACAATGTGATGATTGTATAAGTGATCCTTTGATACTACTTATAACCTATCCTAGTCAAAGTTAGCTTATTCGGTAGTTATTGGATGTAGTATGAACTATATGGAGATACTTGACTGATCAATATAGGATTCATCATCCTAAATAATTTTGGAGAATGTTCTGTTGTTCTTAATTAGTATTGATTTGAGAAACCTTGGCCAAGGTGGAATGACACTTTGAAAACACTTTTCAAATTTCATTAATCGAAACAATTAATAATAATGGAAAACTAACATGATTAGACTAAAATAGAGTAAATATTAATTTCATGATCTATCTCTAATTGAAATATTGTATAATGAAAGGATTGAATTATTCCAAAAAGTTAATGCATAAAAAGGTTAGTTAAAACCATTTTGACATTCCTAAATATTTAGGTGGCCTTTATATGTTACTAGATACCAATCTTGATCTATGGATATAAATTATTTAATTAGAGAATTAATGATAAATTAAAGGATTTTAATGTATCTAATCATAAACAAATTTTAAAGTTATAATTTATATCCATTACTAATATATTTAGGAACCTAATGGATCAAATACAAAGAATAGGTTGAAGAGAGAAAACGTATTTAATTAAGTTGGAATTAATTATAAAGCATGAAAACATTTATAATTAAATATGAGATATTTGATAAATAAGGATCAATATGAGATATTAGATCTTACTTATGCATAATTGGTATACAATAAGAATCAATTGTAATTCTAATTAAAGTTCAATTGAAATTATAATTTAATTTTTGTTAAATTAATAAAATGTCCAAAACCTATTATAAATAGACTTAGGCTCCAAAGGAGTAAGCACTCTTTGCCTAGCCCTCTTTGTAATGGTTGCGGAGTTTTTCAACATGTTCTATGAATACTATTCAAGGATGAACACTTGTATTACTACAATGGTTGAGATGATTCAATTTTAGAAATGGTTTAAGGGAAACAATAATAAAAAGGATAAAGCTTTTAAATAAGGTACAAATTAAAATTAATGTTTTATTATAATTTATGTGTTAAATCATTTTATAAAATTTAAGTGGTCTTGGATTCTGAAAATTCAAATACGAAATATGGAAAATATGAAATATGTTTTATATTTATTTTACTATTTTTGGGGTTGAATCCTGCTCCAATTTCCCAATAACAGAACCTATAGTAGTTCCATTCCCTAACAACCGTTGACAATAAGTTCTTTCAAAATAGACTATTTGTCCCTTTATTAGAGGTGTTCCAGGAATGTCAATAATCAAATAAATAGCTCTATGAATGAATGGATAGGATCGAATTGGAAAATGGAAGGATTTGTACAAGTTACACCTTTCGTCACCACTTTATGGAAAATCATTAGCTATGAATTTGTTAGGTACTTGTAACTCGATTGGTGAAATAATATCCCTTTCTCAAAAAGCATGTTTTTTTACTGCCATACAAAGAAAATATGTTGTTGCGAACGAACAAGATATTAAGGAATTGTCCATATGTAAAACCATAATTCTTGATACGGGATTTTCGCACATAAAAAAGGAATCTTTTGTTATAATGGAAATATAAGTTATATAGATTATTCAATAATTGAAGTCGATTTGCTTTATAAAAAGAAGATATAAATGAATTTCTATCAAATGGTTTCATAGGATTTAGCCGATTGATCATTCACTCTAGTCTCTAGAATATTGACAATTGGGAAACAAAAGGCGGACTTATGAAAACAGATTGGACATAAGCAACATTCACAACCTCCTATAGGAACTTCAATGCTGATGCTTATATATGGAACAATGGAGTACCTTCAATCGATTCTAATTGGAGCAACAATCATTGTCTCTTGGAAGAGCTGGAATTTTCACACCATATTCAAATGAAATGGATGCCAAACTACATGATTGACCATTATTACATAATAAATGATTCCCTAAAGGCCTTCTAATTGAGTACTATGTCTAAAACGTTTTGCAATTGAATTATGAATTTAAGTACAAACATATTATTTCCATAGTTTTTATGATGAGGTTTTGTCCCTCTTCATTTGTTTCTACTTTCTACTCTTCAAGTTCGCGTGCCTTTTAAATCAAAAATTGGAAGGTTAGAATTGACGCCTTTTATGTAACATCCCATATTCCATGATCAGGATTAGAACCCTATGATATTGTACATAAGAGTTTATTGAAAATTTAGAAGTATATTTCATGCATCATATGACATACTCATACACGTGAATAATGTTGATACTCATTAAAATAATTGTACATGCATTCATTGACATTTTTCGGGTATAAGTGATTTTAATGCTATTAAAATGTAAATTGTGGATTATTGGCCTTGAAAATTAAGTTAGTGTGTATTAGAATTGATTTAGAATTTTTGGTGACATTTTAAACATTTCGAAAATTTCTACAAATTTGGGAATTTTTTTACTAAGAAAAATGTGGAAATAAGAGACAATTAGAAGTGTAACATTTAGTAGCTTAAATGGAGGACACATGTTATATATGCAATGGTGACATATAGCATTGCATAATAGAGCCACCTAGTCACTTAGGAATTACGTTTCTACAACTATCTTATTTGTCTTAACCAAAATCATCTACTCTTTCTTCTTTCTCAACCATCATCGAAACACCATGCTTGTTCACTCTTGTGTATTTGGCTTTTTATTAATTCATCAACATTATATCCTACAAAATAATCACTTTAGCCCATTTTCCATTTTCGGTTATCTCTCTCTATCCTTGCTTTTTGCACCAAAATCTCATTCTCTCACCTTCTGGAATTTTGCTAGATTAAGTTATGTGTTGATTTCATGGGCAGCGTTAAAAGACAATTTGAAGATGAGGAAATTGAGCTTTAGGATAATGATCAAGGAATTGAGTTTTGTTTATGTTAAAATGGGTGGTATTAATAAAGACATTTTGTTTTCATGCATGTGAATTGATGCATGTATGAGTTGCTAGCAAGAAGCAATTTTGGTGATAAAAGAAAAGTAAAAATATGCAGAAAGTGTGATAAAAGATTATGATAATTGGAGTTATATGAATATTAGTGAAGTGCAAAAAATGTGATATAGAAAAGTGTGGAAATAAATTGTGTTTTTGGGTTGTGATTATTCATGAATTTTTAAATTCTCGATAGAGAATACTGAATTAAAATTAAGGTACACTGAAACAATCATCAACTTAAAATGATATAGAAATGATAGGACATGTACTGTTTGATGTTTGAAGTGTGTAAAATGTGTACTAAATTAATGAAGAACTGTGGTTAGAAAATAGAAACATGTTGGATACATTTATCTACAACTTTCATGAAGGGTCAACTTCCATCAACAAAATGTATTAATCTAGGAAAAATTGGACAAAGTAGTCTTCATTAAAATTATAGTTCATCCTTTTAGCTTTCTAACAAAATATCACATGTAATTTTTAGACTCTGGCCGAAAGAGATATGGCCTTTACATGATAACATCACTGGTGCTAGCATAGGGTGCAGCATTATCCCTAACAGAAATTGGTGTCCTATTTTCAACAATTAAACTGTGTTGATGTAGGTCGAATTAGAAAATGTTGTCTTCATAAAATTTGTAGCTTATCCTCTTAGCTTTCTAATGGTATAAAGTTTGTAATTTTTAGATAACATAATTGAGAGATGTGATTTTTACAAATTTGAGTACACATTAGGGGTGCACGATCATGCACTAACCATTCAATCATAGGAGTGCACGATCATGCACTCATCCTTCAATTATAGGAGTGTATGATCGTGCACTAGCACTTCACACAGTTGTGCACAGTCTGCAATATTTTGGGTAAAACTCATGGAATAATCAACCAAATTGAATAATTTTTTTCGTTTAAAACTTAAGACATAGAGGAACATTTGTTTAGAAGAACTTATTGTCTAAAAATTTCAATTTTTAGGTCAAAATAGCCATACAAATATGACCTGAAATTCGCTTGTGAAAATCTAGAAAAAAGTGGAGGAAAAGGATCATGGGCACTGATTTTTTTCATGAAAATATTTTGATGATGCAATGTTTGAACCAGCTAATGCTATGGTATTTCCATAAGAGGTATTTAGGTTTAAATAAGAGCTTAAATGAATTTAGTTGATATGGAATGAAAGGATTAAGGTGAGTAAAGTGTATTTTGGAGTAAAGAATGCTTGGAAGGTATTGTAAATTTTTTATAAAGTGTATTAAAGAAATATACCTGATAATTTGTCAATGAACATACATAATTCATGATAAATTTATAAATGTGCTTATTCATCTGAATGTGCAATATAGTAAGGTGAAAATGTATAATAATTCATATAGAAGAGCATGTTGAGCGACCGCTTCCAGACATTTCTAGGACTTCAAGCCAATAAGCTAAAGGTAGCAATTGCGAGTAACCTAGGAGGGTCTCACCTTAATTGTTTGTTTGATTCTGAATTGAATTGATATGTGATGTCTGCGTACTAATATTTGGACGTAAAATGTCCGAGGCATTTGATGCATGAATAATACATTAGAAGTATTCTTTGAATGTGAATGTGTTTGAATAACTAATTTTCTCAACTTCTATGTTGAATACCGAATCAAATTTGATGACATTATGAATGAGAAAGTGAATACGATTGTAATGGGCTGAATATGATGATTGAATATGTGCTTTATTCAATAAATGCATGAAATATAAAGACATTTGTGATTAGAGTTGCCAGTGAAAAAGAGCTTAAAGCTCAGACATCTGTGGTAAGAGCCTATAGCTCAATATATATAATGAGGCCTATATCCCCAACGGATAAGGGACAGTATAAATGAGCCCAATATCCACAACTAATACGGGATAGTGAAAAAGACACTTGGTCATAACAACGTAATAAATGAATTTGATTCTCATAAACATTGCATGCACATATGATATGAATAAATTGAACGATTGCAATGTTTTGAGGACTTTTCTTATATGAAATATGTGAAAGCTTATCGATGAATATGTTCTGCATGATCTCAATGAAATAATGGATTGTGTGGAATTTTGAAATGCGATAATTGATATGATGTGAATTATATGATAACATGAATTGTTGTGATGTATGACAAGAGTGAACCATCGAGGATGGTTACTCAACTAAGTTCACAAAACTTAACCAAATTATAACGTTGACATTTTCAGGATCGAGAGAGCGACGACTTAGCCTTTAAGACTGCTTAGAAGAGATTTTGTACAACTTTTGAACACAAGACATGGCTCAAAGTCAATCAACTTGGACTGAAGGATTAGTCTTAATTTTTGTTAATTCCTCATATATGAAGCATACTTTATAGATAGAGTTGTGGACTCTGATAGGTTAATATTGTATAAACATGGATGATAGATATAATGCTGTATTGTAAATTAGGGTTTATGAAATGAAATGAGGAACTTTTGGGATTTTAAACATTTTGTTAGTTATGCTTTAATTATGATGCCATGCAATGTAGTGAAAATGAAATAGCTAGCACGACATCTTTATCGGACATGTGCACGTTCGTTCGAGGGGCATATGGACATATGTCAGATGGGAGTGGTGTATTACATTTTATAGTTTATTCTAGACCAAATTGTTAGGAATTAAGATATATTATGCAACATCATTAATTTTAACATCCAACTTTTATTATTTTGGTTATAATGTACCATATTAATTTCATAGCTTGATTAATAGTTGTTTCATCAATGAATTGAATTCTATTCATATAATTATTTCATAATTTCACATGACCACAAAAATGTAAAGGAAGTTATTGGAGTACTAATAATGGGCTTAAGACAATTGTATGAAATGGTTGATCAGACAGAGCTTAGAATTCTCGTTCATAGGTAAATTGACACTTAAAGATATAGACACTAACCTTATATATTATTTTACTGATTTCATCAAAATATCTTATACTTTAAAAATTTTATATTTTGTGAAACTTCAAAATCAAATTTTATTTTAAATTATATTGTTAACTTTGATTAATATGATTTTTTTAAACATATGAATAAAAACGTCATAGAAATATTTAAAATTTAACAAATTATAAGGGTATTTGTGTTACGCAAATTAATTTAATAATTTGTCATATTTACATATCAATATTTATATTAAAACAATATTTATCTTATTAATTATTAACAAATATAATAATTTTATCAATTAATATAGTAAACTGATAATTATATTATTATATTTTAATATAAGGAATAATGTGTGAATATGATAAATCAAAAATTAATAAATTTGATATATATCACTCATATAAAGTTGCTAATTTCAATTGTCCTCCTATAAAAATTATAATATAATATTAAATTTTAACTTTAAGTAAAACTAAAAAAGTTCAACCAAAAATCTCTTAAATTTTCACATTTATGCTTAAAATGATCAAAATAAGGTTACAACAAAAGTTGTGATGATTTATATAGGAAGATTTATATAAATTAAGGTAGATTTGATTCCTCATTCTTAGTTCAATTAAATTACATATATGCTCAACTTTACTTTTTTTAATGTATTGATTGTTTAATCTATTTAATTGTCTTTTTTGCTTATTTTTCCTCTTTTTTTGAACTTCATTATTCATATTTTGCTCAATTCAATTATAACAAAGCTACTAACATTACCAATAGTAAATGTATTAACTGCGATATATTTAATTATCATCAAAATTATGGATCAAGATTTCATTTAGTCAATAATCTCCCTTTTTTATGATAACTAAAAATTTGATGATATTCAGAAAAGTAAATGATATTGATCAAGCTCTACTTATGTTAAAGTAATATATGATGCATCATCCCTCTTAATCCATACATTATGAATGATTAAATTTCAATATCATTTTTTTTCTTCTCGTTTTGTCTTACAAACAATATATGATACATAAATAAATAAGTGAAAAAAAGAAAAAAAATCAACTTAACTCTCCCCCATTTTAAAAAAATTGTTATATGAACAAAGAGTAAATCCAAAGTGATTATCAAATAAATGAACAATTTTCAAAATAGTTATATACCAATATAAAGATTAATACACCTTTCTTTCACCTAGGTAGAAACCACAATGCTTTCTCCTCTAAATATATATCCCAAGTTAATATTAATAAATTTTATCAATATGAAAAAAGGTATATCTATTTTTGTTTACCATGAATATTTTATCCCATTTACTTCCTTTCTTAGTTCAATAATTAGGCTTTTGACATAAACCTTCTTATTTAACTCATGTGAGATATCTTGATGATTTTTTAAAATTAATTATTAAACATAAGATTAATGTTTCTTATTTGTAATCTGTAGAGGAGATACTAATTGTTATTATTCATTTGAAGCCATTTGATATTAACCTATAAGGAAAACAATTGATATGTTCTAAGTACCACGCAAACTTAATTCCTGAAAGACTAGTGATTATATCTTTTTTAATTTATGTATTTTTAGGTTTACTTAACAAATATTGTCTCAAAGAATAATTTTAATGGATATATCCATAATCACTATAAAAGTGACATCTCACATAAGATGATCTAAAAGTACATAAATTACGTGTATGTGACATAGCTGCACTTTTAGGTCTTGATGGAAGATGTGAGTGATATAATATTCTCTTTTGGATATGTGGAGGATTAGAAGTTCTCTTTATATGATTAATTAGATATGAAATAGAAAATGAGGTATTTCTTTGATGGAAACATGGCTTTTATTGAATGAGAGCATGTATAATACTTTTATGCTTATAATAAGATCTATAATGATGGGATGTTTGTTTTATGATATTCTAAAGGTAAAAAGGCTCATATGAATAAGAAGGTTGTTACATATTCTTTTGGGATGACCTTGTATAAAAAAATTCCTATTTTTACCATGAATGTTGTGTCCTCTTGTCTTCAAATGTGATGTATACATGAATGGTTAAATTGTTTTCTTTTTCTTCTCAACATATGAAAGATTAACATTATTATCTTTATCATCACAAGAGTTTATGGATGAGGGTACCTTATCATTATTAGTTATAAAAACACATACTAGCCACTATATTTTTAGAATTTTAACTCTTGGTACTAGTAGTGTAATTTCATATAGTCTTAATTACTTTTTTTCTTTTTAATTAAGTTTTATTTTTATAATGAACTTTATAACATCCTTATCACTGTCACTTTTGGAGGTCTTCTCATCATCAATTTTCTCATCTCAGATGTTTTAAACACCGCAGTTTTTTATGTTGGGTCTACTTTCTTTTTATACAATCTATTTATTTGCATTTTATAAATGAGGGGTAATCCAACTAACTCTTTTAATGACAAGGTACTCAAAGCTTTAGCTTCTTCTATAGTCATCATCTTTGCTTCCTAAACCTTTGGTAAAATCTTAAGAAATGTTTTTACCATTTAAAGGTTAATGTAAATCTTACCAAGACCTTTAAAAGAATTAATAACATAAATAGACAATATATGTTAGAAATAAATTAATTATGCTCCATATGAAAAAATTCACATTGATGTGTAAGCATTCTCACTTTGCTCTCTTTCACTTGAGTGGTTCCCTCGCGTATGATTTTAAATGTATACCATACTTGAGTTATTTAACACATACATAGTCTACTAAATTCGTTCTTACTCAATGCATAAAATAAATATAGATGGCCTTATAATAAGAATCAAGAATATTCAAGTTATATAAGTTTCAAAGTAGGGAAGCTATAGAGAGGGACTTGACAAATTTTCAAAGGGTTTAATTAAACTGTCGAAAGTTGTTGGAGATCCATTAAAAAAAATAGAAGACCATTGATACTAATAGCGCAAAGAATGTCAAAGAAGCTCTCAATAATTTAATGATAAATCTTTATGTAGGGATTAACGCTTTTATTCTTCAAGAAATTGAATACAAAGTTATAATTGGTTAAAATGATGGAGCAAATTAAGGAGTAAGGTTACAAAATGTAGCCAGTGCCAATAAGAATTTATCGTTTGGTGTCGATCTTTTCCTGGGTTGTGAACTATAACAACTGAAGCAAACTAGTATTAGAGTTGATCCAATAATGAATATCATACTCAACTAAGAAAAGAACCCACGAAGTTCAAAAATAAAATTAGCATTAGTGTGTTTTTTAGACTGGCACAAAACCCATGTTTTAATTATTTAGGATTTTAAAATTTCAAACTATTATTTCTTTTTTAGACTTTAGTTCTTAATATTGTTATTTTCGTAGGATTTTAATCTTATAAAAGGCTATCATATAAATTCACTAGGAAGAAACATCATTATTATTTATAAATTAAAAACACTTAGAGAGAATTTTTTTCATTCTTAATTAGAGAAGCTCTTGTTTTAAGTTCTCTAATAACTTATGAACTTATCTTACTTGCTAGTTGATATCGACCCTAAAATCTTATTACTCTTATCCTTAATTTTCTATAAGTATAGCTATTCATATTATTCTTTGTGTTTTGAGTTCATTATTTTTAAATCAAATTTGTTTTAAATAATTTTTAAATCAAACTTGTCTTAGATTTGGTATCATAGTTATATTCTATATCCAAGTTTGTTCTTAAATTTTTTTGTTCATTTTTCAACATTCTCATATCTTTTTACCATATGTTCAATTTCTTTATTTGCATTTTCACAGTTAAGATTTGTAAAAATAAAAAACAATTCTTAATTTTTTATTTCTAAATTTTCAAATTCATTAAAAGAAGCTCCTAAAAAGTCCTATCTAAAGTATACACAAGGGGTAGATTGCAACATCCTTTATAGGTAAGTGTTCTTATTCCTTTTCGTACAAGAAAAGGTATTTTATGCATCATACATAATATTTTTTATAGTTTTATTTTCTTTCTTGTAAAGCTTTTCTTATTCTTCTTATATATTTGATCTAATCAGGTTCTATAGGTTGCATTTTCTTTGTTTATTTTTGTCCAATTTTCTTCCTTAGGAGTTATTTGATAAATGGGAAGATTAAAATTAGCTTTGTTGATAGGTAGAACAAATTTTGAGAGAAATACAGAAGGCAATTCTTTTGCTAATAACATTTTTTATAGGTTCACTATGATTAAAAATTGAAACAAAAACTATTATAAATACAAAGAAAGAAATGAGGAAGATAGAGCATAGATAGACTAAGAGTTATCATAAATGCAATACAAAGTTAATATCAGCCTCTTATTAGGCAATTTGGTGAAGTGAGGAATAGGTTAGAGAAACATAAAGCTGCTATAGTTAGTTTACAACATAATTTACCTTTTCCAACATAATTTAAAGCTTGAGAGTGTTACCAACTACTTATAGTACATAAACTTAAGGGGAGATAGGAAAGAGAAAAATGAAATAGAAGGTAGAATAGGTGATACAGAGGGAGAAAATTTAGTTTAGTATATAATAAAGGGTACGAAAAAGGGTGGATTACATTGGTAGTATTAAGATGACAATATAACCTTTCATAAGAAAGGTCGACCTAGATGCTTATTTAGAGTAAGAAAATCATGTGGAGTCTGTTTTTGATTATTACAAGTTTTCAAAAAAGAAAAACATTTAATTGACAATCATGGAGTTTAGTGATTATGTCATGAATTATTGGAATTAACAAAACCTCAATAAAAGATGGAACTAAGAACCATTTATTAGAACTTGGGATGAGATGAAAGTGGTGATGAGGAAATGTATTGTGTTGAGTTCTAATATAAGGATCTCTATCAGTTATTATAAACTTTAGCTTAAGATTTTAAAAGTATAGAGAAGTATCACAAGGAGATGGAGGTTACAATAGTTAGGGAGAAGTTCTGATTGCTAACTACAAAACACCCTAAACTGTATAATTTACAAAGGTTAAATAAGGGTGAAAAGGTTAGGATAATGATATTTGTGCATTAGTGTGTGTTTTTCTAAGTATTTGGCATGTGTTTCTTACATAATAGGTTATTATTGTTGTGTTTTAGGACTTATTTTGTATATGTTTGTTTAGTTTGATCTTTATGGATGTTCTTTTATGTTTGATGTTGATTTAGGATAACAATTGATAATTTTGATGTAAGAATAGAGGGTGACCATCTTTGTGATTGAGCTAGGGACCAAGAGAGGAGAAGAGTAGTGGAGGAGTGGTGATGCTGTCGCCTGCAACCAAATATAAAAGAAATCACTTCCGTTAAAACAAATTAATGTAGTAGCAGTAAGCGGATATCGTTCCCACAAGGAATTTTTAACGGTAAAGGTTAGCGAGTTCAAACGGGACAAATAACGAAAGTAAAGAGGGGGGTTTGTGTAATCACAGCAATAATAGAAAATCAAAGGGAAAATCACAAATCAAAAGCAATAATTAAATATTAAAAATCAATGGAAAAATACCTTGGTTTCGGGTTACCGATGTTATCATGCTATTATGGATCCTTGACATAAAATTGCAATTATTAATAAACATTCATTGGG